>JAABNX020000119.1:4793882-4820149 GCA_015163995.2 Mormyrus lacerda | reverse complement strand
TTTTTTGGAGGTATGTTTTACAAAGCCAGAATGTTCAGCTGTTAGGTAAAATAGTTTTGTGTCATATCTGTGATTTGTTTTTTGAACTATAAAGTAAAACAACTGACAGAACATCCTCCAAGAGTAGTGATTCCATATTTTTTGCCAGGGGTTGTAGATACAGGTGCATAAGGTGATGTGTCATGGCTGCCTACTTGTGATCCGATTGCCCAAGATGCATTTAAAACCAAGTGTAAAGAGCGCCTAAGTTTTCACAGTATATAAAGGAAACAGGCTAGTTAAAAGGACATCAATGCTCAATATCAAAATGTATCAAATTAAATGCTGTTAACATGGATACTGCTTGTCTATATACTGCTTTGTGGTTATACCAGTATTTCCTCAGTAGAAACTCAGCACCTGAAATTATTGCACTTTAACATTAAAACCAACAAAATCAACATAAACCAAGAGAATCATCCAACAACAGAAGCCTTTTCTGCTATGCAACTGTTAGTCTGTGTTAGATTTGTCATCTTATATTAAGATGATTCTCTCTATATGGGACGAAGCAGTAAAGTCTTCAGGCCGTCTAAAATGCGTTCTGTTGGTTAAACTTCCACTCTGTGTTACATCTGAGACCTAGCATTAGTGCTGCAGTGAAACATTACAGTGGAGAGGTTGTTAAATGGTGTTTCTTCAATAGCCTGTGACAGCAGACAGCAGATGGATTTAACTCCATCGTAGCTTATAAAAATAATGCATAACTGTAGTTTTAAAAGAAAAGCCTGATTATTAGGGAATTTCTGTATAGGACAGTAACCCCTTCACATTTGGGAGGTTCCTGTAAAGGTTCCTGTAAATGCGAAAATTTGTGAATACTTTTTTCCCCCTAACTTCAACTAATCTGCCAGCCTGAATATCATTACCCACTTCTAAACAAACATTATTCGACCGTACACTATGCATGTGAAATTGCCAAAATGGCAGAATCAAACAATAGAAACTGCAAATGTCAAATGCAAGAATGTGAAGGGGTTACAGTATTACAGAGAGCGCTGTAAATGGCCTAAAGAAATGGCACATTTGTCAGCAAAGAGCATGACGGGACCCTGAAGTTAACTCTGCCTCAGATTGGAATCCTGTAGCATGTTGCATAAAACAGTCATAATTTAAAAAAAAAACAAAAAAACATATTATACATGTTTTTTTTTTTTTTTTTTTTATACATTACCATTATAAAAAAGGCCTTTAGAATACCAGCAGTCAGTCCTCATCACTGGAGGAGTGCACCTCAGCCCCCAGCTTCTGAAGCTTTGTTTGGTAGTACCTCTTCTTGTACCTATAGGCCTTCTCTTTTTGCTTCAGGGCTTTCCGCTTGTCCTCCAGCATCAGCTCCTTAACCAGCAGCACTCTCATTTTCTGCTGGTGTTCCCTCTCAGACAGCTCCAGCACCCTGGCATCCAAGTGAGAGTCTATAACAGTCCTGGTCTTTCCCCCGTCAGCCGTGGGCGTCGTGGCTTTCGGAACAGAGGTCCAGTGTGACCCATCAGGGAGGCTGGAGCCACTGGCAGTGGTATGGGTATAGACTCGGTCGGGCGAGCCCTAGGACAGAGTAGCTATAATCAGGCTTAAGGTCACAGTGCAAGCACACGAAATCAATGTATTACAGATTTCCGCACAATGAGAGAGGAAACACAGTTGTGAGGCTTCATCATTATACATGACAAAAAAGGCCACTTAGTTACTGAAGCATATTCCTGTTAGAACAGAACTGAACTCAGGTCTATATTAATTGTCACTTCTTCCCTAGTCCCCTTGCCCTGGGGGGCTGGTGTTCAATGGACAGATTTGATTCTCATTCGATTTTACTTAATGTCAAAAACTCATTTCGTTTTTCATTCTGCTTTTAAAACAAAGCACAGAATATGATTTCCACGATTCATGAGCCCTGATCTCCTGCCGTCATGCAATGGGTGCGATTTTCAATACATTACATCAATTTTGGTGACAGTTATATCCTCTTGGTCACAGCCACTTGGTCCTACAGCAAATGCCCCGGATTCTGAAGGGAGAGAATGGGTTAGTGAATTTAATACAGCTCATTTATGGGCAACAGGATTGCATATAGAAGGAGAACACCATTTTACACAGCCACTGTGTCTGCTAGTGATGGCTTCATGAAGTATTTTCTATTTTTTTTTTTTTATAAAAAAAAAAACACTAGATGGTGCTCTTGCTTTGGGGCAACATTTGAGCCCTTTTTTGAAGAGTACACCATCTAGTGGTGTCAGAAAATACAGCAATTGGTTCATGAAGCTTCATTTGGCCATCACTAGTGTCTGCATTACCCGCTTTGATGTGGGTGTTAACGATAGCATCGGCATCCATGGTGGCCTCCATCTTCACTACCAAATTGGGGACCATGGAGGAGACCTCGCGCTGGATCTCGGTGAGCGCCGTGATGGGCACACCGGCCGCAATCTGCTCCTGCCGTCGGATCAGAGCGTTCCTGCTTTCCACCTTCATGCGCTTCCACAAGGTCTTCAACATGGCCATGCTGCTAGGAGGCCGGTCGGGAAAGGCGGCATTGAACGCCACCAGCAGCTCGTTCCAGGCCGCGTTACGCTTCACCGTGGTGTTCACATCCTTACGGAAGTCCTGCACCTTGTCCACCACCCCCTGGATGCGCTGCAGGAAGTACAGCTTCTGTTCGTGGGTATAGTTGGGCGTGCGGTAAGCCATAGCAGCAGAGGGCCGATGCTTACTGAGGCAACGGCGGGGAAGAGTCATCTGTCACCAACGCCCATCACTGACTGCTGCCACAGGCTACAGTGTGATCCCTGCAGACTGGCATGTGTGCTGGACTGCAGACCAATTATTAACCCAGACTACATTCTTAATCTGATGGAGTATTACTGCAGAAAGAAGAATTACGATATAAAATGCATTAAAATCCAAAGTCTGGACACCTGAAAAATCCATTTGCTCTTTTCACACACCATACAATTTCTCATAATATTGGCAGCAGACACCAATCTTTAGTGTTAACAAATACTCCTGCCTCTTTACTAATGGATCTCCTGTTAGTACATAGCTGCTGACTAATTTGGATGCATTCCTAGCAATTTGCATTCCATCACTGACATGTTTGTCAACTTTGCTTGCTAAAAGACAGTCAACTATACTGAAAACAGCATTTATATTACACTGTTACCAGAAATTAGCTAGAATAATTTCAAACGGGCTTTCTGAAATATGGTCCTGCCATACTCTGTTCGTTGCTTAAGACATTAACATTGTCTGAGATGTTGTTAAATGAATGACAGAATTCAAAGCACATAATATGTAATGTGTAGCTGAAGCATAAATTAAGGATTCAAGTGTTTTATTGGTCACATGCAAGGTGTAGTCAGACAATAGCCTGCAGTGAAACCCAAGGTGGTCAACTCCGCCATAATAAATGAGTAAACCCAGTAAGGTATTAAAAGTAACAATACAATAAATGTGTATAAATCAGGAACATAAAGATATACTGAAAAAGATGTGCATCGGACAGAGCAATTACCAAACCGGTCTGTAATTACTACTGTTCAGTAAAACATAATATGGCTTGGACATACTTTCAATTAATTAAATTACTTAGTCGTTAAGTGTACATTTTTCTACACAAGAGATCCCATATAACACCAAAATAAAAAAAATAAAAATAATAATAGGTAATTATTCGCCGTTTGAATGATTAAGCGCTAAGAATGGCTGAAATATCCGAGACAAAAAAAACTTCAAGTAGGCGTTTCACAGTATTTTTAATTCAGCCATGCATTCATTCATTCATTAAAAGAGCTCAATCAATGCTAATTGAGCTGAACTAGAGAGAAAAAAAACAACGACGTTGTGGTTAACATGACGAGAATAAAGATGACAGCATTACAAAATATGTGATATTAAAAAAGGTATTTAATGGAAAACGTAATTACTTATACCCACTCCGCGCGTTATATTAAATATCACAGAGCCTAAGTAACAGCTCAGAGGTTGTTAATATTTTAATGATAGGAATTAAAATGTACAGAGAACTCTCACGTGGCAATAATCAAATTTTAGAGGCGAATTTGAGATGTGTCATCGACGACTTTAATGTTATCAACATTTTCTGTGTTTTAAGCATAAACAACAAACATGAATTATAAATGCATCCGCTTGCGCAAAGCGACCCATCAAACGGTATAAATGAACAAAAACAAAGTTGCAAGTAAACACAGTCTGACATCTTACTTGTGACCAGCTAACGCAAGCAATATACGTATTCGCTTTTTCTTATCGTTTCCATGTACTAAATGATATCCGAAAAAACGTTTGGCTGTTTAACTCACACAGGACGACGACAAGCGGGCACTGTTTTTCCCGAAGAACAGAGAGTTTCGTTCCGCTGTCCCCTTCACATTTTTTAGCGCGGCCGGAAACAAAATTCAAACCACGATGGCGTGCGCGACATGCGCAGACTTCATCGCGAGCTTCTGACCAATCAGCAACCGCCTTTCTGCGGTCACACTCTGACGTGAAAACACTTATTGATACGCTATTTGTAGTACAGTTTGGCTGTGCTTGGCTCGGCTTCAACGGGATCGTAACGAGATTAAAATGTATTTTGCAGCTCACTGGGTAACATGCTTCTAGTCTGTGTAATTTCTGCATGAAACTAGACACGGAACATACTTTACGTATAATACGACCAGTATTTGTAAATAAATGGGAGTAACCGATGAGGAAATTCGGTTGTCGTTTCCTAAAAAAGAAAAGGGAGAACACGTGGTCGTTTAATGTGCTTAACTGTCCAGATGGTAGCACCCCATCCTCCGGTGCAGCAGGTGGTGCTAAATTGAATCTGTGATTACATGACCGTCTGGTCATTCAATTCCAGCAAAGAAGATCTCTAAAGGCAATATGTAGTTTGGTACGATATTGAATGTTATATGGTTATTCGAAATAAATTTACCAGGACACTGATTGTAAGTCAATAAGAAATTGTTGCGGCTGTTTCAGTGAAAGAGTATGTCAGTCGGTAATATTAAATTTACAGTATAACAGTCAGCTCGTGCCATGCGGTTGTGTATATTATATCGTGACACAGTTAAGATAACGATGTGCCTAGGTTGCTACGGTAATTTATATACAGTTAATTATAGTAAATTTTATAACGACGCCATTTTTGCACAATGAAAGAACGTGATTCAATCCCACACCAAGAGTGTTGTAGCTCGCTATAATTTAGTTGTGATACTCTCTCTTTCAAAGTGTTGTATGTGATATAATCTAAATAACGTATCTCCATAAGATTGCATCTTCATCATTTCTAGCTTCATCTTGCCACTTTGAATGTACGTTATGGAGTACGCACTCAAGAATATAGCATGTAAGTGAACGAGTCAGCCGCTTATGTGAATAGGACAGAAAAAGTGCTAGTCTTGTTATTTTTCTTAGTAGTTCGAGATGAGGGATGTGTCCATTCGTAACTGATGGAGTCAGTGCTTATAGTGACCCCCGTCACAGCCCTGGAGTTCCTGGGAGAGGACTACCTGCTGGCAGGTGAGCAAAAGTTGATGTCAAGGTGTGTTTAATTTCTGACATGAAAGGTGTGAAATGTTTAATATTTATCTATACCAAAACTAAGTTAATAAAATTGTAAATTTGAACCTAATTAGCTGTTGAATTTTATATTACTAATACTTCTTGGTAGTGTGTTCTGGTAATGATATGGAATGTGCTGACCACAGGTGATGGCCCAGTTCTGTCTGTCTACAATCTGAAGACTTCACCCACAACTTCTGCTTTGCTCAGCGTCCTCCAGAACTTCCGCATCCATGGAATCCGTCCTCACCAACAGCAGAGAGATCAAACTGAACATATAAGCGTAGCTAAGGAGGAAGAGGAACCCCAGGGACTGTCATGGCAGCAGAGGGCACAATTGGTGGTATTCGGGGGCAAAGCAGTGAGGCTTGTGGAGCTGAAAATGGGGGAACTCCCCAGCCTCCAGCCCCTTGGCTCACTAATCCAACTGCGGGACTGGGTGCTGGATGTGCACTGGCTGGACGTTCGCGGTGATCTCTTGGGTGTCACACTAGCCCATAACGCTGTGCTGCTGCTCGATGTGCAGAAGGGAAGCACGCTGGCCCTCTGCTCCTGCGAGGACGGCTGCCTTCTGTATTCGGCCCTGCTGGTGGGACCTTGCTGGAAGAGCTTAGTTGTGGTGGGGGGTACCATCTTTAACCAGCTGGTTTTCTGGAGACCTGGGGAGGGAACAGAAAAGGAAGATGGGAGAAACATGGTGGGGAGAGTGGAGCGGAGGTTGCTGGGACATAGCGGCGTGATCTTCAGCCTGGCCTACCTTCCCGAGCTGGGCTGGCTGGCTTCGGCTTCAGACGACCGCAGTGTGCGAGTGTGGGATGTGGGTGCTTTGGGGGGGGAGGCAGGATGTGGAGCTTCCTCCCCACCCTGCTTGCGGGTTCTTTATGGTCACCAGGCTCGGGTGTTCTCTATAAAGCTCTCACCCACAGGGGCATTCAGCGCAGGAGAGGATGGTGTCTGCCTGGCATGGGACTGGGACAGCGGGAAGGTAACGCGTGCTCTGAGGGGGCACCGGGCAGGAGGGGTCAGGGCGCTGGCCATCAGCCTGAGAGGAGCTGGGGGAGGTGGGTATGTAGCTACGGGGGGCGCAGATGGTGGCATCCGTCTCTGGAGCCTCAGGGAGGAGGACAGCGGACTAGAGGATGCAGGGGTCCTGCGTGATCTAGGGTTTGAGGGTGTAGGTTGCCCTAAGGTGGTGCGTGTGACTGGGGGCAGGGGCTTGGGGCAGAGAGGAGTGGTGGTCACCACTGATCAGGGCGAGGTTTATTCGTGGGTGGAGCAACGTGGCTGGCAGTTATTATGGAAGGGAGGTGTGGGGTTCCGTTCCTACAATGTAATGGAGGTGTTGGAGTGGTGGAGTGGGGATGAGATGTGTGCTGTTGGTGGCCTGAGTGGAGAGGTGTGGCTCTTCCCCCTGTCTCAGCCCAGCGCTGGGATACAGCTGAAGGCAGGGACAGGGAAGATCCATAGCGTGCTATGGGTACACCCAACAGGGGGCCGTGGCGAGTATTTGTTGGCATCGGGGGCAGAAGGTGTGGTATGTCGTTGGCGGATAGATACAGAATTGGTTGGGGGGGCTGTGGTTCTCAATGCCGAGCCCCTGGGTCCTTTTATTCTTCCCCTCTGTGCGAAACGCTGGCTGACCGCCGCAGTGCTCGTATCTCGGCCACAGGGGGCGCTGTGGGTATGTGGAGACCGGAGAGGTTCTTTGCTGCTGTATCATGACAAAGTGGAGGAGGCTGAGGCAGATAGAGTCTTGCAGCCCATGAGCGTCCTGTTTGGGGTGCACGGGAAGCAAGGTGTGACATGCGTGTGTGAGCACGCTGGCCTGATCTACAGCACCGGGCGTGACGGCTGTGTACGCGTGTCCCGGCTGGATGCCAGTGCTCTGGAGGTGCTGAGGGTACAGCGGGCCTGCCGGGGCATGGAGTGGCTGGAGAAGATTATTGTTCTGGACCCGGAGGTGAATCTATTGGGGCGGGAACATGGTGAGCGCCACGCAGGGGAGGTGAGGTTGATCTTGGGGTTCCACTCAGTCTACTTCGTTGTCTGGGACCTGGTCCGGCAGGAGCAGCTCCTGAGAGTGCCTTGTGGGGGGGGGCACCGGTCTTGGAGCTACTGGTCACCCCAGAGCCCAGGTGCCGATGGTGCAGGCACAATAGTGTTTGTGAAGCATGGAGCAGTCATGGCCTCTCATGCCCCAGAGGAGACCCTCCTTCAGCAGGGAAGTTGGGAGCTCAAGGAAGGGATCCACGGTAGGGGTGTCAACTGCGTGTGCCACCTAGGTGCTGTCTGGGTCGCCAGGCAGCATTGGGAGATCCTGGCAACAGGTGGAGAGGACACAACTTTGACTGTGTTGACGATTGACCCTCGGAGCATGGATCTCAGGGTCCTGGCACTCATCAATGACCATATCTCTAGCATCCGTGCACTAGCAGTCGTCCGGAGGCCGGGTGCAAGGGAGGCGAATGACACCAAGCCACTCCTCTCTGCCCTGCTCTTCTCTGCCGGTGGGCGGGCCCAGCTGCAGTGCTACAGACTCCTGATTGGTGAAAATGGACAGCTGGGTTTGCCTTCTTGTCAGGTGATTCAGGTAGCTAGTCACCGGTTGGATGAACAATGGGAACGGAGGCGGAACCGACACAAGACTGTGAAAATGGACCCTGAAACCAGGCAAGTGAACTACCTGCAGCTGATCAGCCATAATCTAGAAAATTCCAAAATATGAATTTAGTCAGAAACCACTTCATTTTAATTAAGGGATACAGTACCTCTCAAATTCTGGACATATCTACTGAAAAATCATTTATTTTTCAACAAGATTGAAAAAATCCTAAGCACAGTTCAAGGTTTTGTGTTAAGTATGATGTTAAGAGATGGAGTGCTGTGATTGGTGCCTGACCCCCACAATCCCCTAACCTAAACCCTGTCGAGCTGGTTTGGGATGAGTTTCATCGAAGAATAAGAGCAAGGTAACCAACTTGTGCCTAGAACTTGTGGAAACTCCTTCAGGAGTCCACAGTCCAAAAACATTCTTAGGTTAACTGGAGTTACCAAATTGCCCATAGGTGCGCGTGGATGAGTGAGGGGTGTGTGAATGTGCCCTGTGATGGGTTGGCACCCCATCCTGGGTTATTCCCTGCCTTGTGCCCATAGCCTCTGGGATAGACTCCAGAGCTCTCGTGACCCAGAGAAGGACAAGCAGTTACAGAAAATGTATGGATGAACACTTTTTTTGACTGTTGCAATTCTTGAATTGAAAATTGAATTATTTCATTGGCTTTTAGTATAAGGTGAATAGCATAGTTAAAATAGAGAGAAGTGCATTAAAAGCAAGTGTGTCCAGACCTTTAACTGCTACCGTACATGAAGTGTCCATGAATATAAATCTGCAATCCACATCTCAGTTTGTTGCTTTTGTTGCTTTCATTGCTTCTAGCATTTGCAAACATACTGTGATATTATTTGTCAAAATAATTGTGTGAGAGATGGTACAGTATTCCGGCATGATTTCAGAGCAACTTTCCTACCCCGTGCAGGTACATGTCTCTGGCAGTGGTATCTGACAGAACAGAGGGGGTCCTTCTGGCTGCGGCCTGCAGTGACGGAGCCCTGAGGTGTGGGTGCTGCAACTTTGTACTGCCCGTCACGTGGGCTGTGTTCATGATATGTGTAATTATGCACCAAGTCTGACATGACACACGACCACAAGCAGAACATTCACTTAAGTTCTTCAAGGGCATTAAGCTATAATCAGACAAAGAGCATCACTTTACCAAGAATATGGGGATATGCAGTCATACAGAATAACCATGACACTTGAAATTGCCACCTGGTGAGTGGAGGTCAAATAGGCATGGGATTTCTGTGTGTAATATAATTTTTTTTTCTTTTTATGGTCAGGCTTTTCTCATTGACTGAAACCAGTGGCAGCTTTCAGCTTCTGTGGGAGAGTTTCTACCACCAACGATGTGTGCTCAGTGTCGCCACCTACCTCCTGAAGGACCCATTGGGCTGCCAGTGAGTGACAAGACACAAAATAATGGGATATTATTGTTTGATAAAACATATCACTTATTAATTGCTCTCATGAAGGCATACAGTCTGGTTTATCTGCCTCCCAGACGTCAAATGCTAAAACTGAATTATATCACATAAATATAAATAAAAGAAACGTCCTCTGACTTACAACTGTTTTTACTTTCAGTAAACTTAATGTGTAAATATTTGTAGGAACACTAAAAGAGTCAACACCATAAGAAATAAACTAAAAATGCATGCATGCATGGAAACATTGTTTAAACCCTTTACAATGAAGATCTGTAAAGTTATTTGGATTTTTACATTATTGCTGAAATACACATTCCTGAAAAAGGAACGTTTCTTTTTTTGCTGAGTATAGAAGAATTGTATCAGATATTGTATGTATAACATCTATTTCTTCATTTTTGAAGCAAAAGTCTTTTTTGTAAATAACCGTCAATTTCAGCTCAAATTCAGCTCAAAATTCATTGAAACTGACTTTTTGTGAATAGGTTATTCTCTGTCCATTTCTCACTTTTTATTATTTTATTATTCGTAGCCAAATTAATGCATATTGTATTTTCTTTCCACCTGCCCCCACCCCCAGGAGGTCGTTTATCTTCAGTGCTGCGACTGATGGTATGATAGCTGTTTGGGATACAAATACAGTCACAAATCTGGAGATTGGACCTTCTTCTGACACCTGTTGGAAGGGTAAATACAAGCAGTTTTTAAGAAAATGTGTGTGTGTGTGTGTGTGTGTAGGTGTGTCACTCACTCTCTCTGGTTCTGTGTGTTTCAGATCCACCTAGTCCTTGCCTCACGGTTCCAGCACATCAGAGTGGTGTAAATGCACTGGTAGTGTGGGAGGGGCACTGGGATGATCAGGGATTGTCTCAGGCAGGGGGGCACTGGATGACAGTGGCCAGTGGAGGAGACGACGGACAATTGTCAGCTTTTTGTGTCCAAGTGCAATTCCATCCCAAGGAGGTAGAGAACAGTGGATTGACTCTGAACCTGTACGCTAGGTCTGTGGAGCCTCTGGCCCATTTGGCTCCCCTGACAGCTTTAATACCCCTGGGTCCCAGACTCCTCATCTCTGCTTCCCCGGATCAACGCATTTCCCTGTGGGATCTTCGAGGTTCCTCTTTCCGCCACCGGGGGGTGCTGTTCTCACATGTAGCCGATATCGCAGGACTAACAGCGTGGCAAGGAGAAGAGAGGCAGACCCGGGTGGCTGTTTGCGGACAGGGTTTGCAGTTATTGCGGCTGGAAGCGGAAGGTGACGGGAAATAAGACTGAAAGAGATGCGAAATGTGTCATCTTCAAAGAAACTGACCCTTTTTATACTGTGAGTCACATTGTCTGTCGAGACGAGCTGACATTTGCATGCTAATTTAAAAATAAAGAATATATTTAAAATTTTCCATGTAAAATGTAACATGCTTTTTGTAAATGAAGAAACCAGACTCTGGCCACTGCTATGAAGGCCACTGACTGGTGGTTCTTCTGCTGGGGTTTCTGGATGAATGGAGGACATTGGGGGAGGGGGGAAGTCATGCTCACGCCACTCTTCACTGTTTGTGGTGCATGAATTTTTTATAGAGTTTGAGGCTCCCTTTTGTCCATCATGCCTCTTTGCTTGCCAGGTCAGCGCAGAGGGGAGAGCGAGGTTAGTAATTCCCTCGTTGTTTATTTTTTAGAGAGAGAGATTAATGGTATGATTGTCCGTTTTTTTTATTTATTTATTTTTTTTACTTTATTGAAGCAGTTAGTAGTCAGATGGTTTTGGAAGAGAAATAGCATTGTCCTAGTTTTGTTTAGTGGTAAGTGGTGGGATTCTCCTGTCATATGCTCGGTGCATCTGGACATAAACTTGTGTTCTTTATTGTGGGTTTGCAGTGGAAATACCCCAGAACCTAATGAAAGGGAGGGCTGAGACAGCAGGGAAATATTTGAAAAATATTGGAAGGAATGTTCCAGAAAAGCAGAGCCCAAGTGCCCAAGGTGTGCGAGAGCTCTCTCAGTTCCTGGAAAAGGAAGGCGCCTCTTAAAGAATCCCTCGTCCGCTCCAGCCGTGTCAGACCGGTAAACTCCCCACACATCATCTAGTATCTCATACCTGTGTAATAAAATACCTGTTTGATAGCTTGTGTGATTTGTAACGGGGAATGACCTCTCTCTCTCACAAACACACACACAGGCAAAGGCAAAACAATAGTGAAGTGGTAATGGGATTGAGTTTATGATCGAGATGTTTAACAATAGTATGCCGAAACTGTGGTACGGTACTTAACCTCACCTGCTTCTTAAAGTATTAATAGGTAAGACGCATTAATATGTGTACGTGTACCTTTAAGTATAAATGTTGTTCTACTGACCTTTGGCTTCTAACTTCAGGCTACAGAACAAGTGATATCGCAGAACAGACTTCCCCTTGTTGAGTGTCCAGGAAATGGGATACCAGGTGTAGTATGGTTGTGGTGCAAAAATGGTAAACGGGTATAAATCATTCGGTGGTAGGATGGCCTGTTGGCCCTTGCCTCCGGGTTTGGAGGTTCCAGTCCCACCTCTCGTCTGTGTGCATGAAGTTTGCATGTTCTCTCCATGTTGTTGTGTTTTCTCTGGACACTGGTTTCCTCCGGCTGTCCAAAGACCTACATTGCCCATAGTGTGTCTGGGTGTATGGGTGCTTTGTGATGGACTGATGTACCCTTGTTCTGTGCCTTGTGCTTCCTGGGATGGGCTCCAGTCCACCCCAACCCTGACACGGATGGTATGAATCAATCCCATTATGCAGCACAGTTTGAGGGCTTTGTGTGATGCCTTGAGTGTGGGTAATAATACACGAAGACTGCGTCACGCTGCATTTGTTCTGCATTACCATAGAAGCGCTCCTTTCTGCAGTTCACCATTTGTTTCCCATCATCCTTGTTATCATCATCTCCTTCGAAGTCACTGCCAGGGCTGGGCGGTAACCATGAAATATGGACACGGAGCACAGAACAGCCGTGAGAAGCAGTAATGCTCTGCCAGTCACACCCCCCGTGCCAGGGTCCACCGTCTGTGCATGTGGCATCAGCCCATGCAGGGTGACAGAAGGTGGCATTGAGGGGGGGGGACACCCAGTCCCTTATATCCCATCAGAACACCTGCTTTATTGTGTGACTATTGGTTGTTAGAAATGCGAAGCAAGTGTGCAATTTGCATGATGTTTCCCAGCCAAATCTGAAGCACACTCAATCCCTCAGGTACTGCCATCTTTACCTGTGCCCAGTCGCTTGATGAGTGTGTCACTGTGCCTGTGTCGATCTACTCGGTCTTTTTTTGTGATCTTCTCCGCCATCTACAGCGAAGCGTGGTCGCACAGGACGACAACAGCTCCCTAAGACTGGGAAGAGAGAAGACGCCCCCAATGTCTTGAACCCCAGCATGACAGCTTGGGAAATCCAGTCTTTGTCTGAGCCCTCCTTCGTGCACATCGACCTTCCCCCTCCGACCACTCATGTGCCACTGCCATTGGACAGCCCTCACGTTCCCGAGCCGATGGGAGTCCTAGATATAAGCCCCACCCATAGCCTCCTAGCTGTCACACCCCCGGGCACCGATAAATTCACAAAAGTATTCCGTAACCCTCTCCCCCAGTGCCGCCCGCCCCGCCTGCCCCCTTTGCGGCCCATCACCAACGCCAGTTTCTCACGCAGTTTCACCTTTTCGTTCTTCGAGCTCCCGCTGCACCTGTCCGCTCGTGGCCGTGCCGAGCGCATCTCACTGCTACGCCAGGTCCAGAGCTGACTGCCAGGGCCGCAGCCGAGCCCTTGCTTCCTGTTCAGTGATTCGGTCCTGGCGGCCATTACAGGCCACATCAGCCACAGTACAGAGCAGTCAGAGGTTCCTACTGAATACCACCATAGTGTCAATGCAGTGTTTCCACCATAGTTTTTGTTTGTTTGTTGGCTTATTTGTGTGTGTTGTGCAGAATATATGGTTTGTGAGTGTACAGTACATGTACAGTTAGCATATATACCTGTGTTGTACAGATAGGACCAATCGTGTGTTGGTACATGTTATTTTTTCAGCCGATGCTTTTGTCCAAAGTGACATAGAAAGCCTGGGGTCAGAGTACAAGACCATCCCTGAAGAAGTTTGGGTTAAGTACCTTGCTCGAGCACCCAGCGGTGGTGTCATTAGACTGCTGCCCATGGGATTTGAACCCAAGACTGTCTGGATACAGCCACAAATCCTTAACCTGCCAAGTTACACTCTGTCCATGATGGTGACTTTGCTAATTATGGGTAGACTTCTTAATTAGCTTCGTCAGTGGGGTGCTTGCTGTCAACAATGGTGATGTAAGATGGAACCTGTCACCATATCATGGGGTCACCCATCCAATTAGACCTGACTCCGCCCCCCCTATAGAGAGGGGGGGAAAAGGACAAGATATCCATAGGCACACACCGACTGAGAAGAACAAGTGGCCTAGGAATTTGAATGTGACAAGATTCAGGTCTCCTTGCTCTTACCGCTTCTTTGGTGAAACACTGTGTGGTTGTTGCATAGCGCAATCTGGTGCCAGCACACAGCAACGGTCTGTACCTGTACGCACCCCCCGGGGCACACCCAGCGGTCCATGTGAGCAGTACGTGTGCACACCCCGCTGCCATGTGCATGATTCAGCTGGCTAAACGTTACAGTAGGAATCACAGGCTTTGGGAGCGTTATATGGGCTTTGGGCAATAATCCACAGTACACCACACCCTGTGCTGCCTACTTCACAGGATAAGTGAGCAAACACTCTGCTCCTGAGGTCGCCACACATTAGATAAGGGGAAGGCTATTTCAGATTAATGCACAATAAAATTTACCAGCAAATGCTTAAAACTAAATGATTACCTATTTGCTACTTTTTTTTTTTTTTTGAGTTGTTTGGAGTTTCTTCTTGCATTCTAAATATAAAATAACCAGTCATATAGCCTCACCTAACTGAATGTATTAACACAACATATGGAGATTGTATGCACAACTGTTACAATTATAAAGAATTCTTTGTGAAATAATGCTAACTTTCACAATAAAGAGTATAAAAAAAATGTGATTTCATTGAATTAGTCTAAGTTATCCAGTGTCTTTGGTGCCTGCTTAAAAACCACTGATTGGAATTTACTAATAAGAATCTCAAGTATCAGCCACGGGTGGATGCCACAGTGCCTTTGAATTAAACTGCACAAGATGAAAGCAGATGAAGTGCTCACTTTCATGCAATAGTGTTACAACATTTCCGCAGGAATGTAATTGTATTGGACGAGACTTTTTTTACCCTCTTAAACTTCATGACTGGATTAGCAGCCTTTATTCTGTGATGTACATAAGTAAATATGATTCACCTGCTGCTTGGGACAGTGCGAACGCCCTATCTGATTTTCACCTTCAAATCCTTTGTTTGAAATTGCAGCAAGAACAGCTAAAGGCTTCTATCATTAACTTCAGGTAGATGTTTGGTATGCATGTTCCACCCATACTGGATGAGGCAGCATGATGTCCTGGGCCAGAGAAAACGGTGTTCCTTTCAGTAAGGGACAGGATCAGGTCCCTGTGACCACAGAACAGGAGGCTGATTTCTTGCAGATATATATATATATAGATTAAATGACAGATTCAGGAAGGAAACGGGTGAAGTTTCCTGACAGTGTGATGAGAGATGTGTTAGATTGAGTAGGGGGTGGGTGGATTTTGGAAGGGCATTTATAGGGGAATGGATTTGTATGCCTGGCTTTATAGGTTTGGTGTTGAAGGTGTTTGTGATGACAGTCCTGCCAATGAAGGCTCTCTCAGACCCCGGTGAACAGCTACAGTACAGCGGCTGCCACCCCCCCAGCTTCCCCACCTCTTGGGTTGACACGTTGGGCTTTCGCAATGCCAGGCCGGATGAGAACACTGCCTGTGTTTGCGTGCCTTTCTGTGTCTGTGTTCTTTTGTCTGCCTTCCTGTAGTCTTACATGCTGCGTTCCATCAGATGCTGGCTAATATGCTTGCCCAGGTTTCATATAAGCTTGATTATTTTTCTCGTTTTTCTTGCTTTTCAGTTTTTGAAGCAACTCGAGGGCACAGCACACCTACATTAAGAGTCCTAAAATATGATATGATAATATAACTATAACATAATATAATATAAATACAACATATAAATGTTAACTTACATATATAAATGTAAATAATGAAATAAATAATAGTAATAATACATATATTTAAGACCCAATGTATTTAGGGGGGGCACGGGGGGCTCATGCATGTTGTCACAGGGACACTGCCTCCCCCCCAGAACACCCCTGATCCCTGGGTGCTCTGCCATGATCCAGGCACGAATCTGATCAGCCTCTTCGCGGTGAGTCAGCACTAACCTGCACACATCCACACACTTAAAGACACACGCATCCATACCTATGTTTCAGTGTTTGTTAGTTTACAGCATTTATGCCGGATGCTGGGAGTTTCATGATATTTAATAATACGAGTAAATGTCTATAGGAGAGGATCTGTATTTTTGTGCCCTCTTTCCTTTTCCTAGAAAAGTTATATCATACCTGCAAATATGAATTTCTAAGGAAAAATATCCGATTAGAATAGGACTAGGGTTAATGCACAATTAAATAGAATTACATACATACTGTAATGGGTACTAGGATAGTTCAGATACGATTCTCACCCAAGAGCAAACCTCTGCTTCACTTTTAACCAACTACCTTTTGGTTATTTTAATATGTGGCAAAGGGAGACTGGGGTACATATATATTTCAGCTTATATTTATATATCTGAAAATAATTAATTCTACCTACTGTAACACTCCACACCAGACTGTTGCTTACCTGCCTTGTCATTCCAGCCTGGGGCCCAGCTGTGATCGAACGGCTGGAACATTCACCTTTAAGTATGGTTACGCTGTTCATACATTGCATAATGTAGGTCAATGGTGCATATGCCTTGCTGTTTATATTTAGTAGTAGTAGCCAAACACTCTTTGCTCTTAAGTTGCTAAAATCAATGCTCTGTTTCTACGGATGTCAAACCTGGTTGTATGCTAGATCAATAATGATGTTGAAGACACCATATTTTTATAGAATAATACAATTTCAGATGCATAACAAAATGTCAAATAAAACTGAATTTGTGTTAATGATAGATACCTTTAACACACTTTTCAAGCAAACCATTTAACAAAAAGGTATTGGTTAGGTTGTAAATTATAAAGTAAGTAAAAAATTATTTGTACACTTAAATCCATCTGGTTCTCAGGCTTAGTGGGACATGTTCGTGAATGATGTGACGATGAACAACACTTGTGGAAACTACAATATATATATTACATATATAGGTATATATTGGGCCTTTCCGATGACTAGTACCTGCAAAAAGCTGTCCTAGCAGAAGCCTGACTGGACTGTATATATATATATATTACATATATAGGTATATATTGGGCCTTTCCGATGACTAGTACCTGCAAAAAGCTGTCCTAGCAGAAGCCTGACTGGACTGTATATAGTTTTTTGTAACATGCTTCACATGGAGCACTAGTGTCGCCTGTATGCATAACATAGATGATTAACAGGAACTTTAAAATGTTTACATATTGGGCAAATCATGTTAAGACTGTGTGTGTTTTTATGTGCCTGTGTAATGTGTAACTACATTGTGAGCACAAACATCCATCCACGTCACATAGCATATCTGAAAAATGCATATCGAGAGGATTCATGTGCTCTTAAGATATCTGGATGTTTTCTTGTTTTCCCACAATTTTAGTTTTGTGGCTGGGGTCATTAACCGTACTTAAATCAGGAGTCCGTAGGAAGTGATAGCTGTGTGTAATTTGTGTGTATTCATTTATTTGTGTGTAATTTGTGTGTGTTTGTCATGCTGGGTGGGCAATGAGACACATCCCTGAGCCCTGTGACAGCTCTGGTGCCAGTAACATTTTTCCAGATGGGCTATGTGTCATATGTGGGAGGGGCACCTTTTAACTCACCAAGAGTAATACTTGTAATATTGCTATGACAATGTTAAAGGTGCAACTGACAAACACTTATTGGTGAAGAGAGGGACAAACTGACATGTCAAAACCACAGGCAGCACAACCACCATAAAGTCTGTTTTTAAGTTGTGCATCATGACATTAGTTAGCGCAGATAAAAACACGAACATGTAATATAAAGTCAGGGGTTGATAAAAAAAAAAAGAAAATGTACAGTATAAGACCTACGTTTAAATCTTCTTTAATATGACCTGTCAGAAGAGCCGAATGTCCATTTAACCACGTTTATTCAGATTTGCGCTCAATAGCCTACAATTGTATGCTAGTCAATCAGAAAACTGAGTCTCCACCCATCTCCAAGTTAACAAGTTAAGCAGTCAGTTATTTTGCCTGTTCAGTGTTAAACTGCGATTGATATCAGCATGGAATTCTGCCTTTCATTTATTTATTTTTACTATGTATGCAATAGTTATGTACTAATTTATTTTTTTAATTAATTTTTATTTTACTTCCCATCTGACAGGCCAGGTGAGTGGGGGGGCTTGAGGTCATCCCGGGGCGAGCTGAACCCCACCATGCCCGACCTTGACACCGGGTCTGTCCTACGAGGAGATTCCTTGAGCCCCTCAGCCGTGACACGGACTCCATCTGCACGGGGGGCCAGCGCGATGCACATCAGCTATGCACGCTGGTGCATCACTCCATGTTGTTTTCTGTTTATGGGCCATTTGTGGAGACAAGTTCTTAAAAAAATGAATGTTCAGCTTTGTTATGGTGGAAATTAATGGAAAAGCCTCACAAAGTCAGAAGTGCATGTGCGTGTTTCTTATGAGGGTCTGTGGTGAAAAATTAAGCTTCTGGCTGATTGTCTATGTATTTCCACCTCTCAGTACCATTGATACTGTCAGCTCAGTCTAACTTGCTATAAATTTTTGTCCATTTGCCTTCCAACCACTTCTCCCAAACAGGGTCATTGGGGCGCAAACAGTGTTGGGGAAGTTACTCACCAAAGTAATTTATTATAGGGGTGGAAAGTTCAGATCCAGAAAGTATAAATCTAGACCAAGACTTTGTTTCAACTAACCAGTTGAATATAAAGAATCAGTCAGTCACAGAGTACTCAGCTGGTTAGGTGAAACAAAATCATGCTCTGAATTTGTACTTTCAGGACCTGAACTTTCTGCCTCTGTGATGGATTACTTTTGTGAGTAATTTCCTCGACACTGGGCACAAGTTAGGGTACACTCTCAGTCGGATGGCAACTCCTTGCACAGTACACAGACTCTGAGTGAGTTAGAGATGCCAGTTTGCATTTCTATCAAAGGGAGGAAGGAAACCAAATTCACATGGGAAGGGGAAGTGAGGCCCAAACAAACACGGAGTGGAGGTGGGATTATGAAACTTCAACCGAGGGATTGGGAGCCACCAGTCATCAAAAATGCATATTCAAGAACATCTTATCTATAGCAGCACAAAGTGATTCAGTTAATCTGATGCCATTATGCAAAGTCACTTTATACAAATTGCAACAATTGGATATTTTACTTCCACAATTCAGCTAATGTACTTAATGCTATGGTGCAATTGGCAACTTGCTACCTTTATATCCTGCAGCCTAAAGTTCAGATTGCATATACGACCAAAACTGTTGTGTAATAGATGCTCATTAATGATTATAACAGCACAACTGATAACAGTCAAATGTCACTTGTGTATAATGACTAAGATGAATGGGGTTTTACTGCTGTTCTTTGCCTTAGTGTTTTTGATATAGTGAGTGGAGATGCCATTTCCTTTATTTCCACATGTGATTATGCATTTCAGGGGGTGGTAATGACTCAGTTCACTGCTGACGTTTTCTTTGTGGCTTTTTGTTGGATTCAGAGTTGGCTCCCAGTTCACTTGCTTTTTTAAAAAAATATTTTTACCCCCCTTTTTCCTATTTATTTACTCTGTCTCTCCATCTCTCAGAGTATAGACATGTTTCCAGGAATCAAATGGTGACTCCTGTGAGTCTTCCCAGCTTCTCATGTCACCTTTGACCTCTGACATTTGACCTTCAATGTCAGTGGGCTCTCAAGACACTGTTGTTAATTATAGGGTGAAAATGCAGTTAAATTGTCCTGTCTTGTGTTCTAACTGCAGCACCTGACTGCCATTGGGCATAATGTTGACCTGTTGAGTCAAACTGCCATAAATGAGAAATGAAAGAAAAGAAACAAGAGAGTGGCTATAAATAACCAGGGTTTTCTGGACAGGCATTCAAAGCCTGCGTGTCTACAATTCTTACCTGGTTACAGGGTGATCTCCAAGCTAGGTGTGAGCTGAGAGAACGGGAAAATTATGGTGCTGTAAAAATTAAAACATGTGACGCATTTTGAGTTCCGTACGTAGCTTTAGGCTAACTGAATGATTGCTAACTACTGTGTGATTGCTAGATACATACTGGATGTGATTAACCTATTGGGATGCCCAGTAGATGATCCTTGTCATAGACTGTAATGGATAGCCTGATGAAATGATTCATGTCACAAAGGGTGACCTTTGACCTGAGTGTAGGTGAATGATCTAACACCAAGGAAAAGGCAATTTCAATATTTTTTCTGCCTCTTTATTGACACATTCAGCTGTTTCTCTCTTTAATCATTTACCTATTTGGGGTTTTGTTTTTGCACTAATTTTTAACTTCTCCTTCAGACTAGCACTTCCACTTCTTCACCAAATGGGTCTGGTTTCTTCAGCTGTGAGTCTTTTTGTGAGTCTGAACATGATGCCCTGCAGGTCTATCCTTTCACCTCTTTGTTCTTTAACGAGAGATTCTAATGTTATGGCTGTGACATTTAGACTCATACTGGCAAACAAAATGTCTCACAGCATGGACAAGCTTGGTATCAATGAATCAACTTGCATATCCTTTTATGTAACATCTTGGGTTGAATATAGACAGATCCTCATAATTCATATTTTAATTTACGTGTTAGATTACATAGCAGGCTAACAGACATCAAGTGGGGCTTTGCGTGGAATCAGCCTGTTCTGTGATTGGTAGGAAACCTCAAAGACTGGTGATCTCGAATGAAAGGCAGCACTGAGACCTGCAAGGCCTACAGCTGGCCTAAGTGAAGGAAACAGATGCCGCATGAAGGGAAAAACTGATGCTGAACATGTCAACATAGAACAATCGGTGCTACACATCAATGAATCCCAGCTGTGTTTCAGACTTCAGTGCACATTGGTAATGGTAGAAAGCTGCTGCAGACACTCCTCATGTGCTTGTTTTTTAAGAGGGTGTTCATTTACATGTGGAAACTCATTTCCGCTCTGGACTTGGTGAATGGGTGCGAGTGTCACCAGCGCTTCATTCACTCTTAGTAGGTCTATTATGTGTTATGATGTGATGCTCAGGCTCTTCACCACTGTGCCTTTGTGAGGTTATGACAGGAAGACAAGCTGAGAAATGCCAAAGGGGATGGTGACAGCAGAGTTGTTAATAATTAGGGCCTTGGTGCTAGGCGTGCTCGTGGGAATGAAGTCCAAAGCCCTTATATGATCGACTGCTGGCTTTAGTGCTTCTGGTTTCTCCTTAAGCCGCACGTTATCACAATAACCCTGGGTATGAGTTTTATCATTCAAAGTAACTTCTGTCGACTGAGGACTAACCAAGATTTTGTTTTGTTACATGAAATTTCAGATACCGATTCCCCGAAATAATTTTTCTCTTCAATCTAGAGTCTTTGTTCATTTATTGATATTAAATACTGGAAATACTTTTTAACCATGAATTTGTACTGCTGAAAAATGTCAATGACTCAAACTAAAACACTAACACAAATATTAATAAACTGATTCATTGCAGATTTTTTCTTTCACAAGATCAATATTGAATCCATAAAGACCACACTGTTTTCTTGTGTGCTGTTTTCTAATTTGCATCATTGTAAATATTCTTTGTGTTTTATTGCTCGATAATTTATTCTAAATAATCATCACAACAGTTCTAGTAATTTGATATAAACACTGTATTGATACTTAGCAACACAAGAGGAGCTTTATCCAGAATCCTTATGAGTCTCAAAAGATTACAGTATAAAAGGAAAAAGTCATCATCACCTTTGCCACTCAATGACTTTCCGAGACTGCAGGCTATAGTGTTGCCAGGTCCAGCAAAAATCTCCAGCCCAAGACCTCCAAACAGAAGCTGAAACTAGAGCAATATTTGAAATCCCAGTATAATGAACCTCATAGAAGTAAACCAGTATTTTGCTGATCACATTCAAATGTTTAACATTTTAAAAACAGAGTTAAACACAATGACATCACGTAGACAGAGGCACTCTCCTTCTGCTGGTTTGCCAACTTGGGTCCGCTGGCTGGAGTGAGATTTTCAGTTTGAGACTAGTCTGTACATGCACACGCACTTACAGGATTTGCATACTGCCCGCAATGCTTCTGATGTAGCTAATTTTAGGTATATAATAAAATAATATAGATTTTCCGTAAGGCGTGAGAGTCTGAAAGCGTGAGTGTCACGCCAGATGCGTGAGAGTTGACGACCCTGCTTTCCGTGTAGTTCTGTTTCTGACTTTTGTTGCTTAGCGATTCAGTATTACTCAGGATTAGGAGCCGCTCACATTTGTAATGATTAATTTGTTTCCCCTTACAGAACATTATAAGAGCAGCCCAAAAACTTGTAATATTTACCTGCAACTGTATTTTCGAAATAGCCCAAATGGGCGGGAAAACCGCGGACCTGGCGACTCTGGCAGGCTGCCGCGACTGCGCCGCGTCTGGCAGCGCGAGGGTATGACAGCTTTCGTCCCAACTGCCGGCAGTGGCAGCAAATGGTGATAAAAATGTTTAAAAAACATCAGACAATATAACTTAAAGATGATATAATAAAGGGCCGACTTACGACCGGTCAGTTGGAACCGATCGCGGTCGTAATTCGATGACGACCTGTAATTACAAACTAAAAACACGTGTTATCTCAGATAGTTTTAAATGTATTGATTGCCTTATTGGTTTTGTAAGGAAGATATATGATGCCCATGGTATGATTAATAGGTAAGTGAAATAATTAAGATTTTCCCTGACTTGACTCAAATACTGATTGCTATCTAATCGGAAGATGATAACACCCTAAATTGCCGGTACAAAAAGGACCGTCTCACTGTGCACTGCTGCCAGCTTCAGCTAGGATATTTCTTCTGGGGACTTTGCTCTGTACTTCTAAGGGACTAGTATATGTGTGTTCCTACGGGTGTGTGCGTGCCATACTTGCGTATGTGTTCGCAGCCCATGCGATCACATGCTGAAGGTCAGCATACACATTAACCGAAGACTGAAGAGGAAGGTCTATGAAGGTGATCGGCTGACCTGAAGGGACGGTAGGGCATCCTTCAGTGGGAGACCAGAAGAGTACCATCAAAGACCGACACTGTGAGTGAGCACCCCAGCCATGGAGCAGAAGAGACGTGTGGGGTACGCCATTCAGCGTGAGGTGCTGGACGAGCAGAATGTGGAGGAAATGGCAGAGAAATCAGATGCCAAGACTCCCCTCTCAGAAAAGATAAAGAAGTCACTGAGGTAGGATTAGCATGGATTTTTTTTCCACTCGCATCAATTGCCATTTTTCCTTCTGAGTTTACTTCCTCCATCGTCCATGGCTCTCTGAGAATTTTGGACTTTGATCCAGACTGTTAGAGACCCAGGGCCCCCCTCTCAGGCATGCACTGGTCTATCATCTCTTTGTCTTAAGCATTACACAATGTCTTGGCTTTCCGACTGGCTTGTTGTGCTTTCTTTGGCCCTACACCCAACAGAGATCATAAACTGCATGGTACCAGCAGATTTGTTCCTTTAAGTGTAACTGGCATGTGTTGACAAATTAATATGGCCTGTTCAGTTGGTGTAGCTGCCAATTCGAGGGGGTCATTGCCTTGTGAGGTTTCTACAAAACGTATCATTTAAACTATGCAATTGACATGAAATACAAACTTTGTGAAATATTGTAGGTATTGATCATTATTTTACATGCGATATAAAATTACCTTCCCGTATTATTAAGCCTTGAATCCCAGTGATAATGTTAATGGGATAAATGAAAAACCTTTAATAGTATTAGGCTGCTATATTTCATCATTGGTGTTATAGTGGTTTACATAGCTGCCTTTCAAGCAGTTGACCTGGGGGTTAAATTCCATGGCCAAAACACAAAAATGTATAATATGATAGTTGTCTCACTTGCATGTTGCTTTGGGAAAATCTGATAGAGAGTTATCTGTGGCTCAGTATGGGTTAGGACAGTGTTTCCCAAACTGGTCCTCGGGGAACCCTAGACAGTCCACGTTTTTGTGCCCTACCCTCCCGGGAGCTGGGAGGGAACAAAATTGTGGACTGCTTGGGGGTCCCCAAGGCCTGGGTTGGGAAACACCGGGTTTGGACACACTGCTTGTGATCAGAAGGTCGCTGATTCAAATCCCTGGGTTTCAGTGATTTTACCACTGGGCCCAGAGCAAGGCCCTAGCCCCCAAATAAAGAACAAAATCTCACTCTGTCCATTGGCTACATTTTTAAGAAAATTTCTGTGGAGTTGGTGGGTATTGGAAATTTGCTGTTCAGTTGCTCTGGGGACCTTTGGATGCTGCTTTTTCAATTGTAATCAATTGTAAAGATCTGCTAAATAAGTAGCAGTGTTTCCAAAATTATAATGATAAAGAATAGGTATGTACAGTGGGTCATTTTGTTGCAATACAACTTTGCAAATACGGTTCCAGATGCATACGCGTCTCTGGAACTTGTATATATCATGTACGTGAACACACTATTCAGTGACAGAGGTGATTCTATGGCACCATCTGTGTGAGATTTGTGGTGAGTGGGCATCCCGTTCAGGGTGTGTTCTGCCTAAGGATTATTTCATAGAAAATGCGTCCTTCAGTAGGATTCAAATCCCCTTGATCATATCCAGATTGTGACAATGGAATTGTTTTTATAATGGAACTGGAGTTTCGTAACACACAATGCTATGATTAATCATAAGTTTTTCATCATTCGTTAAAAGAAGGATGTTAAGAGTAGGAAAACCACATCTGACGACGGCTTATTCCTAACCACAGAGACACAGCCTTGAGGCAATATCTGCCATTTTGCTCTTAAATATGGTTCAGAATGTTGAGTGTTGGATATTGATGTGCTGGATATTGAAAGGTGCCTTTATGTCCCAAGGAGACCCAGCCTGTTTATCTCAGTGCATCCCAGTATCAGTCTTCCTTAATGACAATGAAGTCCAGAACCAGTCTGTCCAGATCCCAGTGCATCAGTGTTCCCTGGTATCGGCTTGTCTCAGTTTCTGTTTCCCTGTGACCCCACAGGTGTTCTGGGCCCAGGCTGAAACGCTCCATGCTGAGCTGTATTCCTATCGTTTCCTGGCTGCGCCGTTACTCGCTGAGGGACTGGGCCATTGGAGACCTGGTGTCAGGCATCAGTGTGGGCATCATGCACCTGCCCCAGGGTGAGCCAGGCCGATCCAGTCCGCAAATGGGCCACACCTGCTAACTTTAGAGTTCTCGCACATCCCTGACGTGCAGGAGAAACCATGAATAGCAAATAGAAATGAATAGAAAGTAATTGTATCAAGCTAAAAAATTAAAAGCACGTTCTTTCTAAGACCTTTATAATGCATTTCTGTTTATTGAGTTGGGCAATTGATCTATTAGCTTATGAATGACAAGGTGCAGAATGTGGATATTGCACAAGAGTTGAAGACTGACCAATTACAGCACTGAACCTTTACTATATATCACAAGTTGTATTTTAGTTAATGATTGGCTTATACAGATGGAAACCATACTAAGAAATTATATGTAAAGCTATTGTGTTCGTCATGGCATTTATTTTCCTGCAATTTGCCCAATGGATGTTTCTGAAACGTGTTTCACCTATGAGTGTGTCTACGCACAGGAATGGCATACGCCCTGCTGGCTGCCGTTCCCCCGGTCTTTGGACTCTACTCTTCTTTCTACCCCATCTTGGTTTACTTCATCTTTGGGACATCTCGCCACATCTCAGTGGGTGAGTTTTGGCGTCACTTCTGTGTTTCACAGAAAAAAAACTTACCTTACCACCCAGCCCTCCAGCAATGGGCCTGGGCCAGTCAGCCACACTGACCCCTGTTCCATTCTACTGATTTGCCCACTGCTCCAAATCAATAATTTACCCCCCTCGAGTCCAAACTACGTTGCCGCTCACTGATCTCCTTCAACTTCCTTGCTTTTATGCAGAAATATAATTAATATATAATGTATCGTAAACAGTGGACAATTTTTAACAACTTCAACCTGAAAAAGCTGCACTGTGTTGATGGTTTTTATGGGGTGTTAGTGATGTACTAACAGTTTTTGACAGGGGGAGTTGACTGTCAGGCTATTAGTCTAGTAACACATTTCTTGTTAATCGCACTGGATAATGAATTATTCCTGTTGCTAAGTAATCTGTATGTTCTGTGTGTCCTTCAGTATATTTATCCCCTGAGAAACGGCATAGAAACACGACATCTGTGTTATTCTCTACCCCCCCCCCCCACCCCTTTCCCTACAGGCACCTATG
>JAABNX020000119.1:4769632-4783324 GCA_015163995.2 Mormyrus lacerda | reverse complement strand
CGGGAGCAATTAGGGGTTCAGTGTCTTGCTCAAGGACACTTTGATGGGGTCAGGAGGAATCAGGGCTCGAACCTGCACTACCATCTTTCCCATCCTTCAGTCTTCCTTTTGCTCCTCCCTCTCTTCTCTTTATTCTCTGCCTCCAGATGTATTGCTGTGTGTATTGTTCATTGCTGATGTATTGTTCCTCAACACAAAAAGACACACACACCCCACACACACACACACAACATATACCTACCATTAAGGGGAAAGTACAGTACAATATGGAACTGCAACAGTCCACATACATACTGTGTAATAACACCTAATGGTTCTGTCATGGTATTTTTGGAGTTAATTTTATCTTTTTTTTGTTTTTTTGTTCTCTCTTTCTTTTTCAAAAATTTACAGTCACCTTGTTAAATACTTTTTGACTCTCTAATTAAAATGTAAAGAAAATAAGAATACATTCTGTAATTTACAGAGAAAATGTCCAGTGGGCATTATACTGGGAGCGACCAGGACCCAAACACAGCTATTTATGTAAATGTACTGAAAGTATATTTGGAATACATACAAACAGCAGTCCTTTGCCCGTCTGAAGTCATTTGTTGTCTGTTTGTTTTGGACAGGCTTTGGCAGGAACTCATTTGTAAAATCCTGGATAAAATTACAGTGGAACAAGCTGAAGACCCAGCAGAAAAATATGCATAGAGACTTGTTGTAACCACTGCCCACTGCCATTACTATTTCCTGAGTAATGTTTAAGGCACCATTTACTTATTCCTAAGTTGAGGTTTATTTATTTATTTGTTTGTTTTCTGAAAAATAAATCCTTCTTTTCCATTGAACGGCTCCTGTGACCTAGAGTCTGCGAAACGTGAGTTAAGCTTCAGGCTCCAAACTGGTTCAGTCTTGTTCACTTCAGGCTGGTTTCACGACTGCTGGTTCTGGTACTATCGCTGCTTCCACATATTCAAAAAGCCACCTGTCAGTCTATCAGGTTATATTTAGATAATACTGCTCTGTGACATAGGCGTCATCTCGTACCATTACAGAGGTACAATGACATTATTATGAATGCATATACAAAATGGCATGCAGATGCACATTCTACAATTCACATTCATTTATTTGGCAGATCTTTTTCTCCAAAACAACATAAAAATGATGCGGTTAATAACAGTCATACTGCTGTCAAAGATCCAAGTTAGGTATGAATGCCACAAGTCTAAGTTTCTAACTAATGACCAGAAACAATTGTAACACTGACTTCTTTAGCAGACTCATTTGTCCAAAATGACTTGCCTGTGAAGATCAAAGTAATTGGGGATAAGGGCTTTACACAAAGGTGGGGCGGTGACATCACTCTTAGATTTGAATCCACACCCTTTTGACAACAGGCAGAGATACCGAATCTGCAGAGCAACACAGCACTCCATTTGACAGGTAAGAGGATAAGAGCTATATAACCACTGCTTAGACAATAACATTAGAACGCTATACAAATAAATTTCACCAAAGAGAATCTAGTATGACCTAAGTCTATGTACAAAATAGATGATCAGGGCATCCAGTAGTGCCTAGTGAAACCACAGCAAGAGTAGTCCATATGGAGAATGAGCAGGTGAGTGTCAGTGGCAGGATGTGGTCAACTGACATGAGATGGGTTTTACGGCATTTCTTGAAGGTTATGAGAGACTCTGCAGACTACATGTGGTTACTTAGTCATTCTGCCATCCATGCATGTGAAGCATCTAATGCAGGACTTGTTTTCACATAGTTAAGGAATCATCAACATTTTATTGTTGAGTATAGAGGGCAGGATAGAATGTAGATCATAATGAATGACTTGATGCAGATAGATACCATTCCATTTCCAGTATAGGGCTGAGGAGAGCCTGTAGCTTATACCAGGAAGTACTGGGAATAATGCAGGGGAATACTCTAGACAAAGCTTATAATTTGCTATACTCAGCGGAGACTGTGGATAGTCTTGCACTGTAGTAGTGCTTTGATTAAGGATACAACATACTTTAGTCTACATACTTTAGTCTAAACATGGTAACTGATCATCAGCTCTAGCCAAACAAATTTCTCAGGGAAAGTAAAACACAGCTGATCCTGATTTTACTGATTAAGGTTGTGGTTCCAATATGGTCCATTGGGTATAATAAGTCTGAGACTGACGCATGTTCCCAGGGAAGTGGGTATAGATAGTGGAAGTTTTTCCACATGTTGGTTTTAATAATGACCCATTTTTGTTTTCCACTGTAAACCTTTTATTTAAAATTCCCAGAAGAGACCACAAACCCATTTTAAGTATTAGTTTCCATAAAGTGTTTTGCTTGATTGATTTCTGCTAGCCTGACAGACTTCCCAACTCACCACAAGAAAATAACTATTTTCAATTCCCCTAACACCAATACTAGAACAGTGTCATTTGCACTTCACATAAATACTTCATATTCAAATCATTTCGGATTAAATAAGTGACAATTTTAGTGCTCCATTAAGAATAGAAGCTGAATGAAAATTGAGTTATGTAGACACATTAAAAGCCATGAACTGTGCTTGGCAGAGAAAGATTAAAAACATAAGTAAGAAAACTTATTATCCATTCCCATTTACCATTTATAAATTTTATATGACAAATGTTTATCATTTCCTTCACATTTCTGCTTTTCAATAGCCCAGACGAAACTCACAAAACAAAATAATTAAATAAATTCTGAAAATTACCTACTTAGGTATAGTACATAGACTTTTTTCTATTGCATTTTTCTATTGGATAGTTTTTGTGTCAGCAGCACATGCTTCAAAGCATGAGTGAAATGCAAACAAAAGTTCAGACATGTCTGAGAAACCTGAAGAACTGGTTTAGCAGAAATTTCTCCACCTGTTTATATACATATATATATATAAACATAAACATATACATATAAACATATACATATATATATATATATATACACACATATATACATATATATATACATATATATATACATATATATATATACATATATATATATATGCACACACACACACACACAAGTATGTATATATATTTGACCTCTCAGTGTGAGCTATACAACTATACAAACAGGTATGCTCCAGCCAAGTCCTAGCCAAAGACAAATGTATAACAATTATTTTATATAATGTATAACAATTATTTTTGTCCATCCATGTCCTACTCCGACTGAAAACTTCCTATTACTCAATCAGAGATTCTTAGCATTTCCAATCATGTGTCACAACTGTTGAACAGGAAAAATTGTCAGTGGCATTCTGGGGGGAAGCCACCTTGGAAAATTTTGCCAACTGGGGGGGGGGGGGGGTTCACCACAGTAATATTCATTTACAGAGTGGGGGGGATTCCGCTTGGTAAATTTCAGCAACCAGGCAGGTGGCCCCCGTCTATAATTTTTTATAGCTGGTGGCCCTGTGGTGGCCCATTACAGACCAAATTCTGTTTACCTAATGTACATTTACAGCCCACGAGAGGACCAGTGGTTGAAAAACCCTTTACTACATGCTTATTATTTTAGAATTAAGAGGCATTATTTGTACCTCCATGCAATGGGGGACTTGATATGCATAGTTTAATACTTGCTGTGATCTATTTTCCTTTCCCATCCTAGTGAAAATTCAAATTCAGGAAAAACCACCACTAACAAAGAATTTCTGAATGTTTCATGTGAAACAAAAGACATTCTTAAATGTGCAAAATTCAACTTATAGTAATACTTCTATCTTAAACAAAGCCATGTTTATTTTCGTGCTTACTAGACTTGGATATTCTAACTCTCTCAGGGACACTGAATCGGAGGGAAACATCTGTTTACATGGAAAATACTAGGATGTCTCTGTGTTTTTACAAGGGAGGAACAGATCCAAAAAACAGCACACTTGCTCATATTCATGGTCTTTTCACATCAAACAATATGGAAAGTTGTACTGTATCACACCCCTGTTTGCCCTGAGAATAGCCTCTGTGCGTCACACTACGCAACAAAGTTTTGAACAATCATTGGGGAGACTGAGAGGTTTCTGGACATGTTTTAAGTGGTGGTTCATTCAAAATAGACAAAGTACACTGTACACTTGAGAAACCCAACAGCACTGGCACCTGCTACATCACACACTTCTCAGAGTAACATTCTTCCTTAGATACACAATTCATGGGACTGTCGTCCACCATTTTAAAAGTTCATGTGTCCTGTCTCCTCTCTATCATCTACAATGATTAAAGCAGACTTGGCTTTGGAATCATGGCTTTCGCCTGAATTCACCTGACTGTCTATTTCAAGGAAAAAACATTCATCCACAATGTTTTGTACATTGATTGTATTTCATCATTAAAACCAAAAATAGACAAACAACAACTTTATTCCACAGTGATGACTCTAACCTAAGTCACAGCACCAGAATGCTAAATGCTTTTAGTAAGTGACCTCAGGGGTAACAGGGTTGTGCTTCAGAGGGTTTCATTTTGCTTCAATGTAGGACAGTAAGTAAGACAGTGCTTATGAATCAGATTCTGTGTGAAAATTTGCTGGCTCAAGTCCTAGGAGCAGGCCTGTGCTATAAGTTTGATTCTTTATACTATATCTATTACTCATGGTGCTACATCCTAGGATGCATTGAATTGTTCTCATAACAAGTAAACTAGGATAGTTTATCTCTTAGCTTAGCTTCGTACTTGGGATAGATGGACTTGCTTGCATGGTTCCAGATTTAAATTTCCAAATTTTAAAAAGACAAAAGAATCAAAGTACATGGTTTGGCGGACCAGAAGCTATATTAAAGGACTCCTAGATCCTGTACACAAACGTGCCGAATAACACAGGAACAAATTGTTATGAAACAAAAAGCCCCAAACGTCTGCCTCCTGCTACTTCTGTCAGGAAGCTGTCTGCTTCCTTTTGTGTTGTCGATCATAGACTTAGTGACTCATTCTACATGACGGCCATCTAAGTGCTGAGGGATTTATCCTGTATACACTCTGCAGCCTGCCACACATATTGAATCCAAACTGTAATGGCGTGCATGAAACTTAGAACAGTAGAAAATAATGGAGAATGAGAAATTAAAGTAATTCAGGCCGTATAGTCTGTTAAACATGGCATAGCCAACTGCAAAGGCATCACTGTAAACAGTCTGAGTAAAAAAAGATTAACCAGACTGTAAGGCCACATCAGTATTCACTGCAGTGTATATTCAAAATGAATTCATCATAATGCAAATAAAGAAAAGTGTATAATGTGTGTATATTTATGTTCTTTCGACCTAAAATTATTCATGCATGGTGGCTCAGTGGGTTGCACGGTTACCTCACGTATAACATAACCTCCTGACCCTCTGTCCTCCCCTGGTCCAGTAGTACTCTTATGTGAGAATGATTGTGAGCACTTGTCTTTCTGACCTTCTGGGTGCATTTAGTAAAAAAAAAGTTTTCTAGGTGCAACCCTTACCAGATAAGTGATTACTATAAATAGAAACGGATGGGAAATTCAGTAGGCTTTTTTATTGGATGGTCTATACAATTAATGCTCCTCTCTCTCTCTCTCTCTCTCTCTATACAGTCACATGTTGCATAATGACATTTCAGTTAATGATGGACTACATATACGATGGTGGTCCTGTAAGACTGAAAAATTCCTATGATCACAGCCATCGTAACGTTGTAGTGAGATGCATTACTCACGTGTTTGTGGTGATGCTGCTGTAAACAAACCTACCGTGCTGCCAGTGCATTTTATATATATATATATATACACACACACATGTGTATATATTGGCAAGCAGATGTTGCTCTACAGGGAAATTCTCCAAGAATAAACTGCCCTGGGAAGTGAAACTTCTCAAGCTTCATTTTATGAGATTCTTGTGTTTTAAACCACAACTACTACTACAACTACTACTACTACAATAATAATAATAAGAAGAAGAAGATCAACACCTACTACTACTACTTTGAGCAATATCCACAGACGTGCAAAAGAGTTGTTATTTTTGGAACATACACTGTTATTCCGGATGAGGCAAAGGTGCAATCAGCCAGTGGGCGGCGCAAACGAGCACAACTTGTAGTGCGCTCTCTTTTTTTCTTGCTCCACAGGTTTTCTTCCTACACTACGATGTTCAGGATAAAATAGCCACATTCGGTCAAGACATTCGGTCAGCATCAGATCGACATACCCAAAATCAGCCTTTTCAGGAAAGGCAAGTATTTACATTGTTTAGCAATAGCTAAACACTTTAACTGCGGTGAGTGTTGTATATTTAATTTTTTCTCGGCGGTTGATGTTTGACTTTAAAGGGTTGAACTTTAAAGTGTGTTACAGTTGCTTCAAAGCCCAAGTTATATTTGAAAAGCCTATTTTTATTTATGGAAATCTAATAGGTTTTATTGATATAAAATCTATTTCGTTGACACCTTGTAAATGTACCAGAAAGTGAACATCATAATCCGAAATGCTTTAAGAGCTTTACATTCTATAAAATTTCTTCTATGAGGTACAATAGTTCTATGAGATACATAACAAAACTAACATTGTTTCAAGAGGTGTACGTGAATTTCCTGTCATGTTTAGTTCTAACGAAAATCTGAAGACGTTAAAGGAACTTATAGCCTACTTAGATCATATTATAGGTTTCACGTGTTTTTTTTTTACTGACGCGGGGGGTTACAAGGTGTAGTTTACACTAAATATTTAAGTAGGCAGAGTACACTTTACAGGTAGCAAAATTACTGCAGCAGATGAGATACCGTTGCATTTAGTCATAACTAGCTGTTAGGGATAAAGTCACACCAGAGATTGTTCCCCTTCCTTATAAAGCTACCCGCTGTCGTATCATGGTTCAATTTGTGTCTGTTTGCTTCGAGTTTTTTTTTGTTTAAATTACTGTAGATTTTATGCAGCTTCCTCTAGTTACGAGAAGGGAAGGTGGAACCCGCCGAATGTGACCGCTGTCGCAGCTCGCGGTCCCTCGAGCGCAGCGCGCGCATTGGCTCGCCGGGCTCTGACGCCAGATGTCGCCACTGGGAACATTCCGCCAGATCTAGGCAGCGCTCGCGACTAATTTACGTGAAAACCCACACAATGAACGCGGCGCTCTCCTGCTTGCTGTTCGCTGTCATCGCCTACATGTACAGCGATGACCTGCTGTCAGCACTCCGCGGTTATGTTGCAGAAAGGATCCTCGGTGCCAAGATGCCCGATCCTGGAGAAGACCGGCGGAGTCCGCAAGGTGTCCCCTACTCGGACTTACGGCACTTCGTAAACGCCGACGGACAGCACCTGTTCTGTCGCTACTGGGAGCCGGAGGGCCCACCAAGGTCGGTAAACGAAAGGCGTTACATTAAGAAGCAATCGATTCTGTGGGTAACTGCACTGCGGTACTAATTCGACAAGACGGCAGCTTTGGGAAGAGCGTTTTACTCGTTCATCAGCTGCTTGTCACATCTCATTACACTAGGTTTCGATAGAGAAATTACGGAACCGGTTTTGTCACGTGATGCCTGTTTTTTTTTTTTTTACCTAATTTTGCGTCTGACACAACTCATAATTAAAACAAATGCCTATTTGAAGAAAATTAGGTTTGTTTAAAGGAATTAACAATTTAATAGCAACTGTACTTGAGCGAGACTGATTTTTTCAGCAAATAATATTCGTTTATTTGGCCGCAAAGACTACCCGTGGAATCAAACTGCGTGTAATGTATTTTGTATCATTACAGTTATGGTGAATTCGTTGCCTCCTTGCAATAAATAATATTTGCTAGTGACCGTTATGCAGCAATTTTACTTACCTTGTACAAAGGTAAAGGTGTTCAGCATGCATGGGCGTAAATTACGGGGGTTGGTAACCATCCCAAATAATTAAAGCCGGCCAATATAGCACCCTGGACCTAAACCTTTCAATGCTCTACCCAAATTTACGTCCTACCTAATGTCAGGAAGAATGTCAGAGTCCATAGCAACCATTCACCTTTTGTAAAGCACACTTCAATGACAACCGCAGTCATTACATTATTCATTAACTTTAATTCTGTGTTCTTGAAACATGGTTGTTTTTTTCTGTTAAAGTGAATGTTAGCTATTTGGAACCTCTGACGGTTAACTGTTAACTCTCTTGAGTGGACAGATCCTCCATGACAACATTAGAATGTGATTATTTTTTTAAGCTGTCAAACAGTCTTGTTGCTACAGTATAAACAGCAGATGTGGCATAGTTGTCATTTAATTTATGGAATGTTGCCAAAAATGAGAGACAGAAGCGAGCAGAAGGACAGTATTTCTCTGCATTGTGTCAGACTAACTGGGGATAAATGACATCTTGCCACGTTCACGACAGAGCCAGCCGTGACGTTCATGTCAGCTTGAATCAGGGATGCTTTGCACAGACAGGATCATGTATCTTTCAGTCATATGCAAACACACACACACACCCATTTCACTGCCATTGTTGCTATTGGTCACATAGGTATTATCAGTACTCTGACTCTGCCATTGAAGACTTTGATCTCACTGAATTCAATAGCCTGCCCATGACCTAAATCTGGTTAGCATCTTAGGGACAGGCCCTGTTAAACGATGTAGCATAGCCAGTGTTCTGGTGGTGAGAACGACCTTTTCTGCCCATCAGTATATGCATCAGGAACTAATGCTTTTAGGAGTGTTTAATGAAATATGAGGGTAATTATATTGCAGGTAGTCTGCCATTTGTTGGTGATGGTGAGGGTGGATGTCATTATGAGTATAATTCCGGGAATGGCTGAACATGCCACACAAAGGATACTTTTCAGGAAAAGCATTGTTCAGCAAATGCTGGTATGGTGTGTGGCAGGGACAAGTGGGTGGCTGCTCTGGCACAAGAAGAGAAATGTAAAGTATGTAAAAGAACAAAGCCTAGAGAAAACAAACAAGTCCAACATCAAAATGGTATATAAAATGCAATAATAATAATAAATTGACTGGAATCCTCTGCTGTAAGAAAGTAACAGTCAGTGTTTGTGGAGACAGAAGGGGCACTTTATGTGCATGTGTTTTTAAGTGCTGGTATCTCTTTCTGGTTCCAGGGCCTTGGTGTTTGTGGTCCATGGGGCAGCAGAACACTGTGGGAGCTACGATGACGTCGCCCAAACCTTGATAAAGCGGAACCTACTGGTCTTTGCGCATGACCACGGTGAGCACATTGCACTAAAACCATGATCCCAGATGACTGAAGTATCATTATTACTATTAAATTTAGGCAGTGCAGTTGCAGAACTGTAGCCTCACACCCCCAGGGTTGGTGGTTCAAATCCCACCCGTTGTTTTTGTGTGTTTGCCCCTATGTTGTCCAGGTACTCCGGTTTCTTCCCGCAGTCCAAAGGTATGCAGTTAGGCCAGTTGGCATCGCTACATTGTTCGTAGTGTCTGTACCCCACAATGGACTGCCATCCTGTCTAGGGTGTACTACTGCCTTATTCCCTACAGTTCCTTGGTTAGACTTCCAGCTCCATTGAAACACTGTAGTGAGTAAACAGTTGTAAAATATTTTATATTAATAATGTTTAGTCCCAGAACGATCAAGTGAATGAGACTGACCACTAAATCCTTTAGCAGTGAATGTAATTGAGAAATTATAGATAGGAAGACAGCTAGAAGGATGGATGCATGATGTAATATTGTATGTACGGGGAAAGAAATCCCTCATGGTGTGAATGAAGTGTGTTAAACCTTGTAGTGACCGACATCTCACAATATACCTCTCACCCTGTGTGAGCTTTGAATCCCCACTGAGACATCTGACACTTGACAGCTTGTACCTGAAAGAGAGTAGAAGCATCATTCTGGTTATACTTGGAAACTAGTGCATCAGTGGAGAACATCTGTCTTTGGTGTGGTTGCCATGATGAATTAAACATAGCTAGAGTGGGTGATCAGTTTCTTACTACCCCTGAGCAGAGGTCTGTCTCCCAGGAACCTTTCCCATTTCTCAGTCTACGTTTACATAGCTGGGTATTATCTAGAAGAATTTAATTTTGTGCCGTGCTTTTCTGCCTCACAGAACTCCTGCCTGCTACCCTGATCTTGTTTCACTGCACTATTAGAATCAGATGTTTGTCTTGCTGGGTCTTCGTTGTTTTAAAGTTTTAAAAAATTACTATCTGTATTTATCCTATTATCTATCTACCCCTTATGCTGAAAGGAATGTTGTGCAGTAAAAAAAAATATTTTAATAAACATTTATATTATGTACTTTAAATTAGTTAAATATACTAAATAAATTCTGATCTTTCATTGCTTAAATGTAGACTACAGTTTTCTTCCTGTTGTTTCTTTGTGAAGAACAATCATACAGTATGTGCTTTTGGAGCAGAAAATGTTTTTATTTTTGCTGCATAAGTATTTAAAAAGTGTTTGGAATAATGATTTCCTAGAAAGTTTAGATATGTCTGTGTCTGAGATACAGCTTGGAAAGTGGAGGTATATAGGGATTTAATGACCGGAGGAAAGAGGCTTCAGGAATTTATGGTGGGTGGGATTATAGCATTTTGCCAATTGTTGTTCGCTTAATCCCCACTGCAAACTGGAAGGTGACCAGTTAGAAGTGGGCTATGCCGACCAATAAAACAATGTATGACAATCTCTCCTACTTATTAAACAAAAATAATCATTAACTATAGTGGCACACACCTTTTTTTGAACACATTCTCCTTAGAGAAGTGCATGTTAAGGAAGAGAGGGTTGAGAGAGCGTGAGAATGTGTGATCAAAGCTAGCATGACTGTCACGTGTTGTCATCTGTTTGCTGTCTTAGAATGATCAGATCTCACTAAATAGCTTGGAATATGGAAGTGGTTGTAGCTGCTGAATCATTTCCTCTTCCCTTTCCTCTATAGAGATGTTTTTCTGATTGCTTTTTCCTTGCTAGCTTTTTGTTATTTTCCTTCTACAGTAAATTAAGCAATTTTAAAATGTAATCTTACTTTATCTTCATAAGCAGATGTGTGCCTAGATTCCACTGAGCCATTACATTTTTTAATGACATCTTGATCCGAGCTTAATGATGTCAGAAATTCAATTAAATAAATACAGACAAATTGATAAGCATCTATATTGTGGATTCTGTGTTAATGCCACAATAAAGTATAAGCACCTTGGATTCCTTCTCTATTCCTGTTAGTGGGTCATGGGAAGAGTGAAGGGAAGAGGCTGGTGGTCCGTGACTTCCAGGTATACATCCGAGATGCCATGCAGCATGTCGCTATTATGAAGAAGAGGTATCCTGGCTTGCCCATTTTCCTCCTCGGACACTCAATGGTAAGATACTTTTTAGTTGGCTGTCTAAGAGGTGCTCCCTGTTACATTCAGCTGCTTGTCTTGACTTGTGTAATTTAGAATGCAATGCAATATACTGAAAATAAGTTATTGTTGTTAGACCATTCCGATGAGTCCTTCAGAGGTGGGAAACTTTGATGAGACAGTCACATGCTTGTTTCCTGAGTATATTTGGTATTTGTATAATATGTTTACCAGAGTAAAGTTTCAGTTGCAAAGACAGTAACTGTTGAGAAACTGAAGTGAATATATAAAGGAGTGTTATAATAGTAAACTCTCACCACAGTCCACTTTTTAATACAATTTTCCATTCATTTTGACTCCAGTGAGTAAAGGAGTAAAATGTAGTTCCACATATGAGTACATTTATTGACATTTATATTTAGGTAGTGAATGCTGCTGTCCTAAGTGAGGCAAATAGTGCATTACTAACATATGGCTCTTGAGTCAACTAGTGCAGCTAGACTGAGCTCCCAGTTAATGCCCAATTATAAAACTATTAGTATAGGAGCAAGATCAACATGACACCCTCCAACAAAGCAAGAACATAATGAGAATGTGAATGACCAGAGGATCAACATTAGGAACATTCCGGGAACATAGGCATCAAGCTAGGAGAGTAAAAACCTGTTTGGTTGCTGATTTGTGCAAATTTTTTTAATGTTACATGTAGAATCTGTGTGCATTATTTTTAAGTAATTTTTTCAGTTATGAACGCTTATTGATCATTATAGCCCATTTGATTCATTGGCTGGTACCTTTTTTTACAGATTTGGATGTAATAAATGATGAGAACACTAAGCTATGCAGGGTTTACTCAGCAGGGACCGTGAAGTTGACCTGCTTTTCACTGTTTTTAAAGGAGAAAGATTATAAGCAGGTAGCTCTCCTTTCATGTTTTTAGGTCAGAGCCCTTGTATAACCACAGCTCATCTCTGTCTTATATAACCAGAATCTGACTGTTTACAGTGTCGGGCCAAAGGGGATTCGTTTCCTCTAAGAGCACTAGCTCTACTCTAGGACACCGTGAACCTGGACACCCTCTGTGTGTTTTTCTGCTAATACTGACCCAATCTACCTCATAGCTTAGTGCCCATATTAGGCAAAATCCTCTGGAAAGGTGCTACCTGACCTATGGTCGCACAAATTGTTACCACAGCCAATGGCATGAGTTGCATTAACCATGATGTCCTTTCAGGGTGGAGCTGTCTCGATACTGACTGCCTGTGAGCAACCAGACGATTTCGCTGGGGTGGTGCTGATTGCACCCTTGGTCCAGACAAACCCTGAGTCTGCCACTCCCTTTAAGGTGAACACTGGGATTTTGTCCCGTCCCTTTGTGCACGTACCCGTTTTTAGGAGGTGCTCACTCTGGACGCACACACGTCCATTTTTGTCTCGTTACCAACTGTAAGCTAACAGGGTATGTAAGAACACACACTCACAGACTCATAAGCTCATGCGTACATTCGAACACATTAAAACCCAGGTGCAGTTAGTGTATTAAATATTTCTAAATGGAGTGGGTCAGTGATGGTTGTTACATAATAAACGCTACAGTCGCTACACAAAATGTGGAAAATCATGCTGTATTATTCATACCACAGGTCTAAAGAAGGAATGCTGTCTGTTTTGTTCCCATTTATGTTAATAAATGTCACTGATTTGCAGCATAATCGGGTTGCACATTCTATGTCTCATTCAGTCTTTTTGCAGGTGTTTCTTGCTAAATGTCTTTTCCACATACTGCCGAGTCTGCCTCTGGGTTCCCTTGATTCCAAGTGGGTCAGTCGCAACATGAAACAGGTAAGCTTAAAAGTATGATTTTCAGAGTGTTTGTAGATGTGGAAGGCTAGCCATTGTAGTGACGTAATGTAGTTATTTTTATTCATTTGAATTTGAAAGAATCTTGGCTATGTTCACTTCCCACATGTTAAAAATGAACATGAAAAGTAAGATGCTTTAAGATGGTGATCTGTACCTCCATTCCTGCATAATACTTCTCAATGCGGGCCAGGTTTTTGATGTAATACCATATTTGTCCTGCAGGTGGAGGCCTATGACCATGATGAGCTTGTCTACCGTGGAGGTCTGCCTGTATCTTTTGCCATGCATGCGTTGAATGCAACTGAGAGAATCAACAAGGCAATTCCAACCATCAAGTGGCCATTCCTTTTGCTCCACGGTGATCAGGACAAACTCTGTGACATCAGAGGCTCTCAGATAATGTATGAGAATGCCTTGAGTACGGACAAGAAGCTGAAGGTGAACGTTCTTCTTATTCTTGCTAAGATTTTACAATTCCTTGGTGAGACCTCACCTAGAATATTGTGTGCAGGTTTGGTCGCCATATCTTAAAAAGGACATTGCGGC
>JAABNX020000119.1:4754680-4769532 GCA_015163995.2 Mormyrus lacerda | reverse complement strand
AGTTAAGTTCTCCCCAAGCGAGCTTGATGGGCCGAATGGCCTCCTCTCGTTTGTATAGTTCTTATGTTCTTATGTTTCATAATTCTTAAAATTTACAGTGATCAGCATAGATGGAGGGCAGACAGAAACAGACACTGAAACATGCTAAATGCATCTTGATAGATTAGCTATTCAAAGTAAGAAATGTTGTTTATGGAAAATGGCGTGAACTTTCAGTTTGCCGTCTTCTTTCTCTATTTCATCCATCCTTCTAGTCACTTTCCGTTGCTGTCCTAGGCAGGGTAGGGCACAAAGCAGCATTCACCCTTCCTGAGCTCCTGGAGACAAATTTAGATGCACCAGTTAACCCTAACTGTATGTCTTTGGAGTGCAGGATGAACCCGCTTGACACAGGGAAAACATACATATATACACACACACACAAAGCAGAGTTGGTTTTTGAACCCCTAGACCAGTTGTGAGAAGCAGCAGTGCTGCCCACTGAGCCACTGTGCTGTTGTCTTCCTATTTATCCATATTTTTTGTTCTTGCCTAATTAAAATGCAAAACACATACATTTGAAAGTTACAGTAGCTGACATGTAAGATCTTTATTTACACATTAAAGATGAGGCCAATTGCAGTTTTACAACTCTCCCCCCCCCCTTCACTCTCCATGTGGTTGTACTCATTCCAGGTTTTTGGACTAGAATAGAACGTTCTATGTGTGTGTATATCTGTACAGTCTTTGTGTCTGTCTGGGTTATGTGTATCAGTTGTACTAACCTTTGTGTCCCTCAGGTTTTCGATGGTGCGTACCACGCACTCCACCACGAGCTGCCGGAGATAGCAGACTTGGTCCTGATGGAGATCGGCACCTGGATCGAGGAGCGGATTCCTCCGCGGCCATTAGCAGACTCCTAGGCTGTGCATCCTCCTCGTCTTCCACACTATCTGTTACCTTTCTGGGTCTATTTTATAGGATTATTTTATGGATTGCACTGATGAAATATAAAATTCAGTCTGACCTCAATCCGGTGCTATGAAGCCAATGGTATGATGAATAGAATGTGGACTAGGGGGAGGTGAGGAGGTCAGTCATTCACACAGGATTGCCCCTGCCCCTGAGAGTCTCAGATTTCACTTATGCTAAAGGACAATTGTCAAACCTGCCAGGGAGGCAGGGTAAAAAGCCATGTAGACTGTCTTATTTCCCTAACGGTGAAGACCATACTGGGTGTGACCAAAACGGGCACTGTGTTCCCAGTTATGCCATCTTACTGTGCTGCTCGACTATTAACTTTCCCTATGTATTTAAGCTAAATCATATTTTATGAAGAAGATGCCTCTGTTTTAATTTGTGCATCCATATCCACTCTATCTGGCCCCATTTGAATATCACTGACTAATTTGCTTGCTGCCAACGCATTTAGTTATACATCTCTGTTAGTCAGTTCGTGTTGCCACTGCTTATCTGAAAACTGTAGGAAGGATCTTTGTTACCATGGAACCATTCGAATAAAACAATGGAAAAACCATCATGGCAGACAGCCGACAGAAACCAGATAGACTTGAAGCCCGAGAATGGACTTTGAACTAAGGGGGCATTAATTAAAATAGCAAAAAGGCCACTCTGTTGCTTTGTAGATACATGAGATCAGCAGAGATTCAAAGACTGGTCCTTAATCATGGTGTTTTTGTGTGCTTTCATGCTGCTAATTGAATACAAATGCAATGCACAGTTAGAAATGTTTGTATTTTTTGCTTTCCGAAAGGAGTCATATGTTTTCCGATTTTAAGATGATTTATTCTTTGCAGATGACTCTTCTAAATGATTTAGAAATTGTATTTGAACTTGTATAAGAAGACTAAAGGGCATTGTTGTTATGAGTATACAACACTGAAATCTAATTAGAATCTATTAAAAATGGTTATATTCAGGTTTGTTTATTGAGTTTTCAAGGAGAGATTTTGTTGACAAAGACCTATATCATGACAAGCTATCTACTGGCTGTCATTACTGGATGTTTTGTTTTGACATGTTCCAGCTGTTGGTCAAAGCCAAGGAAAAATAAAATTGTATGTTCAAATGACTCGACTGCTCTTCAATTCAATTCAATTTCACCTGATTAGGGAATAACATACTGACAACCAGTTGAGTAAACCTCACCATATTATGAGACTTTCCTTGGCTATTGTAAAGTACTTAGAAATTATTTAATTTTCACATATCCCCATCTCACAGACAGCTGAGAGCATGGAATCATGGTGTGGGGTCAGCGGTTTACCCAGCTCCCTTGGAGTTGGTTGCAGGGATAAGGATCTTGCTCGAGGGCCCAATAGAACCATGATCACTCTGCTAACCACAGGATTGAATTTGTGACCTCCAATCACAGGCACTGGCCCCTGACTGACAGAGCCATGCACAGCATGGTAATTATATATTGGAGATCACATTAATGAATAATGAGACAACTAATGAATAGGACAACAGATTCACATTTACTCTAAGAAATGCTCTAGACAAATGTTGTATAGCACCATGACAGATATTACCAGATCCTGGAAATACATTGCAGTAGATAATATTAAACATGGAAGTTAAAAGGTCAACTATGAACTTTTCTTTTTAATTTGTGTGTCAGTGTGGCAATGCACTGTGGATTTTCCTCTTGCTCCAGGCAAAACATCAAACAATATACAGCAACTCTGCCTTAATATTATTAAGATGTGCTTTATTAGGATTACTATGACAAACAATCCCTTGTCGTGTTTATATAAGGTGTATCTCTAAAGAGAAATGTGGGTAAGAACAGAATTGCTAAAGTTGATGAATGCACATTTGAGAATGAAAACATTGACATAGGGGGAAGGAAAAGTAAAATCAAAAAAATGTTCTTTGGTGTCTAATATCAAGATTAATAAATACTTTGGTCCAATGTAAGTGGACCCTTTTTGGCAATACTGTCAGCATACAAAGAAAGAATAGGCATGTTATTTGCTACAAACAACATAATTGATTTCAATTTAACAGGCTCTCTATTGCGATCTTGTAATATGTTTACTCTCATAAAGATATTATTGTTGCTATTATTCCAATCTACAACAGTGTGTACTGGGAAAATTGTTATAGGGACTATTGTTTGGGGGAAAATGTAATCAAAGAGTTACCAGGCTGCTGGGTAGAAGTAAATATTCAGCTCCGATGGACATGTCTCTAACCTTTAAATTTCACAATATGTTCTTGTTGACATTGTGGTTGGTTCCCTAATATAGGTCAGATGATTTCCTTAGTAGTTTTCGATGGTGTCATTGCAGTAATACCCCACTTATGTATGCAGGTAACAAGGCATGACATTATTGGAACAGAAGGAATGAAAGTGTTCAAAAACTTCCTAAAATATTACACAAACTTCTCCTTGATTTTAATGCCCCAAACTACTGCAGTGCTATACATTTTCAAGTTTTTTTTGTCATACAAAACAATAAAATGCTTACATGCTTCTTCTAGTATAATACCAATGATAATTATGACAATAACACAGGTCTACAAAAAACAGTTTTTGTTTCAGTTGCCAAGGTTTTCTGAATTGATTTAGGGTATTTTGAGGGTGCTGAATTCAAACATCATTTTACTTTTGCTGAATTGGTTCTAGTTTTTGAGATAATGGACATCCATAAAAATAATGCATTCCCCCAATGTGACTTGTGTGTAATAACAAATGCAATAGCTTTTGGTCTGTCTTTTGACTATTTAACAGTGGCTTAGGTAATGAAATGAATGATGAAGCATTGAAGGAGAATCTGAAAATAAAATTAGAGTTAGGTTTACATGTGCATGTTTGCATGTTTATTTATTGCTGTTGTTACTGTGGTGGTGAATATTCCAAAGGAAGGGCGTCATGGGAACACCTGTCAGGTATTTAGCCAGAAATGGTTGAAATGCTCCATGACAAAAATGTAGTTTGGCCAGAAGAAGGGGATCCATTCGGGCTTCACAAATAAAGTCAAAAGAAGATGTCCCTGGGTTTTTCACCTATTTTGACTTCACAAAGTTCACAGCAAATTGCTCATCACAGTGTGAATGTCATCATTGGACGTGCTTTCAGTGTGTCGGTTGAGGAGAATGGACTGAAGGCATTGCTTGTCGTAGGATCTGGAAACACTACCAAAGCGGGTGTAGGCCTACTGTATCTGCAGAGGTTGTACTTGCAGGACTGGCAAACAACTGAATGGGGACAGTTGTTGTCCGACTTCTGACAAAACGCTTGTGCTTCTCTCCCCAGATATGCGAATTGATGGCTTTAGAGCCTACATTAGTCGTCTTTTTCAACCAGCCACAGTACAAACATCAACATTAAGAACAATTAATAACTAATTAATATTGTGTTATCTAATCAAATCATACATAACTTTTTCCTGTCACTGTTAGATATTTTACATTTCTCTTTTGTATAATGTTTAGTTGTAACTAAAAAATATTCTTGCAATTCTGAATGCTTTTCAAACGTGTTGCATTAATTAATTAATTAATTAATTAACTATTATATATCTCAGAACCTAGAGCCAATCTGGCAAAACCAAAGTCATATTATTTATCAGCACCATAAACTTAATATAAAACTGTTCAGACATTGTTGTTAACAAAATCACTGTATACCAGTGTAATCGATGCATGAACAGTATGCCCACACTGCAGAAACACTCATACATACACAAGCATTACGCAAATAAGCATACACTGAAAACTGTGTTTACAGCAGCTTTGGTCGGAACATAAGTGATATATAAAATTCATGTAGTCTTATGCCATGATGGAAAAACATTTCTGAATCTTGTGACATGAATGCCTTTTAGCCATAAATGTATTTAACTTTTGTCACAGTAAAATTTAGATGTCGAACAGAGTAATATTAAAATTGACCACCAGAGCGAGCTAGCAAATTAGAGCATCAAGTAAATCTCCAGGGTACCATCTGCTTGTGTTAATGGCTTTATCTGACACCTAGAGTTAAGACAACACAGGAATAGAACAGCTTCTGTATTTACATATCCTGTGCTATGCATTTGGGAAATCCACGGAAAAATGTTGGCAAGTGCATCTTATGCAAATTCAGGGATTTCAGTGGGAATGCCTTTATTACATTAATTAACGTAATAAAAAAGCAACTGTCAAAAACATCAGAACCGACACAGTATTAAGACAAGACCCCAGAACCTGACCAAGAACAGTGAATGGAAGATAAATAGTTATATTATCCATGAGGTTCCATGATTTTAAGTGCCAAATTGATTGTGGTCAGGGAAAGTCCCTCTGTCCATCCTTCCATACCCACTTCTTCTATGCAGACCCGGAGTCTATCTGGAAGCTACTAGCACAAGGCATGAAATAACCCAGGACAGGGCGCCAACCGATCGCAGGACACCCCCCCCCCCCCTCACATTCACATCTATGGACAATTTTCACAAGTCCAATTCACCTTAGCATGTTTTTGGGCTGTGAGATTCAAATATTCAAGGGTTTTATTTGTAATATGGAAGGTATACAGTCAGACTATAACCTGAAAGGTGGTGAACTCCGCCATAATAAAAAAGTGAAGCAAAAAAGAACAAGAAAAAATAATAACATAACAACATTGTAATAAATAAGGAACAGAAAGTTCATTTCCTTATTGGAAAAAGATCAGTGCTGTGTAATTCCACAGCGGCAGAGTGAGAGCATGCAAACTCCACACACGTAGAGAATGGAACCATGGACTCCAAAGGTGTAAGACGTCAGGAAAAGTTCATGGTAAAAATTATTCATCTTAAGGGTGTGTAGTGAAGTTGTAACAAAACAAGAGTAGGATTTAGCTGTCCGTAACTATGATTAAAAATCTGCCTCAAAGATTCCGTTAAAAGCTCTCCTTTGTTGTTTTTTTTTAGACTTGAAGTATGCAGACACCTGCAAGAAGCTACAGAATGCGAAAGATCACTGATGAGCACAGCAGCAATCTGCAGACCCGAATAAGCAGCATCTTGTTCACAGATTTAGCTCAGAATTGAACTTGTGTCTATTTTCAGCATTTGACCATCAAACGCATCAGCACTCTTCACTGAGATGGTCTATTTTTCCCCACTCTTTATTCCCAAAGTTCACTTGGTTGTCAATCTGACCCAAAGTCACTGATTACTTGCTACTTTTCACGCGGGTCGGCAGAGCCCAATTACCTCGGATTTGGTCCCTAAGGATTTATTTCCCTTTTCTTAAAGCAAGAGGCGAAAGCAAAGCCCTGAAGTTAAGCGAAGGGTGTTTTCACGAGTGTTTGCGTTGGCAGTGACGTAAGACGCTCTAAGCAACACTAGTCACGCCCCCGGAGGACGCTCGCTGTGGAGTGAGGGAAAGCCTCTCGCTGAAGAGGCAGGCTTCGGATTAAGCAAAACGTAAAATATTCACGGAAACAAACAAATTACAAATTTGGTCGGATGGACATCCAGGCACCACGGTGAAGATATTGGAATACTCTGTATTGGTTAGCCTGCACTTAGGTGGCCGGTTTTTCTCCTGAGTTTTTTTCGTTTTGCTAGGAGTGAGAGAATCGCCGGGTTCGAGGTTCTTCCATTCTGGGACCTTCGAGTAGCTAACTAACCGGCTTGCGGATTTGCTGGTGCGAGTAATTCCAGGCTAACGCCTACTGGAGCGGTTATTATACTACGCGTCGTAGTTCCCAATGTTTTGACACAGTTTTCAGTGACGAAAAAAAGCCGTGTAGTGTTACTGAGGTAATTAGCAGGCAAGCTAGCTTGCTCGCGCATCTTGCACTCCTTCCCCTTGGCTAGTTGCTTTGGTCGGTTGCGAAGAGAAGGTACATCATTTCGCGGAACCGGGGGGGAAAGCCAGATAATTAGGAAGCAAGTGAAAAGAAGGGGGGTCTGAAGAAGAGAAAGCCGGTGGTAAATCACAAGCGCCTGCTGAAAGGTGTGTGGGAGAAGTTTGCACACAACTGTTAATTTGTAGTTTTCCCCCTCTAGGTAGTGATACGGGTGCTAAAATTTATAAGCATATATTTTTCAATAAACTTGTACTTGGAAGTTTTCTATCTCCTTTGAAACCTTTGCCAATATTTCAGTCGTCGCCGTTACTGCGGTTAGCCGACTGGCTATAGTCCCAAGGTTAGGGGTTTTGGCCTAGTTAGCCAACAAATCCGCCTCGTAAAAATCCTGCATATCTTTTTCGCAAATATATATATCTATATATGTATGTATAAATATATTTTTACACACAGAAGTAAAGAGACTTAAGGTAGGCTTAGATATCTCCCTTCTCCAGCTTTTTAATACTACGACAACAGTTTGAAGTGATGCTTTAAGGAAATTGTAGTAAAATGGACTGTTGCTGCATGTAAAAGTAAGAGAAACTAACCATAAGATTCTAAAGTTGTTTCCTGCGTCCCGATTTCGGATGCCGGTTCGTCCGATCGAAGGAAGCGCACCTATGCGTCAGTGACTGTACCTACCTGTCAGCTAGAAGACTAATTTTCCCAGTTTTAGTAGCTAACTAGCCGATTTTAGCTAGCGAGCTAATCCAGTGTTGCTGTTGAATGTGGACCGATAAAGAATAGTTTTCCTTTCTTTACTTGGTTTCAAATATTTAAATACAGACTTTTATTCAGATAAAGGGGAAGAAACGATATTAAGGGGTAACCATGAGTATCGAGATACCGGCTGGGTTAACGGAGCTGCTACAAGGATACACCGTGGAGGTGCTCCGCCAGAGGCCGCCGGATTTAGTGGAGTTCGCCGTTCAGTATTTCACACGTCTCCGAGAAAGCAAGATCCAGGACGGTGTCGGCCCGGGCGTTGCTGTCAAGCAGGGTGGGAAGGGAGTGATGTTCGATGGGGAACCCATGCAGACAGAATCAAACGGGGATGATGGAGATGAAGATGACGACTCGGACTTCGAGCGTGAGTAATCAGCTTGGTGCACGTCTGTGCGAGTGGTTACCCGCAATGCCTGCCGGGCCTGAGTCTAATGAAAATCGAAATGGAAACGTAGTGGGTGTTACCGTGGGGATTACTGGGTTGTGTGTCAGACATCATTTTGGAAGAATAAGGGATTAATGTTTTATGAGAATTACAAGTACCTTTCGTTATTTTACGTAACGAATACTTGACGTCAGCACGCAGCACACAATCCTGCAGTTACATGCAACCTGTCTAAATTCCTGGCATACCTGTTGCCATGGCATTTACTAAGTAGCTGTTCCTGCAAGCGCTTATGTAAAATGCCATATGGCTGTCAGGATTTATATGGCCCCTATTTATCTTGCGGTCTGTCTCAGAGGAGGCATTGTATGGAAGTACTACAGCACTGTAAAGTACATAAAATAATGAATGTTTCTTTTAAAAAGCATGAACCTTTCTTCACAGGATTTTAGGTTTTTAAGGTGTTTTGAAAGTTGCTTCATGTTTAATCGGAATTTAACACTAGTGCTTCATTTTATGCGATGATATAAATTTATGAAAAATCAACTCAACTATGAGGAGGTTGGTAGTGTGGGTCAAGACTCTGTGCCTGTACTGAGAAGGTTGCTGGTTCAAATCCCACAGCTGGCAAAGTGATGATATTATTGGGGCCTTGAGTAAAGTAGTAGTGGACAGTATTTAACCTAATGGTAGGCCTACAGAAACATGGTACTCATCTGAACCTGTGTTAATTACTCCAAGAACTAAGCAAATGATACCAGTATATATCAGGTTATTGCATTAGTGAGTGAAGTAATTTAAATATTTTAAGAATGGCTGGAATCCAGTTTTTTTTTTAAATTCACTATAGTCTTGTAATTTGTTGTAACTTGTTTAACTGGATATTTGCTAGAATGCATGCAAGTGTTTTTTGTACAGTAAGAGAAGCTTGATAGATTCAAACAAAATTTGCAGGTTGTTCAAGACTTAGGGTAAAAGTGGGGAATTGTATTCCAAATAAGTTCTGTCGACTTATCTGTGCGCTTAGTCTGGTATTATGAAGGACTTGCATCCCATCCCCGACTCCTTTATTCCCTATTCTACCTGCGATAGATTACTGGTCCCCTGTAATACTCTTCAGCATAAGTGGTTGGAGAGTGGATGGATGGGTAGATGTAGATTGTTCAGTCATTATGTTTACATACACAGCTAAGTCGAGCTAAGTTTATAGCTCTACTACACCATTTAATTGGACTACTTTCCTTGTCCCAGTATACATGCATAAGAGGGGAATCAATTTATTGACTAAAGTATGTTTGACTCTGCTGCAATAGGTGGCGATATGGCTCGCTTCAGTTTGTTAGTATTGGGCTTTTTCTGGTTGGCCTTTTACATCACAGAAATAAAAAAACTAAAATTAATACTAATGGATGCGAGGATAAATGAAGTGACACAAGCCTTATTTGCAGTCTGTAGAGAAAACATAAGAAGATCAGGATAGCATAGCAAGAAATAAAGTATATTGTATAATGTTATTGAAAAATGGTCAAATATTGCTATTTGATTTTGTTGTAATATTGGGGTATCTATGAAACAAAGGAGTTCAACTTAATTTTCTCATGAACCCATCTAGGAGTGATTTAAACAGCAAAGATGAAAATGATTGATTGTCTCAGAGAATGCATGCAGCACTCATGCAAAAGGTTGTTTTTACCTGACTCAACAGATTTTGTATGTGAAAGGGAGTCACGTGTCATCGTAGACTCGTTTTCTACAAAAAAACCTAAGTTCAGCTGAGTGCAGTTAAACTGTGTGCAGTGCAGCTAGGCGGCTGTTACGTTGTTCACTGAAGCAAAGAAAACGGTTCGTTTAGCAACCACTAAAAATGTAATATCACTGAAAAATACCTATATTAATTAATATAATTGTTTCCTTAACTCCATGGACAGAGAGGGAATATGCCGTCACTAAACAATAATAATAATAATGGAAAAAAAAGTGTGATAATGGTCTGATGGTTTCTTTTTTTCAGTAGTAGCACCCCTTCCCCCATCACATTGCCTCTACGCCAAACCTCCTTGGTGCACAGTCGCCTGTACTACGAAGCGGGTTACTGGCTTATCGGGGTAAGTTGTCGGATTTAAGGTAGTCTGGGCAAAATGTAAGTGAACAAATATGAAGTCCATTTACCTGTGGTACCTTAAATCTGACAAGTTACCCAGATAAGCCAGTAACCCTGCTTCGTAGTACAGGCCACAGGAAACACTGACCTAAGTTCCTGTGGTGTTTTGGGTTTTACAACATCATACACATCATTACAACATCCTGGTAAATCAACTGGGGTTGATTAGGTCCCACTTAGATCTTTTATGTAAGTTACTGGCAAAATCATTCAGAAACCAATGGGTATGATGATATGCATTCTTATTTGTTGCCTAAGACTTTCACTCCTGGTTCATTTTTCATAAATTAGACAACATGGGTTTCAAAGGCTAGATTTGTCCTATTGCTAAAGCGTGTTAGGTAGCTTCAGTTTGAAATGAGTTTGTGTTGAAGAAAACATAGGAAGGAAAGTGCTGCCACATAACACCATGTAATTTACGATTAATGTCCTTATTTTGTGGCTTATTTGGAGTTGTCTTGGGCACAGTGGCACACACAGGTTAATATAGTATGCAATGCAATGATTTCTATATTTGTGCTGCGCGTATAAGAAGATATCACAGTTTTTGTGTGTTGCATCCAGTTGTTCCTGGATACATCTCGTCAACACAAATTTCCAGATATGAGATCATCAGTCATGATTTGATAACTGTCTCCAGAAATCAGTTTTATTATAATATGGATTATTATTTGTATTTTATGGCACTTTATTATTATTATTATTATTATTATTATTATTATTATTATTTATTACACTGACCCTAAAATGTATACATGGGTTTGGATTGAACAAATGCTTCATTATAGGTAAAAGTGCAAATGCAAAATACACCAAACCTAATCTCATATTTTAGTTCAGAGTGAACCAAAGTTACAGATATGGAATATAAGGTTGCATGTTCAAACCCAACCTCAGCATGTCTGTGGGTCCATGAGCAAGGCCCTTAACCCCCAGCTCCCTGGGCGCCTCAACAGGTGGCTACCCTTCGCAGATAGCTTGCTCTACCAAAAAAAAAAAAAAAAAAAAAAGAGCAAGTTGAGGGAGGCGTAAAAATAATTTCCCCACGGGGATCAATAAAGTTCAATTATTTAGGTAATAAATGGCATGCGAGGTACAAATTGGGCAGGTGATATGGATCGGGTCATGACACCATGGAAGAGATTTTGCATATGATTTAAAAGGAACACAAGCTTTTAGCTTGCACTACGCTAACAGGAATACTATTCCATACTCTAACTACAAGACACCAATTGGAAAAATGACAGCATCTGTTGCTGACTGTGACAGGCAGTTGGGGAGTGCAGGAGATGCATGTGCGCAGATTCTCCATTTGGTTGCATTTGTTGAATATCTATAATATATGTACCTGTTATAATAGCCATCAGTTTCCATCCTGTGGTATACCATGAAACTAGTAAGGGGCAGTGTGTGGTATAGTGGGCTAAGCCTCTATACCTGTGATCAGAAGGTTGCTGGTTCAAGCCTGGTCTCGGCGCGTCTGCAGATCCTTCAGCAAGGCCCTTAACACTCAGTTCCCTGGGCACTGCAATGGGTAGCTGCCCTTTGGAGCCAGCTTGCTCTCACTTACAGAGAGCATGTTGGGGGCAGTGAAAATAGAATTTCATCACCAAGATCAATAACATACAATTTTTAATTATTTGTATTTTATGAGACACTTTATTTATCCAGTGAATTATTGGTTCTTTGCCTTTGTTGGTTTTCTAGTATTCTCTCGCTAGTTAATTTTCTGTTTACATCACGTTAAAACAGATCATTTTTGTTCTTTGACTGGATCAGCACTCATGGGAAATGCTGCCCTGATATTTCTGTGCCAGTTCTGAAAACCTACTAAAAACTTCTGAAAATTTGGGAGGTAAAGTAAGCAGGATCTATGTGTGCAGGATAAAAAGGGATGATTGCTTATATGGAATTGTTTCTGAGAAGAAAAATGGGGGATTAGCAACTAAACATTTTTTCAAGCTATCTCGCCAAGAATTTCCAAAATTTCTCCCTCCCCCTTGACTGTCATGTGTAGCGTTGGAGGTAAGTTTGGAAGTAGTACCAGCACAATTGTCCTCCCTCCCTGCTTTCAACAACTTCCTTTGCTGCAATAGCTTCTTAGCTAAGTATGTGTCCCAGAAATAGTCTAATCACATAGGATTGCAATCATAAAGCCAGTAGGTTCATATGTTTATAAAGTAGGTAGATCTGAAATGATTGTTTCACACCCCTTTTACATCTTCCAGAAGTTTGCCTGGAGGCTGCTGAAAACTGCAGCCATATTGAGATTGTTCATTTATTTTTCTTGCTTACTTCCTTTAAATCTATGTACCAACTAATTACTGTGAGATGCTTCATAACTGCGTGAAAGATAAAAGAATTAAGAAATTATTTTAAACTTGTACCACAACACTGGAATTCTAGAATCGGAAGGGTGTATATTCATTTTCTGTAACCACACATGTAGTGCCTGCCAGCCCAATCATGATAGTAAATGAATGTGTAATTATTATCTTTTACTGTAACATTATTTAACGGAAACTATGAAAGCAATAGTTACAAATTTCTTGGACAACACCAGTGCTTCAGACTGAGGACCAGAACCTGTGGTCAGTGATTAAATACCAAAGTGATTTAATGTAATGCACTTGTACTCCGGTGATACTTTATGCTCCTGATTCACCTGCCTATATAAGACAGAATGCAGGTTCAGCTTTTATTATCAGTTAACACTAGATGAGTCAGAACCTCACCCCCTACACTTGGCATAGAAATTTGTAGATACAGACTGGCCTTTGGGTTTAGCAGCAGACAATTTCTGCCTTAGTTACTTAATTTACACAAAATGCTCAAAACCCATAATCTGTCAGCTGGTGTTCAGTACTCTAGTACAAACCTGTAAGTCAGTTTAAAGGTTTTAAGTGCTCTGAAATGCAAATTCATGTATAAGTTTTTAAAGCCTGTTAATCATGCTTTGGGTCATAGTTGCTTTGTCCCATGTCTGAACATGACTGTTCCCACTCTCTCCCACTTGTCTCTGCTCACATTGTGCTTACACTGATCCAGTCCTGAGCACACTTAGTCGACTAGTAAACATTTTTCCAAGCTCTCTCTCCCAGACTTGTGTAAATCATGCTGACCGTGGATTTCTTCCTGTAGCATAGAGGCAGAGCTTTTGTTTGAGCGACATAAGTTATAGGTTCCTATTCTTAGCAAACTCAAACAATGCTGCTACAGCACTAAATGCAGATAGTTTGCCATGGTAAGTGAAATGTGTTGATACAAATATCTCATTTAATGCTTGTTAGTTGACAAAGGGAAAAAATATCAGATGGGTATCAGCAGACAGTCAAAATTTTTTAATTGGGATCGGACCATACAAAATATTGTGCCATTTCTATAATACGTATATCAACCTAGGATCAAATCAAATAAAATCAGTGGTATCAACCATCACTACACACTAGTATTGTGTAAAGTAAATTTTTCCCCCTATTTAAAAAAATTGATTGTGTAAAAACTGAAACCCATTAGTTGTTCATTTTTTTTAATGAATCAGAAAACTGCAGAAATCAAACTTTCTCTGAATTAAACCAAACATTTGTTTCTATTGTTTTAGTTTCCAAAGCTTGAATTGACTCATGCATGATCTGTAGTTATTAGAATGAGAGCTGTATAATGTTAGTCTAAGACCTCACATTGGCTTATACTGAGTTTCATCTGCGTCATAGTGACACACCTGAATGCGCTGAGACATAGAGGAATGCTGTTAGCCCACATTATTTGTTTTGCAAATTCTTGTCTTTATTGAATCTTAATTTATTGTTATATTAGCGAACAGAGTGATGGTATCTTGGAAGCATACTAGAAAATTTCAGGTATAAAAGTATTAATACTCAAAAGCTCGATATAAAGTGTTCTGAAATTATTTTAACTTTCTTTTTAGATATAAGGATGTCAGCATAGTCGAATATTAGAGAATGTATAACAATTGTAAATTTAATTGAATGATAGATGAGTAATTTAAAAATAAAACTAATTATAGTTTCACAACTATATATATATCACAACTAATTATACTGCTAAATATTTCAATTATCTAAAGTTATGTTTATCCCTGCTGAAGCTGTTTGTGCATGAGCTCTGTATGCAGTCTCCGAGTCAATCTTTTTTGTCCTTGCTCACTTAGCGTATGACGTGCGTGTGAGGAAAAACTTTAAAGACAATGCGTGAGGAGAACAAGAACTGTGATATGTCAGCACTGCTTTGTCTGTTGGCACAACTTGCCGCAAGTGTAAGAGAATCTGATTATGTTGTTGCTGTTAATATTATATGCACAGTTAGATTGTCATAGTTATCATTAAGTGTTCTTTTAAAATAAGGGTGAATTGTCAGTGTACCAATAGAGACTTGAGCATTTCCAAGTAAAAACAGACTCTAATGGTAGATAAGGTCTTGTAGCTGTAGTTTTTAAGTTTTCAATTCATTTTTTATTTTATAATTATGATATTGCAATGATTTCTGATTGCAATATGATTGAATTATAATGAGCCAGATCTTATGTTCTCTACTGCCAAGTATGGTCTCAATTTGTGACATCCCATAAGTAACAGAAAATGTTTAATTTTCAGGAGTTAAGCAAAAGAAAATGCTATTGTCATTTTATAGTTTTATGCGTGCACCCCCCCCACTCCCCGACACAGTGGGCTCGCTACCTCCCATGGGTGGAGTATGCCCATCCTCTAGGGGACACAGAACTAACCCCC
>JAABNX020000119.1:4744111-4754580 GCA_015163995.2 Mormyrus lacerda | reverse complement strand
TTTAATTTTCAGGTTTTAAGCAAAACAAAATGCTATTGTCATTTTATATTTTTATGCGTGCACCCCCCCCCCCCCCCTTTCGATACACTACTTATTCAGGTGTGTTGTTGATTATAGCTCTAACAGACTTCTACATCTATAATAGTGTCTTTTAGCACAGCAGGTTATGCAATAATGTTTGGTTAATGAGCATTGTTTGTGCTTACATGTTAAGTAAAGGTAGAAGTGTAATTCTTAATTAGTGAGAGTGCTTTGGGTGAATACACAGGCTCAGTCAAGGAGATGAGTGTTTTTATAAAAGCTTTATTAGTTTTTGTATTGCAAGTTTGATGTACCCCTTTTATGCTGTTTTATGGGATATCAGTCCAGGGTATAATTTGTGGGTTTACCAGGAGTCCCAGAAGGTCCGCAAACATTTCGCTATGTTTTCCAGTCAGATTTTATCCTCAAAACTGTACTTGAGTGGGCGATTTACAGATTCTGGTGCCTCCTCAGTGTTTGTTAGTGAGTGAGGCACAAATAGCACTGAGCTTGGGAATGGACAGAGAGACTTCTTGAGAAATTAAATAATGGGACGTCCCTAGAGCCTGATTTCATGCTACTCAGTTAATGGGCCCTGACAGACCGGTCTCAGATGAGTAAGTAGCTTTAAGCTACACAGTTGGCATGGCCATAGTTTCTGTTGCACGGAACAATCCAAACAGTAAGCTAGCATATTCTTCTAGCTTCTGTTCACCTCAGACTGACCTGATGAACACTTCCCCTTTTCTCCTCCTCTAGCTCCTCCCCCAATTCGATTCAACCGCAGAGTTTCAGGTGAGTTGAGTGTTTTCTCTTCTTTTTGTCATTGTTGTGGTTGCGATTTCAGAAAAGCATGCAATTTATTGCGTTTCCTCACTCATGCATGACTTATTAAATATAAGCATCAAGTTATGTTTCTGGGGGGCTTTATGCTGTTGGTGTGATGTGGTGGGACAATGCGCACAAATATTTCCTCCTTGATTATTTCAGCTTGGATGTCATGACAATAGCTGTATAACAAATCTGGGATTAAAAAGAATGGTTTTAACAGCAACAAGAGCATTACAGCTCATTCTTTCTTTAAAAAAATAAATTAAAAATAAATTCCAAATGAAAGCTTAGCAACAACACAACATTTTTGTTAGATTATCTTCAGAATATATACATAAAAATACATAGCAAAACTATGCAAATGATGGCTAACCATCCACATAGTCAAATGTGGATATGAAAACAGGCAATTTTGAAAATTGAGCACATTTCAAAAATTTACTTTGACGCTCCTATAACAATAATGCATATGGTTACTGCATACAAATAGCATAATATGTCATAATTGACAGGAAAACAACAGTGATTTAGCAAACTGTTTGAGGGTGCTTTGCATTTTTAGACATTTTCAGAGACATTTAGGAGGAAAAGTACATAAAATACCACCGCTGTGATTACATTTTGAATTCTATAGACGCTTGTCCTTAGTCAGAGTTTCAAAGTTTTATCTGCCATATTAAAGGAGCTTTGAATGCTGGAAGTTGGAAATTCAAAAGGCTGTCATTTCAAAACTTCAGAACTATTAGAGATACAGACCTATTATCTGGGATTTCTCTGGGTTTGGTATAGAATTTTTTTAAGGGGAATCTGAAGCAGTGCAGGTATGGCACCATAATCATGTACTTGAGTGTTGCCTTGTACCGACTGCCTTTCCCACAGTGTGTGCAGAAGCATTCAACCCCGATGATGATGAGGAGGACGGTGAACCCCGGGTGGTGCACCCCAAGACAGATGAACAGCGCTGCAGACTGCAGGAGTCTTGCAGAGACATCCTCCTGTTCAAGACTCTCGACCAGGTATGTACATGCGTGTTAGCATGGCTGCACGCACAGAACACCAAACGCCCTGGCTGCTATTCAGAATCCATCTAACCTTTTCCTGCTCTCCTTCCTTTCTCCACACCCATCCATTGTAGCTTGAATAAAGTGGCTTAAAATACATGTTTGCATGGCAGAACTCTTTCCATCTGGGATTTCTTTTTCTGAATCCTAAAGCTGGAAGTTCTCTTTCCTGTAGGAGCAGCTCTCTGAAGTATTGGATGCCATGTTTGAGCTTCATGTCCAGCCGCAGGAACATGTTATTGATCAGGGAGATGATGGAGACAACTTTTATGTTATTGAGAGGTGTGTGATTTTACGTACGATTAGTGTCTACTTCCAGTTATTGTTGGATTTTGCAGTAACATTAACATTATAGGGATTTCTGTGAATCACTGTAGTCGTTGACATGGGCGAGTCCTTCATCAGATGTTGTTGCCACTTTGATACAATGATACAGCTGTTTCTATATATACTTTACATCTCACTTCCAGCACATTTTCTGCGAGTTATTTTTTTCTTCCCTCTATTGTTTACCTGTTTCTCAGTACTTTTTCAGTACTTGTTTTCCAGTCTCCGATTCACAGCCCCTTCCCTGTTTGTGCTGTTTAAACTTCCTGTGTATCTCTAAGGCTTTTTTTAGTGAAAATGTTACTTTGCCGTATGGACATTGTGATAATGCCCTTGTAAAGGAACTTATCACTGTTTGCTGTGGCCTTGTGATGAATTTATTTTTCCCTTCACAGGGTTGACATGCCGTTTTGTGTACTCTACTCTGACTTCCTTTTATGCCATTCTTCATGTGTCTCTCTCTCTTTTCCCAGAGGAGTGTATGACATTATGGTACAAAAAGACGGGGTCAGCTGCTGTGTTGGAAAGTATGACAACAAGGGTAGTTTTGGGGAGCTGGCCCTCATGTACAACACCCCCCGCGCAGCCACCATCGTAGCCACATCAGAAGGGGCACTGTGGGGCCTGGTAAGACCCAAACCTGCAACAATGACTGATGCATTTTTCTGTCAAGTGGGCTTACCTTTTATTACAGTGCCATCTGCTGGCACTAAACCATGCACTGTCAGTGCATGCTGGGTGGGATTTTTGAGCTTTTGCCTGCAAGTACAAAAAGCAGGCTGAATTTTACATCAATGCTCCCATTATGGTAGCGCTATGCAGCTGAGGAGAATGTTTGGCTCTGAGGTGGTACAAACCCATGTTTACCCCAGGATCGAGCCACATTTCGCAGACTGATTGTGAAGAACAACGCCAAAAAAAGGAGGATGTATGAGACCTTCATAGAGTCTGTTCCACTCTTAAAATCTCTTGAGGTATGTGACTGTATATTTATTGAGCAATGCAAGATGGCCAATTTGTCTATCACTACCAAATACTTGCCAAAAGATTTTTATCGACAGCGCACCAAATGACGACACATTCTTTGTGTGGTAACTAGGTGTAAATGTCCACATTTTCATGAAAGGTAATTTTACTTGCAGTAACTTTTTAAATTGTGCATTAGAAAGCAATAGAATAAATCCACAATATTAATACAGACATTTAACACATTTGTGTTAGAGAAAATAATAATAAATTAATCAAATTTTAAATTCCCTCCCTCATATTGTTGCTATTTTACTTTAGCCCAAATTGTTCATTGATAATCAGGGGAAAGATAATGGCATATGAGAGATGGTACTGCTTAAATTTAGTCCAAAGAATTACTAGTTTAACTAATGACTGATGGTGAAAGAACATTAGCTCTGTGCAATACAACCAGCATATGAATATTATTTCTGTTTTTATAAATAGTACTGTGAACTTGATCTGATCATGCCACAGAAGATGTGCATTTGAAGTTTTCATCACTGTAGTTCTCATAACATGGTTTGTTGTTGGTTCCTTTGATTGACCTAGTCGTCTGTCCCAGTTACGCTTGGCCTTTTTCTCTTTATGCCCCATGGTTTTGGTCAGGTGGCTGAGAGGATGAAAATCGTTGACGTCTTGGGAATGAAATCATTCCGGGATGGAGAGAAGATCATCCAACAGGTAAAGAAGGGACTGAAGAATAATCAGTGAGGGCAAGTTTGATTCAATCTGGTTATGACTTGGCTCAAACTCATCATGAACATAATTTACACATTTTCTTGTAACATAGAATTACATTTAAAATGTGTTTATTTAAAGTGGTTGGTGTTATGTATTAATTAGTAAATAGAGTATACTATTATCATTTTCCCAATGGCAATTTAAGTTATTACTGTACCGACATTACTTCACCAGGGATTGCTATTCCAGGTGAATATGGTCACATAGGAGAATGATTTGTGGCACGGCCCCTTTCCCTTGACAGGGGGAAAAGGCTGATTGTTTCTACATCGTGGAATCTGGGGAAGTAAAGATCATGATGAAGAGTAAAGTAAGTGAGAGGTCTCCCTGCTCATATGGGCTGGGATGATCTTAATGATTTGACTGCTTTGCATGGATTGTGATGATACTGTTTATCATATATAATTATATGCATACAGCAGGGGTCTCAAATTCCAGTCTTGGAGGGCCAGAGCCCTGCACAGTTTTTGGTTTACCTTCATTAAAAACACCTGTTTCAACTACTTAGCTAATTACCACCCAGCTTTTGAGTTGAATCACTTTTGTTGGAACAGGGAAAAAACTGAGCTACACAGGGCTCCGGCCCTCCAGGACTGGAGTTTGAGAACCCTGGCATACAGCATACATGTTATGTGTCTTATTTTCCCTGGTCCCCCCCCGACTCATCCAGACCAAGGCAGACCAGCAGGACAATGCAGAGGTGGAGATCACTCGCTGCACTAGTGGCCAGTATTTTGGAGAGCTGGCTTTGGTAACAAACAAGCCCCGTGCAGCCTCTGTGTACGCCGTGGGAGAGGTCAAGTGCCTGGGTAAGTGTGTTTCTCATGTCTGGATTGCAAATGTGCACATTTGCTCCTCTCTTGTAGTTCATCCACTGGCATTTGAAATATTCATCAGCTATGTACTTTAGACCTGAAGCTTGCTATAGTCAAATATCCACATCATCAATATGGAAAAATGGGTTAGGGTGGATTTAAGTCTGAACAATTATAAATTTTGTTTTGCAATTGAGTCTGCCCTTTTCCCTTCTTTCTAGTAATAGATGTGCAGGCATTCGAGCGGCTGCTGGGCTCCTGTAAAGAAATCATGAAGAGGAACATCACTCACTATGAGGAGCAGCTGGTGGCTCTGTTTGGCTCCAGCATGGACCTGAGGGACTGAAGGCTCCAACATGTGCCTTACACTCCAGCTTTTCTCTCTTACCCACACACACACATACATACACACATACAATGCCATAGACAAAATCATTCTGGGGCGACAGTCTGGGGAAATCCCCTCTCCATTTTGTGTAGTACACACTCCAATGCATTGATCTCGTTTTTAGGCGTTTCTGATTTCTTTCACAGTCCAACTCATGTTTGTTGATTGATTCATATGACATCTGACATGACACTGTTTCATGACAGTTGGATCTCTTGATGCAACCAAAATGAGTAAAGCTGAGTGAAAGTGAGTGAATTAAAGTGATGAAGACATGATGTCGTACATGTTTGGATCTACCTTTTCTCATGGTGTATATCTGCTGAAAGCCCAGTAAACCTTTAACCCCAAAGGGAACGAACAGGCTGCCTACTCCACAAGTCTGTCCTATCTTGGGATATGGGGATAAAGGGAAGGTTTGGTCTGGTGTTATGAGCATTAAAAATGTGCACGGTATTGGCATTCTTGCCTCCTTTGGGTTTTGGTTTGTTGCAGAGTCTGTATGTGAGCCAAGCAATGCAAGCTTAACAAAGGACATGTATCTGGTACTGCTTCAATTTTCACCAAGGGTTCATGTCTACACTCACAGAAACTCAGGCAGGGCAAACGCAAAACCTCAGCCAAGGACACACATGCTAGTGATCAGAAAAAGTGTTTTCTGGATGCTTGACTTTTTGTAAAACCCCATCAGCAACAGGTAAATTGTGAGATATTAGGATGCAATATTTAATAGCATTGGAGCTCTATTTTGAAACACTACTGCCAGTGGTTGCGGCATTTTGTTTTTCTGATGGTAGAGAACAGGTGACATAATTGTCAAGCAAGAACACAGCACCTCAGCCAAGGACAAAAAGGACACGAAAGCCACGCACACATGGTTACACTCTTGCAAAAGCAGTGGACCCTCAAAAGGAGAATTAGCATATTTATAAAGTAAAACTAAAAATTGCAAGAAAAAAGTTTTAGAAATCTTTTATGGAGATAACAAGCTTTGATAAAATATTTAAATAAAAATGTACTTTACTCAGTTGGGGTACTTCATTATTGCTCTCCTGCTGTTCATGCGGTTTGTGTTGGTGATTATTGCAGAGATTGGGTGTTCCGGTTGGGTTAAAAGTCGTATTGTGTTATTGTTTCGACCAATTCAGAAAACAGCCACTGCTATGTTAAGCAAATATATGTTGCATCTTTTGGCTTTGATTCCTCTAAGTTGTCTTGGGGAAGGGGTAGGAGTGGGAAATAAAGCATACGTTTTGTTAAGATGTGGTGTCTGCGTAGCTGGTGTTTTCTTGAGGTTCTTCAGTGACAATTTTATTAGATAATTTTACTGAACTTCCCTTCATGGAAACTGAAAAATCTGAAGCCATGGGTTCAGCAAACAGCTGTCTGGGCTGAGTTTATGGTCTGCCTCACAATAAGTTATTCATATTGCTACAGTGCATCCATTTTGGATTTCATTTATTAAACCAGTCCAGATCCACTTACTCTACTTCATATGTAAATTGATTCAATATGAATTCTTTAAGTATGTCTGGCAAAGTTTTCTAGGATACTCAGGTGTAAATTTTAAAGATGCTCAGAGATTAATAACACTGGATAGACTGAGATAGTTTGTTTACAAGATCCAGAAAGTTTTTTTAATTATTATTATTGATGGTCCATCTAGCATCTAACATGTTCATGTTTTGGGTTCCAAAATGTTTAATGTGTGCATACTGAATGACAGGAAAGGTCAGTAAGGCAAGGTATTCATTTCTATTGAAAATGTTGCACAGTGTAATCTAAGAGCTTGTTCCTTAGTTTAGTTATGATAAACTTGCTCTTTGTGGATTCCTTTTGTATACTCCCTTCACTGTAAATGACAAAATTTATACTTTTACCTTTTTATTTCCGAGATGTAGTATGCTGTGTGCACAATTGAGTTTAATGTCCCCAAGAAATACTAAACTGAGCTCACGAAATCTCAAAATGCTTGATGCTCAAAATGCTCTCAATTTGCCAGTTCAAGCTCTTTTTATATAATTTGACGTTTTGGTTATTTTTTTTTCTTGCCTAAAGAAAACATGCCCGCAAAGCCGGAAGATGGCATGAAGTGAAATACTATTGGTTTTACAGTAGTAAAAGTTTTTTCCTCAAAATGTTATCACAATATGCAATAATGTTATATTCCAACTTGGTCTTATTCTGCTACACTTGGCACTTCTGCAGAGTTTCAACCAATTCTATGGTGGTAATCTAATTCTTAATGCTGTTAATGTTAATGGTATTAACCAATATATGTTTTTTGGCCCTTTAACTTGTAATATATCAATTCCTTGTCCACAATCCAACAAGGAATATTGATGAACAAGTTCATTTGTCTTCCCTGATGGCTGAACTGAAGTTCTGAATGTTTAAACATCCTTAATCCCTCTCATTTTCAGAGACACGCACATTTGTATTTATATCTTTCAGGCGACTGCTCATTCATTTCTGTGGGCAAAACCCTAAAATCTCAGCAATGACAACCTTAGCCATAAGTAACCAAACAAAACACAGGGCATTTTTTTATTGCAGGTACTTATTTTTTTTTTTATAAAATTGAGTGTTCCCTTGTCTTCAACAAGACAAGTTACACTTCCCTGATCATCTTCACCAGTTTCCTGAATACACCTGGAAAGTATCCCCTGTGTAATTATTTCCTTACCTACTTCATTCAATAGTTACCTGAGAGGTATTGATAATTTTCCCTATTATTATGTCTGCTTGTTTCCAGCATTTTACTGACCTATTTCCTGTGTAACCTTAATTTGAATTTATATGTTGGTATTGTTCTGCCCTCCTGCCCATTAATGATTGCGAGTTTTACATTCTGTTTTGATTTTGTAAATAAATGACTAAGGAACACAAGGAACATAGATCTCCAAATGACTAGTCACATAAAAATAACCTCTAATCAGTAGACTCTCATCGCAGTGTCACCAACTTGGGTCAGCCGACTGGCGTGAGATTTTCAATTCGAGGTAAGTCTGCATATGCATGTACAAGCATGTAACAGTTCTATTAACTTGTAAATAGTCTGTAGGGTTTGCAAACAGCCCCCAACACTATAGACGTAGCTAATTTTAGGTGTACAATGGAATAATATATATTTACCGTAAGATTACTTGCGTGAGCGTCTGAAAGCGTGAGTGTCACGCCAGATGCGTGAGTTGGCAAACCTGTCATTCTTGGACACTCATGCTCCTGCCCCAATTTCGATCAAAACAGCCATTTTCAGAGGTCCTTGTAAACACCAAAACAGGGTGAAAAATTGATTTTAAGATAATAGCTTATATTTAAAATGACTTAGACCTAAATACACATTTTCTTTAATAGAGTCGAGGCATTATCATGCATTTCTTTTTACATTTCTTTTTTAAAGAGGTAGTCGTACTTTGAACATCTCTCGGTACATTCATTCCCTCTTGCGATTTTCGCTTGGCTTTTGTCTGGTTTGCGACTCCTGCAATGAAAAAACATTTCAGCGAGCGTTTACATTAATTAAATATGAATAGGATAAATTAACCTATTTTGCAGATTTTATTTTAATACGAACATGAATGTTTTAAAAGGTGTGTTTCATTAGGCCTTCTTCTACGTTCAGCTTGTATAACCAAGATGTTTTATTAAATTATTAATGTATATTTAACTCGATAGCCACGTGATGAGGTTGACCCTTGTCATTTCCGCTACCGGCGAATTAAGGATTGTTTTATTTGTTTTCGTTCGCTGTGTTCAGCATATTTAAGTTTTACTGCGGAGCGTTTATTCTAAGCGTTGTTATCGTTGTAACTTCATTGTTCTCAGACGCAACCAGCGGTGCGTTTGCCTCATTCGTGTCGTTTTATCATGTTTGATCATTTTGCCCGATGCAGCTTTTTTGGAGACATCTCTTTTAATATGGTATCCGAGGTATAGATTCTTATAAAGAATGTAGCTCTTCATGCACTTGTTAAAACAGCGATTCTGTATTGGCACCTTTAGTTGAGCCGCTCCGTCTGGCTTAATAGCCCTTTCGCTTCGTTCCATGCTGTTTTAAGGTATATTTTGTGTGTGCAGTGTGTTTTGTACTATTGTTTTTTTTTTTAGTTTTTGTATTTCTTTAAAATGGTAATACAACATAACACCAAATGTAGCAGATATGGCTCCCCCCCCCATTCTAATTTCACTCTTCAAGCCCACAAATCAGCCTAAATATCAGTTACCTGCATTCAGTCAGAGTGAGTCCAGTGACAAAAATGCCGAAATTAGACAGTGCATAAGTGGGAGAAAAAAAGCCCATTTTATAAAAATTGGAAATTGTATTTTCAGCATGATCATCATGACATGAAAGTGCATCTGCTGCCTACATAAGACTGTACAAGGCCCTACCCCTTATTCTCTGTTCTTGAATCTGCACTTTTTGGTGAATGTCTGCATTTACTAATCGTACATCTAGAATGATCCATGACTGCATAAGAAATCTAGAAATTGTCTAACACCTCCAGATGAGGTGATAGAATTCTAACATGATGGGTGTTTTGAGGATGTGACCCATCAGGTAATGTGACAGTAAAAGATCTGAAAAACTGTTATGAACAATTGCAGTTGATCAGATATGATCATCATTATGACCAGCATAGAGATGATGCAGACTATGGCCCCACACCAGGTAAATCACAAAGTTTACAGAATCACTCCAGGATGTAGAAAAATGTATTTGAATTAAGAGAACGTAAAAAGCAATTTGATGGGCTAACCATCAACTGCTGTTTAACAAAGCTGTGTTGTGACCACAAACACCTGCTTTTGCTACCATTTTACTACCTGACATCCTGAACCTACTTTTTTTTTACCCCAAACATCTGTTCATCCATTATAAGAACATAAGAAATTTACAAATGAGAGGGGGCCATTTGGCCCATCAAGCTCGTTTGGGGAGAACTTAACTAATAGCTCAGAGTTGTTAAAATCTCATCCAGTGCTGATGTAAAGGAACCCAGGGTTTCAGCTTCCGCTACACTAGCAGGAAGACTTCCATACTCTAACTACATGCTGTGTAAAGAAGTGCTTCCTTAAATTTGTTTTAAAATGTTCTCCCGCTAATTTCCACTTATGGCCACAAGTTCTAGTATTTAAAGAAATACTGAAATAGCTATTTGGCTGAACAGCATCCAGACCCATTATAATCTTATAGACCTGGATCATGTCCCCCCTTAGTCTCCTTTGCTCAAGGCTAAACAGATTCAGCTCAGCCAACCTCTCCTCATAAGA
>JAABNX020000119.1:4733191-4744011 GCA_015163995.2 Mormyrus lacerda | reverse complement strand
AGAGAGTCTCTCAAGTATAGACAGTAAGACAGTAGACTAGACGAGACAAGAGTAGCAAAGCAGGGAAGATAAGGGGAGGGAGAGGGAGAGAAGTGCGTCCGCCTTCGCCGAGAGCCAAAGAAGGAAAAAAAAAAAAAAAATCATATCAGTGAGCTCCCTTGCCTGCAAGTTTTCTTTTACATATACTGCAACACCACCTCCCTTCTTGCTTATCCGATCTCTACGGAACAACGTACTGTATAACTATCCATATTATATTCTTCACCATTATTGTCATCACTCATCCATGTTTCAGTTATTGCTATAATGTCGTAAGTGTCCGATGAAATTAAAACCTCTAAATCATTAATTTTGTTTCTAATACTCCTAGCATTTAAATACAGACCTCAAAGGGTAGGCCTTTTACAGTGCCCATTTTTAATATTTATTGGGGCTTTCCGTCTCTCCTCACATAAATTTGTAACTAACCTCCCTGCCTCCCCAGTCCCTAGTTTAAATATTCCTCAACTACTCTACACATACAACACGTGGCATGGGAAGTATTCCAGAGAATAACACCGTGGATGTTCTGCTTCTAAGCTTATTCACGGCTTCTATAAATTTATCCTGCAGAACAGCCCTCCTGCCCTTTCCTGTGTCATTGGTGCCAGCATGCACCATGACCACTGGGTCCACCCCGGCTGGGACCCTCTATCACGGGTGCTCACACAACTGTCTACACCTCTAATAACTGAATCCCCTACTACCACAACCTCCCTCCTCCTGGGGGTAGGCGGCTCCTTGGTGCCCAAGAGCCCACCAGCCTCCCCAGTCTCTTCCGGCTCTAAAGCTGGAAGCACCATATTAGCCTAATCTGATTAAAACCCCTTGTTCTCTAAATGTCACCTGGAAAATAACTATACTCTATGGTTTCTCTTTGCAAAAATCCAACTACTTTCTCAGGCATGAGGCATCTGAGCTGAAATCAGAAGAGCATAGGCTACTTCTGCCAATTTGTCCGATAACCTGAAAAGAAACAGAGAGAAACTCTTCACTCTCACTTCTCTGGACATTATAGGTCAGTTCAGTCAGGATGGCTATAATGACACAATGTATTTGATTTTAAACAAGGTTATTTTCAAATGAAACTACAAATAATTCATTTAGTTTACATGACTATTCAATGATTTCCTAAACATTTCATTAAGGGTAAAAGGATACCAACTTGAGTGTCTTCAGGTGATTTTTAGTATCCTTGTGTATATCATACAGCTGTTTAATTCCTGAGTCTCCTGTGTTATTGTAGCTCAGATCCAGCTCTCTCAGGTGTGAGGGGTTTGACCTTAGCGCTGAAGCCAGAGAAGCACAGCCTGTATCTGTGACACTACAGCCTGACAACCTGTAACAAGAAGGTGAAAATCTTAACCTCCAAATATATAGTTCATTCAGTCACATATGTATGTATTTTTGATCTTCCCATGTATGATTTCCAGATTTTCTGAATTGCTGAAACACTAAAGCCCCTTCTTGGAATGAAACTGTCAATTGCCAAAACTTATTTATTGAGTCAGTCATTCATTTGGCCGACCTTGTAATTAGGTGAAGACCGTTTGCACAGTTTACAGATCTAACTCACCCTTTTAATTGCAAAACTAAACACTTTCTCATTCTTCAAAATAAAATCTGTACTGTGGTGAACTTTGATGTAAAACAGAAAATTCAGTCATTTAAGAATCATTTAAACACGACCACACAAACTGTTAACATGTTTCTCAACCTGTGATGAAGCAAACGACTCACTAGAATAAAGAACACGTGCCCGGTGAGAGTGCAGATGCCATAGGCAAGTCAAATCAAAGTCAAAGGTATCCATGGGTCACAGGGATTTCTTCCCCCATTTATCATCACTAACATTGAGATGTAGCTGGAATTCTTTATCCTGATCAGCATACTTGTATACTTTCAGTTTCCAATTTTGCAATTCAACATGCAAAAGACTGTATCCACAGCAAACCTTTTTTTTGAACATGCGATTGACAGTTTTGACCGGCAACATTTTCATGTTTTTGCTGTAATGTGTAAGGACTGCTCAGCAGTGTTTATATACTGACTGGCATTGTGTGTGATCTGAAAGCAGTGTTTTAGATTTGAACAGAAAATTTTTTTTGAATATAATGATTTTTGCAAGACAGGTCAAAGGGTTTGTGAATGTTTGAAAATTGGGTTTTTTGTTCACTGTTTTGAGAAAAGGATGAAAGGTTTCAGGAAATGTGCTTTAGTAACAATATAATTGATATGAATAACTTTAATATATTTTAATATTCATTTCTTTTAATATGTACTATATTGTACTATATTTGCAGTGAAAATTATTTTTAAACATGCCTAACAAAGCAATAGTTTTTTTTCATTTAATATGTACAAATAGTAACATCAGTTATACATAATTATCATTTATACATCTTAATAAATATTGGTTGGAACTGTTGCACATACAGTAGGTAGTCTGAGTTCTAACCTGAGTTTCTGCAGCTGACATTTAGGATCCTTCAGTACAGCAGTTAGAGCTGTATCACTCCTGAGTTTCCTGTGTCATTGTAGCTCAGATCCAGCTGTCTCAGGTGTGAGGGGTTTGACCTCAGAGCTGAAGCCAGAGAAGCACAGCCTGTATGTGTGACCCTACAACGTGACAACCTGTAAGAAAAAGGAGAGAAACTATGTAACTTTTTTTTAAACTGGTTTCTCTCTGGATACACAGCTCAGTTCAATGAGCCATAAAAATAACCAGATAGACTAAAATGGATCAGACTTTTGAACCTCTTCGTAACATTGAAGCTCTCAACGATCCACTCATATCTACTGACCGCCTTCAGAATCCGCATCCTCCTTAGCCAGAGGACAGCCTTTGGTATCGTGTCCCACACAGTCCTCCGTGATGGAAACTGTCACAGGTAAAGCATTTAAAATTTGCCCCCAACTGAGAATGACCCATCTCATCTTATCCTTGCACCCCCCCCCATCCCCTTTGTTCTGAGACGTTCCCTCAAACTCAAGTGACTTTCAAAGACATCTTTTCTTTTTTTAATCATACTCTGTTCATAACTTATTTTAAGAATCCCATTGCTTGTGCAGCCTTTACACCCTATCAGGTATGAGCTTTGTAGGTGAGAGACCCTAGCAGATACAAAATGTACAGGTTACATTTCCCTAGAATGAGCTGGAATACTGCTTTGTTTTACTCCTGTATTGTGAGATGCACAGAAAAGAAGCCACCTGCTCCTCTTACGTTTAATTTCCCCAACACTTCTCAAGACTTTGAGGCACAGGGTTTCCTTCTCAGGTCACTGCTCTTCATTACTCTTGGCCTTATTAGACATGGTATAACTCTGCTTGCACTTTTACGCTGATGGTACCCAGATTTACAACAGTATTAAAATTTATCTGCTTACCACCACTTCCCCACATCAAAGCCTGTATATCTGCATTCAAGACATGGATGACCTATTCTCAAGTCCAATGATAAAACTGAATTCATCCTTATTGGCTCAAAATCAGTCCTCAATAAAGCTGGTTTCTTTTCTGTCCACATTGACGACACAGCAGTCCCAGTTACTCTGGAGGCCTCTTTTGTTGGACCTTCATATTTAATCCATCACAAAAACCTTCTTCCATCTATGAACCATTGTCCAAATTGGACCCTGTTTCTCCTAACCTATTGCCAAATCCCCCATTCATGCCTTCATCCCCAGTTGCCTAGATTATTGCAACTCCCTCCTCCTTGGCATGGGGTCCAGCTTCTTTCCCAAATTCCAGTTGGTCCAGAACTGCCGCCTCACCCACACCCAGATCCATAATCACATTTCTTCTGTTGCCCTGGACCTACACTGCCTCCCCATTTACAATTTTGGATCTGCTTCAAAATTCTCTAACGTTCTGAATAATCTTGCTCCCCCCTATCTGTCTGGCCTTCTCTTGCTCAGTCATCGCCCTCACACGCTACAAGCTTCCTCTTTTGGGCCTCTCACAGTTCCTCTGTCCAAACTCCACAGCTTTGGTGACCAAGCCTCCTTTAGGGTAGCTGCACTTCTCTAGAATTCCCTTCCCCCAGATGCCCGTAACTCTCATTCACTCTAAACCCTGCCTAGAAACCTTCCTGTTCTCCCACGCGCTCTACTCCCTCCATTCTACATTATTCTCTTTGATTGGTGTGCTCTATGCCCTACTAGCACTGTCTGTCCTGGTTACTTGTCCTGGTTTTATTATACTTTTTCCCTACATGTACTCCCGTATTTCAATTCCAGTCAAACTGTTATCCAATAAATATAGCTTCTCCAGTGCTTATCCTCTTTCACCCACTGCTGCCTGTTTTTTAGCTCAACCCCAGCACAGTATTTAAATTATTTGTGCTGTCACTGTCAGGATCAGTTCCTGCCCGGCCCTGTCTGTTGTTTCCCTGTTTAGCCAGCAGGTGTCACTGGCCATCCTTTTCCTAAGTAATTGTAAAAAGTTAATCTTCACCTATTCCTTATAGTCACATTTTTGGACAGTGGAAGGAAGCCGAATGATCCACCAGAAATCCACACACATACAAAGGGTAAACATGCAAAATCCACAAACACAAGGCAGTGGTTTGTGGCTACAGCAATACCCACAAATTGCTAATGTGCTGCCATCAAGTTGCTATAAGGCTTGCAGGATATGCCATGTTAATATTGATATGGCATTTCATGCACATGCAATTATCACATCGGAGGGACTGCGATAGTTCAAACAATCAATAAGTTGCACTAGATTTTTTTTACTAGTCACAGGAAACAAAAGTTAGCCAGGTTCGCAATTTTAATGATGGCTCCTTTTCAGCGTTATCAAGTAAAAAAAGAAAAAAACAGTCTAATGTTTACTGCCGCTACTTTTGCATGAGCTCTGCATGCACTCTTCTAGCCAATCATAATCATTCATGTTCAACTCCTTCATAGACCATGAAGCACATTTGTGACAAATTATACAAAAACTAATCACGGAATGAAATTCATCTCCCGCTGTATGGAAATGTTTTGGATTTCATGAAGATGACATTGCACAAAAGCAAATCATTTGGCACTGATTTGTGTCTTGGCGCAACTCACTGCGACACCACTAACTTGACAAATACAACTGGTAGATAGTCTGGCTATTTTGTTAATTTTCACCTCCTACGTATTGCAATAACTGGAAAAAAAACTTTTTCCAATATTGTTCATCTCTAGTCTAAACTCACAGAAATAATATATGGTTATCAGTCTTTCCTCTAGTTTTAGAGCTTTTTTGGGGCAGGGGCAGATGGACACCGACAAGATTCATACTGTTCATGTGTTTCTTTTAATGACAGCAGTCAATATAACTACTGAACTAAACATCAGAACATTTCTTTTTATGACAATTTATGATAATTCACCACCCTGGGAGCGTTTAAAAAACACAGATATTTTTGTCTGCTTTTCAGGTAGTTGAAGTGACATATTTTCCCATGTGCGCTCTGGTGGGAGTGTGCTCACCTGTGTGTGCGCGCACTTATCTGTACGCGCGCATCAGAGTGGAACTCCGCCATGCGCTATACAGGGAGCAGAGGACGAACTGTACACCGTGTAGAGACAAAAATGACAAGCTGTTGTGTAAATAAGATGAATAACATAAAGCTATTTAGTCTGTTTAATAAAAGGGCAATGTATAGACCTGTTCTATAGGAAAGGTAACCTTAAATGGCTTCTGTTGTGATCTGGCGCTATATAGAAAATAAAATTAACTTGACCTTCAAGGGGAGGCGCCTCCATTAATATAATGGTAGGGGAAACACTGATTATTATGTGCTGTATTATGTAACATGATACTGCAAAATGATGGGGCTAACCTTCGTTTTAGCAGCAATTATTTTAGCATACAGGAATTGTAGAAAGTGATGACAAATACAGCCTGGGCTACTTTGAGAGGCTAAATGGGACATAGACCAATCTGTGGCTAACCTCACATTATTGGAGGAGTCCATTGAACCGTATTTTAGTCGCAACACCGTATCAGGAGTTTCTCAAGTCTGGCAAACACAGGCTATGAGTTACTTATGCCCACACGTTTCAAAATGGTTGCAGCACTGTTAAGGTAAAATAAGACTGGATTCGGTGACTTACACGCCCAGCTCACTAATCGAAAAACAAGTACAATAAAAAAAGGTTTACTTTATACCACAAAATCTCTGCTGCATACGTCCATGAAAACAGGTCCAAACTCTCTGAAAATCAGCGGGAGACCGTCTGCTGGCAATGTGATACTACAAGTAATAGGTCAACGTTACCTTTAATCCCACGTTCAGCGGTAACCCAGGCACCCATACATCATGCAACAGATATGTAAAATGCCATAACACAATTCGCATTTCTCTGTACAAAATTTAGTTGAAGTGCAGAGCCAGGCCATTCTTTTGGCGAGATTGGCGATTGTACAATAAAGAATATTATAAATAGTTAATAAATTATAAATTACTAAACAAGTGTGATAGACTGGACGGTTTTAGTGTTAAACTTAAATCCACACTCACTGACAATTTCATATTTTCTACGAATTCTTGCACGCGCCCTCTCACCTCTCCATCATTTCTCCATCATCTTTCTTCGAAGAGAGACTAATTTCATAGTCAATACACCTCCTCGGCAGCGCCAATACAAAAAAACTATAATCAATATAAAAAACACAAACTTGGTACAACACAAAATAGCAAATGGAGAATAATTAAGTAAATCACAAGTTCCATCGTACTCCGTCATAAGCGCCAAGTTGTCCGCTGTTCAGCGCCGTTTCTAAAGTTTGCAAAAGTTTTTGGTGTCGATTGTGATTAGAGGTTGGCCAGCCAGGGAAAAATCGTCCAATTTTTAATCATTGTATAGCAATTGGCATCTGCTGGTATGTTGATTGCTCCGCATGACAGACCTGCAGTATGGAAGGCCATTTGGGACTTAGGTCTACTTTGACGTCCGTGTTAACACGTCAGATTTTGACTTGGTTCACAGCATATTTAAATAAGCTTTCCACTCAAAGAAAATATCCATGTATTACTAAAGAGCGGAGAACCATTGTATCAATATTATGCTGGTTCCATGAATAATTTAAAATAACTTATGTGGTAATTATTCCTTATAGTTTATCCCACTGTTTTCATCTATGTGACTGTAATATGTTGATTTAATAGTCATACATAATTACTTACTGCGTGATGTCTGTAGAAGTGTATTTCCAGTGTCTCAATGCACTGTGTATCTATCCATGCACTGTGTATCTATCCATCCATTTTCTGCCACCAACTCCTTACTCTAGCATACTCAACAGACATTGTGTAACTGGTCCACCAAGTTCCTGGAATTACAAACAAATGAGTAGTTTCTAATCTCGTGCAAGGGATCCTACATTCCAGAGGAGCAGGTTGAGCCTGTAAACTACAGGGTCAGCTGTCATGTGACATTGATGCAAGGCAGGAAAGCAGGCGCAAGAGTCCAGGAATATAGGAAAAACACAAGATTTCTTAGGGGCAAAACTCTCAGGGACACAGAACAGCACGCTACGTTAAGACGCTAATGATCAGAATAGGGTTAGACTCACAAGACAGCACTTGAATACACAGAATCAATTAGACAAGACTAGGTACAGCTGGTAACATGGTGGATTTCACAGGAGGTAAATGAAGGGGCGTGGCACACAGGAGGAATTGCACGATTGGGACATTACACAGCCAAGTGTAATCACTCAATGAAGTTTCTCTGTTTTTCTACAGCTGTTTCCTACTACTCAGGGGAAGAGTGCATTCAGTACCCCCTTGTGAGGACTGGCAGTACACAGATTTCCCCTTTGGACTGCATGGGTCCCCTGCCACCTTCAAAAGCCTTATGGATGAGATCCTGAGACCCCATCCAGCCAATGCCACTGACTACTTAGATGTTGTGCTTGTCCATTGAGAGCACCTTAGAAGGTTCCAGAACATGTTAGATGACCTACAGGTAGCTGGTCTCACCATCAACTAAAGTACCACCTGCGTCTCCCCAAAACCCATTGCCTCCTCCGACCTCCAGGATCAAAGAAAAGGAAGAATGGCTTCCAGATCCTGAAAACCAACCTCATAAATCATCCCCCAAGTTTGACCAGTATTTCATTGTGCAGACGGAGTTCAGCAGAGTAGAATACTCAATGCTGTACATAAGTTAGATGGGATGCTGCAGAAGAGAAGAAAGCTGTGTCCTCCTTCCACGTGCTTGGCTGAGGAGCCGATGGTGCGAAGCTGCCATCCGTGGGCAAAATTACTCAATCACCAGTATGCATAAATATTTGCTTTCAGTTCTGCAAAGATGAATACCTGAATATTACTGTTATACTGATGAAAATGTGAAATCAAATATTTGCTAACAGCTGATTAACAACTAGAGCAGCGGTGGCCAATCTTATCCACAAAGGGCCAGTGTGTATATGGGTTTTCGCTGCAGCTCCTTAATTAGATTACTAATTAGAGGACTGATTGGCTGAAGAGTCATCACACCTGGGTTTGAACAGTTGACTTACAGGTTACCCCAAAAACCTGCATACACATCGGCCCTTTGCAGATAAGATTGGCCACCGCTGAACTAGAGTATCGAAATCCAGCTTGTTTTCGGAAAAAAAATATATATGGTTTTCCTATCCACGCATTGCTCAAGGTTTCTGATTTTTGTTGATTTTGTTGATTGTTGTAAGTAGTCTTTGTTCCAAAACAGCAAGTCAGAGAAGGTAGGACTTCAGAATGAATCACTGTAAGATTTGCAAATATAATACATCTGAGAATTTCCTTTGTGGTATTGATGAAGGTTTGGTTACAGCCTGTACTGGTTTGGGTGCAGAGGCGGTGTGGGAGAGATGGTCAGAGAGCGCCATTATTTCATTGCCATCCGCCATGGCAGCCTGGAATAGAATGCTGTTGGGGTAATTAAAGTTGATGCACGGGAGAGGTATAGAACTCTCGGGGGGGTGACTGCAGCCTAGAGGCTGGGAACAAGGCAAACAAGCTGATGTGCGAGAGGTTGGTGGTAAATGGAAGCGTCAGGTTGGTCCTTCCACTAGGGACAGCGACACCAGAAAAAGTCACCATTTCCAAAATGCCGCTGTTTGGTAAAGATGAGCTGCTACAGCGCGATTTAGGAAAATCGAGTTGGGAATAAAAAAAGTACTGCTGGGATTTTGTCGTGCCTCCTGAAACGTGTTGTCATCCAGATGAGGTGTTTACGTAGTACAGTTACATAGTGCAGACTGATGTTGCGGCGTCAAGATTCCTTGGACTGGAATACATCCATGTGCTTGGAGGAGACCGGGAGGTGTTCAGCTGCTGCATGATAATTTGTTTCCTCAACATCACAGTAAGCGAAGCACCATAAAAACAATACTGTACCAGACAGGTTCTCGTGTGAGAAGTTTTCCAGTTGCAAAAATAGTGTCTAAATTGAACCAGCAGTACATTGTCAGAGGGGCATGGATACCAAAGGCCCCCGTAAGGTGCTGGGCCCTCTGAATCTGCCAGGGTATCCAACACTTCACAGGGGCCCTTGAATACATAAAATTGTAAAATTATATAATGGAAGGGGAGTCGGGCGCCCAAAGGTAACATTTTATCACATTGTTTATCAGAACAGATTGTAAACGGGCCAAAGACAAGAGGAAGGGAGCTCATCAAAGCATGGCGATAAGATCTTCATGTCACGACCTGCTCGTCCAGCCCTCGTGTGTGCCACGCCCCCTCATCATCCACGTGTGCTTCCCTCATTGTGCCCAGCTGTTCCCTGTTAATTCGGCTTGTTTCATGTATATTAGTCCATGTCTTCCTCAGTTGGTTGTTGGTCATTAATGTGCATCGCTGTCTTCACCCATTAAACCCTCATTGTCCATCATCCTGCCTGCCAGCTTGTCCACCGCGAACCTAACGCTTCATTGTATGACATCGCCACCTTAATTAAAATTAACGTTTTTTGTTAAGCGACAAGGGTGCCCAGATTTCTAAATTACCTTCTTTTCATTTTTTTTTTTTTTACTGTGCATGCCTATTGTTAAGGTAATATGTATTTTATCATTAGTATATTAGTGACGATGTTAAATTTGTCAGGTAGGATGGGATGGGTGGGTTTGGCCAGGCTGGCAGCAAGAAATGTTGTTTGAGAACCACTGAGTAGGTTCTAGTGTTAACATAAAATTACCGCATTTCCCGATTCTCATCATCAACCCACAACCAGGGTGGCCCCCCAGAAATTCTCCCAATTAGCCACTCCGACATTGCATGTACTCGGAGGAACACAGTGAAATTCTTAGGCTGCACTTGCATGGTAGGGAACTGGTGCATGAGGGACAGGACACACTGTAGTGCAGTGAAAGACAGCACAGCATAAGACTAAACAGAGCACTATAACAGTGAGTAAATAATAAATAAGTAATAAATGTGTGCGATGTATGAGGAACTGTATTATGCAAAAAGTGTAATGACAAGGGACACAGGACTCACTTGACCACAGGCAAAAATGTTCCTCAAAAAACTTTCATCTGATCTGCTGTATTTTTCAAATCAAACTGCCAGCTCCTTCTCAGAAGTCAGCAACAAAAACGCTAAAGCAGAACACTGTGTAGGTCAGAGCTCTCCTGGTGAAAGTCTTCCTGAGCTCATTTAGCTTTGGATTTTTACTGACAACAAATTAAAAAAAAAACTTTAATAGATACTGATGAAATTGTTAACAAATCATAAAAACAAGCATGCCAGCATGATTGAGTTCATATTTTCTACCAACTCTCTCTCTCTGTCTGTCTGTCTGTCT
>JAABNX020000119.1:4699695-4712728 GCA_015163995.2 Mormyrus lacerda | reverse complement strand
CCATTCCTACTTATCCAGCATCGATTAACAAGGCTGCCTTTTATATCGCGTGGACGCGCACGAGCCTCGCTTGTCAATTTTAGCTTGAATTAGCGGAGATTAAATACACCTGAATTTTGTTCGTGGAACTCAATGAGCCTGAAGTGCACTGTTAGGTTAACTCAAGCGAGGCTATTACGAATAATCGTCGATTTTTTAAGCTCGCTTCGTGGAACAGCCCCCTGGAACATAACCTGCTACCTTTGTTTACGTCCAGCGTCCAATCAGTTTATACCCGCGATTAGGTAACGTCGTATGGGCTTCTTTCTATGCCACGTGATCTGTCTACGCGGCGTGCGTCTTTTGCGACACGTCTGTTTATAAACATGCGAGCCCTTTTTTTTGTAAACTGGCCGCATTTTACCCTCACCCCGATAAACGGTAAGACTGACTGATCCTCTATACATTTTACCCAAATTGATAATTGCATAGTCTATATGAGAAAACGTCGACTGTAATAATCGGTTATTAACGGTTATCTGCCTTCCTTTAACCTTTGTCTACAGTCTGGCTAAACCAAATATTAAAATTAGCAACACAAATGGCGGCAGTTTGGATCTGCAGACCAAAAAATTAGTCTATATCAAGCCTGTTTCCACCATGTAGAACCTTCTAGTTATTCATTCCGACATAATTGTAAAGTAAATGGCCTTACACTCGATGTCTTCTAAGGCTGGATTCCTAAAATATGAGGACACGCTTCAACGTAGAGCGTTATTAATGTAAATTAGGAGGATGGCTTTAAAACAGACTGCGACTCCGTTTCATTCCTCCTGCGTGTAATCCTGTGACAAGCTGCTTTCGCAGAAGTGCATATAATTATCGTGCTAGAACTGCTTAAGACGTGCGTGCTTAATTGTAATAATAATGATAATAATAATAATAATAATTACAATTATATATAGCAATTCCTGTGTATTATATCATGCTTTTTATTTACCCTCGTTCAGAGTACCCGAAAACTACTGCGCTTCATCTTCTGTTAACTTACCGACATAATATAACTTATAGTGGGTTTTTTTTGCTCGGAATGTAGAATTAGAATTGGATTAGGGATTGACACTGTTGACATACCACAGCTAATTCAACGCCCAGGGAGCAGCGCTTGGGAGTGTTACCTTTCTCAGGGTACCTCAGCTCGGTACCTTGCTGGTCGGGCACGTGCCTAACCATTGAGCCACCACTGCCCCTGTGTAAGATACATGTAGCCTCCACTTTCTCCTTTAATAACAGGCATCTGAAAATGGTTAAAATAATATTTTCTTCCTGTCTATGGTATGCAGACACATGCATGTCAACCACTTCACACGCTCATACACCACACCTTGTGTTTCTCACTCTGAGAAGTAGTGGTGGGCGGATCGATCCAAGTATCGATAATAATGTCGGTGTTGATATTGATCAATACCAGTTTAATGAGATCGATACTTCAGTTTCAGTTTCTCTCCTGAATGTACTACGGCGGTCTGTGTCACTGCTGTTGCCCTCAGTTGCCGCTCCCGGTTGTCGCAGAGACGAGGGGGCTTTGCTCCTCCTCCCTCTTGTGTTTTGATGTTTTACCGTCACGTGACTCGCACTTTATTGTATTTTTATTGCAATTTGTTTATTGTATTTTAAACAATTATTTTTTACTTTCTATTTTTTTCAAAGCCGGTTATCTAATTTTGTGTACTTTTATATAAGAAAAAGACATTTTGTGTTACTTGTGTTTTATAATAAAAAATTTATTTACTTATACATTTTGCCAAAATTCTGTCCTGGGTTTTAAGTAATTAATAAAAAATCACAAAAACACTTAAAGGTAATGAAAATTAATTCAACTTCAGCAACTTGATGATGCATCCACCTTAATTATTAAAAAGTATTCACATCGGTATTGGCGATACTGGCCCTATATTAACTTGGAATCTGATTGATACCGAATCTCGAAGTATCGCACACCACTGCTGAGAAGTAAGAGATAAGGCTCACCAAGGGGTCCCGTTATGTAGAATCAATGGGCGAGATGCAGGCATACTGGGTGGAGTTTTCTGCATAGCTGTCTGAGATATACAGAGTTAATAACCACATGTCAACCAATCAGAATATAGCATTTCTTGTTTCTGGGTAAATTCCAAAATGAAAGCTAAGAAACTTATCAGACTAGGAAACGTAATCTGACACTAGAAAATAAAGCAAAGTAGAATAATTACAAAATAACGAAGGTGCAAAACACAAGGAGGGCAAACCATGGGAAGGAACTTGGGAACAGAAGACTGATACTAAAAACACTAGAAACAACAAAAACTCACGTAAGAAAAAAAAGCAGGTGAGGCCAGTTTGAAGCCAGCCTCTAACGCATGACCAGCAGGTTCAGCCTCTGAGCGTCACGCTCAGCCTACTGACCTATATGCCAGTCCAGGGAATAAGGAGTGCATGAGGGTCGAAGGGAGCGACAGGGAGGAGGACACCTGCTGGCCAAACGAGGAGGAGACGCAAAAGGCTGGTCGGCCACGTGCTGACCCAGATATTACTAGATTATCTTACAACGTAGCAGTCATTAAAATTGCAAAGTTTGCTACGTTTTTTTCTGTACCCGAATATAAATGTTCTAGCATAAGGCTGTCAAACTGCAGTCCAGGAGGGCAGGAGTCCTGCACATTTTTGGGTTTCCCCTCATTTAACACACCCGATTCAGCTCCTTGCAACTGCTTGTGCCAATTACCACACAGCTCTCATTCTTAAGAAAAATATCAAATGCTACTTTACTCTGTGTGTAAACACTTAATTGTGTGACAAAAGGTGACCATACTGACCCCAAGAGTTTTGGTGGTACTGCATCTCGTGAAGGTACACAAACGCTGTAGCACAGGCATCAGTCCATACGAAATTGCTTCCTTTCTCTGTAAGATGGTGCAGCAGTTTTTTACAAAGCGCCAGTAATGCGACACTAGTCCCAGGATGCTCCACAGCTCTGCCTCTGTATGTAGAGTTAGCCAGCTTTGCGCCGCTGTCATCTTCTATGAGTGGGTGCCCACATTTTCCCTTCTGATGACATGGCCCAGGAAGTGCATCTTGTACTGGAGGAGAGAGCACTTCTGAGGGTTTAGCCGCATGCCTTTACAGAAAGCACGAGTTCCAATACCCTGGTGAAATCAGAGGCGTGTACCAGCAGACGGTTGAGGTTGATGATGCACTGGGTCTAGGGGACGTGGTTCAGGATTTGCTCCATGAGCCTCTTGAATGTGGCCATGCTGTTGCACAGGCTAAATGGCATCAACCAGAAGTGCCGCATACTATGTCCGATGGTGAACGAGGTTTTGGTTCTGGCTTCTAGGGTGTAAATAATATATTAATTGGTTATTATGTACCGTACTATGTAAAATGATGTGGATAAATGACATGACTAACCTTCACTTCAGCAGCAATTATTTTGACACACAGGAATCATTCATTCATTCATTCATTCATTCATTTTCCAACATGCTTTATCCTATTGGGTCGCGGGGGGTCCGGAGCCTATCCCGGAAGCAATGGGCACGAGGCAGGGAACAACCCTGGACAGGGGGCCAGCCCATTGCAGGGCACACTAACACACTGTTACCATTCACTTACACATGCACACCTACGGTCAATTTATTAACTCCAATTAGCCTCAGCATGTCTTTGGACTTGTGGGGGGAAACCGGAGTACCCGGAGGAAACCCCACAACGACACAGGGAGAACATGCAAACTCCACACACGTAACCCAGGCGGAGACTCGAACCCAGGTTCCAGAGGTGTGAGGCAACTATTAAGCAAAATAATTTAAGTCAAAGTGATGACAAAGACAGTCTGGGCTATTAAAGAGGCTAAACGGGACATAGACCTATTTATAGCTAAGCTTGCATTACTGGGTGAGTCTGTCAAAACTGAATCTCTTCTAACATGTAATTGCATTGCAGTTATGCTGTGGTCATATTGAAGTTCTGCTTTGGATTTTCATTCACTTTTAATGTGAAGTACCTGTCACGGGTCAACCCCGGGGATCCCCGACTGATGTCAGGAAGACCACGTATCCGTGGATTCATTGATCCTATCTTCTCCGTTTTAACAAGCTGTCAGCTTTACACAGCTATACCGGGTTGTCCGGTTTCTCTGGTTTTCATTGCAGCCACCTACCGCAAGCTGTTGCAGGTCATTTGTAAATTCGGGAAACTGTTTTAGCCATCGGATATGCGAGATCTTTGTTTTATTATTAAAGTCACTTCGCATCTGATTCCGCGACAGTCTCCTCTTTTTCCCAACTAAAACCCTCACAGTACCTCCATGCTTGATGATGTTTTTGCCTTTTTTTTTTTACCTTTGTCCTGTATCATCTTCCTTCTGCCAGCTCTAGTTACAACACTTATTATTTACAACGTTAATACACGAATAACATTAATAACATTAACGTTAATACAAATTACACTTATAGTTTGCACATTATTATAGCCAAAGACATATACCGGTAACCAGAATAATTAGTTCTTCCAAATAGGTGCTGCAGAGCCACAGCATGTTTTGGCAGTCTGTGATACATCAGTCACATTTTATCTGTCAGCTGCTCCTGACTGTGATTCAGGACTGATTCTAGTTTCACTGGGTTGGTTGTGTTCAATTTTCACATGAGAAAGTGCAAGAGAAGATTTTATGTAATATATTAGGATTTGTGAATATATTATTACATTTGTGGATGACAAACACTGTTTAAAGGCACCTTCTCTTCTCCCCTAGACTGGCATTTCAGGATTTGAAGCAAATGGAAAAGGAGTGAACTGCATTTGAGAAAAAATGGATTACCATGCTGTGGCCTAAGGATTTTAAAGGTTTCATTATTGGTGTAAGTCACTGCAATTCATTAGCTAATGCATGGAGTTATCAAATTCACTCCTTTTCAGGTAGTACTGACTATCAGTTCATATGACTCATCCTGGTCTCCAGCTATGTTAAAGCGGAATTGGGGAGAGTTGGGATGGTTCCAACCCTTTTTTCCTTTTCTTCAGTTTCTCAGAGACTGTTTGAATTGGAAAGTCAAAGTTTGAATACATTAAACCCACATCTATCAGCTACCCATCCACACTGCTGCAACGTGTATATATGACAATAAACATACAATTCACACTTGAATAGACAGTCAGATGTTGCAATTTATTGGTAGAGAATGACAAGATCTAATGTATTTTATTATCAGTAAATTTTTTATTATAATTTCAAATATTGTAATGTGAATTTTTCCAATACCATTCAACCCTGTTTCAAGGCAACTTTTAATATTTTACGTGACCCCTTTGCAGCAACAAGTGACATCTCATTTAGGCCTGCCACAGTAATTACATTATAGACTTATCATACAATATATGGACATAACCTCGACATTTTTTTTGGACCTCGATATTGGAAAATTTTGTTTATATAAGAATGAATGCCTAAAACATTTTAGCCAGTACACACTGCGTCTGGCCTGTCATCTGCTCTCTGTGTCCCGCGATGCTCAGGGCTGAGTCACATTTGACGTGACAGTATATGAGCCGGGGCGAATGCAATGCAGTGCAGGACCATCCGCAGTCCTCAATGTTCTCTCTTCTAGTGCCGACACACCAGACAGAGCTGTTCTTAAGTCACGTTTATGAAGTGGCATGAATGTTATAAGAATAAATAAGAATTTTACTAAAACTAACCAAGTGCAATGTAAGTACAGTATGCAAGACGGTTATAATTGTTAATGAAAACATTTCCATAAACTAAACTAAAATAAGATCTGAAAATAAACTAAACGACTACTATATACAGGGATGCACATACCTGGTACGCAAGTACGGATTCTCCTTTAAAAGCGATAAGTGCGGCAATTGATTGTTGTAACAGTGTGAATGCGTACGTATTCTATGTGCATTTGCGCTATGACAAGAAATCATTGTGCATTTTAACCTCTATAAATTAAGTACGAATTAGTATATAAACATTACATTGCACAGCATTTTCTATTTATTTTGGTGCAAATGCACATAAAATACGTATACGCATTCACGCTGTTGCAACAATCTATTGCCTCTTGTATCGCTTGTAAAGCGATAGTTACGTATAGTTACGTACTGTATAGTTACGTAAGCGTAGTTGCGTATCAGTCATGTCCATCCCTGACTATGTATAATTATATAAATAAATTTGTCTCTTTCAGGTGATTGCCGTCCATATGCTTCTTATCTGTAATCTCTGCTATTCATGTAACCAGGCTGAGTATGAAATAAGTGGGGAGTGCTGTCCTGTGTGTCCTCAAGGTGAGTCTTTGGAAGACTGGCTCATACTGTCATATGGGAGTCAATCTCATTGGAGGTTTGCCTGTCCTAACCTTGCAATTAATTCCATTTTCTTCAAAATTGAACACAATTCAATTTCTTTTTCAGGAAGCAGAGTTTACAAACATTGTACAGCGCAGTCCAGCACTTCCTGTGTTCCGTGTGTTGTTTTGACTTTCACAGATGAGCCAAACGGGTTGACTAAATGCAATCCATGTACTGTCTGTGACCAGGGTGAGAATACCACAGTTTCCTTGGTTTTTCATGAATTCATAACTTGCATATTGTAGATATGAATTTTGAATAAGTCCGTACATGGATCTTCATATCATGATGTGGTTCATTATCTCCTGCAAACAGGCCTTGGCTTGAAAACAGTGAGGGCATGTACATCTTCTTCAGACACAGTGTGTGGGCTCCTGGAAGGGCACTATTGTATTAATCCTTATAAGGGAGAGTGCAGAGCAGCCAATAAACACACAGCCTGCAAACCTGGACAGTTCATCAAACAGCCTGGTTTGTATGGATTTGTCTGGATGTTCTCAATACCAATGTAATAATAAATAAAGCAAAACATTTGTTTGTCTTCCTAAAATTTGTGTCTTAAAGAGAATTTGTACTCCTTCCAGGAGCAGAATACACTGATACAGTATGTGATGACTGCAGTGATAATTCTTACTCTAATGGCTCTTTTATATCCTGCAAACCACACACAGAGTAAGTTTTTTTTATATATTTCGTATTTATGCGCTGGGATCATGTATAAAATGTTATTTTCCTATGAGTTGTACTATGTTTTATCAAAATGGTTTCTCATATTATACATGTCTTTACAGCTGTAAATCCAAAGGACGTCTAACAATTAAAGCAGGAGACCAATCATCTGATTCTGAATGCAGAGTGGCCAATCGTGTTACTACGGGCAGCATTAATAACCAGAACAATATACTCATATTCCTTTTTCTGTTTATCAACAATTTCCTTTTATGAAATAAATATAATCTTACTTTCCAGGTACTTTTTATTGTTACTGGTCTTATACTCATATTATAAAAAAAAATCATTTACATTTAGCTTGACAGTATAACGACATGTTTTATCAGGCTAAAGTATGTATTTTCAGACATTTTAGTGATTATGACCATGTACTTAGCTCCATAAGAATTGTTTAACTGATATGTTTTATTAGACTGATAATATGTTGATGTGGCTAAATAGCTACATGTTCTATCGATTACAGCGTTATATTTCTGCCAGAGACTTTGTCTTTTTAAATGTATTCTTCTGTCTTTGAATTGCCTTGTGTCTGAAGTGTGGTATATAAACAGGGATGGACATAACTGGTACACAAGTACGAATTCACCTTTTAAAAGCGATACGTGCAGCAATTGATTAATGTAACAGCACAAATACGTACGGGACACCTCTCCTGGTATTGCCACCTTATCGTGGTGGAGGGGTTTGCGTGCCTCAGTGACCCTGGGGTCTATGTTGTCGGGGGTAATAGCCCCTGGTAGGGTCTCCCAAGGCAAAAAGGTCCCAGGGGAGGAGCCAGACAAAGAGCAAACCGAAAAAAAAACCCTGATGAAAATGATATGTTCAACGCTCATGTGGGCAACGACAGTGTGGCTTGGAGGGGGGTGATTGGGAGGAACCTGATCGGAATCCGAGTGGTGTTCTGTTGTTGGACTTCTGTGCAACACATGGTTTGTCTATAACAAACACCATGTTCGAGAAAAAGGGCGTCCAAAAGTGGACATGGAAGGAACATGCCTGGGGCTACAGGTCGATGATTGATTTTATAATCGTATCATCTGATCTGCGACCTTTTGTCTTGGACACTCAGGTGAAGAGAGGGGCAGAGCTGTCAACTGATCACCACCTGGTAGTGAGCTGGCTCAGGTGGCAGGGGAGGAGGTTGGTCAGACCTGGCAGGCCCAAGCGCATAGTGAGGATCTGCTGGGAACATCTGGCAGAGGCTCTTGTTCGCCGGATCTTAAATTTGCACCTACGGCAGAACTCCAACTTGCATACCGGGGGAGATTAGGGACATTGAGTCTGAATGGACACTGTTCCGGACCTTCATTGTGGAAGTGGCCGTGTGGCGTTGTAGCTGCAGGGTGGTTAGTGCTAGTCGTGGCAGAAAACCCCGCACCTGATGTTGGACACCAGAGGGGAGGGGGACTGTCAGACTGAAGAAGGGCACCTACAGGGAATTATTAGCCTTGGGGTCTCTGGAGGCAGCTGACAGGAACTGGCAAGCCAGGCGGAATGCGGCTCGTGTCACACCCCAATCATGCTGATCCTCCTGTGCCACATTCCCCTCGTTAACCTCAAGTGGATTCCCTGTGTTTATCAGCTGTTTTCGGTTACTGTCATTAGTGCAATGTATTTAGTCCGCGTTTCAATTTGTTTCCCCAGTTCAGTCATTGTTATGTCAGCCCTTGTGTTGCCTGCCTTTTGTGGTGCTACTACAAATTAACCCTGTGTTCGCGCTTACCTCTTGGCTTCCTGCGCCTTGTTTGCGCCCCGTGTGCCTCACAATGTGACAGCTCGGGTGGTTGCAGAAGCAAAAAGTTTGGTGAGGCCATGGAAAGTGACTTTCAGTCGGCCTCAAAAAGGTTCTGGCAAACCATCTGGAATATCAGGAAGGAGAAGCAGCTTCTGGTTCCTACTCTTTACAGTGGGTAATAAGACGGACATGTTCCCAGTGCGTGTTGGGCTCTGGCAGGGCTGCCCTTTGTCATCGGTCCTGTTAATATTTATGCACAGGATTTCTAGACGCGGCCAGGGTGTTGAGGTTTATCCACAGGGTGCCTGGGCTCTCCCTTTGAGAGAGGGTGAGGCGTTTACTCACTTTTATTACATGAATTTAGCTTCGGTTTGGTTTTTTGCTCTGAAACCCATAAAAACAAACCTAGAGAGCTAAAATTTTAACTTAAGTTTGCATGTATTCGGCCAACAGTGTGACAGACAGACTGTTGCAGACATGCTCAAAACAGATAGGAACAAATATGTATGACTTTAGGGTGTTTTTGAACATTAAACTTAATTCACTTTACCTACAAAAAAATGTCAGTGGATTTACAGTTAGCGGAACAAAATTTTGCATTAGCTAATTGATAAGCTAGTGGTACAGCTAATCCAATAATGAAATAATTAGCTTTGCTAATTGGCTTAGTAGATTAGCAAAATTCTGCTCACTACTGACCATCAGTGGTTGCAATTCTAATTTTATAGCCTTTTTCCCAATAGATTCAGGATTTTAGATTGATCACACAATCAGGATTTAATATTGTATTAATTCCGTGTTAACTACATGCAGTTATATGTACTAGTGGTAAACACCATTGTCAAGGTGTGTGATTCAAAATAAAGAATGGTTACATCCCTACTTATAACACCTTCTCATTTATTGCCATCTGTTCATCAAGCCTTTTTGAAAGCTTTGAAATTCAGTTTGTACTTGCTTGCAGTAGCATTTTTGTCTAAAAATAATCTACACATCACAAATTTAAGTCAACCATTACACATGTATTAAAATATGGGTCATTGTCACAAAGTTGAGAATTAAAAAAAATGTTATAGTGAAATATAGTGTTTGTTTTTCTTATGTACAGCAATTTACATTCTTAACATTTTAGGTGTATTCATTTCATTGTTTGTTGTTCTGATTAGATTTTTTTAACCAAGTGATAATTTCTCCAAATAGAGAGCCAAAAATCAGTAATACAAAAATACAAACTATTTCTATATTTTATTGCATTTAACTCACAAACTTTCAATTTCTATAGTTAGATGTATATTTTTGCTCAATTTTTTGCTAGTTTTTGTCACATACAGAAGCCAATACTTGAGGGCAGGCGTCAGGAAAACAAAAGCAGCTTTATTGAATAAAACAAATGATACAACTAATATTACAACTAAATACTAGGGTAGAAACACAAGGCCAGAGAACACAAGGACAGGATCATGAACACAGCACAAGACACATGGCATGACAGGGGCATGGAACAGACCAAGACAACAAAGAGGACATCCAACAAGACACACACCAGGACAGGGCAAACAAGTAGAGGGGCAACAGGGACAGGGGTGGAAACATAAGAGGGAGTCACAGGGAACACAGGCCAGGGTAAAACAACAGCAGGACAGGGCAATGGGGCAGGGGCCGGGGCGTGATGAGCGGAAACAAAGGACGTCATTTGTTCTCTGGGAGCTGGGCTGCGACCCTGGGATACAGACCCCTCCTGGACCTGTTCACTGGAGAGGCGGAGGCCTTCTGGACTGCAGGACCCGGGGGCCTCAGAGGGTGCTGAGGGGCCAGCAAGGCAGTAGCAGGAGGGCACCATGGACTCCTCCTTTTGGGCATCAGCAGGAAGGTCGCTTGGGAAGGAGGGCAACATCAGGCATCAGGCGAATGGAAATCTGGGAGGCCGGCACAGATAGTACGCCCCCGGCTCCTCTTACAGTGATCCCCACCTCCTCAGGATCCACGTCCGAAATGAGTCCCGCCAGTGTCTTCCCCACCCACATGAAGAATGTTCTGGCTTTGAGCACTTTCCAGATGGTGAGATTTAGCCTCCAGTGCAGCTGAGAAAGGCTGCTGGGTGCAGGGGAAATCGTGCAGGCAGATACAGAGTGTAAAGGGCTCCTGGTCATTCTGTCGCAAGCGGAAGCCAAATGACTTGAGGGCAGGCATCAGGAAAACATAATGGGCTTTATTGAATAATACAACAGCAGGGAAACAAAACAGGACCACATGGGGTCAAAATGAGAAGGCATAGCACAGGGACGGGCACAGGCAACAGGAGGACTGAGCCACTCTACCATCCCACATTATATAATAAGCATATCAACATCAAGTAGTTCCTATTCACCCATCCATCTCCAGACCACATATCCTGGACAACATTGCAAGACGACTGAAGTTAATTGTTGTGAATATCAATCTATGGCACCAAAATTTAGTTTCATAAAATTAAGACATTTTAGCTTACAGAAGAAGGGCATTGTGTACCAGCTGCAGTGCATAAATCTCTTATTATACCTACATATGCAGTGCAGGTAACTCAAAAAGGCAGGGGCCTGCAGAGCAGCGGAATAGTCATGTCAGATGAACCGTCCTGCATCTCAAGAGATGAATACATATTTGGTGCAAAGAGAAAGAAGCCCAAGAATCCCACACTACAGACAATTTAGAGATTATAGCCAATTCACTGAACTATCATACTTTACTTTGGACCAAAGTACCCAGAAGAAACTCAACACAGGGAAGCATACAAATTACACACAATGAGGACGGGCAGTATTAAAAGCCACTATGGGGTGTGAGGCACAAGTGCTACCCAATACAGCATTAATATTATTATAATTACTTATAATTTTGAAACCCAAAGTAAAATGATACATGTATATAAAGTCACAAACTTATGTGGAAGCTGAACCCAGTGCAGCCAGCTTTGTTTGTACCGCGAATTCAATTAATAGAGCTCAAAGGAATATATAGCTACCTGTATAGCGGCTGTTGTTGGAAGCTGTGAGCTAGGACTGCCGTACCCGGCACTACATGTACCATTTTTTAAATGATCACTGCTATAATTAGCTGCGAAAGAGGTCGGACCAGAGTAACTCTCCTAGACAGACTGGAACCTCAAAAATAATAAGAAATCAACACGAGATTAACGGGAAATAGTATTAAATTGCCCAATGAACTCCTTACGGCGCTTAGGTCTCTGGCAGCAGGAAGTTGTCAGGTTACCGCGGCAGGATTTACGCTGCTAGTCGCAGCACTCTTGGGTTTTTGCTTGAACCTATTATTCTAATTCCTGCTGTGTACTGATATTTCTGTTAAAAGCGTTATAAGTATATTCTGGAACCGCATCACCGGCGAATGAAATGACAACATGTGTATTCCAGGTAATATCTGCAGAGCTGTAAACGATGTCAAACACTTAATTTATTACAGTTTCTTTTTAGCTAATATTAGACTTAAAGAATCAGTTTCATAATGACTTGTTGGGACAGTGTATTTTTTCAAACTACAACGATAGGATAGGATAGAACAATATCGATATCTAAAATTTTTAAATATTTAACCCGAGTTATTTTTGGTTCCGACACTCTTTTTTTCTTTTTTTTCATATTTTGCGGTTTGGACTAATTTTAAAGCCTTGTACGTAAAGTGCTTAAATAATAGGAAATGGCTTTGTAAAAACATAGCAAATAAAAAATTATGTAGGCCTACAACAAAAAGAAGAAGTAAAAGGGCTTGGCTGTGCATCAAACCGGCATTTTGGGGATTTCCTTTCTTTTATTTCGCTTTCTGTTTAGCTTCATATGTTACAGTAAACAGGCCTTTGTGATGGCATGTAGGTCGTATGGACCTCTGAATGGACCGGGAAAAGTTGTATAGCTGTACAGTAATTGCTTAATAGCAACATTATCTTATTCTGTTGTAATACAACATCCCTCTATAAAAGCCCTAAACTTAATGTACAGTACAATCAAAGCCCTATTATATTTCTTTTTGAATATTGAATTTTAATGAAAATTAATATTACTTCAGAACCAGACTATGGGCAAGTATATAACAAAAAGAATTTTCTACCGATTACAATAGTAGGGGAGAGCGGGGTAAGTTGTCACACGGGTAAGTTGTCACACTGTTCATAACTCCAACACTATAGGCCCTATC
>JAABNX020000119.1:4620506-4658439 GCA_015163995.2 Mormyrus lacerda | reverse complement strand
TAGCCTTCCAGAAGGATAAGTGCTAAACAGCTTATTAGAACAAATATTGAGCATGGAGTACGTGACGAGACGGAAGGTACAGAGAGGGGGGAAAAGGCCCTAACAACCTATAAAGGAATCAAGCTGATACATATGGCAGAGCTCCCTACTGTACGTGCTGAACGTATGTCAGATGGTCGCTCTCGATTGCAATCGCTTAAAGAATAAACTTGGACCTTGCAGCTTCTCCACGTCTCAGCTGTGAGTCTCTGCTAATCAACGGACCCGGGGGAGACGGCGTACTCCAACAATGCTCCCTTATGAGGATTAATACAATAGTGTCCTTCCAGGACCCCACACACTGCATCTGAAGAGGGTGTACATGCCCTCACTGTTTTTACACCACAGTCTATGGAGAAGACGGAGAAAAGTAACCAGAACTAATGCAGAAACACACAAGACAAAATTGATGATACAGCCTGAATGACTTAAAATGAGTACACAGACTGTACAGGGGCTGCACTGTTCAAGACCATTGGGCTGGTCACTGAATGTAAAATCTGTTTTTGCTCCCTCCCAGCTCGCAGCCAATCAGGAACACCAAATACCTGGTACAGGTGCACTGGGAGCTGAGAGGAAGCAAAAACGTTGACTGTCCAGGGTTCCTCGAGGATAGGGTTGGGAAACACTGATCTAGACAAACAGTTAAATCAGAGTGGCCTGGATAGACCTAGATATTTCAAGGACAATTTAGAGAGAAATATGGCTCACGAATAAAAGTATATAAAATCTAATCAGTAAATCTCATACTAAAATAACTACAGTCAGATGGACATTGTGAAGATATTAAAGGTTAAAATGAGAACCATAAAATGTATATGAGTACTCAATCTCAAAACAGACCTAGTTATATAGTGTAACTGGTCAATATGTTTTGCTCTGCATGATGGCTTAACAGGCTCACAACATTTTACCAAAACAGCAACACACACTCAGTGAATCTTTAGAGCTTAGAGCTACTGTAGCAGTTACTCTATGCTTTGGGATGTTCCCGATCTGATCTGATTCTTGGAACTGCCAGCTTATAGAGAAGGAACAGATAAGAAGAAGGATGAACACAAAGTCTAGAAACAGTTACAAAGCATTAAATAAATGTTACAACCTGAAGCAGAATAAGCATGTTATGCACATCCTCTGGTTGAACCCGACATCCAGTGTTTAAAAAATTACCATAAATGACCAAATGACAATATGTTGGATTCACTTTCCATTACACAGCACTGCAGACCTCCTTCCCATTCTCTTACATCAACAAGGGGCCATCCTAGGTGAGAACATGGGATATATTTAAATTAAGACAGGGATATTTTAATTTCTCTTAGATCAATTATTGCACCTTCACCCCAAAAAAACTCCATTCCAGGTTGTCCATAATCCAGATCATGTTTTCCTCCTGTCACCAGCCACCTCCATTCCAATTTCCTTCAGCTCCATGCCACAGAGTTATTGTGTGAGAAATCAGGGGTGTCCCAAAACTATATGTAGCCTACGTTGAGAAAGTCAGCTATATAAAACGCAGTCTCCTGCTGATGATTGTCCAATAAAATCACTCACGGGGACTGATGTGGCCAATCAGGGCCAGTTCCTGCCCATTGAGTCATGAGACACAGACAGGAGGGAGGATGTGAGGATTCCACATTTTGAAATCAGCCCCCAAGTTGATGAGTACTTGGAGAGACCATGGTGCAGATCCAAATCCAGCAGGCAAAAACAGGCCAATACAGGCGAAAGTCCAGGAACAAACGTAAGCAGACTCATGTATCACAGACTCAGACAGTAACACTTAGACAACCACATACCAATCACTGACCTAGCAGGCATTATAACAAGAAGAAAATAAATTGCAGTATCACAAGTCAGTAGTTATAAACTTATTCATTAAAACATACATTATGAGTATGACTTTATTACTAATAGATCTACTTGATCTCATGTCTCCATACTCATGTCAAAGACTTTGAGGACGAAATGAACGTACTCAATAAAATATTAGAATTTTGAATACACACACCTATACACTCACTCAACAGGGGTGGAGGAAAGTCAGACCCAATTCACACTCCACACCACTATTTACAACCCACTCTATGGGGGTAGGACGGGTAGTTAAAGGTGTGACAGTTACATCTACCTACTTCTTTCCTATTCTCTTTTGTTCCACTCAGAGAGCTGACTCAGAGCAGGTGAAATTAACCTTGCGGATAAATTTGTGATCACTAACAACCTTCTTCAGACTAAAGAAGCTGCTTGGGTGAACCGTGAAATGTTTCTACCTTACAAGAGAGAAGTCCAATTGCCATGACTCAACCACCAGACAGTTTCACCTGGATGTCTGAGAATCTTCACAGGAATTTCAGCTGGTTTACTTATATCTTTGCTTTGTTTATGCAGTGGATAAAGTACCAGGGTGGCCTCAGATATCCAAGACTGGGGTTTGACAGTGGCCCCCAACTGTGTTTGCTAAAGTTTGTTATCACTATTAAGTTCGATTCAATTTTCACAGCATTACATTGTCTGAAAGTGCTTTACATTTCCACTTCTGCTAGGAGACTATTCCACAGCTGTGGTGCTCCATAAGAGAATGTTCTGCAGCCTGCCATAGTTCTTTCTACTGTAAGTACTGATATCATGCTCCTTGAGATCGAAGCAGGCATGGAAGGTTATATGAGACTAGCTAATCTGTAAGACATTCTGATGCAAGGCCATACAGTACTTTTAAGTTAATAGCAGGATCTTGTAATCAATGTGAGACTTAACTGAAAGCCAATGAAGGGAGCATAGAACAGGGCTGATATGTTCATATTTGCTCATTTTTGAATGAACTCTGGCTGCTGCATTTTGTATCACTACATTTGCACTGTTTTCAGCTGGGTGGTTTCCCTTCTGAGTCCTAAAACATGGGTTTAAAATAGGTAAATTGACTTCTAAAGTCTTAAAACCCCGCTCTCTATAATTCCAGTAGTGAAGTCACTCAAACAAGTCAGGATTCTTTATTTGTGGCATGCATATAATTATACATGTACAGCATGCAGTGAAATGACTAACATCTGGTTGCACTCACACTAATGATCACAAATGGCTTGTGTGCACTATGACTAGCCATACCAAAACCGCAGTGTTTCCCCTACCATTATATCCCCCCACTGTCACCTCCCGCCCCCCTTGAAGGTCAAGTTAATTTTATTTTCTATATAGCGCCAGATCACAGCAGATGTCATTTAAGGTTACCTTTTCTGTAAAACGATATGAGTTGAGGGCTGAGGGCAGGAGAGAGAGGTAGGTATATATGTACTCTGGATATTCTTGATACAGTAACATAGGCTTGCTTGCTAGCAGTAAGCAAGATCAAAACAATGGAAAAAAGGATTATAAAAACAGAAAAAAACACTCACCTCCTACAATGTGTCAAAATGATAAGAAGGGAAAACTAGGAACACAACACCGTACAGACGTAAGCACCTCTGCCTTCACAATCGGAGGTTTTGCGTCTGACAGAGGAGAGCGATCCTGTAGCTCAAGTGGAAAAGCAGAGACCTCTGCTGGCCAACCGGGAACATGACAGACAGGATGGAAACCGATCATGGCAGCATCACTTTACCTATAAAAGTGCTTTTTCTGTCATCATAATAGATTGATGCACTTTAGCCAGTCCATAATGTTCGTGTAAGCCAAAATTCTTGACTGCCTGTACATCATAAAACTGCCTCCTTGTGATTTAGATTGACAGTTGCAGTCAGCTGATTCAATGTTACGTGCATAACAAATCATTGCAAGGACATACAGCATTTAAATGACAGTTCAACATGCTGAAATGTCAGTCTTTTAACTCAGGCATCATTAGTCTGCGAAACACCTCATGTACTACGTGTACGAATTAAAGAAAAATCAGGCCATATTGTGGAGGCAAAGGACTTCTCGATATGAAGCGGATTATAATCATTTATTCTAACTAATGTTAAAACAAAACAAACAAGAAGAAGCAACTGGACGTGGCTTAAGTTAGTTTCTTTATTTAGGAGTTTCCTTATTCGCAGGATCCGTTCCACCTGAAATAGGGGTGCTGTTTCGACAGAATCCTTTTGAGGGCGCTGTGTATTGCTAAGTCGAAGGCTCCGAGAAGGTCAATTAAAAAAAAGGTACAGGTCACATTATACAGCACCAGGTACGATTATATTGCAGTCATCACAATCATTTAACAAAAGGTAACAAAAGATCCAAGTAATAACAATAACGTAGGTATAGACATTCCTGAATTACGTACATTGCATACATTCAAGAGTTCTGACCAGTGAGAGCTGAATAATGAGACAACAGAAAGGCATTTTTGCAGTTGTTCATGAGTTGCATTGATTCCAGGATGTTATCAGTTTCTTAAACAAATTGCTGTAGAATAGGTGAGAATCTTTTTTTACTCTTATGACTATTAAATTTATCTAACAAGATAAAAAAGTAACTGCATATGGCGAGATGCAACTTTGGTCAACTAAATAACAGATTATATCTTTTAAAGTAAAGGCATAAGAGCTATTACAGAAATTAAAGATGTAGTCAGCCAGGTCTGACCAAAACGACTGAGCTACATTATAATGAAAAACAAACAAACAAACAGGAAAAGGTCTCCTTAGACTGATTTCAGAAAGTGCTGAGATCTGTGACATCCACAGGCCTAGCAATAAAGTGATTAGTGGTCAATGCAGTGTAATATTTTAAAATGAATTTCCCTAGTCGTATTTATAATGCCTGTTTCATGCCAATGGGCTCTTTGCACATAAAGCAGGGACATCATATCCGCCAGTGCGGATAATTTTCTTACGGTTTGAGTAACTTTGAACCCAAGAAAGAATAAACTTGTGTTTCAGTAGGTAAAAAAAACCAATAATAATAATTTCCTAAGTGCACCACGTCCTCAAAATACAATCGAGTTTTAACTTTCCAGGAATACCTCTGGGAAATTCGGCAAATCCAACATATTTATACTCACATTTCATATAATTTATTGTCGTTTACCGCCTATAGCAAAAAGTAGTATACTTCAAGTTCATGTTATTAAGTATGCTTGAGTATAAGTATAGCAAGTATACTACGGACCATGTACTTGTAATGTACTAGAAGGTATACCAATTTAATACTTCTTTGGACTAAATTGGAACATTTTTAAGTTTATAAAAGTATACTTTATAAGGTCATTTTAATTTTACAAAAGTATACTTTCAAGTATACTCATCTATATACTGTACTACTACAGTACTAGGTATATACTTCTAGTCCACATTTTAGTTTATTAAAGTACACTTGAAGTATACATTTCTGAAGCATTTTGGGGTTCAGTGTCTTGCTCAAGGACACTTTGATGGGGTCAGGAGGAACCAAGGCTTGACCCTACAACCCTCTGGTTACCAAGCATAGCAGCACCATCTTACTTCTTGTAAGAGTGCTTAGCATATTACTTGTAGCATACTATGTATATACTTAAAATATACTTCTTAAAGTATTCTTAAATTTAACTCATACTGTATGTGTCACGTAGCGCGAGCAGCGAGCAGGCAAGGGAGGAGAGAGCAGCCAGGTTGTCCGAGAAACGGGGTTTATTAGACAGACGGGGGGCATAGACGGGAATTGACGACAATGACAGATCTGGGGCAGACTGACCGAGACGCGGACTAAATACACGAGACAAGCAGAGTCTATCGAGCAACAGGTGAGAACAATCAGGCATAAACACGAGGTAACGAGGTGGGCGTGGCACACAGGAGGATCGGACGGAGCTGGGTGTGACAGTATGTACAATAGACTGCAATGTATTTACAAAATCACAAGACAGAATGTTGAGAAGTACACTAAAGTATAAGCTTTAGTATTAAAGTATAAGTGTAAGTATTAATGCACTTAGTCTTCTACTGATACGTATAACAAAAGTCTAAGTCAAGTACACTTCACTATACTATTCTTAGGTATATATAAAATATAGTACATTAAAAGTAAACTTCAAGTATACTGCCTCAGTTTTAGTATGAAATAAGTATACTCGCAGTACACTTGAATAAACTAGTTTTTGCTAATCGAATGATCATCATAACCGATTTTTTCTTCTTTATGTCTTAGTCTAACTGACATAAATACATAAATAATAGGTAATAAAACGGACAGCGTCACCAATTTTTATTGCAAATTATAGTACAACCGTTCCAAACGTTTTTCAAATTACAGTACTGTACAAATTAAACTACTGAACTGTGTATAACTAAAATACGCTATATAATACAGTATAATACTGTACCTAAATATTCAATTTTATTTATATAGCTTATTTATTGAAAGCGTTCGCTGCAGCATCTCCGTGGCTCGTTTTATGACGGTTTATCATAAGCTTTTGATGAGTCTATATAACACAAATCTGAATATTGAACAACTTCAATTAGAACTCTGAAACATTTCCAGTACTGCCATACTTTTACACTATCTGAAGCAGCAACCTCCTGTTCCCGTGTTTCTGCAGACATGTTTGACACTAAGAATAGCACAGATTAAGGCAATGTGTACTTAAGCACATATAAAACATAATAAGTTAAACATTCTCTGCTAGAATGACTGGGGATGTTCATATATAGTTACTTCATTGCCACATGCAAACACTAAGAGCCCATTAAAGTAAAAACTTGATCTGCGATGAATTGTAATGTTTGCATTACAATAACAGATTGTTTAAGCTTCTGTGATTTGGGTTTCAAAATAGAATTGTAAATAATCTTATTAATTTCTTTACAAATTTTGATATCGACACCAATAATGCATGATATTTTTGCGTTATTACTAAGTGAATCGTAATTGAAATGTTTTTGCTCCCTATATAGACACACGGCCATTGGCTCACAAATTACACAGTTATTTTCAATCTGAGTTGTATATTATGTTTGATTTCTTAGATATTATATAAAAATAATAAAATAAATAAATAAAATAATAATAATCTAATGATCAGGTAACATCAACGTCTTTTATGCAACAACAGTGCTTCAGACTGAGGACCAGGACCCGTTGCACGTGCATTACAGTTTCTCCCAATTGTTTTTGAGCATTTCTCCAATGACAATCAACATTTGCAGAACAACCGTAATCCCCGCACTGTAATGTCACTTCTGCGGAGTAGAAAGTCTTTTCTCATTGCATCACACAAATATCCAAAAGTTTTAGTATATGTATGCAAATTGTCATGCACAACTGTCATCATTTGGCACATTTTTCAGTTGCTTTAGTCTTGTTGCTTAAAACAGATTATGTAGTTTCCCCTTGTAGCCTAATAATTTTTCACCAAAGACTATATATGTAAGTGATCCTCCTGTTGGTGACCACATGCAAAACAGTTCAATAAGCTTTCAAAATGGTACAAAAAGACCATCAATTGCAGTGATAAAGCGTTGTTGTATTTTTGGTTTCTACAGTACATGCTTCTGTCGCCATGTGGTTGTCCCCGTATTACCATTTTGCTGTTTCTCGAGTTATACTGTGCTTTGTGACTGTGCTTGTTATTGTTATTGAGATCTGAAAAATGCATACAGTTGCTTTCCAGTGAACTTTACATATTGTAATGTAGTCGAACCTAGAAATGTTGAAACAGGTGTCTTTGACATGAAAAAGTAACATTATTGTTCACTGAATCTTTTCAATAAATTAAATCAATTGTCTTACAGTATCAGTTTAATGTAATTTTATTAATATTGTCTTTTGAATGTCATTTTAATGTCTTATTTAAATGTGTTCCTCTGCTTTTGTAAAGCACTTTGAATTGCCTTGTGTCTGAATTGTCCTGTATAACTAAACTTGCCTTGCCTTGTTTAACCCAGGCAGATAGTAGCAATGACAATAAAATAATCTCAATAACATTACAGGAGGTACAATCATACGGCTGATGCACTCATACATACTCACGCAACACACAGACACAAGTCACATTGTGCAAAACGTAAAATACATATACTATCATCATGCTAATTATAAATGTTTATATAACATATAACATTAAACACAAGATCCAAATATGTGTTTATACGCACATAACCACGTTTTCTGGGCGTTTTGGTGTCTTAAATCATGAAATTAATCTGTTTTCAGGTATATCGAGAAAAACCCCACGAGATTTATTTACTGCAACATCCAAATCACCACAGAAAAATATTTTGTATATTAAAATATAATGTTTTTCTAAGTACCGGTACACTTACAAGATACAGTACACAGTTGTTAGCCACAACAAAATGGTTCTATTTTAATCCGATAGGCGGCGCACAAATATAGGAAATATTCGCCCTTACGACCACCTGTTCTTTTTTGTATCTTACATTCAAGAATAAATGAATTTAATTAACCTATGCGATGAATTTTATTGGACATAAACTTTAAATAGTGGCGTGTGGCTCTCCAGGTTAGGAATCTGTTACCGTTTACAAAAAGTCGTCGGTTTTAAACAAGTGATTGACAGAATGATTATACCACTGTTGAGTTGAATACGCTTAAACCTAAAAGCTGGTCCAGGGCCGCTGGATAAACGGAAAACCTAAATAATTAATCATAATCATAATTAATCATATTAGCACACTAACATTACTTACATGTTATAACAAATAGGAACCCGTTTAACAATACGATTAGCTTCCGCATTGGCTACTGTTTTCCCGTGGTCTTTCCTTATTGGATAACAGTTCTGCATTTTAATTGGCTGTTGCCAAAGAAGCCTCCCTAGTTTTCCCAAGAGGCCGATTCTAGACGCAGCCAATAAGAGCAGCTCCATCCGCGGCTCCACAGGAAGTCCTATATAAGCCGACTTCGAGCACGTTCACTTCACCGGAAGTGATCGATGCACCTTATAGTTGCTGTAGTAATCAACGTCAATTAGGTTTAAAGTTATACGGTGGATAACATAGATGTGCTGGCCAAAAAAAAGGACACAAATACACTCTCAACAGTACTGTTTTTTACTTAAGCACATCGCACTGGCAGTTATTTGTCAGTACTGAGGAAAGTTGGAATACCTGCTTTTGGGTGGAGTTCAGTTTGTTCCCCACAATCCCATCCATCTCGGTGCAGTGTGCGTACGTTAAGATATCGCACAGATGATTGCGAACTATGACTGTAATGTGGAAAACGTCATCATGTTACGTTAGCTGAAAGTTAACAGTTTTTTAATATATAAATGCCAAAAAATAATCTACAACAGTAACATTTAGAACGTCTCCAGTGTTAGGTATTTACATCTTGCAGCGATTGCTATATGAAGATAATTTTTCGCACAACGCTACTACAGTAGATTGCTTTCCCGGTCCACAAAGACGTACTTCGTAGGGTTATTGCACAGAACCACAACACACAACAGGTGGATGTGAAGTAGGCCGGCCCAGACCTGTCAGTGTCCCGGAGCGCTGCGCTTGGAATTGCTCTCCGCCCCTAACTATAAGGTAGACCGGCCGAAGGAGCATCGACTGGACAAATCAAGGGCGGATTAAACTACCTTCGCCCTTGATTTCCACCTCAGGGAAACTGTCAACTTGTTGAATCCGCAATAAAGTAGCGTGGGGAGCGGAGGGAAATGTGCCGGATTGTGAAACGTCGCACGTTTTACAGCCGCTGTCGCCTTTCGCTCGCTCTCTTCTGCGAAAGTTTCTTTCGTGGATTTTAAAAGGAAGCTGTTAGGATATTTATTGGGGATTTCTCGCCGCTTATTTTGCGGATTACAATGCCTACCAAACAAGGATCTGTGATGGACCTGCACCTGGAGTACGTGAAAATAAAAGCACATTACAATCGGTAAGTGTTAACGTGACGCAAATTGCCTAAGTTAATAATAACACGTCTCAAACTTTTTTGTTTTTGGGATAAAAAATAATTTTACTGTCATACGGACTACACTTAATATTTCGTTGTGTCCTGATGAATACGATGCATCACCTGCACGTTAAAATCTCGCTATCTATCGGCTAATTAAATGGATGTTGGTGGGGGAAGTGCTGGTTAACCTGTTAATCCACCTAGTTCCGTTATGGTGTGACAGGTCGGGCTTATATTGAAAACATCCCAAGAAATGACAGCCACGTTTAAAGGAGCGTCATTGATTAAATACAAAAAAGTTAAACACAGCAGAGCAGGACTGAGGCATATCCGAATAATTGAATAATTTTCCAACTATTCTGCATCAGTTTTACAGTAACATCTGCGCAATATAATTTACTACGTGAGAGAAACAATCCTATGACGAAGTGCGTTAATCGTAACCCCGTGTAAATCCCCGTGTTATTATATATAAGTGCTTTTCGACGGGCAGCATAGTGCTGTTGAGTGAGCTTTTCAAGTCCCCGAAGTACGAGACATTTTTGACCTCCATTAAAAAGTCGGCCACTTTACTCTCTCTTACTGGAAGGCTGCGCCCGTACCTGTCGGCCGGAAATACGGACCGACGATTAGTTACTGTACGTCGAAAATATGCCGTATCCATAAAAACGGGCGAACAATAAACATGCTATGTGTGTATTGCTGAATGAAATCAGTAATCATTTCCTTATCAGCGGAATCAGTGTTATATAAATGGTGTGTGAGTGTTTATATAATGATTTGTACAATATGTGTAATATTTAGTCTCCCCCCCCATTTGAACACCTTTCACGTAAAGTAGGGGTCCCGGCAATAGTTAGTCCTGATATTATGGACATATATAACCGTTTACTTTTCTATACAGTGCTATTGTGGAACCTTTCATTATAAACATCAAATAATTTTCACATTCTGTTATTTTCAGAGGAGAAATGTGACGATAGTGACCGGCTTGCTCCAGATATTTCTTGTGAAGCTGTAATATGCATAACCTTTGTGAAGCAGCACTGAGAGCTTGCATAAATTAAATTATTCATTCATCCATCTATACGTTTTCAATAAGCCAATTATAATGGCTGGGGTCTGGAGCCTGTCTGTAAAAGAGGATTGTGTGAGACAGCCAGGATGGGATACAGCTTCATTGAGGGACGTGCACAGACACACACATACACACTTATTTAGGCTTACTTAAAAATATAGCTGTTTATGTGTAGGCTTACATTTTGCTTCAGCTTATACTTCAATTCAGTTGTTCTAGTTGCTAAATAATGTTGAAACGTTTATGCTTGGATAACTGGTTGCACAGTATTGTGTGTACATTTTACTTGAATATCCAACTAAATCTCCAAAAATAATTACTTAGCCATTATTAGCATCTCTGGGATCAGACTACTGGCTAAGCCATTTTAGCAATTTCACTTTCGGAGGCCTTAAGAACACAGATTTCTACTAGACGTACTAGTAGACATTTGCCAAATGTCACCAGTTTCATGCTTACCTGTCACATTTATAGGTATTACATATTTAAGATTTAAGTTCCTTTTGTTTCAGATTTTGATTCTACATCTCCTTCCACTCTCCAGCTCTGTCCGTCACAGTCTCACAGTCAGCTCTGAGATGCTCTTTCTTTGTAAAGATCCCGTCGCATTCAAACTGAGTGCTCATCTTTCATCTCAATATTGGGGGTTTATCTGATGTTGCTGGGTCTTGTATCAAGCTGGGGTTTATTCTGCATCCTCAAAGCCATGTCTTCTGGCCCTGTTGAGTGTATTTGCCCAGAACTTTCAAGGGAGTGTAGCTTAGGGATGTGACAATGTCAGATTTTCTTAGGGCTTCAAGTTTGTTTCTACGGGAGTTTTCAGAACTCAATCTTGCCAACACGAGGTTTGAAGAAGGCACACAGCTGCCATTTAACAAGATATGTAAGGTGACCCTTTTTTATAATGATGCTGGGTAACAGAAACTTTCCCTCTGGGATCAATAACGTTTTTATATAGTCTTTGTACCATAGCATGGGTTTTCTTGTGGTGCTGAAAGGTCCTCTAATATTCAAAGAGCACCTTCTGCATATCTTTTATGTTAGCCCTGCCATCAGTGCCACTCGACACTCCTAGATGCAAACATCTAGAAATACATTCAGTCTAGTTGTTGCTGCTCTAGGATCAGCTCCTAATCATTACTGTGAAATGTTACCTTGAGACTTCCTACATTTATGCATAGGTGTGCATGAACGTTGAATGACACTATCTGATATGTACTTTGAAGAGTAACCAAGCAGAGATCTCTGCAACTGTCAACAATCACGTTGACCTGCGTAATCACATACTCGGTGCAGTGCAAAATCAGTTCTTCATTTTTGAGCAACACATCACATTAAAAAAAATATATAGAACCAAGTAAGTTTAATCTATATTTTCTTTTTTTTCAAAAAAATAAAAACAAAAATTCTGTCGACACAAAACACAGTATGTAAGATGGCCATAATGACTAATCACTTATTTTTATTATTATCCAAGTCTTTGGAAATTGGTAAGTGAGTAATTGGCAGTTAAAGAGTTCATCTTCATCATGATCATGTTCATCAACATCTTCATCATGTTCACGCTGCCGCTGAGGGTCATGGTGGCAACACGCTGAACAGGTCAGACCGGGAAGCGGAGTTACCGAATTATTAGGGTAACTTGTCAGATTTAAGGTACCACAGATTAAATGGACTTCATATTCGTTCACTTACATTTTGCCCAGACTACTTTAAATCCGACGAGTCACCCCGATAAGCCAGTCACCCCGCTTCGTAGTACAGGCCCCGGGTAAGACCAGGCCTCTGTTTCCGAGGACATGCAGTATCTCGCTCTTGGGATCCGCAGACATTCTCTAGCCAGGTTGGAGTTGGTTCCAGATCTTTAAACCGTGGCATTTGTATGACAATGACATTATCAGACATTGCTTTCAAAACTCTGACTATGAGCTTAGTTGTTAGTCTACACTTCCTGCTTCAGTGTCCAACCTCCTCAGTGTAAAAAGAGCAGCACTTCTTGATGAGGAAGAAAGTTTTAAAATTGAAAGAAATGTTATTCATCGGATGGTTTTGTCCTGAGCGACATTCGGTCAGCCTCTGACTTTACGAGCCTTTACTCAATGCAGTCAACGGCCCGACGGCATCCCTCACCGAACCATGAAGTTTCTGTATTGTTGCTCCCCTAGTACTTTGTTTGAGTATTGATGACTCAATTAAACCCCAAGTTGTACTATTCTGCTATTGATGTCCTATACTTGGTTAGAATATATAGCACTCGTTTATCCTTATGTGTGAGACGTGCCTGCATGGAGAAGTGAGTGACTCAAAAAACCGATTCCTCATGTATGATTTCTCATAAATAACTAGTGATTTAGAGTTGGAAAGTGTTTGCACTGATTTCATAGTAGTCTCTTAACTACCCGTTGTAATTAGATGAGCTGTTGATTTGACTAAAATTTCATTGGTGTGAAGAAAATTCTTTCAGCTGTCTTCTATTTTTTATAAAGCCTGGATTCCCTCAGAGCTAACTATATTTCATGGTGACGTCATGTCATGTTAGCCAGCGCTAAGCCCACCAAGACTATCAGACTAATCCTTACTGTTGCCTAGTGACCAATTATGTGCTAGCTTATTATTTATCCCTAATTCTTCATATATGTCTGCAGCCCTGTTGGTGGGCTGCCAAGCTTCTGACAAGACTGAATCATAAATGTCATAGGCAAAGAGCTCTTGACGCTGTTGTCAAGTAGTGGCTTAAATTTTAATTAGCATAAACGCTGACAGTACAGTCTGTGTGATTTCACAGGCCAGTTACTATTGTGATTGAGTAGACAATGCCTTAAAAAGGCATTTTATCCTCTGTCCAGGTTTTTGTTCATGTATCCATAGAATATTAATCTTTTAAATTAATTCAGAATAAGAGAATGAAAGAATATAACACTGAGGTCTTGTCTAGAACACCAATGTGTGTAGACTACGTGTGACATCACAATGGGATTGTATGGAAGATGCATGATAATTTATATTATGAGCATAGATAGAATCTTGGTAGCCTGTCTGTACTGTAATTATCTGACTGGAGGTTCACCTTAGGTAAATAGTTTGATGCTGAAATGATTAAATTATATGACATGATGCTATTAAAGGTAGCACAACTATATTAGAGTTGCTTCAGAGATTCAAAAAAGCCATGGATGTATAGATGGCTGATTTGCTATATTTTTTGCAAATGTTTTACCCTGAATATTACTAACTTGTGATTTAGTGTAATTTTGATTTGACTTTGGAGCATTTTCAGGGAAGACCTTTGACTTTTGTTATTGTGCTGCTCAGCGCGAAGCCCTTCATTACGTGGTCCTCGATCTCTCCAGCCAAGCCTTTCAGAATTAAATTCGTCTTGGTCCACCGGACATCACAAGCAACTGGTCCCTCATCTGCTCCGTGGAACCGTGCCGGAGATAGAAGACAGTGGCCGTTTGTTCTGAGACGGAGAGGGATTCACCGGGCTGTTGGTTGGTTTAGGCCTTGGAACTGACTGAGGAAAAGCTTCTTTATTTATGGGCAGAAGATACACTTAGAATGGTTAGAGAGGTAGCTGCTTACCTTGGTGGCTGTTCTTAGGTATTTCGCCTTGATGAGGTGGTTGAATTGTGCCGTTTCAACACTTTCTGACTAAAGAGGCACTTAATCATCAGCATTGAAGCTTCAAGCAAATTGTGTTTGGCAGCATCCCATAGAGCTCTTATTAGATTTTTTTTCCCTACCATAATTCTTAATCGGTGGCAGTTTTGTTGCGCACAAAGCAACAGATAATGGGAAACAAGGGGAAAAAGTATGCACTTCTGAAACAAATTTAGCTTTGCTGACATTTGGTCCATCACCGATATTTATGTGCTCATATGAATAAAGAAGTCCTTTTTTATGGAGAATTCAAACTGGCCTATGAACAGAAATGAATTTTAAGCTTGACATGCTTACTGAAAGAATGACTCTGTTAGTTTCATTTTCGTACCAAATAAATCATCAGAGTTGGTCCTTTTTTTAACAATCAGTCATTGAAATGGATCCCAAAAAAAAAACAACTTGTGCAGGAAAACTGAAAGTTATTATATAACCCTTTCAGATGAAGTGCTATTGTGTTCATTTTTTAAATTCCCACTGGATGTGTGTCTTTCATCACAATCCTCAAAGGCAAGACCAACTGACAGGACTTATCAATCTCTCATTCCTCCGGAATGAACTTGTTGGCTCTTTGCTTTTTTTTTCTTTCCTTTTTTGTAAATAAAGGAAACTTTGCCTATTACCGAGTCCAAAGGGAATGGGTGTGTGTTTGAGGGGGGTGAAGGGGGGCATATACCATATTCACTCCAACAGCGTAAGGAGTCCTTATGTATCTCGCTTCAAATACAGATTGAATTATTGAATGGGTGTGCTCCATAAATCACGTTGCGTCTTTGAGCAACAGTGAGTGAGTATTATTTGAGTTATTTGCTCAGCTCATACCAGAGGATGTGGCTGTGCTGTGTGCAGGAATGTTAAGTACTGATAACAAAACTGTTCATCAGCACCAGTGTTTGTCTTCGGCATAAGGCTCAGCCAAAGTCTTTATTGCGCCGCTGGTTTATTGAGGTGTGATTGCCTGTGCTCTGTTTGCCTGGTCGGCTAACCGGCTACGTTTGTTCATGGCAGGACGCCCATCGCACTACACACCCAGCTGAATGATTAAATTAAATACTGAAGAATTTTTCACACTAAAGTCATATAAATCCTCTGTGACTGGGCAATTTGATAACTGGTTTAAAATAACAGGCATAATGGGGCTTGGTCAACTAGTGTCTTTTGAAATTTCCCTGTGTGTGTGTGTGTGTGCCCAGTGCATTCTGGAATTGGCTACAGGCTCTCACTCTGCACTGGATAAGCTGGTATGGGAGACAGATGGATAGACCTATTATGTAAATTGTACTAAATATTTGGACGTAACCTTTTCTTGAGTTCCTAGTTTTTCATGGTGCGTTTCTTCACATCTCTCCCATTAATGGGGGGGGGGGGGGGGGGGGAAAAGCATTAAACTGATATTGTCTTGCATCAGCCTTTTAATGTCTTTTTGCCTTAATAGAAATGTTATGCTAAACTGCTGTATTCATTATTTCCATCCATCCATCCATCCATCCATCCATCCATCCGTGTATCACTTATCATAATAAGAGCCATAGGCAGTGCGGGGGACAAGGCAGGGCCCCACCCTGGATGGACTGATCACTATATTCTGACAGAGGTCATCGATTTGAAATGTGCTGCTTTTACAGCTGATTCATGCTCAACAACCACTAAAATAAAACAGCCCATAAAAACGATTGTCCAGCATCAATGTTAATTCTTCGCTTGGGCCAGCAGGTCCAGGTGAGACTTTATGTTCATACATAAGAGCTAAATAACGTGGAGCATAGTGCATTAGCCTCAGTCACTCCCAGCCCCTTGGATGCTTTTCCACCATCACAGTCCTGTCAGGTCTTTATTGCATTTGGCTGAATCCATCATTAAGTATTAGCAGTGGCTAGCTAGCACAAGCAGAGCATTGCTAAACATTATCGCACAGATGTCTCCCTTGTCTTTTGTCTCGCAGTTGCAGAAGCTGCCGTTCACTGGGCACTTAGGAGCCCTGAAAGAAAGACAGTGCTTTTTTATGAGGAACAGAATGCCCTGTATGTCCTACAGAAAATGTATTATGTGCCCCTGTGTTTGATTTGTAGACAGCCCCCCCTTCTCTGGCCTCGCAGTGGACTGTGTTTGTTTATTAATGTCAGCTAAGGATTTTTCCTAATTCAGTTTTTAGTAAGTTCCTTCTGATTACTATTTCTGATGAACTGTTGAATTGTTCATGGTGAAGTGAACTAACATCTGAAAACAAAACCTAGTGGAAACTTAGTGTTCATTTCACTTCAGTTTTATACTTTGTGTTTGTGTGTGTGTATGAGGGGGGTTTATATATATTACATTGCGGGGACCAAATCCGTTACAGTATTTTGACATTGTGGGGATAATTTTTTTTCGGTTCCCACTAGGGGAAACTCAATTTGATAAAGCTCTGTGACTGCACTCAAAAAACTAAAATAGTTAAAAGTCCTTATTTGGTTACTTATGGTTAAGGTTAGGGCTGGATAGGGGTTAAGGCTGTCATTGTTGGGGTTGTCATATTATGGTTTTTACCATAGAAACGAATGGACAGTCCAGACAAAGATATGAATACAAAAGTGTGTGCGCACATCCAAGTGTGTGTGTGTGTGTGTGTGTGTGTGTGTCTGCGAGTGTGTGTGAAAGAGAGAGAGAAATCGTGACAGCCTTATCATTGGCGGTTTGCATGAGTGGTACCCGTCACTGAGCCTGCTAAATTGTTCCTTGTCCTTAGCACCGCACAAGAGATGCAATCACGAGCCGACCCAGAGATAGATGCTCCGATTATATCACTCATGAAATCAGGTCTGAATGGCATCCATTGTGCACCAACTGCTTCCAGCTCATATATACTCTATTTTGCCAAAAGTATTGGGACACCCCTCCAAATCATTGAATTCAGGTGTTCCATTCACCTCCATAGCCACAGATGTATAAAATCAAGCACTTAGGCATGCAGACTGCGTCTGCAAAGATTTACAAAAGAATGGGTCGCTCTAAGGAGCTCAGTGAATTCAAGCGTGATAGGATGCCACCCGTGCAATAAGTCCATTTGTGAAATTTCCTCGCTACTAAATATTCCACAGTCAACCGTTAGAGGTATTATAACAAACTGGAGGCAATTGGGAACAATATTAACTCAGCAATGAAGTGGAAGGCCATGTAAAATCACAGAGCGTGTGTGCCGCATGCTGAGGTGCACAGAGTGCAGAAGTTGCCAACTGTCTGTAGAGTCCATAGCTACAGACACAAACTTCGTGTGGTGTTCAGATTAGCTCAAGAACAGTGCGTAGAGAACTTCATGGAATGGGTTTCCATGGCCAAGCAGCTGCATTCAAGCCTTACATCACTAAGTGCAATGCAAAGTGTCAGATGCAGTGGTGTAAAACTCACCACCACTGGACTACAGAGCAGTGGAGACGTGTGCTCTGGAGTGATGAATCACGCTTCTCTGTCTGGCAATCCAATGAACGAGTCTGGGTTTGACGGTTACCAGGAGAACGGTACTTGCCTGACTGCATTGTGTAAAGCTTGATGGAGGGGGGATTATGGTATGGGGTTGTTTTTCAGGGGTTTGGCTTGGCCCCTTAGTTCCAGTGAAAGGAACTCTTAATGCTGCAGCATTCAGAGCCATTTTGGACAATTTCATGCTGCCAACATTGTGGGAACAGTTTGGGGATGGCCCCTTCCTGTTCCAACATGACTGCACACCAGTGCACAAAGCAAGGTCCATAAGGACATGAATGAGTGAGTCTGGTGTGGAGAAAGTTGGCCTGCACAGAGCCCTGACCTCAACCAAACAGAACACCTTTGGGATGAATTGGAGCGGAGACTGCAAGCCAGGCCTTCTTGTCCAACATCAATGCCTGACCTCACAAATGCTCTCCTGGAAGAATGGTCAAAAATTCCCATAAACACACTCCTAAACCTTGTGGACAGGCTTCCCAGAAGAGCTGAAGCTGTTATAGCTGCAAAGGGTGGGCCAACTCCATATTAAAGCCTATATATTAAGAATACGATGTCATTAAAGTTTGTGTGTGTGTAAAGGCCGGTGTCCCATTATTTTTGGCAGTATAGTGTATATTTACAAGCCATAATACCTACGATTTATCAGGATTTTTCAGTAAAATAAAAGAAAGTATTCAGTGTAATGTCATTGAATCAATGTGCACAAGTCAATAGCAGCTCCCCTGTATGTGTCTGATTGTGGTTTAAATTGACGGATTGAAAGGAACATCGTGTCCTATGACTCCCGATGCCTCTCATCGTTCTTCTGTCTCTTATTGGATACCTGGATTTTATAGAAATAGTTTTTTTGTGTGTGATTCAAATACAGAAGTGCCTAACCCCTTTTGTATGCCTTTCTTCTTTTAAATACATTTTATATTCTTAGCAGCTGTATTGGTGTGCGAAAGTGAACAGGAGCATACATTAGCTTATGAGGTACAGTTACTCAGACCATCTGATCTGGGGTCAGCTTGCTGCAGCAGAGCGATAGCGTTCGGCAGAGAGAATGACTGTACTGCGCTCAGTGAGTGAGTCACCTGACCAGTGAATACATAATTGATCAGCCAGCTGAATGTAATCCCATGTATTTTTTTGAGAAATGGATGCTTGTGTAATTTTTTAATCTTTTTTTAATGTGGAACACTTTTTAAGTGTAATACTCTCATTATAAAACAGTTGGACTTTATCTTTCCCATCCACTCCTATCTCTGTGTTTCTGGGACTCTGTATTTCCCTTGGCTTGGCTTTCGGTTCCCACGTCTCCTTGTGACTTTTACACAGTGGCCAAGAAAAGCCTGCATATGCCTTAAGGTTAAGAGAGATATGGTGAAGGGCCGTTATGACGAGTTTTCATAGTCATACACTGAACTGCCTGTTATGCTTTCAGTGTTTTGTCATAATGTGCATTTTTCTTGGCTTATAGACTTACCTTAACCAAATAAATGTATCAATTACCTGAGTAAGTATTCACTTAAATGCACTTGTCGCCCAAGTTTTCCTCCTCCAGCTACCATGCACTGATTAAGCAGCCTTCCAGGTCTGGCAGTGCATCCTCTCCCCTTTCTTTCCCAGCATGCTGTGCGGCAGAGCATTCCATTAATCCTGCCCATCTTGGCTACGGAGCCAGGAGTCAGAGCCTGGCCTGCTGTGGGCCAAGCTGTTCGTCCAAACCTCGCATGCTGTAGCAAGATATGCAGTGGTGAGAGAGTATTTGTGAAGCTATCACAATTCTCTGTGTTTCTGGACTATTTAACCTAAAATGAGAGTCAGTCTGCCCCTGAGCCGTAACATATCGGGCTTCTTTACAGCGCGATGGTGATCTTAGTTAATGTACATGAGTTAATGTACAACACGATGACTGATGGAAAAGGTATTTCACCAGCCAAAGTCCTGGCTGTAACCCACTGAAATGCTGTGACCTGCACTGAAGCAAGCAGTTCACGCGTGGCACCTGAAATTATCAATGAATGTTTGCTGAAGTGGAACAGACCAAAATGCCTCAACACAAGCGTAGACTGTAGACACAAGAAGTCAGTGGTACTAAAGAAGATGCCATTAGGTGTTAAATTTAAGAGTGTACCATTTTCCAAAAAAATCAGGCAATGTTAAGGGCTTAAGCCTATGCAGTGTCAGTATGAATCACTATAGAATTTGGCAAACATATTTCTGGAAGACCTGTCAAAATTTAACCTGCCTCGATCATCGCTTTGGAAAACATGGCTGAGACGCATGTTCTGTTCTTAGAAGTGTGGATAGGTACGAGGCCAATGTTCACCGAAATGAGAGTCTTTCTTAATGATATTTATGGAAACTACTTTTTTTACTACTGTTAGGGAAACTGTATCTTTTTGGAATTTATGACATCTTGTGTAATAACCATAAACGGCCTGCATTATGGGTATATTTGATATGCTCAAAGTGCAGCTAGATGTGGTCAATAACTACATTTCAGATGCTGGATTTAAAAAACAACTACATTGTTTAGGTAGAAAAAAATGGCAAGAAGCAATCTTCATTCAAGTTCACATGGTTAATAAAATAATACATATTGCTTTTTATAATACATATTATTTTTTTTCTTATTGGACAGTCACAGTTCAGAAAGAAAACAGCAAGAAAAGTAGTTCTGTTGAAAAACACGAGACATGACTACTATAATATGAACAATTCAATTTCAGAGTATTACAGGTTTTTGACAAATGAATTCCACTAAGATTTGATTATTTCATGTTGTTGCCAGTGTGTGATACTTGATCATTTTATCACTTTTTAATAAAATTGTCCTTTCTATTATATGAGATTTCCTAGTCATTACTTGGGAATTTCATGGAATCTCCACTGAGTGTTCCTCCGTCTGAGTATCCTTTACTTTTAGCAGCGATGATTCACTGGAAACAGGATTAGAGACCAGAATATGGTCGAGGGCATTTCATTATTACAGCATAACAATGCTCATTCCGGAAATTGTTTTTAGGCCGATGTTCCATGGGCGCTCAGTGCTCTTATGGTGGAAATAGTGTCACATAAACAGAACGTAATCTACTGATATATGATTGATAAATGTGGAAATTCCCTAAGGCGCTGCCTCAGATTATGTGAAAACACTTGGGTTTGCAGTTTCCCTAAGGTCCACTAGGTGTCCCTACTTACCATACACTTTGTTTTCTTGAGTCACTTAGGCCTACTGTACATGCTTATTTTTGGTCTTCTGTGGTATTCTAGTATATATCGTATCTCATAAACTGATTTTGGGAAGCTTTTAATAATTAATAAGAGAATTTTAATAATTGATTCCAGAGTATGCTATTTGGTCTTCCCCAGTGGCAGTCTGGATAAAGCATAGCACACGTAGAGTGGAGTGTTTTAAGGGGGAGGGAACTTATGTTTTTATATTAATTATATTATTTTGCTTCAAATTAAAGTAATTCTACATCATTGTATTCTATATTTTTGTTGTATATTTCCCCTTGTACTAAGATGGTTATCGATTTTAATATGAATTATTTAAAAAACAAAATAAATAGTGAACTAGTAGCATGGGTCTGATTGAAGGGGAGACCCTCTCGGCCACGACTTTCACGTATGAGTTTATGTATGGCTCTTCCTCTAAGGCTCACTGAAGCTGGATTTTGCTGAAGCTGATTAGCTATCGCCTGAGTGAGTTATGGCACAAGGTTCCTTGTTCCTGTGTTGTCATGTTTTTGTTCTGGAAGTGTGCATCTGCAGAATAAATAAATATTAGCCATTAGCTATATGTCTGATGTGAAGGATGGTCTCACTTTGCTAATGTGTAAACATGTTACTGTTTGGTTTGTAATTATGCTGCTGCATATTTACGGATGTTGTAATTGTTGTATTTGTATGTTGATCTGGATTAGATAAATAAATTACAATTAAAATGTAATCTGGATTGTGTTAGCATAGACCTGTCTGTTATTTTTCTGTCTAACTGTTCTGCTTTTAAATTATATTATGTAATATATGACTGTATTTATCATACAACAGTAATACTGTATGTTTTAATGGGTTTCTGTCTTCCCAGTTTATGTGTCATTATTACATATTTTAAAGCAGGATTTACAGATTATTTGCAATCCAGTTTAACCCAGGAGATGTGCTTGCATTTTTTGACATAAAGTTTTTAATATATAAATGTGCTTAATATCACACAAAGGATTCTGGTTTTAAAGTTGTTGCTAAACAATGATAATGTAAAATTTCTATGTATGTTGTAATTGCAGCTGGGCGAGACAGTCCATTGTGCTCTCTAGTTCCCCCTTGTGTTGAGAATCTTCTACAACTACATAAATTGTGAAGAGTTTTAATGACAGTTGACAGAAAGCCTCAGTGGTGGTGATATAGTAAAATATTATTAATGATGAAATATTAAACATCAAACATTAAAGAACATGTACTGCAAACATACTGTAGACTCAAAAATATACACACATAAAGGCTAAAAGTGTACAAGAGAGGAATCGTATAATACTTGCGTTTCCAAAATTTAGCATGTGTAGTGGAACAACTAAAAAAGAAAAATGAAATACAATGGCTTAGGTGACTGACACATTAAATAAAGTAAAAATGCAACTGGTTCCTCTGCATTTAAATGTAAAGTGAAAATGAATGATTATTTGAAAAAGCAGGCTAATTATAAAGTGAGATAAACAGCATCATCAACATGTGTGTTTAAACATCACTACAACTCTTAGCTCGTATGCCGGTGCCTTGACTTTAGAGTTATGAGGTGATGTATGGATTAAGACTTTGGTTCTCTAACCCAACGGTTACTGGTAAGGACCACTAGAGTTCTTACTATTGCTATCTTTGGTAAGATAAGCTATATAAATTGATTAAAAAAATAGTTAAAAATTTCTGTGTCATACTGTCATTGTTTTCTTGCACTCCTTTTCCAGAGATTCAGTTAAAAATTCGCTCTTTGTTGAAATTAAATGTATGAAATAGATTAAACTCTTTGGGTTTATGGGAATATGGAGTCAGATTTACTTTTTATGGGGGGGGCGTGTCTCTGCTTGGACATCAAACAGACATCACATGACAGGGACACTTATGAGTGGGTGACAGGTTTACTCGAAACCTTTTCCTTTCCAGGGACAGAGGGGAATGGAGTGCATTTGGAATCCAAGAAAACAAGTGGATTTAAAAACACAGGACATGCATTTAGATTAGAGCTGATGCCAGCCATGGGTTTTCAGCTACAAAACCAAACACTCCGATTTATACATTTCACAGCGATGCACTGGCAGGCAGAACTAATCGATACAAATGAAGCAGGTCACCTGACGCTTCCTCCTGAGACGGCCAGATCAGATAGTCTTAATCTTATCAGCTGCGATTCAGTGAGAAAAGTTTGAGGAAGATAAACAAATACTGTACTATCTTATCGTTCCCATTCCACCCTGTGCATGTTATTTGCTAAATGTGTACTTCATTAGCATTGGGATGTGCATGCATTTTCTGTGCTCAAAGTCAGTTTAATTGAGAAGCTTGTAAAACATAGTGCTCAATTCGAGGAAATCTTGATAGAATGCTCCTTTTGATAATGATTTTTTTTTTTTACATTCGCACTAGAGGGATTTTGGCATAATTGCTCTCTTGCACGTGGATGATGTGGCACAAAATGACACGAGGGAGCTGGTGTTTTTTTCTTGTTCTTGGTAGCTATGGCACTGTAGCCATAGCCTTAATCCCTTACATGTGACCCATTGACCCCTCCCCATCGCACTTCTGGATGTACTTGCTATTTAGGCACTGATCTAAGATCAGGTTACTATCACCAGATCTATCCTTTAGCCAACAGAGTTCAACTATAGGGGTAAAAAAATCCATGTAGAAATTGGTACCAGATCAGCATTTATGGCAGTATTACCCCGCTTCCATCTGGTGTGTCTGCAGGAACATACTGATCTCTGATCTGGATGCTGCCATGACGTACCAGGAACTGTGCGAGGAGGTCAGGGAGATGTGCAGCCTGCACACTGAGCAGCCCATCACCCTCAAATGGATCGATGATGAAGGTTTGCTGTTCTCTATGCCTTCCTGTTTTCTCTGGGTTTTACATGTCTTTAATTCTAGATGGCGATTGAGATACATGGACCATGAAATGTTTGTAAGAGATAATGAATCTGTGTTTAGAAAGAAAATATCTCATTTCTAATCAATAAATACGTCTTTTAAAGTATTTTTTTAGTTCATGAATTTGTTTTGGGTTGACATGAATTGTTAAATGATTCAAGTGAAATTTATGGCCTATCAATACAGCCTATGTACAGGGGCTGGACAATGAAACTAAAACTCTGGTCAAACTGGTGTTTGAGATTTCATGCCTATATATGTGTGGCCTGGTGGCCAATATTCACTGACTGCGCATTCCATCAGAAAGAGCAGAGCATGAAGGTTGAATTAGAAGAGCAATAGCACAGCAGTACAGAAGAATATTGCAATCCACACAACATAATGGGAAAAGGGGACAGACTGTTGGTGCGTGTCTTGCTGGCGCATCTGTGAGCAAGACAGCAAGTCTTTGTGGTGTATCGAGAGCCACGATATCCAGAATAATGTTGGCATACCACCATGTAGGATGGACCACAACCAACAGGAGTAACCATGGATGCTAGAGGACGCTGTCTAAAAGGGATGTCCGGGTACTAACCCGGATTGTATCCAAAAAACATAAAACCACAGCTGCCCAACTCACAGCACAATTAAATGAGCACCTTTACTCTCCTGTTTCCATCAAAGCTGTTTGTCAGGAGCTCTACAGGGTCAATATTCATGGATGGGCTGTTATAGCCAAACCTTTGGTCACTTGTGTCAATGCCAAACATTGGCTTCAATGGTACCAGTAGTGCAAATCTTGGGTTGAGGACAATATGAAACATATATTGTTCTCTGATGTGACCACCTTCGCTGTCTTTCCCACATCCTGGAGAGTTATGGCTTGGAGAAGCCCCAAAGAGGCTCACCGCCCAGACTGTTGCATACCCAGAGTGCAGCACAAGGGTGGATCAGTGATGGTTTGGGCTGCAATGTCATGGCATTCCCTAGACCCAGGACTTGTTCTAGATGCGCAAGTCACTGCCAAGGACTCCCGAACCATTATGGAGGGCCACGTTCATCCAGTAGTTCAAACATTGTACCCTGAAGGTGGCGCCAAGTAGCCGGATGATAATGCACCAATACAAACAGCAAAGCTGGTCACAGAGTGGTTTGATGAACATGAAAATGACGCTGAACATCTCCCATGACCTGCGCAGTCACCAGAACTAAATTTTATAGAGCCACTTTAGGGTGTTTCGGAGGAGTGAGTCGGGAAGCGTTTTCCTCCACCGTCATCATGTAGTGACCCGGTCAGTGTTCTGCAGGAAGAATGGCTCAGGATCCCTCTGACCCCTGTGCAGTGCTTGTGTCTGTCGCAAAAGGAAGCCCTGCACCATACTAATGAATCATTGTGGTCCAAAACCAGGTGTTTCAGTTTCATTGTCCATCTCCTGTATGTGGTTATAATGTCACGCTTTGGATTTAAGTGCCACTCTGGGATTTAAGTCTTGCGTAATATATATTTTTTTTGGATAGCTGTCTAACTGATGAGGGACTACATTAGAAGTTATAAATAAGTACACAAAGTATGCAAAATGTATTAACGAAATAACAAATTCTCTCTTAAGCCTCCCAGCAGTGAGGCGTGTGGAGGTTTGAGGCCCCGGAGCACCAGCTAGCGGAAAAAGTGGAGGAAAAAGTGTTTCAAATTTTAATCAGAGCCTAAAGCATTTAAATAAAGATCAAGACAGGGCAGTTTTTTAACAAGCTTCTAATGTTACTGGTATGAATTCGGGGGGGGGGGGCCTTCTATATGTATCTGCTGGAGTGCTTATCCGCTTCATGCTAAGTTCTTTAGGTTATTGACCCATGTTTTGCTTCTTCTGCAGATATCAGGAGGTGGTATCTGGATGGAATGTTGGTCTGTTGGCCGGCAGAGGCCATTCGCTAAAAGGAAAATACTGACTGGCTTGTGTTGTGTCTTGGCCAATGCAGGAGATCCCTGCACCATCTCCTCTCAGATGGAGCTGGAGGAAGCCTTTCGTCTGTATAGCCGCAACCGCAACTCGGGTCTCCTCCTCCATGGTACATTTTTCTTCCCTTTCTCTCCTTTTATTCGCGTCTGTACAGCTTGATTCTTAATTACTTTTAGGTTAGGCACTTTGCTCAGAGGTGCAGTCAGATTTGTTTTCTTGAGAAATGACCTTTTGGCCAAAAGCCCAGTTCTTGAATCGTGGTGCCCCCTGCTGACCTCATATGTAATTTTATTCGCCGTTTTTTCTTCGCAGGTCCTGAAAAACACCTGCCATTTTCTGAGCCATGCCAGACACAAAGTGCTCAAAAATGCCAGTGGTGGCTAGCTGTCATAATGTTAGTCCAATGTTATGCCCTACCTGTGATATAATCATGGACGTTGCGTAGAGGAATAAGAAACGGTGGAAAGACATAAAATGCCTACAGTTAAAGGTCTAAGAGCAGATTACACAGCACTATCCCTTCACAAGTCTTACACTACAATGGTTACTCAATGTAACTGTCATGATGGGTTATAGCAGTTATATTTTAGCTAACCTGAATTAATTGAAATGTTCTCTCAGTGCTGCTCAACATAGCGTTAATATTCTTGGAACACTCCTCAACAGGATCTCCATTTGGCTTCCATCTTAGGGGAAAATCACTGTAGATCTGTGGAAATACTTATCATCTGAGAAAAAAAATATTTGGTGTTATGAACTCCAGGCACTCTTTAACCTCTCGTCGGGTGACAGTATAGGAGAGTTGATTTAATGATTGCACACATCAGCATGTAATGATGGTGATCGGGGTGTCAGCAACTGCTGTATGCAGGCTGGCCATGAATGATAGGGGGGCCACAACAGCTGCTGTGAATCTGCATAATTATTACTTAGGGTTACACTTTGTTTTTTTCCCCAAATAATTGTTGAAGGAAAAATTGAAAAACAATAAAGATGAACGTAATTGTGTACACAACTGGGGGAAGGAAGACACATTTTGAAACCTGCAGTTGATGAACGCGATGATCTGAATTTAGACTAGAAAACGGAAAGTGGCAGAAGCATTTTTCCTCGACAATCGCTTGCAGTCTGCTTAGCCGCTCAGTTTCCCGCCTCGCCCATCTTATCTGCAGCTCGCGTTGGGCTGCTGCGGCCGTGTGCTGACTGTCTACACTTTCATGAAAAAGCCCCTAATGTGCGACAGGGTGCAATTTTGTTAAACCCAGTCAATGTAAACACTCTCCTCCTGCCTTCACAGTAAGTGGCACTATAGGTTAGACAAGTGAACAGACACATTTATAGTGACTTAGTAGCTGCTCAGACCAAGATTTGGTCTGATCCACTCTACATATTTCCAAACTTGAATTTCTAAAGTCTTCAGAAGTACCAGTTTATTCTCCCCCACCATAATATAATATATTAAAAGTCCAGAAAGTTTTTAAAAAATATATAAATCTCAGTACTACGGATTGCATTTGTGTTCTCAGTGTAATTGAATTTAATATGTTTATTTTCTTTTACTCTGGCTAATGTCACCTCATTCTTCACAATGTGTAATTATATCTTTGCGAGGACTCTCCATTCATTTCTATGGGGAAAACTCTAATCCCAACATGACGACCTTAATCCCTACCCAGCCCTAACCTTAACCACGAGTAATCAAACAAAATACGAGACCTTTGGCTTTTTCGGTTTTTTGATTGCATGCTCAAACCTTTGTGGAGATCTGAAAAAATGGTCCCTACAACGTCAAAATAGATGACATCTGGTCCCCACAATGTAATATAAACCTAATCCACACACACGCAAAAGCACAGGGGGAACTGTACATGTCTTTGCCTGTAAGAGTTCTTGTGCTGTTTTGCATCTATTTTGCATTCCCACACACTGTCAGCCATCAGTTTTGCACACACACACGCACCCACACCCACACATACACACACACGAGTACATAAGGACACCCTGAGGCACCTGCGGCCGACAAGCCTTTATCCTTTAGCAGATGCCCAGCAGGCTTGAGTCTTTGTAACATCTCTCTCTATGAGGGGAGTGGAGTATACCTATATGAACCATAAAGCACATAATAAAAAGGAAGGTATTGGGAAATGCATGAGGCCCTCTGCTGGTGGGAGGTATTACTTACCTCATTAGGTGGTGTTAATGTGCTTCTGTTCTCCATGCTCTCTTGCAGTCTTTCCCAGCATTCCTGAGAAGCCTGGTATGCCTTGTCCGGGGGAGGACAGTGAGTACCATATTTCAGCTTTCACACTGCCAATAAGAGCTGATCTACCAGTGCTTTTGGAAGGTCATTTTCTGGCGAACTTGATACCTGAATTCAAACAAAAAACATTGTTTTCTCAACTTCTTAACCTATGTAGCGCATCGCTTAATTACCTCAGTGTCTCATTGAACCTATTACATTTTGTTTTGGGATTGTGCGGCTATACTCAGGACCTTTATGTTATTCAAGAGTACTTATGCCTATCCAAATCTGCCGCTCTTTCCCCAGAATCAGAGACACAGTCTGTGCTGCGGATTATTAGCCGCTTTTCCCGTTTCATTCCCTTGCCATTTTAAGGCAGGCTTCCAGTCTTGCCAGATCCGCCACATTAAACCTGGCTTGAACGCATCAGACCGGTGCTCTTAATGAATCCGTCCGACCTGCTTAATGAAGCCGTTTGCACTCAGCCCTCTTGACAGACTCATCTTAGAACAAACTAGCGCGTGACGTACAAATGCCTGTTCTTATTAACTTCATTGTAACATTGTGTTGAAACATCAGCTGATTTATTCATTTGTTTATTTTGCCTTTGTGGGGATTGCTGAGCGCATATAGTTAGGTAACTGCAGAAATGCTAGAGAGAGGCATTTGGACACTCCCTAGGGAATTATGTCAGTTTTGCACTTCGTGAGATATTACCCTCTTGCTTATTAGCCAGGAATGCCAGGAATGTCTGAGGAGTTTCACCATCTTTGTGAGGCAGACACTGGCAGCAGCACGATCGGCACGTCTGTCAGTGCTGACTCAGGGCAGACTCCCGTGACTTTTGGACTCACGGCACTGTGTTGGACGGTTGAGGGCCCCGCCTTCATTCGCTTGTTCAGTCTGCCCACATTTCTGGTCCACTGCGCAGTCATTCACTCCTCCTTTAATTTTTTTTTTTTTTTTTTACATAAGATCAATTGTTCCTTTAATCTTATCTTTTGTCTGAGACAGTGCAACAGCTTAAAAATGAATTCAAGGAATTTATGCAAAGTGGAATATCATCGTGTTACTTCTCCAAGAATGGGAGTGACTTTTTAATATAGTGTTGCCTCTGGCATTTTGCGCCGTCTGTGAACACGTTCATCAGCTATTTTATGAGGTATTGACAGTTCAACATGCTACGGAGGGAGATAAATCTTAGTACATGAAACAACACAGTACTTGAATTAGATTAGTGCTTCCTGGTTCACTAATAGTTAAAGCATAATTTTAGTGACCCATTTTAAGAGAGCATTAGTAAGAATTCCTACATTTTTGGTGCTTTTTAATTGAGGTGAGTTTCACTAAAAAGTGAATTGTAGATAGGAGGTGTGTGAATGTTGCTGTGTCTCTCTTTTATATTGAAATGTGCTCCCAGTAACCCTCGACTCCTAGGGCGATTCTCACGAAATCGTGGTTTTGAAGATTTCACACATGAAGTATTTTAAAAGACTCGCATCAACAAATTTCTTTTTTTAGCCATAAATAACCAGGTCTGAAGTGTTTGTCAGGGTAAATTTTAAATCATTTATGGAAAATTAAACATGTTTTTTTAAAAACATTTCCCAAAACAAGTCCTTAAAAATCTCATTACTGCAGCAGTCTGACATGCAGATCCATTAAGAAAGCTAATACGTCTTCATATTTTTAGAAGTTGCTTATAAACTGTCATGCTCATTAAAAGTCATGCTCAGTTACGTGAAACTCTAGAATAATGTATATTTTTAAATTAACATTTTTTTTTGGTTTGGCTGATTTCTGTCATTACCACATCACCACCTGTAATCTACAATCTAATGGGTGCTTGTGGGTGCCACTGGACATTTTGAGCTCCATGAAATCACATCGTATTGCCCCCCACCTCAGACCAATGCAGTTACGGTCCAAATTTTTTATGACCTCTGTCACCCTGGTGCCCTTGGAGTCTCCCCTGCTTGCCCCCTTTATGGCACCTCTGGGTGTGACCACGCAGTATTAGAGGTACACAGGGCCTTGAGCCATTTTTGTATAAGCTAAATAATCAGCCCTTGTTTATATTAAGGAGATATTGCCACCAGTGATGTAGTCAGCCGTAATATCACTCTTAATTTGGGCTGTGTAGTGTCTGAAAAAGATTAGGCTGTTAAGTCTAATAAGAAAATGGAAATCTCATTAAGTATGGAATAAGGGCATTCGTCAATGATGCACTGTGTGTTGCCTGTGAATGAGGCTGTTTTTATTGACGGTAATTAGTTTATAATCGGGCAGCAGCCTTGTTCTCTTTAGGATGCACTTCAGCATCCATTTGTGAAAAGGCCTTATTATTTGTGCTGAGTGTAATAAGTCTTATGTATTCTGCATGTACATGCAGTGTTTAGTATTGTTCTTAAGCTCAGATTTTGTTCCCTATGATTTTATACGTTTTACAGATTTTGTTGCAAAAAGGGAGGTGTGACTTAAAACGGCAGGTTTTCTTAGCCCCCTGGTGCCCAAAGCTTTTTACATCCTATCCGCTTGTGCCATCCTGGCTACTCGGTGACAGGTGGCCGGGCCACAGCACATTGGGCCTACAGCGACAAACACCACCCTCCGACGTCAGGGCTGCTCCTGCTCCTCTTCATGCCAGTGTAACTCCTCACTGCACCAGTTTGGGGGGAGTCCTGCTATTCGCTTCTCAGTAGCTGAAAAGTGATGGTGCTGCTCTTGCTTTTCTCCTACCTGCCATTTGATCGCTGTCGCCTGGTCCAGCCGTTCAAGCTAGAGGTGCCTCAGCTCTGTTGTGGATTTTGGTTTTCAAGGAGGAACTTTGCCAGACGTAACTTGCACGGGCAGGTGGGGTGCTGTCGGCCTCACTCTTTAGCGACAAACTGGAGTGATAAAATCTACTTTCAGGCCTCTGTTCAGGCCTCATAAACTTCAGCCGTTGTATCAAAGACGAGTGGGTAGTCCCCAGTTTTAAAGGCTAACTGATCAAATGCCAAACTGCTTTTACGATGGCAAGTAGCTCAGCCATTTCCCTTCTGTCAGCAAGAGGTTCACTGAAATATGCTATCACCCTTTCTGTCTCCTCCATCTGCTGTGAGATCTGCCCCTGCTCTGTTATTACTACCTTCAGAAGGACGAAAAGCTTTGTTGGTGTCAGGCAGGGGCAGCCCCAGCGCCTGAATGATGGTCTGTTTGTAGCTGCTGTATGAGATTCATTGTCTCAGCTAAATGGTTGCCCCTTTCCTATGAGGCAGAAGCTTTGGTGATGATTGGAAAAAGAGTACAATTGTTAGCCTTGAGGTTGACGTCAATGGTTTTTTGGAAGATACCACCTTAATGCTGGAGAGGGCAGAGTGTAATCTGGCAGCATGAGGTGGGATGTCACCCAAACAGGCAAGGCGGGTGAAACGGGGGTTGGACTGTTGGAATATCATTAGTCAGTGAAACATAACAGGATTGCCGCATAGTCCGAAAGGCATCCCAGCAAATTCCTATAACAGAAGAAGCCTGACAGTGTTACAAAATACAGAGGTACTAAGTATGGTAATTAGAAAAACATTGATTTTTGGTCCAGACAGGAAGTCATACATTAGATATTTATAATTTATCATCAAGGCATTGGTCTTGCCTTGGGGGCATTCTGAAAAATCCCGTTTGAAGTTTGTATGAACAAATATATGAGCTCTTGCTTGAGAACAAACGCTTGAAACTATTCCTGCAATATGCAGCCAAGCTTAAGGTCAATCTCTGCTGTCTTCTGCTCTCAGTGTTCACACCTGCTTGAGATCAAACCTAAATGTATTCGACCTTTTAGACTGCAAATCAGACCTCATCTAGAAAACGTCCCGATCATCCTAAGCAGTCTTGACCATACACACTTCTAGCCTTTATTCTTGGCACCTAAAGAAACCTAGGGGTTTTGAATCCTGCCTCTGATGTATGTGTGGAGTTTGTATGCTCTCCTGGTCTTCTGTGGGTCTCTTCTGGAATACCAAAAGATGGTAAGGTAAACTGGCATCTCCAAATTTCCCATTGTGTGTGTGTGTGTGTGTGTGTGTGTGTATGTGTGTGTGTACATATACATGAGGACGTTCACCCTGAAATGAATTGTCGTCCTCTCCTGAATGTTTCCACCACTTGTGCTCCATGTTTCCTGTCAGAGGCTGTTTGTGACACTGAACTGGATAACCGGTTGGGTGGATTAAGTTCTGATATTAATGTCTGATATAAAGAAAAAAATAACAGGTCACTGATGGGAGTGTCACAGGCAGCATTTTAGCCAGTTCTTAAGGTTTCCAGTTCTGTATCATTCTAAGCAATTCATCCATCATCCACCTGTGGGGAAACTGGCCAAAGCAGGAGACCTGAGTACACCGAGTATCTGAGTATCTGATAGCAATTGTGGTATGAGGGTGCTGGAACTACAGCTATCATATTATAATACATTATTTTATTATTCAAGGATTGAATTTTAACCACTGCTCCTGTCCAGAACACCATAAATACTATAAAACAAAAGTCCCAAAATAGTGTGTTTATTTGAAAGAAGATCGAGTTATGAAAACAAATAATTACTCGGTGCTGCCAAATGAGATGGTTAAGTAGCTTAAGGAATGAAAGTGTCTGCATAGCAAATCACCAACATGTAGCAAACCAATTAATCTTTTAACAAGCAGGTGCTGCCAGGAATGAGTAATATTTCAAAAGGGACATTCATTTTAGTGTAAAGAGTTAAGCCCATATAAATAATCTGAAAACATTTATTGATGCACTGGGAGTTAATTTCTTCTTTGTGGGGGGGGGAGGAGATTTCCTACAGATTTGATCTGCTCTCTCTCTGGGGCAGGAAAAGCAGTGTTATTAATGCATTAGTGGTTCTCTGAACTGTGTGTGTATGTAGCGATAGAACATTTCAGTAACTGTTTTTGTTGTCAGCTGACCTCTTCAGTATTGCCTGTAGCTTTCATATCCTGGTATTTCCCTGGTCTGTTTAGGATAGCGGTCTCTCTTGGCACTGGAAATGGTTGTTGTGTTGCTGGGTGCAACTGTTAGAAATATTAGGTAGTAGGCTTTCAATTTTGTGTAGAAAAGTAAAATTGTATTTTTATTTTGTGCTCTAAGCAAAATTAGCTGTCATTTTTTATCACATTCACCCTGTGTAATTGTGGGGTTTACTCTGGAATGTTCAGTCCCACCCCCCCCCCCAAGTCAAAAAATTGGATTTGGAAATATGAAATTGATTGTAGATGTGAATGTGTGCGTGTATGTATGTATGTATGTATGTATGTATACATGTATGTATACATGTTTGTGTTTCATGCGATTAACTCTATGTTCATGATGATCCTGTATTGGGTATGCTGTTGATGGATGGATGGATGGATGGATGGATGGTGGAGGGGTGAGTGCGTGATCAGGTTGGTGGATGTTCAACAGCTTATCTTCCTTAGTCAAAGTCACCCACTACAGTTGGTTAGTCAGGTTGAGTTTTCCCTGTGGAAACTTGTGGGCGTATAAAAGGGAAACTTGGGGCTTTGTTTTCTGCTTTCCATTCTGTTTTTATCTCAGGTTTTTTTATCTCAGGTTTTGGATCCTGGCACGCACCAGTGCATGGAGAGAGCCTCCATGAACTTTTCATGAGATAAAGAAATACCAACTTTGCTAGAGTGCAGTACAATAGAGCAGGGTGTCAGTCTGAGAGTGTAGAGTATCTTCAGTGGAAACAGAATCACCAGGTGGTCTAGTGGCCTGTACTACGAAGCGGGGTTACTGGCTTATCAGGGTAACTTGTTGGATTTAAGGTAGTCTGGGCAAAATGTAAGTGAACGAATATGAAGTCCATTTAAACCGTGGTACCTTAAATCCGACAAGGCCCGAAAAGCCAGTAACCCGCTTTCTAGTACAGGCCTCAGCTCAAGTGGTAAACATTTGCACCAGAAACCAAAGATTATGTCTTTTGTCTTCTGTGATTTAATGTGACTGTTCTCTCTTGCTTTTTGTTCATGTGGTACTTCTTTCTGTGTACTAACCAATGGACGCCTGAATAAAGCATCTTGTTTCTTTGATCGATTTCTTGATTTCTCACATAGTCTTATTAATAACGTATAAGCTTAGTTACCAGTTGAAAAAGTTTCAAATCCTGTTGAGTGTTGAGTTTTCCCAGGCTTTGCTGGGCCGCGTTTTCCAGTATTACCAGGGATTGGTCCAGGTTTGCCCTTGAAGGACGTCGCCATCGCTGGGTCTGAAAGGCATTAATAATTCATGTAGGTGTGTACGGCTTTGTTTCCCTTCTCTTTGACCACTTATCCTTCAGTACCCTGACTTGTAAAATGGTGCTTTCAAAAAGTTCTCAAAATGAAGGACTTTCTGGAAATTAAAAACGGCAATAAAATATAATTTTAAAACTCAGTAGACTAAATAAAAAATAAATTGCTGAATATGCCATTTGTCAGTAGGTTCTGACATGGAGATTGTTTATTAAAAATGTATTCACTTTGCTTTATTAATCATATTGCATTTGAGGTCTCCTTGGGTGAAAGTCAGGCTTTTGAGATTTGCTTTCCCATTGAAGCTGTTGTTTAAATGAGTAAACCTGTGGTAAGATTTGATCTTAATTGGCATGTTTGCCACATGCATGGCAAACAGTTCATGTCTGAACCTGTTTAGGGGGAAAAAAAGCTAATCGTCTCTACTTTGACTTGGAATGTAATGTTATCTTATCTTAATAATTTGACAGTTTTGCAACATATCGTTTTCTTCCTCACTGTTTACATTTTGCGCCCCCGTGGACCCTATTATAGATGTTGGAAGATGTACCAACAGTCAGTGTTTAGCTGGTGTCTATGTGACAGTGGCAACAGCCAGAACCATTGTGAAGATATTATCTTGTAAGGAAATCTAGGACCCCAAAATAAAAGGGACATTTCCGAGTTTTAACCCATACATGCTGGATAGCAAGCAGGGAGTGTCCAGTTTAATCCAGCCAAAAGCCAGGCACGAAAACCGATCTTTCACATGACCATTTTCACTCATAATCTCCTAACCCTTCTCTTAATATCAGTGTAGTCTGTCTACCGTTACTGTTCACAGTCAGTGGAATCCTATAACCTGAAAGGATTCCACATTTGATTCCTCACTTCGCCTATAATGCTATATCTTTATTTTTTCCCCAAAATAAAATGATGAACAAGGAGGGGTTTCAACGCTGTGTTACAGTGACACATTGTTCTCCATCCAGTGCATTTCAGAGCAATGTGAATGCAAACAAACACAACATTATTTCAGCCACCACAGAGACCCCGGCCCCCCTACTCCAGTCTTGAAGACGCTTTTATTGCTGCCGCTGCAGGAAGCGGATGTTGGGGTCAGAGCAGGAGTGGGACAGGGAATTGTGTCGCAGCCGTGTCAACGCTAAGGCTAATGCTATCCCTAAGAGGGAGCCAGAGCCTGTGTGTTAGGCGTCTGGGGAACTTAACCTGGAAGCCCCTCTCACCCCCTCCAGGTTTGGATTATGGAGGAGTTTATGTTAGAGCGGGCCTCCTTACTGTATTGCCTTGCCATTATTGCCTTTTTGGTGCCTTGGTCCCTTTCTTTAGGAAACCGTGTGACGTCAAAGCTGCAAGTGGGAGCTGGTCTTTCGCATGAAAAAGCCCAGGATTCCTGGCTTCTGCCGATGATTTTGTCCTGAATGTAACAAACTACAGAATCCCCTCACATGGGATGATTGGCGGGAGCTGGCCACGGGCCACATACTGGGGCAGAGGAGGGCTGGACACAGTCCAGCATGCACTAATGCTGTGAGGGTTTCCCCCTGTGCAAAGATGTCAGGCTCTATAAACCTCCAGTAAAAATAATTAATACATGCAAAACTTTATAACATAGAAATGAAATGTATTATTTCCCTGTTTCTTAATGTAGGAATATGTAATGTAAGCAATGTTTGTATTAGAGATTCTCCCTGAAGCTCACAAAGTGGTTTGGTCCTAACGCATACTACACTACTACACATAACACTGTGGGAGAAAGAGTAAGAGTATGACAGGTGAAGGTCAGTTACCCAAGGTGGAAACCCACAAATAATCGATAAACCACATGTTTATGGAAAGAGTGCTGCTTTTTCTAATTAACTAGTCCATGAATGTTACTTGGAAGATGAATTCATTATGAAGGTATTGGTTTGCTGCTAGTGTATTTCATCCTGGTATGGAACCAGCTAGTTAGTACAGTTAAAAGGATTGCGGTGTAGTTTACCTACATTACCTGATTTTCACATGGATGTGCCTCAGTGCTGGTTAGCGTATGACTATCTTAATTTTTTTCACGTAATCATGTGTCACGTTGCTAGCTAAAAATGTATTTATAATGATAAATTGCAACCATAATTGTAAATAAGTATGACTTGCATGTGCTGAGGAAAAACCACCATAAAAAATATCAAAAAGTTATCCTGATGTAGTAAAAAATGCGCTTCTACAACTTTGATTTCAAATGTACTGAATGCCTCAGTGGTCCAAAATAGTTCTTAGCGGCTCATTAAATATGCCAAGCGTGTCCCTCTTATGGGAGATGTTGCAACGTCAAACTTATGCTCTGTGATTACGAGAACAACTTTCAGAGGGTAAGAGCATGAAACATTGAAAGATGTGGTGAAGCTCATGTGCGGCATGTTGATGTTTATGCTCGAACGCGCCTTAATTAGGTATGTGATTGAATCTCCATGATTTTGATCACATGGGCATATTGTTTTGCTTGGTACAGCTTTTTATTTTATGTTTCTGCAATTTTTTTTTGTAGCTTGACAGATATTTGGGTTGTATCAGGAAGTAGTGGTCACTCTCTTCTAGGGGCTGAGGATGGGGGTGCAGGTGGGGGTGGGGGGGGCATCATTCTCTTATCGATCGGTCCTGTCCACTCTGAGGGCTGGAGACCCTCCTCTCCACAAGAGGAGGTGTGAGCAGAATTGCACGATGTCCTTCTGCAAGTGCAGTAATTCCTGGCCTCTTCATGAAGTGCTCTCCAGCTGAGATGCAGCCCTGAAAAGGCCTTCAGAAGTCTTGCTTGTAATTGGATATCCCTGCAGTGACGTTACTGCTGCCTTTCAGAAACCCTGACTCTCCACTGCTAAATTAAAGGCATACATTCTTCTCCAGTAACATCAAAAAAGACTTTTATAAAGATAAGAGTACATGTCTGTGTGTGTTTTTTACACCCTTGAAAAACGCAGTGACTGGACATAACACCTTTTCCCGGAAATATAAGGTCAGACGTTAGGCACTGAATAGTTCCATAAGCAGTGAGACAAGTCCAGGGAAAAAGTACTGCATTTTCTTGAGAAGACATGCAGGCTTTTTTTTTGAAGAGAGAGAAATATATATATATATATATATATATATATATGAATTATACATCAGCGTTGGAATCCTGAGAACAGGGAGGTATTTCTATTAATGAAGCTGTCTAGAGCAGTTTTAAATGTTTTTAAGTTTATATATAGGGGAACGTCTGTTATGACTGGAGATGTGCCGTTCCGCTTTGCTGGACTACTGCAGCGCTGTA
>JAABNX020000119.1:4596849-4620440 GCA_015163995.2 Mormyrus lacerda | reverse complement strand
CACTATTCACTTCCTGGCATCTGCCCCATAGGGAGTCTGTTCGGAAATACTGTAGCCTTTCGTCATGCAAAGCTAAATTGTTAACTCCTGCGTTTGGCAGCTTGAGGTCACATTTCGCTCCATTTGTGGTGGTAGATCAGATGGGAGTGATTTTCATCTGTTTACCCAACATGTCGGTGGATGAAAAATATTTGTCTTGAACTAATTTTTGACAACCGATTTCAAACTTAATCTTGGTTTAATAGAAAAAATAATCCTTCCCATGAGGGAATCATGTACATGTACACTCAAAATTAACGTAAGGTCTCACTTGGCGTGGCTGCCTCACCCTGTAACCGGTTCCGGAGGCGCCACGCGGGATGATGAAATTCAGGGCTGTGGCACTGGTTTGCCTACTTGTCCTGCAGAAACGATGTTCCAGCAGCCAGAGCACGAGGCCCGTTTGGCTGGTTTGGCTGTTCAACTGTGGAGCACTGTTTTTACCGAAAGCCGCCGTTTGCTCTGAAGCGGGCCAGCGGCGGGTTGTAAGCAGTGGTCACAGCTGTTACATAATTTGCTTAGCGGACGGCTTTTACCCGAAGCTTAATGGTTTTCCATTTTCACTTCAAGTTATGCACTTTGCTCGCGGGTTTAAAAAAGAAAAAAGACTCGTCGTGTCTTGACCTTCATAGGCTTAAATGTGACCCTTAATCACTGCGACCTGTCGCCCTGGTTACGGACACGGCCTCTGCAGGCAGCTTCAGATGCGGGCCGGTTATTTGGAAAGCGGTGTGGGTGTGGTTAGTGGAGATGCACCCGCTTCGAAGTGCGTGTCCTTTGTTCTGCTCATGCGCCTGCCCTCCTCCTTCCCATCAAGCTCATGAGTGTAAAATCATCCAGGCTCAATTCACATGCCTGATGAGTTCAGCTCCCAGGTTTGCATGTAGGGAGGAGATACTGTGATTCCCCGAGAACTGCGGGAGATCACACCTCCAGCGGATGAATTTACTCGAGTTATATGTTGAAGCCTCTGGTGCGGTACTGATTTTTATAATATTGCGTTTACATGTTCATAAGTATGTTTTATTTGGCAGACTATTGTCTGAAGGAAGTTCCAAGTTGTTGCAGTGATGTGTTCAGCGTTCACATGATGTTTTGTTACATAGGAGAGATAAGGAATAAATGCTCTGTAACTTGGTATTGCAGTACTCTGATTTAAGGAAGAAGACCATTAGGAACTTAACTCAATCCTGAATATTGTCGGGCAGGTATATTTCATCAAAAGTCAGGGAACTGATATCAGTGAATAAACAGATAATGTAAATGTACAAGGTGTTGGGCTACATTATTTATAGCAAATTAAAGAATTCCAGACTGCTGCTGGGGGAGCTTTGCATTTGGGGGGGGGGTGATGAACACTGGTGGGAAAACCACACGGAGGCAGGAGCTGAGCAAACAGTGTACATTTCAGCCGCCTGTCCTGTCAGGATTGTCAGGGTTCTTCGAACTATGGGCCGTAAGACTGGATTTCTTATTCCTTGCCAGTTGGGGGGGGCGCTAACCCACAGCGGGGTACATGTCTGTGCACGGATATACATGCATGTACACAAAGCACTGTATGGGGGCACGGTGCCTATGCTTGCATCCATATAAAGGTATTTATATTATTTGCGACGGGTCTCAATGAAATGTGATGCTGGGCACTGGTTGCACTCCTCGGCCCCGCCCTGTGTAATTAAAGCAGAAGAGGAGTGCGGAGGTCCACCACCCCCCCAGGCAACGTTTTAGTATGTGCCACTCAGCTGTTTGCCTCTGGCTTCCCGGGGGAGAGACGATGCCACAGCCGTGCATGGCTACATGAGGCGGGGATGTCGCACAACAAGAAGAAGGGGAGGGATTGGAAGGGGGGGGGGACCACTCTGCCATTAAATATCTACTCCTAACAGTTTAAGCCCTCCCCTCTTTTGTCCCTGCCGTCGCCCATCAGCATACAAAAAAAAAACCGACTAGGCTGAGCCACGATTAAAGGAGATAGGAGTAGTACGGGGGCTCCCACTTAAAACGACTACGACCAAAAATAAAACGGGGGGGGGGGTGACCAGCAGTAAATCGGGCTCTGTAGAAGAGGCAGGGAGAAGAAATAAATAAATAAACGGAGAGACAGCGAGAGGAGGGGAAAGGAGGGTCACAGCGGAGGGGGATGTACATTTCATAGCCGGCACGACGTAAAGCACTCAGGATAATGTGCTGAAGGAGCAAGAAACGACGGCAACGACAAAGCGGTGAGCCATTCATCTCATTACAGCTAACAGAGTTATTTATTTTTTTCTGATGGTGTCGTGCTTTTTGTGTGGTTCGGGTGATGTGTAGCGCATACAGTATGTCCCATCGGCTTGTGTGTCTGGGCAGGACGCTGCTCTCATGCTTACATCCGTGCTGTCAAACTGGAAGATGCTGGCCCGCGGCTGCCTTTCCTTTGACGTCCTCTGTCGGATTCTTTTTTTTTTTTTTTGTTATTGTTGTTGTTTGGTTTCGGTGCTGCAATCGCATCTCCCTCCTGTCTGTCCTGTTTCTGTCTTGTCCTGTCCTGTCTCGGTTCATCTTATCCGGGGAGGGGAAAAAAATCCCTGAGTCGGTTTTAGTGAGCGCTGCGCAGTGAATGTGTCTGCAGAAGGGGCTAGCGCACATTGCCAGCCTACCTGGCTGCGTTAGTCAGCGCTGCCGGAAAGAAGAGGACAGAAGATCAGCCTCATCCTCCTCATCTTTCTCCTCCTTCCCAAACCTGAAGGCACGGAAGGGCAGCGCGCTTCCTCTAGCTCACGCTTGGTTGCTGAAAGGGAGGATAAAATGCATCCCAAAAAGAGCGATGGTACGTCTGGTGATTTTACCCTATTGATAAAAGGAGGATTTCCCGGCTCCCCGAATTGCATCGGATGGGCTGTAATTTATGCTTTTGTCATTTGTATGATGTTTTTCCACGGCAAAGTCGTTATGAATGAACAATTGCGTGTGTTGTGCGCGTTAGTATTTTTTCCCCCGTTTATTTCTACTTGAGTCACTGCATCAGCCTTTCCGCTGTCCGCGGTGTATTTTTAGCTCTGGTAATAAGGAGAAAGGGTCCGTTTTTTGACTGGCTCCGTGGCTCGGTTTAGCGGTGCGTATTTCTGCTATTACACCGTTTTGATTGCTATATTTTTCAGCATCTCCGATGGGGTGATTAAATGCAGAAGCACTACGCACTGTCGATACTGTGATTAGTTGTCATATATTATAAGGCATCTAAATGACAGCTTCACCCGTTCCACACTGGCTTGCTACACCCAAAGATCGTATAGGAATGGGGAGTGTTAGGAAATATTTATTTTCTGCCTAGGAGTGGTTTGTCGCTGACAGATGTGGGAACACAGTGCATTCCTTTTAGTTGCTTTACAAATTATTTATTTCTTTGTTTTTTAAATTTATTTTGTAGGATGGTCCTTTGATCAGGAAGAATTGTAGTGCGAAAGGATACTTAGTGGTGTGTGCCCCCCCCGCCCCCATCCAATGTCACTGAGCACCGCTGAGCATGTGCATGTTGCATTCAGAAGGGTCATATATTGCTGTGCTGTAGGAGACGGCTGTAGAAGACCGGCAGCGGCCGAAGCCATGGTTATATCAAGTGGACCAGGGGTTTGTAAACCTGGAGCTCTATCCTGCCACATCGATTCGGGTACAAGGCCAGTTTACCGGTGATGCTCCCTTGCTCTGGCGTGCCCTTGGCTCGCACCGACCAGTGTGTGGAAACGCGAAGGAGAATTGAAGGAGCAGGATGTAATTTCACTTTTACTCGGAAGATCGTTTTAGTATCAAGCTACACCTGCATCCCTAGTCGTCTTCTGCATGCGGTTGGAGTTTGTATGAACAAGGTTATGGCTTGGAACCTTAATGTCTTAAACCTTTTAACATCACAAGTGTTGTGTGTGACATCTTACCACATTCCTTGCATGCTGCAAAAAAAAACCTGTACAGAGAATTAAAGAAGTACAAACCACATAAAAACATGATGATTTGAAGTGTATTAATATTTATTCATTATTAATGATTATTTTATTTTTAAGCCTGATACCATGCCCTTCACCTGGAATTTTTTTCTCTGATGAATCGAAGATATACCGTATATTTAATATTTAATCGACACTACAGTATTTAAATGTGTTTTTCTTATAAATGTAATCTTTGAGTTTAGTAAATTGCTCAAAAAAAACAAAACAAAAATGTGTCCTAAAGCTGAATTTCAGTGTGCGAGGGGGATTCTGGGAATCACTGCACAGTGACTGTTATCAGAACACCATGAACAGAAGTCCTTAACTGAATGTTCCATGTGGAATTGATTTTGAATATGGTGAAAATGGTCAATGACTTTTTTACTCTGTAATTTATATGTTACGATGGGATTGTTGACTGAGTGCTTTAACTCTCTGCCAATCATAATCTTTCACAAATGGTTATATAGGATGATCTGTTTCCAAACAGATGGTGGCAGTGTGATAAGAGCTGAAATGCTTAGACTATTGATTGCGAATGGAATTAACTGGCCACAGGTTTTTCATCTGGATCAGTTAATAGAAATATTAAGCTTTACATAACTTTACTAGATAAAAGTGTCAGGCACATTAACTAATGCAACGTTGTGTGAGTTTTATTCGGTGCAACACAAGGACCAAGAGAATGGATACTTGTGTGGGTCCGGATTATCATACCATCAATCCAAATCATCGCACCTGAATAAGATGACATTAATTTGATTTGCTGCATGTTTCATGCACAGCGATCATGTTGTCATATTAATATGATGATCCTCATGGCTCTACAGTGGCCGGTTTAAGGAAAACGGATAACTAAGCCCTGTGGCAGTCATTTCATAATACATGGCTTTAGAGACCGATTTATTTAAAGCAACTTAATTTAAAGCAACTTAAAATTTGTAAATTATTCATGCGGCTGGGTATGTTTTACGAAGCGATGCGGTGAGAGAGGCACCCCTCTCTGAGTGGGTTCCTGGTCACCTTTTCAATCAGGTCCATTAAAGTACAGTGGAAGAGGCCTCCCTTCAGCAGCCTTTGTTTGTCCGTAACAGCTTCAGCTGATTATGGATTCTGGCTTTCTCATTTTTGCAGTCCAGTTGGCCTCTGGTCTTTCAGTAAAATGCTTTTATGTGAAGATGGGGAGTTATGCTTTACAACATTGATTCCCAATCCAGTCCTCAGGGACCCACAGACAGTCCACATTTTTGCTTACCGGGAGCTGGGAGGGAGCAAAATGTGGGCTGCCTGACTGGGAGCCCACTAGGGAGCAAAAACATGGACCAACTCTGGGTCCCTGAGGACCAGACTGGGAAATGTAATGTAAATGTGACACATTTCTTGTATGTTGAAGAGTAGTTTGTAGTAGTTTGTACTTAGGCTAGGAATGATCAACAGATCTCCATTCTCACAATTGCCCTTAACATAGTCACCTTAGCTAGCTGTTCCCAGATGAAAGAAATCTGTGTTTTTGATTTGTATTATTCCGATGTTTTTTTTAAATCCCCCTTTACACAGAGAGTGAAAACGTACAGTTTTTAGCGTCTCTTAAAGCCAAAGCATTGTGGCTAGCACACTCGGCTGAAAAGCAGAACAGTACTCTATATCTATAACTTCTATGCCAACTAACAAGTATTACAGTCATTGTGCTGACAGATCACCTGCGATACTCATTGTGTGAAGTTTTCTGTGAAGCAGCTTAGTAGACAGTTTAACTGCCTGCCTTTGAGTTATTTCTTTAATTAGTGTGAAGATCGAGGAGAATGGACAGACAAACACCAGAGAGAATTTACTGACACATTAGCATCAATATGGATTGGGATTCACGTTCTTAATTACCACAGTGCAATCATGCAATCAAAAGTGGTACGTTTTCTTTTATCAGATATGATAAGCCTTCATAGTAGGATAGTTATGGTAAGGCGATTTACCTGCCAGCACTGTAAAATGGGATTGCACTGCGTAATGCAGTGAGAAACCGTGCACCCCTGTTGCAGGAAGCTCCCTGTACCCATGTTGTCACTCAGTGGACCTGGACGCCCTGGAGGCAGCCCCCGTGCACACTGAGCACCTGGGGATCTGCATTCCCGCCTTTTATCGAAAGGCCATTTGTGCAGTGGGGGTCTGCCGGCCGCTCGCGCACCTCCTACGAGACCCACGGACAGGCTGTCATCTGTCACGCGCGCAGCCGCGCAGCGGGCTAACCACACACCCATATGACAGATTCCGGCCTCATGGATACTGGTCATGCTCTGTGTGTGGAATTTTATAGCCTTGAAGGTTGTAAAAGAGGAACTAATTTTGTTTCCTGATGGTTAAAATTGAGGTTAGAATATAGAACTCTCCAGTAATCACACAATTATATACGGGTTGTGTGTAAATGCCATTTCACTTTATAATGACTAACAAGCATACGATCGTCAAACTGTGGATGGGGGGGGGGGGGGGATATCCAATAGGAGATTCCAGCCTTATATGTGATAACATTCGCTATGGCCTGCTGGAGCTGTGTATATATCCCAGGTATGCGCACCCACACCTAAGCAGAATGGCCTGGCGGCTTCACTGTGGAGGGGGGGCACTTGACCCTGTAGGCTGGTTTTGGCTCGTCTGCGTGTCGGGAGTGGGGAGCGGGATGACTCATCTGAATATGACTATTCCACCACTCTCTATTTTTCGCACCATTTTTACTCGCCAGAAAATGAGTTTTTAGTTATGATAAGGGGCAGGCGATCTGCAGGTGCTCCTCTGTTCTTTATCGTGATCCGGTACGCACGAGCAAGAGCTTCACGGTTGTTTGGGGTGGGGGGGATGTGCCCTTGTCCGCCGGTTAATGATCTTTCCCTGCCAGGCCAAACTGAAATACAAAACACTGGAATTGTTGAGTAGACTTCACCGCTGAAGCTCCCTGCCAAACAGGCCGTTGCTCTCCACAGTCTCAAAGTCACTGAGATCTCTTCCTCCGGCCATATTAGCTAAACTAATGAGCAAATAGACCAGCACAACACACAAACATTTGAAACGATACTAAGCATGAGAGGATGTTTGTTTAGTAACTCAAGATCCTTCCCTGTTCAACTTATGTACTATTGCACATTTGAATGTGAATTCCTTCATGTCAGCAGTTACTTGTGTCATTGAAGTTTTGCAGACCACAAAGTTGGCCGCTGAATTTCAAAGATGAAAGGCTGTGCTGATTCTTTCTTGAGCAGAGAGCTGAAATCACACTGTTAAGTAAGAATTAGGGGCTGTAACATAAAATAAAACCCATCTTGCAAGGTCTCGTTTCAGTAGATGTAGGTGTTGTGCCACTGAGAACTCAGAACATACGTTTTGTAATGTTTTTCAGTAAACCACCATCCTGATCACCATGCCTAATGATGTGTTCAGCTTCCAGAAGTGTAAACAGGCCGGCGTTTGAGGATACTGTAGGAAAAGCAACCCAACTTAACAAAACTTAAATGATTTCATATATGCTAAACATCCACCTGCCTGAATATTGTACTGTCTTTCCCCCACAAATGAACAGTAAAGTCTTGCAGCTCCTACGAGCTGGAATCTGACAGGTGGGAGGCTTGAGAACTGCTTTTATGTGAACCATAGTTGATGATGATGATGGTGATGATGGCAACAGTAATATTACCACCTATTTGAGGCATTGGAGTGTTGCTAAATGACACCACTGGCGATGCCACGCAGAGATGTAGCCTTCCTGAAGAGGATTCATTCCCTCTTCTGTGAAGAGCTGTCAGTTAATCCCAAGGCTTTGATGGAGTGAGAAAGCAGCATTTCTTTGAGGCCGCAGACTTGTTTATTTTTCACAACTGGATCCGACTCACTATCCAAACCTGGCCCAGCGACCATGGAAGCAGTTGCCAAAACCGAATTGGGGACAAATACGGCTTTTGGCTAGGGGTGGGGGGGTCTCTACAGCAGTGTTTCCCAATGTGGTCCTTGGGGATGCTCAGATGGTACATGGACTGAGGACCGGATTGAGAAACACTGCTGTACAGCTTTTGAAATCAGCCCTGTGAGCCCCACCCTTACAGGGATGGACTTAATTCTGAAGGTGTGTTTTTTTCTGTGGTAATTGTCATGTTCATAATTGGTAAAGAAGGAAGAAATTACATTAATACAACAGAAGGCCTTTTGTAAATGCCAGTACTCATCGGGTTTCAGCTTACTCATTGCTCTATCACATAACTAAATTCAACCCACCCCTTCCACCTACTGCCTCCTCAGCACCCATGTGTGCAGCACCGGCAGTGTCGCGGAAGCTAGCTGAGGCGTGAGTCTGCTTAGACCCAGCCCAGAGCACACCGACGCAGGCCAGGCAAGGAAAGAAAATCTATGCAACACAAAAGCAGCATCCCACCCAGCAAAGATGTGTTTCAGCTGATTTACCAAGTAGGGATACAGAGTTTTATTTATTCAGCAGACCCTTTTGTCCAAATACACACACAGGTGAGGAAAGCTTGGGGACAGTAGGGTGACTACACACTGCCCCAGTTTTGCCCAGCTGGAATAACACAAACACCTTGTAACCAGCTTGAATATGACCAGTGGTGGCCTAGTGAGCTTCAGAATGGAAGGTTGCTGGTTTGAATCCCTGACCAGCAAGGTTCTGCTCCCACCTACAGCTGCCCACTGCTATGTCACATATGGGTTAAATGCAGAGGACACATTTCACTGTGGTGTGCTGACAATTTATGAATTTAGCAAAGGCCCCCCATTTAGCAGTGGGGACAGATAAAAAAATAAATGTAATATAAAAAAATGTACAATTCACAGATTTCACCAAAAAGGTCATGCAAATAATTATCTGCAGTGGCATAAAGGTAATTGGCGGAGTTTGTTGGCTTAAGGATGAAATGAATTTTGATATACTGAGGATTTATTTAAAATTTAAACCATCTCTGACAGGATATCCACCTGGGATGTGAGATGTTAACATCCTTTTGCCAAACTTATTTTAAGGAAGAAATCATTCAATTATTTACTTATCTCCCTTTTCTTCTCCAAGGTCAAAAGGTCATCCTGCATGGAGTATTTAAGGATGCATGAGATTGAAGTATGTAATAATACATTTTAATATGTTAATTTTATGATGGTAACATTCCCGGAAATGAGAATCCTCAGTGTGTTCGCCTCCAGGTCAAAGCCAAGGTCACCAAGGTCACAGGTTTTGTTGTAAAAAAAAAAAAAAGTGTTTTCATTTTCTGTTCTGAAGAATTGTTTCCTCGTGAGTGGTCAGGTGTTCAAGAAATTGCCACACGTAGCATCCAATTTCACGCCTGATGTCTCGTGTCGGATCGGTTTACGAACCCAGGAGCAGGTCTCGTACGGGGCCTTGGGCTCGCCCTTCGCGTTTCCCCAAAACCCATCCTTGCAGTCTCATTCCCACAGGGTCATTTCAAAATGGCAAAATCTTTTTGTTTTGGTTTTTTTTTTTATGAATCTTATATTTTATTGAGATCTGAGTCATCCAGGTTTCTACCCTGCCTGCTTTCAGCTGCACCAGCTTTCTGTCGCTATATGGAAATGAAGGAATCTATTTTTATCCGTTTCCAGCCTCAGAGAGACCAAGACAGATGCTGTTTCTTAGATAAAATATTAACATTTACAGTGAAAGTGTCCTTGGCTACTGTACACCCAGTTTTCTGTCTATTGAATGTTAGTTGGACTTTCTAAACAAAATGCAGGTTATTCTCTCTGGCCTTCACTTCACGTATTGCCCAGTGGATCTGAGCTGCATGTGGTTTGTGATTTGGTTTACACTTTCATGACTGCCCTAAGCAGTCATATAAAATAACTATTTTTCCTATAATGTGAAATGAATCCAGCTTTTGTTTTTTTTTTTGCTCCCTGCAGGAGTCTGGAAATCACTGCAGCCAGCAATACTGGAGCTGCATAATTTTGAAACTTATTTTTGTAGGAATATTTAATGAAGGAACAGGGTTGGCTTTCCATTGTGTTGTCGGAGGAGTTGCACTGCATCACAATGTTTCATTTGACTTCTGCAGGTGTTTTTGCCCCGATAATGATCTGAGTACTTTTTTTCACGACCTGCCGGCAGTGTTTGTTCATTAGCAGAAAACAGCTCAAAATGAATTTCTTTGAAAAGAAGAGAGATTTCTCAGGAAAATGATGCATGAAAAGAGGAATGGTCCTTCAATGTGTGGGAGTTGAGACAAGCTCATCTTTTCATGTGATATGTTACGTCTCATTTTAGATATCAAGCAAATCCTGTTAATCTAAATGAATTTCACAGCCTACAAGTTCTTCACAAAAACACCTAGATTTTTTTAACAATATTTCAGACAGGTCTGTGGAATGCTGACGTGCGTAAGGGCCATGTTCCTTTGAACACATGAGACAGCAGCCATTTTCGACCTCTCAGCATCCAAGAGATGGGTCTCTCATTAGCTGTACTACCTGCGGTGCTACCTAGCTGTCCCTTGTTGATGGGAATATAGTCTGTCTGTCAGCGTGAACCCCAGTGAGTTTTGTTAGCTTGCAGATGCTAAGAAGCTAAGTATTTTTCTGATCATCGATAGCCTGATCATATCCCTCATCAGTGGGTGTTCGCCTTTAGGTAGGGATGCACTGATACCAGCATCATGTATCAGGCGAGTACCATACTCATACACTCAAACTTGTACTCATAAAAAATCTCTGATACCAAGAACCGATACTACTTAATTGCACTTTGTCTTTTTTTGCTGCCCGGTCAGATTTTTGTATATAACTAAAAAATTGTCAACCATATTGATCTGGTAATGCCAGAAATGGTTGTTATTTTAAATGGCATAAATACTACCTTAAGTTCTCGTATTGGTACTTGGTATTGGCTTACACAAATGTAAGTACTTGTACTCAGTCTGAAAAAAATGGGATTGGTGCAACCCTACTTTTAGGTTTGCCTTTTCTTACCACCCCACTTCAAAGAGAGACCTTCTGCCCCAATTACAAACTGGGTCCAAGGTCCTGACCTGTAAAGTGAATTTGCCCCTTTACAGTGGCTTATCAGTAGGTGGAATGGAAAGACTAACAATCTGAATTCTGCTGTGTGTGGTGTTTTATTCTTATGTTGCTGTTCGTTTGACACTGCTGTCACTGTTACAGTGATTTGGCACAGCTTTCAGGGATATAGGTCTCTGGACTTTACTCCATTTTCATGGCATTATTTAGCTGAATGTGCATTAGCCAGTTAGCCATTTTAGCTTGTGTCCCTTATGGAATTTCTGTGTAGATCTTCAGGAGGTAACACAGCAGATGTCATGAAGGTTCTGGAACCTCTGGTCAATTATATAGCTATGTACACTCTTAAACTGTAGACCTTCCTGGAATATGACATTAATCATTAAGGCTAATTTCATATAAATAAACAGAATTTTCAATGCATACTTTCCTGCTGGGAAGGACTTCCCTCAGCCATCTCCTTGAACTGTTGAAAGCACAGAGAGGCTGTTATCATATCACCAACTGGCCAGTCAGGATATTTGGCTCCAGAAGTACCTACTGTATGTCTCAGCTTTTTGCTTTACGGTCCAGAGAACAAGATTTTAAATCACTTGTTCAACTGAACCCTAAATATGATATCAGATCACAAGTTAAGTCTCTTTCTGAAGCCATCTGAAGCCCAGGGAGTAACAGGGACAACCCCCAAGTGGACTTTGAGTAAGTCAGGTGGCTGTGTATATAATCCTACAGCTTGCTTTTTATTCCCAACCTGGAATGTTTGCATCAGCGTCTCTGTTGCAAATTTAAAGAAACACTGCAGTGATTTATCCCTTCGAGACCTAACATGGGGCCCAAATCAAGCAAGCTCGTGGCTTTCAGTGTCTTGCCCGAGGACTTGCTCTATACGAGTTTGAGGCAGCGTAGAGGGAACCCTTGATTGAGATTTTGTTCATTTTGCTCATTTGACTTCCTCCACCAGCCCCTTGAGGATGGCCTCTCCCTTTGAGTCTGGTTCCTCCCAAGGTTTTCCTTGCCACTGTAGCCTTGCTCCTTGGGGCTTTGGGCGGGGATGCTGTAAAGCGCTCTGAGACAATGTAATGTTGCGAAAATGCTCAATCACAAATAAAAGCGAATTCAGTTGATTTGATGTTCTTCATCTTCAGCTCACAGGACTGACTGGGTTAGGCTGGTTACAGCTGAGCAGGTGCAGGAGAAACTCGCCAGAGAATCTGCAGTCTCTCTCTAGCCTGAGTTAATGCTATGGACCCCCTCTGCGATGCTATTTGTCCCACCTGCTCCAAATATCGACCGGGTTTGGGTTTCTCATTCTTAAGCTAATTGTTCTATTAATTCTACCCGGTGCGATGAAGACAGCATTAAGATCGAAAGATAACATTTTAATTTAGTAATTAAGTGGGTAGAAAGTTAAAGGGTCCAGGAAATCCAGAATAGCTTCTGTCATTGTCAACTAGACCATGTGATCAACCTAAACTCAGGCGTCACATTAAAGTTGATTTTCACTTGGTTATACAAAATTTATATAAGCATGATAAAAGCAACCTTCTGTATATGCAATTCACTGTCAGATTTGGGCAATCTTTTCCCACCAATCAGGGGATTAGCTGTATTTCTTAGCGTTCACATTTATATTATATCATGTTTATATCATGTTTATAAATATGTCTCAAAATTTATATTGGATTTATTACTTTTTATATGCACTATGATCAAGGAAAACGTAATTTCACCTCAGTGTGTAATTCATGCATCATATATCTGAGGGTGATTAATAAAAGATACTGTGATTTTGACTTCTGAATACCTCAAGCTTATGGGCTAAGCTTTATATTCACATTGTATCTCTCTGTGTCCATGTGTCTGGTTGAAATCTGGCCAAGAACGTATTGAATTGTAGGACGTGCCACTCTGAGGGTGGGTCTTAGCCAGCGGAGGGGCTCTGATTGGCCCGTGAGGCAGACAGAGGCGTGTGCCGAGTAGGGTTGTCTTGTCCCTTTTCCTGAGAGTCTGGCGGTGTGAGTGGTCACCTGCTTGCCCATCATGCATAAAAGGCGCAGCTGTTGTTCCCATGATGCCGCGGGGCACCAGTGGGTCATTTTGCACAAGGCATGTACTGTGGGAGTGGGGAGCTGGAAAGAGACTGTAGTCACACATGTGCCTGTGCTGCCCAGCACAGATATAAACACACACATGCCGTTCTACACACACACACACACACACACACACACACGCAAGTTACCCACTATTGACACATGCTTACTCACATGCTGCACCAGGAAAAATACATGCACTCTCCCTCTGTACGGGCAGCGGTCACTGATCTATTAACATTTACTTAGCAGACGCTTTTATTTAAAGCAGCATTCAAGTGAGAGCAGGGTCAGCCAGTCCCTGAAGCAAATGGGGTTAAGGGCCTTGCTCAAGGGATTTCAGCAACCAGCTATGGGATTTGAACCAGCGACCTACCAATCACAGGCCTGGAATCCTACTCCACAGAGCCACATACTGTTAACAGTAGCGCTCCGACCTCCATGTGGAAATCTGGCATTTGGGGGCGGTAGGCGGAGTGCCCCCTGGCAGGGTCCAGTGCTAATCGCAGACTGCATGGTCCCCCCTCTTCCACATGTGTTCCAGGAGTACCTCACTCCCTAAATCCCACCCAGGAGGCCTAGTTACATTGCAGGATTCCAGCCAGGTCCAGCCACGCCTCCCTCCTCTTCGCTCCTGTTGGCTGCATTTTAGCTCCCCTTCTTCCCCCGAAGGTGAACTCTAGAATGGGGACTTTCTGGAAACTCTGGGCCTTGTTTTCCAGACTAGGACAGTAGATTTTGTACTTCTATGTAGAATCACGGCTTCTGACTCAGGACACTAATGGGCACTGGGCTGTTCTTTCAGTGCAAGGAAGCATTCTGAAAACTTTAAGCAATATCCTCAAAACAGACTTTAAACAAAGATAAAAACATTAAGCAAAATCTGGAAATCACAAACCACATTTGAAAAGGTAGATTGAAAGTATTTTATGTTTATGTTTGATGGTAGTTGGTAACATTTACCCATAATTCCTGGTTTTAATTACTTTTAAATGAAGAGTCACCTACAATTAAGCAATCTATACTGAAAATATACGAATCTGTAACAGACATGCATTTGCACAGGAATATTATTGATTGAACAGAAACCATATTAGAGTCAACTAACATGTTTAATTGAATTTCCACTCACCTAGCAATCTCTCAGACCTGTCTGGGAACGTTGGGAGGCAGCGTTCTGCCGTAATCCTCGTGATTTCAGTCATGATGGAGGAAACAATTGTTGTTGGTTATGCAACGGTTGGAAAATTGTAACATATGGTCACATTATTCGCCAGTTGAACTCACATATGTGAAATTTCTGGGCAAGGGTGAGGTCTGTTATTCCCGATTCCCATTAAACCCTAATCCAAACCCTGTTTTTTTGGGATTTCCAAGTCTTTCAGCGTAAGCAGTGCCACAGTTCATATGAGGGGCCGTTCTTCCAAATCTGAAGAAACTTGTTCTAAATAGGAAATTGCAAGCATAGGTAATATCTACTCCTTGGAGATACGGTCAGTTGGAACAGTCATGTACAATGGGCTTGGAATTCTGGGCAGAATGACATGATGTGAAGGGACAGGCCATACTGGAGTGTCTGGTTTCACTCACTCAGGAGGTAATACGTTTGAAGCTACTTATGGAAACAGTGGAGAGGGAATGCAGGAAAAGGGCCTGGAAGGATGTGGCCAGTAACACAGCCAGGGTTGATGTTGGTGGGGATGAATTTTGTAGTCAAACAAACTTTTGAATACAAGAAGTACTGTCCTCCTCCTCCACAGAATAGCCTAAGGTGTAAAGTCTAATTTAATAAATGTGACAAAGTCAGTTCAAATGTTCTCACCTGTCCCTCTGTTAAATAGTTCCTGTAGTCGCTGTATTCCTGTCATCCGTGCCGAGGTTTACCTGTAAAATCTATGTGGAGCGATGTCCTCAGGGCTGGGGAGTCAATCCTGGTGAATCGTGTGGTAAACTCGCTTCTCAAGCTTGAATAGGATGCTGGCCAGTAGCTTGGAAGGGATTTTCACCAGCTGGATTGTGGTCAGTGTCCATCTGAAGATAAGCGGGGTGGCTTTACTAAAAGGTGAACAGAGTCCATCGATTTGGGCTTTCAGAAAGCGGCCGTTAACAACCTTGCTATCCGTATTGACATTTAAATCTTTGGGAGAGCAAGGAATTAAGTAGCCTGATATTTCAAAGTCTGATGCTATACGTATTGTTATAAATATAATAATTAACAAGATTGCAGAGGCCTGGAGATGGGGGGGTTTATGTTTTTACATTTTCTGCTGGTAGCTGGACAACAAAGTCTTTGGGAGTCAAAGGTGTATGTAAGGTGTGTGTAAGGCATTTGTAAGGGGTATGTAAGGTATATATAAGGCATAATTAGGGTGTATGTAAGGCTTTTGTGAAGTATATGTAAGTTGTGTGTAAAGCATAAATAAGGTGTATATGAAGTGTATGTAAGACATATGTAAGGTACATGTAAGGTATATGGAGAATTTTGCCGTAGCTTTTGGTCATGGATGCCTTTGTTCAGCAAATATTGTTGTTTTCTCAGAAGGTCATTTCAGTTCCCCCATTCGACTGCATCATCCTTTTGTAAGAGATAATTGTCCTATCTAAATTTTACAAAATAATTACACCCCCCTCCCCCCAAGAAAAAAACTGGACATTCTCTCATCTTGCATGAAGTGACCTCTGTGTGTACTGATGTCTTTCAGCGTGAATGAGTATAAGGACCCTGATGTAAAACACAGCTGACATTCTGGTAGGTCTTGGGACGCGTCCCTCCAGTCGCCTAGGCCCCAGGAGTGCACCGGCTTCCATGGTTATCGTTCTTGCTCATCAGCGGGCCTCGTTACGTGTCGTCTGTGCTTGCCGCTTCTCCTGCCTGTGTCCGGTGGTGGGCTTCGCCACTCATATTTTATTCTCGGACTAATGGATGAATTAATGGAATCCTTTTGCTCTTAATACTCTAATTCTTTGCTTTTGCCTCGAAGTGTGTGCCCCACTGTTATTAATGGCTACTTAATGAAAAGACGCAGCTCCTGTAGTGGTGGTCCAGAGCGTCACTCTCAGAGCTCTTGGCTTCCTGGCCCGGAACTCGGTCTACGCCGCTGAATCTCTGTGTATATATCTACACATATCAGTATAATGGGTGTATTGTTGTGATTCGAGGCTGTAGTGTGTATGGTGTCGGCTCATTGCCTTTAGTAATGTGGGCCGTTTACATTTTACTCATGCTTAAGGTGATTTAGCTGATGTATACACTTATTACACTCAAACCCAGAATTGACCAATCAGTGAGAAGCCCCAGCACTGAATACCAATGGCCTTGAATGACCTTTGCATGTCGCATGTCCTTTAACAGTTTACCTGCTAGCTCTTTCTGCAGGCTTTCTGTCAGTGCTGTCTCTTCCTTCTTGCACCCCATGTTCCTCCCTCGCCAAGACCGACTGCTGACGGCTATGCTTCACACTGCTGACTCCTGTCCACGGGTGTTATAATTTAGAATGTGGACAAAGAGGCGACCGGTGCCATAAAATTGCTGGAAAATTTTAGCCGTCACAGTGCTGAAGGCGTCCGTCCTGTCAACAGCTGCACCTCGGTGCATTTCGACAAGCCGTATTAATTGATGGTTTACACCATTTATGAGTAATTTGCAAGGGAAAAATAAACGACCCATGGAACTCAGCAGATGTTTTTCTGTTGCATCTGTTAATTACCCTCAGGTTTCCTATCAATGTGTGATGATGAAATGAAAAGTAGACCTTCAAGTTCTGGAAACGCCTCTCCTGCTGTTCAGGGTGGATGACTAAGCTGATAAGTTGTGGTGGTGATGCCGGAGACGGGCATCTTTTGGACGGGCATCGTTAATTCAGGAGCCTGGTTTCATTACTCCTGTTGTTCTACACGGTGGTTTCTTGGGAGGTCAGGTTACCATCGACCCCTCCATGCAAAAAAAAAAAAAAAAAAAGCAGCAATGTTCAGTGTCTGGGAAGCAGGTATATTAATAGCACAAGAAACACAAGGTTAACACTTCATCATTCTGTGAAACAAACGTGTGAAAGCTGTACCTGAAGGTGTGCCGCCGAATGCTGCCAGTCTCAGCTTCACCAGATATTTTCATGCCAGAGTTTTCTCAGCATGTAATTGTGGGGCTTTTTAATGACCATTTGCTTGTATTACGTTTTTGCATTTTATGCACTTATTCAGCTCCCAGTAATCAGGTCGTTTTTATAAAGGAGTGTAATGGATTACACTTTAGCAGCAACAGCAGATGTTAGCAAACCTGTAGCTTAGTGTCACTTCATACAAGTGCGCTCTGTGTAGTGAATATTAGCAGGTTTATTGGGGCTCTTATTAACTGTTCCGACGCCACAGGGGTCTCCCTTAATATTCCCAGGTTTCCTTTATTCTCTCGGTCTCTCTTTCTGGCTGCATTATGAGCACTTAACTTTCTGGCCGCTGGAGGCACTCTGGTGAGATTATGCTTTGTGCATGTCAGGTCCGTTTGCACTTGTAAGCGTTCATGTATTTCCAACTTGGCACCATTGCCCGTGGCTGGATTTTTCACGTTAAATAGGGCACTGAAGATGACAAGTGTTTACGGGGTGTCCGACTCATATTTACATGTCTGGCCATGATGTGCGTTCAAGTTAAAAACTGTACAGAATTAGCCCCTTCCGCTATGGGCTTCTGATATCACCTCCAGAAATTCAGGCTTGATAGACCCCAAAGCATATAACTTCATTACTCACTGCTTTCTTCTTGTTTACATACACACAATTCACTAGGTATATAATCCCTTGTGTCCAGCCTCCCTGTCCTGTGTTTTTCACTATTTTAAGTCCTGTGAAAGCCCTTCCCATACTCCATGCTGTTGTGTGTGTGGCACTGTGGTCCAGGGGTGACGCTATTTCTTGCTGCTGCATACCTGTATATGAATGCATGACAATTTGCCGTTTTGACTTGACTTGCAGTAAATCAGCTACATGCTGAAGCAACTTTGTCGGGGGGAACAAAGGTATAAACAGGTAAACACATGACAGATGCTGTTCGACTTACAATGGGGTTACATTCCAATGAACCCTTAAGTTGAAAATATCGTAAGTCAAATATGAATATGAAATGACACACTTGGGTGTTGAGTAGAAATAACAGACTTCAGAAAATTAGCTTAAACAGATGAAACACTATTAAACACTTTGAGATGTTTACGTTTCGATTGCTGCAGAGACTAGAAGCATGGCTGGGAGGATGCTGCCATCGGCCAGCATCAGTAGAACATTCCGTACGGCGTATCACTAGCCCAGGAACAGATCGAAATTCAGAGTTGATGACTACTGAATATGCATCGCTATCGCACCATGTCGAAATATCCTAAGTCAAACCATTATAAATTGGGACGCATCTGTACTGACATTTCTTCTCACCAGTACGCTCGAAAAATGCAGGCTTTTTTTCCCACTTCTGAGACCAATGGGAGCAGCTCATGGTGAAAGCAGCCTTCCTGACTGCAAACGCTCAGGATGTGGTTGTGCTCTGTTGGTCCTTAAAATGGTGTCATGGCTTCCATCCTTTTATTAGTGGTTTGTTGGCTCTGATTGTATGGTCCTGGAACATTGTTTGGGGAGGGTGTTGAATTGATTGGTTATTACAGAGGAGCTGGTGTCTGATTGGTGGTGCTCCAGCCTGGCGAACACCTACTACAGTCCTTGTACTATTTTCATTTGATGCTCAAGTTACAGGGGATCCAAGTAGCTCAAAAAGGCACAGATAGTAGAATGGTGTCATGTTGTGAAACATGTACGTATGTTTCAGATCAGAGTTGCCCACTTCTGGTCCTGGAGGGCAGGTTCCCAACACAGTTTGCAGATTTCCCTGCTCAGACACATCTGCTAGACCTGGTAGGTACATGATTAAGATGTACAGTATTTAAAAAGGGAAATCTGTAGGCTGTGTTGGACTCCGACCTTGCCAGACCGAAATTGGCCAACATTGTTTTAGATGAAGCATCTACATAGCAGATAAATCCTTAGTGTGATGCACACGGGGGCATTAACAATGAAAGAAGAATAGAAACAAACGTGTTGTGCTTATTAAAATTTAATAGCTATTGTTGTTGTTGTCGTTTTGGCGCCATTATTACCAAGCTCGGTAGCTGCACTGTTACTGCGGAGTCAGGTGTACTTTACACTCCTGCTTTTGTGCTCACAAAGCACGCTTTGAATCTGAAGTCGTGCTTTTCCTGGTCCCACCCCATAGATGTGGTGGGTCTGCGTTGACTGTACCGCTATGATGTCATCCTGCTGTACAATGGAGGTCTGTTGTGCCGCACGGGGATAGGGGTGGGGCATAAAAAAACAAGAGGTCCATGGTTGTGACAGAGGACAAATTCTCGTTGGGATTGGAGGATATCTTCACCGTGGGTCTTGTGTCTTCTGCTTCTGGTTTTTAACTGTTCATTAACTGGTTGTTAACCGTTTTGGGAAAGGTCCTTTCTTTGTTGCCACTGGTATCGTGTGAGACAGTACTGGTGCTGTGGTGTTTGCCTAGGCACGACTCCTAGCCCAGGCCCGGGTGCCAGCTGGTGGCAATGATAGAGAATCTCACATAGGGCTTTGACGATTTCGAAGCTGGTGGTTGATGTTTCACAGATACCGAGTGTGAACGCGCACATGCTCTATTCCTGGGCTCCTGCAAGTCATGATCTGCTAATAATAACCTATAAGCGACCTTCTGTTGGGCACAGTTGATCGGCAATTCTTCAGGACCCATGTAAAGTCAGAGACTTTGAATGATTCACCCACCAATCAAAAATAATGACCTCCTGATGAAGGGAAACTAAAACAAATGCTTTAAAATGAAAAGCTTGTATTATATGGTGACCTTGCTGTACCTCGCTCGCTCATGAGTCTACATGGCAAGGAAAAGCAGATTTTCCATTTCAAATAATCATTATTAACCAAGGTTAATGAAAGAAACAGATGGTGAAAATCCACTCGACAGGTTCGGCTTTGCATGTACGTGTTGCGGCAATGAGGCTACATTTATTCCGGGGAAACACTGAGGGGCGCCGCCGCAGCTGCCTCTCATATCGCGCAGTGAAGAGGCTGCACCGTTCCACATTATTGCATCTCGTACGGCTGATTCTGTGCTAAAAAAAGACCTCTTTTGTCCCGCGGAAAGGGAATTCCGAGTGCTGGGCTAAGTGGACTGAGGGTAATTCTCATGGTTGGTAGAATTAGAACATTTTAGGTCATATCCGGTGGGTAGTAAATCATCACAGTTCTGTATATGTATTACACCGAAAGGAGCCGCATTTTGAGGAACATTATTAGCAGGAAGTAATTTTGGGAATGGCTTTTTGGGTGCGGGGGGGAGGGGACCTAACATTTTTTTGTATTTTGCTGTTTTGTGGGATTGTGGGATTGAATTGAGAGGGTGCTCTCTCACTACATGATGGAATGACAGGTGAAAAGCGTGAAAAAAAGTGAAAATGGAGAACCATTTTTGGATGTTTTCAAAAATTTCTTTCTTCAATCTGTTAATTTGTATCCAAGGATTTTAGGTCTATTATCTGGTAGACCAAGTAGAGTGAAATTCTTAGTTGTGCAGTATTGCGTATTATTATATAGCCCCCAGACTCAAAGCAGATGTACAAAGAGTGATGAATCACAGCAACAACACCGTAATAACAGACAGTTTGAGCTGGTATAATCCTGTACTATGTGCAACATTACAGAATGGGGTAAGACAAAGTGGTGAGTGAATGCAGCAGCAGTAATTGTAGTAGATGATGTAACTGGTGTAACAGAGGCAGTACTGGTATTAGTGTAATCTAAATCACTGCCTAATGGAATCAGTGCCTAATAGGTGTACAGTGTGCAAAGTAATCCTTTTTTATGGCTTATGGGTTGAGTGTTTGATGACTATGCCCGTGCTGTTTTTGTTTGTGTCCTTTTTTAATCCCTTGGATTACGTGGCAAAATGAAGTTTATTATGATTCCTGAAGATTAAGCTGAAGGCACAGTTCAGTCTCGTTTTTTTAGCCAGCTGGGGAAATGCGATATGTGTCGCTCATTAATCGTTCATTAGCTTCGGTGGAACTTTCTGACACTCGATCCCTGGCTGTGCGTGTGCATGAAGCTTGCATCTTCTCCCTGTGTTTGCCTGGGCTTCTGCGGAATTCTCAAGTGTCTTCCCACAGTCCAAAAAGATGTGATTAGGCGTGCGGTTGAGGTTGATGGCTGTCTAAATCAGTGCCTGATAGGTGTGCAGCGTGCAGACAGTTCACGTTTCTGCTCCCTGCCAGCTCCCTGCCAGACAGTCCACGTTTTTGGGAGCTGGGAGGGAGCAAAAAAGTGGACCATCTGGGGGTCCCCAAGGAGCGGGTTAAGAAACACTGCTCTAGTTGTCCAAAGAGTGTGGATCTGTTCCCTGCAGTCGACTGGCATCTCCTCCAAGCTGTACCCTGGCCTGTGCCCATGTGCTGGGAAAGCAGTTATGGATGATAGCTGGATAGTGGCAATGGCGATTTATTTATATAGCAGATTTACAACAGCAAACATAGTGCTGTAGCCAAGTGCTTTACGAGGAGCAACATAAAAAAATGAAATAAAACCACAGCAAAACAAAATAAAATAATGAAAAACAGATAGATGGATATTCTTTATTTTCATGCACTTCGTTTTTATTCGCTCATCTGATTTGCTATGGAGCATCACACTTCAAGCAGTTTGAAAGATTTTTTTTTTTAATCAGTATATTGCTTAAAAATTCTGTTAATACACTTACATACCTGCTTAACGGGCCTTTTCATCTAAGTTGCCATTTTATCTTATGCAAATGAATATTTTCACTAAATAAATTCAGCAGGACGGCTTCTGGAACATGGACCGGAAGTCATTTGGTGAGAATTTTGTCCCTTTCGTCACAGTCTCAGCTACTCCCACATGTGCTCTCTGAATATTTCCTCCCCTTGTAACGTATTTAAAAATGGCACAGGTTAAGAATGGCCAAAATGACATTTAGCCCTCGTTTGCCGCTTATGCTTTGATGTACAGTTGCCATGTAGTTCTGTGATGGGCGTCATATTTTCTGGCCAGGCTCTGCAGAACCACGCCTGAACAGTTCATGCATTAAGGTGTTGGGAAGAGAAACGTTGGTTGTCGGCTCATTTGTCCCGAGGCAGACGATAACAGCGCGGCGAAATGTGTTAGCAGCCAGCACAAACGTTAGCCGCCTATACTGCCACACAATACCTTTTTTGTATCATAACCAAAGAGCTCTGACGAAATTGGGTCTCTTTTTTCTTGTGAAAAAGATGCTTAGTGAAAAAAAATCATGTACCTACTTACTGCACATACAGGTGGACAGTCAAAATGCTATGAAGCCCTTTTGCTTGATTTGACTGCCAGAGTAGTTGCTGTGTTCTGCCTGTGTTGGGCGGTATAGTCTATGCAAAGCCCCTGCTGGATATTTAATAGGAAACAAAGCTTCTCTTTCAAACATTGTCACACAACCTATTTCTCTAGTTATGCATTTAGAAGCTTTGAGCATCGCAGACAGTTATTTCAGCAGAGCACACAATGAAAAGCACCATTATGAGCCATTACACTTAAAAGTCCTGGAAGTGTGTTTGATGTTCTGCTATGTTCTTTTGTACAGTCATGATGTGGCTATTGTTAGTCTAACAACTACAGTGGTAAACCTGGCTCGGGGCAGGCTATTGTTTTGAGGTTTTTATAGTTTTTATTGACACCAGCTGAGATTTAATGGCCAAAAAGATGTGGGTGAGGGTCCTTGCAGGCGGTTGGCAGAAAGATGAACAAAGGGGACACCACAGCGCCCCCCCCCCCCTTCTCTCCATGTTCTCCTGGAAGGCAGCCCACCTGCGCAGCGCCCCCTAGGGTGGAGCTGTTGTCATCACGCGTCTGTCCTCTGCGTCCCACAGATGGGCCTCGCTTTCCGCCCCTTTAACATGACGCCGTCCGCTTTCCCTGCAATTTGGCTGGTGACATGATGAAAACAAAAGCATTGAAAGAGAAGAATCAAGCTTTGTCGACTCTTTAAGCATTCACAGCATAACAGATTGCTATGTTAACAGTATTTAAAAAATAACACAGCTGCCTGCTGTTCACTTCTGGCCACTGTGGCTTTGATGGGATTAATAGCGTTACAGAGTGAGGATGTACTTTATTATCCCAGTGGACAAAATCAGGGCTCAGAATATCCAGATTCAGCCATGTAGAGTCCATGGAGATGCGATATATATATATAACTGAACACCTATCTGCCAAACTCACTAAATTGATATTATGTATGTATAAGTTTTTAAAAAAAGTATTTGTCAGAAGTCATACTTCCTGCCAGTGTAGGAGGTTTGCACTGTATGTTGTGCACTGGGCCGACTCTGCCTTTTCTGGGCCCACAGGCAAAGCTTTATTTGGGGGGGGGGGGGGGGGGGGGGGGGGGGGGGGGGGGGCGGGGGGGG
>JAABNX020000119.1:4552328-4564899 GCA_015163995.2 Mormyrus lacerda | reverse complement strand
TCTCTGTGTCACTCTATCCTGCTTTCTCGCTCCGTGTCACTCTGTCCTGTTTTCTCTCTCTGTGTCACTCTGTCCTGTTTTCTCTCTCTGTGTCACTCTGTCCTGTTTTCTCTCTCTGTGTCACTCTGTCCTGTTTTCTCTCTCTGTGTCACTCTGTCCTGCTTCCTGTCTCCGTGTCACTCTGTCCTGCTTCCTGTCTCCGTGTCACTCTGTCCTGCTTTCTCTTTGTGTCACTTTCTGCTACTTCCTTTCTCTGTGTCACTCTGTGCTGCTTCCTCTCTTTGTCTCTGTGCTTCTTGCTGCCTTCATATGATGGGTCATGCTCTGTGTTGCCTCTGTATAATAGTTTGCATTCTGTGCTTCATCTGCATGTCAGTTTATGCTCTGTGCTGCTTCCTCTGTATGGCAGTTTGCGCTCTGTATGTTGCCTCAATATTCAGTTCAGGGAAGAAAATGTCCCCTGAGCTCAAACTTTGTATTACTTTAAAAATAGGTTGTGCCTTTTCTTCTCCTTCAGAGTACGCACTATATAGCTATGCCAGCCTTGATCATTCACCTTTTCCTGGATTGTCTTTAAGGATTTCTCAGCATGCCAGTCGCATTCATCTGCACTCAGCGTTCTGCTGCGTTAACCTTATCGCGTGCCCCTGTCCCTGTCCCAGGGAGACCCCTTTATGATGCTGCTGCATTTTGCCCCATATGGGGGAAGTAGGTCACCATTTACTTTTCTTCCCTCAATGACAGGACTTGGTTTAATTTGGATATGCAGAAGCCTCTCTGATTGGGCCGCTGCTGATGGGAGAGGAAGTCAGGTCTCTGTCTCCAGTGAATTACGTGTATTCCGTCCAGTGAATTACGTGTATTACATCCAGTGAATTACGTGTATTACCCTATGACCATTGGTGGCTATCCCCCACCCCCCGTCCCCCCCCCTCTCGTGACCACCCACATTCTGCCACACAGGGATTAAAAACATTTCCTTTGTATTAAACACTATCTGCTTCACATTGCTGGAATGGAACACTTCTAACATTCATTATTAACGCGTGTAAATGTTCTTTGCTTATCAAGGTAACATAGGATGACCGATTATGAAAGTGTCACGATGGTGAAAGATTTCCCTCATTTCCCAGCACCCCAAACTACACCAATCACTGTTGAAGTCGTCCTTGTTACGTTTAAGCTCAGACTGATTAATATATTTTTAGCTTTAAGCAAATAGCAAACAGGATTAGTTAAAAATAGTTAAAGGGGCATCTGTAAAAAGAAGAGATGGTACGTATCTGTCTGCAAGGCTCCTGAATGAGTAATTAAGCAGGACCATTAGCAGTGAAATAACCAGCCACAGACACGCCTTTTACCGGGGGGGGGGGGGGGGGTGCCTTTTTATTGTGCCCAGAGCATTGGTAGTACTCAGTGTGGCTGTTTTGTTATTTTTATGTATTTTATTTATATATTCTCCCCCCCCCACAGAAGGTTACTGTGGGATTTGTTCTAATGCATCAGCAGCTGCTGTTAGCAAAACCTTTTCATTTGTTCTTTTCTTTTCTTTTCTTTTCTTCCCCTTCATCATAACAAGGTCCTCTGTGCTTCTCCCACGATGTCAATTTTGGTGTCATGGTTTCCGTTTAGGAAGCTTTGGATTCACATTGCAGGACTGCATTTATACCCAAAGGGCTGTGATAACTGGGCCAGTGTGATAGAGGCTTGTCTGTGGTAATAGCAGGCTACCTCCTCGGGGTAGTCAGTTACGCATTAAATGCTGTGCTTTTAGGGAAACGAACAAACCGTATTGCAAATGGGTACAAGAGCGGCAGTAATTTGCTGTTCCCGTCTCTTCTCTGTTCATGTTGTGCTTTGTATACTGTTTCCCAGCTGTATATATATAAAGCTCATTAAGCAGCTGGATATTTTAATGACGGAAATACATCGTCGTATTCTGTCCCTGTGTGACCCCTCCAAAGGTTTTTTATTTTGCGCCCTTAACCACTATGCTACCTGCTGGTGTAGTGTAGTCAAGACGCCATTATGCCCACATTAAAGAGTAAGACGTGTCTTTTGTGCAGATCCTTGTTCCATGTCATGACCTCTTCTTCCGGGAGTACATGGGCCCAGGGTGCTGTGCTGGTGATTACTGGTTTTTTGTTAGCTGGCCTGGCATGGACCCTCGTGGCTAGCGCGACCCTGAAAGCCGCGTGGACAGGGGTGAGGCGTGTAATTCTCACACGCCGCTTTCCCTTCACCTGCTGAATTGCTTTGGTGTTTATCGGCCGGTGATGAACCGGCATACTTAAATGAGCCACCCAGGCCAAATCTGGGCAGTTCCACACTCTTGTTTTTGATTTCAGTTGAATGCATGGTTTTCAAGCATGGCACCCCAGCGATGCATTTGGCGGCATCGCTCTCATATGACTGGACTCGCCGCTGATTAACAAACCGTTGTGCCAACATCAAAGTTTTCTCAAAGCCGGGGCTGGACAATGGCTGATTGTTGGGTAGAAGGTATTTGGATTATAGATTTTTTTCCCCTTAAACAGTCCCCAAGAGTAGTTGAGGAATGAATCATCTCTACAGGGCAAGAGAAACAGATTTTGTATGATGAAGTGAGGGAGTATTCTGATGGGTATACTGAGAACTGGCGGTTTCTCGCTTGCTTATTTTAGCCAGGGGTGAGTCAGTACTTTGGTTAGCATAGAGTGTCCCTGTCACAACACTGCACATCCCTGTTTTTTTGTTTGGCTCAAGGGAAATATTGCCCTCTACAGGCTCATCAGCACTACCACTGCCAGCATGCAGTAATTTAGTTTTTTCCTGATGATCTCCCATGTAGAGCCAGCTAAGCAAACATGAGGCCGAGGTCGACCTACACACAACCTGCAGTATTTTCACCCTGACAGTAGGCGGCCTCGGGAATGGAATTTTATTCAGAAATGCTTCTTGGCCGCGACTCTTGCAGTCACGATAAAAGTCACGGGTGTGAACTTCAGACCTGTACTCAGGAGGAGGGTCTTTGATGGCAAAGCCAGTCAGAAACTCTTTTAGAGGCATTTCTGTATCCTACAATGCAAGCAGGCAGAGACTCAGGGAGAACCGACCACTTGCTACTCAGTCTCATGCGTCGAGCCAATTTGCAAAAAGCAATATTTGCCGCCATTATCATTTTTCAGTTGGAGGTTTCTGAGCTTCCTGGATGGTTGGGGGTTCCAGCACAAGTGGGTGGGTGGAGTACCATAGGTGCCACCTTCAGATGTTCCACCAACAATCAATGTGCTCTGTCTGTGTGTGTGTCTGTGCGTGTGATGGCACTCAGTTGGGTTTCATACTCTGATGTCAATCTACTGTAAATGCTCTAGGATCGTTAGGTGACTATGGTGATGATTATGGTAACGGAAGTATATTATCAGATGTTTAAAATCGGAAATCAAGAACTGAAAACCAAAAAGGCAAAATATGTGAAAAGTGGAACTGATAGAATTGGCAGCGGCGGGGGACTGTGTCACCGTCCTGGATCGTGCAGCTACCTGGATCTGGTCTGGGGATCCGGTCACGAGGCCGGATTGCCAGGGTGTGGTGTGGGATCTGTTCCAAAAGTGGGTGGAAGTGTAACGTGACTGGAGGGTGGAGTAGCACATATGCTGGGCACATGGACAGTAATGGTTTTCATCACTGTCCCGTGAGGCTGGTATTGCCGCATGTTGGCGGACGGCCTGCCGTTGTTGATCCGGGCGGCTGCTGAGACCCACTGTGCCCTCTCTGCCTCACAGAAAGCTTACTGCGGCCACTGCAGTGAGAGGATATGGGGACTCGGAAGGCAGGGCTACAAGTGTATCAACTGCAAGCTACTGGTCCATAAGCGCTGCCACAAGCTCGTCCCTCCCACCTGCCAAAGGCCTATGGTGAGTCTAAGATGGCCGCCCAGGGCCACTGTCACACGCAACAGCAGCTGGAGGCCTCACTAGATCCTCCTAGTACAGTTACCTAAATGGTTTAATTAGAGTGGTTGCAATGGAGCGGAAGATCCTGGAGTCTGACATTCTCTATAACTGTCTGGCATTAAGTACATTAGGGTTGGCTCTAGCTATAGGCAGAATAGGCTCCCAAAGTCAGGCCCTCAGATTACCTGCATCGGAAGTGAGCCATCAATTTTCTTTGTAGGAGGGTCTCCAAAGTAAAGCTGTATCTAGGGCCCCTGATAAGGTAGAGCCAGCCCTGAAGTACATATTGGTGAATGTCTGTAGAGCAGGGTTTCCCAATCTGGTCCTCAGGGGCCTGCAGACAGTCCAAAAATGTGGACTGTCTGGCAGGGAGCTGGGAGAGAGCAAAAACATGGACTGTCTGGGGGTCCCCGAGGGCCGGGCTGGGAAACACGCCTGTAGGGGATTAGTGTGTGGTCTGACTGGTCAGAAGCTTCTCCCTGTATGTCTCACTGGAGACTAGCATGCTGAAAAGCAATAGCTTATATAGCCGATATACCACAAACATCTACACGCTCACACACACACAAAACCTTTTGGACCCTTCGACGGACCCTGAACCCTAGGACCTCCAGTATTCTCTTTGGCTCCATTCACATTGGTTTTCCAGGTTTGGTACTGGAGTATCGAAAAATGTGACCAGTGTTGATGGATTGAAAGCTTGAATGATGGTTCTGTGCTTGATTGCCTGTTAGGATCCTTCAGTTCTGCTCATGTGCCATTGTTTTCTTTAATTTCTGCCCTGTGCTCCATCGAGTACGCATTGCTATAGGCATCTCCAAAACCGCACACACAATAAACAGAACAGCTTGTGAACACAGGGAAGTTTGTAAGAGTGACTGAGATCCCACATATATGTTCATGGATCATAAAATGATCAATTTCTGTTCTTGGAATAACTCATAAGTCTCTTTTTCCTATTTGTGTGACATCTCCCTGTCTCTGGCGGCCATCACAAATTTGCGATCATGACCTTATTAGGATTCCTAGCGCAAACCAGGTAGCATTAAATGCTAATTGCTAATTGTGCCCCAATATCATGGAAAGGCATGCGATTTCTGTTTTAAGTAAAGTTTTAACAAGTTGTGCGGTCATCAAAATCATCACCAGAGCCCCTCTGGCTCTGAAACTGTGGCACAGTGACTGATGATCAGGAATCATGGCCCTGTTAAGCACAGTGTTTGTCTCAGCCTCTGTTCAACGGGTGTGAAAAGGGAGGGTAGAGGGGTGCTAAATGTACCCTAAGCCTCTAGGACATTGACCTAAAAGCTTTCTCTTCTTAAATGTCTTAGTATTTGGCACTGTGGACCCCCAAACACTCCTGTCCTTGGGGGTGGCTTGATGGAATAGCCCTGGACAGCATCACATGATCACACATCTAACAAGGTCCCTCCATGGCAGCGTATCGATCATCTGTGATGTTTCATGATGAAAACGGGAACGATTGGGTCATTTTACATCATGATATGATTATCCCCACAAGCAATTTGATTGGCTTCAGAGCTATTTGTAAATACGTTTTCCATGCACCCATCCATCCATCCATCCATCCATCCATCCATCCGTCCATCCATCCATCCATCATCTAGCCACTTTTCGTGCTCTGGGTTGGTGATGGTGCCTATCACAGGTGCCTATGACACAAGGCAGGACAGGATAGCAGGATGTTGTGCCCTTGCAAATTTCTGATATTTCTTTTACACTAATGTTAATGGTTAGGATGTGACCTTTTGCCGTTGGACAGTGACACAGTGCTTCCTGCTAACACCTGTCCTGCCCCCCCTGCTCTCCCAGGATCCAGCCATGCCATCCCAGGAGCCCCCAGCAGACGACAGGAGCGATGAGGTGGACATCCCACCTGAAGACACGGATGAAAGTAGGCTTTATTTCCTGCATCTGTTCTCGTAACTGACTGCAGATTGGATGCTGTAGTCAGGTGACAGGGTGGCCTAATTGAGATGGGGGGGAGGGAGCAGAATGCTGTACTTTCCATCCTAAAGGCTTGTGGCGCCATCTACTGTGTACATTTATATTACAATTTCATGAATAGCACAAGCTTTTTAGTTTTTCAGTTTTTCCCATCACAGTCAGTGTTTAAATCATTTCCTTAAGTTGCAGTTGTGAAATTCTGATTAATTAATAGATTCTCACACATGGCACTCTGTTGTATAATTGTTGTAAAGCCTCTCATTTACAGCTTTAGAGTTTATTGTTTATCTGGGAAGTGTCTTCCTCGCTCCTCATACCCTTAGTGCTAACAAACAAGCCTTCTCAGGGTGTCAGAGGGCATATCAGCACTGACCAGGCTGCCCAATTGCTGATCTTTTCCAGTTCCCTTCCCAGCGCACAATCGCACAGTGGAGAAATCTGAGGATGAATCAGAGGTGAGCAAGATACCACAACGTCCATTTTTTTTATTAGGCCTAAAGGGTCTCTCTTTTTTTTTTTTTCAAAGTTGCAATGCATTGTGGGGCTTCAGCTAGTTAATTTCCCTGAGCTGTGACTTAGTGTTCACCTTCTTCATTTTACTTTAAATTTAATGGATTCTAATAAGGTAGATTACACATAATATTAAAATATTTAAATCCTGGTGTGGTGGCTGGCAGAATTCACCCAGAGGGCTACAGTTTAATGATGAGTTTTTGATTAACTTATTAAATCGCCGAAGTGGTAGACCTTGTATCCTTTTTGCAAAGTAGCCATTGGCTACTGCAGCTTTTCCTTAATGTCACTTGATGCATGCTGGCCAGTGTGCAGAAGCTGGGCCGCGAAGTGTCCTCCGATTCTCCGTTCTCCCACCTTCCTAGAAGGAGCGGTGGAGGTTTTTTCCTGTTTTAAACGAGGATCTCGATGTGCCTGCTTGTCAGGGGTCTTTCTTTTAAACGAGGATCTCGATGTGCCTGCTTGTCAGGGGTCTTTCTTTTAAACGAGGATCTCGAAGTGCCTGCTTGTCAGGGGTCTTTCTTTTAAACGAGGATCTCGATGTGCCTGCTTGTCAGGGGTCTTTCCCAGGCCCGGAGCGCTGCCGGGTTGCCGTCCTTGAGAGAAACACTGACTGCACTGTTTCATTGCTTGCTTTAGTTTCAGGTCTACGTCGCTTTACTGGAGCAATTTGGGTAGTAAACAAACTTTCCTCGTGTTTGAGTCAGAATTTGAACTTTATCAATCCCAAAGGAAATTGCCTACACCTGCACAACACCCAGAACAATACAATCAAGTACAAAGATTGGTGTAGCTAAATTAAATGATGCACTCTAATATAAATTCTATAAGAGTAGGATAAAGTACTATGTTGCCTTGTACATAAGTGACTCTGTAAAAAGTTGTTATAAATGTAACTTGACTATATTGCACATGTTAATAATTCAGTAGAATGAAGTATAAGTATGTTGCACTGTATAATCATAGTTCTATTGCACATGTGGATAGACTCCAGTAAGTTGACGTTCATATAAAATAAATTGAACATGTAATGCACTGTATCATAGATAGCTCTGTTGCATCAGTAAATTGTCATCAGGTAAGGCGTCACACATTGGTTATTGGACTGTTTTGTAATTGTAGCAGCAGTAAGTTATTAAGCGCATGATCGTAAGGATGAGTGACGGATGGAGGAGATGTAGAGTCTGGTTGCGGTGGGGGAGGAAGGATTTTCTGTGGTGGAGCATTTAACGCTGGTGAGTCTGAGACTGAAGGTGCTCTTCAGCTCAGTCACCACGTTGTGTAGTGGGTGGTCGGTATTCTCCATGATGGCCCAAAGTCTGTTCTTCTTTCCGAAGTTCTTCTTTCTGTTACAGTCTCTAAAGAATCAAGTTCCCCACCCGCCACAGAACCTGCCTTCCTGATAAACTTGTTCAGTCTTTTAGCATCAACCACTTTCATGCTGCCTCCCCAACTTACTACAGCGTAGAAAATGACACTGACAACCACAGACTCGCAGAACATCGTAGGCGTACGATATGCTGATTAATATCTTCTGAAACCTCCTGGGCCACAGCTCTTTTTTACTAGACTATATATGATCACCCTTGTCCTAGAGATTGGGATTATGGGTTTGACATAGAGATGGGAGACTGGAGGTAAGGACTGGAGACCATATATTGTGACCAAATTTGTGATTAGACTTGGAGGCTGATCTGTGATACTGACAGTATGCTTTTGGAGGCGCTATACAGAGCTAAACACGGCTGAAGAAACATTTTAGTCAAGAAGTCCAGTAGCAAGGGGACAAAGCCATTATTTTGACAAAATCAACATATAACACACTGTGTCAGTACTCATCTCCCTTAATTCTCTACTTTGTTGTATGTGATGGTTTTGTCCTTGTTTTAAATGTCAATAACATCACTGAACCTGACTGCAAGATAATAGGTAATAGTGACCTTAGATATTGATGTTAATTGTAGCTAGATCAGGAGTCAGGCTTCCAGGGGCTGGAGGCAGGTTCTGAACTGCCTGCTTTTGTGGTTTTTCTCTCAACTCCTGCACTCACCCTGCATGACCCACTACGGCTGGAAATAATTCTCTAAATAATCATGGTAGGCACCTAAGCATTCTCTCTGCTTCTCATGCAGGACATGAAGACAGTGGTGGACGGCTTGGACAGCATAAAGATCTCCCAGGGCCTGGGACTGGGCGATTTCGACCTGATCCGGGTGATCGGGCGGGGCAGCTATGCCAAGGTGCTCCTGGTTCGGCTCAAGAAGAATGACCAGATTTATGCCATGAAAGTGGTGAAGAAGGAACTGGTGCATGATGATGAGGTGAGAGAGTACAATGCAGCCCATTATCAGGTACTTGGCTTCAAAGGTTCAGATTATTGTTTGTGTAGGGTTGGGACGATTATATTTTTGACCACTAGATGGAGCTGTTGAAGAAGAAATTGTACAAATTCTTGGTCTGCATGTAGATGTGGTATTCTAGTCCACAGGAGCAGGAAGCCAAGAAAAACTTTGAGGAAATCAAAAGTATGATGGCTTCTCATTTCACTTTGACTGCTTCAGATTTTATTTTGCTTTTCTTTTAATACACGTTTCTGTTAGATCGGACTGGTCATGTCGTAAAAACGGCCATTTGGCATTTTAAACCTCTGCTCCTGCTGATTTACCAAGCAGCCCCTGTTCTTCATAGAGTGTTTACCTGATAGAATTTTCCCAGGCTGCTTCATGAGAAACTTTTCATTAATCCATTTGTTCTCTTCGCCAGACAGATGCATCCAGAAGATCTTAAAATATCACATAAATATGCCAAAGAACTGAAAAATGAACTTGAGGTATACCGATTGAGCTGCTGAACTAGCCTAGTTCTAATAGTGTGGTTAGAAACATGTTTAAAAGAAAAACATAAAATGATCTGAAGGTGCTGCGACTGAGAGTGGAGTTTACCGGGTCACTGTGGCAGTCACATGGGAAGGGTCAGGGGTCGGGGCTCAGTATTATGGAGCCTCAGAGAACATGTCAAGAAGTTTGGCGTGGATCGTGGCACCAGGCCGGACATGGGTCACTAACAGTAGCCGACCAGGGTCAGTGGTGGTGGGGGAGGGGGGGGCTTGCCCATTCTCCCTTCTTCCTGCCGCCCACGCGAGCGACTACGAGAACCCTGCACGGCCCTCTGGAGCAGAGCACGTCCTGGCGAGGCTCCGGGGGTTGCAGCGGCATAGATGGATAGCCCGGGAGGTCAAAAAAAGCGGCTCTGGATGCAATACTTGCTTACTCATGCAGCACGCTTGGCCTTTGGCATCTGGCCCCGTTTCTGGCCGGCAGAGGCCAAGGAGGAGTCCAAATTAATAACAAGGGGAAAATAGAGGAGCTGGACAGGGTCTTTCCTACTGCTCTGTTGTTTATGGGAGCGAACTCGGAAGGCGAGGCTAATGAAATCCTGGCATCTTCCCGTTACTGTGCGCAAACCTGAGTCCTATTGTTTGAGCTTTTCCTCTCTTCCCTCTGCCGTGTTTCTCGTTCTTTTTTTTTTGTTAATCCGTCATAATGATGGATTGCGTCGAAACGGCTGTAAACTGAATTAATCCTGTCTTTGCCCAAACAGAAGAGCTCTTCCTTTGTTCTGAGAGCATCTTGGCAGAATGTCTCGAGGTGCAGGAAGGAGGTCCTTCCATGGGGCCTCTATTCCGAGGGTCTTTGTGTAGCGCGGCATTCTGGGAAGTGACACCCCAGCCCTCAGAGATCCACCTCATCTTTTTCCACGCCCCCTCGGCCCTTAATCCCGATGTCATCAAGTAACCGCAGTGGGGCGACGCAAAGCTTGTGAAACGCAGGAGGCTCTTGTCTTGTTTTCGGGAAATGACGACCTACGAAATCTTGAACTTTTCACGAAAAATTACCATCCCTTAAGTCCTACGGAATCTGTGCAAAAGTTTATTGTATGTGTATTAAAATGTCACCTGTATGAAAATAAGAGTATCCAAAGGTTGAGTGAATGTAAAATGGTTGACCAAATGAATCAATTAATAAGTTGTACACCTGGGCACCGCACATAATCACCTGGCTTCTCATCAAGGCTTTTCATCACTGTTTTGCCGGCTGGAACATTAGTGTTTTTAGATCCACTTAGGAATAAGGCCTGTACTGTATTAACAATGATCTTTGGTCATGATGACTGCCCCCTGGTGGAGGGAGGCTAAAATACCATTGACCATTTAGGACAAACTTCACACTGAAATTAGTAGTGAGTGGTTTGTTGCTTGCAATGGCTATTTTAAAAAAATAATCATAATAAGAGAAACTTGAATTGGAGGTCCAGCCATAATCAATCGGCGTGCCTAGACGAGGAATGAAGTTCAGGAATGTGAAATAAATGCGGGCAGCTGTCTTCCTGCAGGATGCCTGTGCATCCTCATTGCGGTAATCTTCTTTCCTTTGGCAGGAAATTAAATTGCTGTGATTTATTGAAGTGGGCTGTGGGCTCTTGTGTCTGTCTCATGTTAAAACTTACTCTGTGAAAAGTATCCATTAGGGACTTCTGGCAACAGTCCCACTGTCAGTCGGGGTGACAGAGTGATTGGTTCCACCAACGAGACATAACCAGACTTCTCCAACCATGAAAACACAGTGAAATACATTTAGCCTTTTTGCTTCCAGATCATGAGACTTTCTATTCCTTTCTCTTTCTCTTTGTATCTCACCAATACCGACCATGTTTTGAGAAGATTTCTTAAGTAGAGTGTGTCCCGTGAGTGGTGGTGGTGGTATTTTCTAGGTGGCTGTGGTCCTCTGCCCCTCCCCCGCACCTGTATAGCGAAAAGGGGCCGAGCCGCTGCAGAGTGTGGTAGATCTTGGCCCCCAAGTCCCCTCCATCACATTCCCTGCGATTATCCCTTTTTAGCGGTTTCTTGGGCACAGGTACTGTAGAGTGTACAGTTGGACAGGTAGCCTGTACGAAATATAAGTCTAGCCTGTCCTGACATCACTTGGGTGACCTTTATCCATGGCAGTTCAATATCCCGTTTCCCAAGCAGAGGCCGGCGTGCACAGCGAGGCTTGCCAGTTATATTTTATATGTTACGTAATCCATTTACACAGCTGTGTATTTGAGTAGTGCCATTGAGCTGACGTACTCATCTCGGGGGGGGGGCGGCAGCTGTCGTTTTTAGTGTATCGTGGCCAAATGCAGTGTCTCCTCTCTGTATTCTTTTTTAAAAATTATTTCATAAAGAAAACCGGCAGCAGATTTAATATTCCCCGTGCGTTTTGCTGTACGGGCTGCAGGTGGCGTAATGGCAAAAGCGAACCAGACAGCTTCCGTTGCACCCCTGGGCAGCGTGCTTAACCTGAATCGTTTCAGCAGATGCGTTCGGCTGTTTAAACGAGCAACGCTGCCGTATGTTTGCCTTGCGAGTCAAACAAGCGATAAGTAAGTGAGGACAGAAAACAGAGTTAATAATGCGTTCTTGGGTATTCTCTCTCTGTCTGTGCTTGTTCTGCTCTACAGGACATTGACTGGGTGCAGACAGAGAAGCACGTGTTCGAACAGGCGTCCAGCAACCCCTTTCTGGTTGGCCTTCACTCCTGTTTCCAGACCGACAGTCGGTAAGTTGCCCGTTCGTCTTTCGCCTCACGCGTGGCCTGGGACCCCAGGCACAGCACCCCTGCCTCGAAGGGTATGCCAAGGACCACAGAATCTCGCTCACAGACACGAGTCACGAGGTCCAGCGGGGGAGCCCACAGTTCAGTTCCATCTTCTCGCGCCTTGGGTTGGCGGTGGGGGTCCCAGATTGCACGAATGGCGTCATTAGCGGGGAATTCGGTAGCAAGCGAGGGTGACGGTCTGTGGGATTAGCTTTGTTGGGGAGAAAAAGGGCAGAACACGGGATACAATATGGAGTTAGCGCTGGGGTGGCTACGGGTGACGCTTTTCATGCCAACAAAGGCGACCCTCCCCGGGCGAGTAACTCACACCGGGGGAGCGTTTCTGACTCCAGCCCCCACCCCCACCCACCAACTGGGGCCCGTTCAGGGCTCGGCCGGGTTCCCTAATCTGGGCCCACAAGCCGCCGCATGCAGCCACCTGGCACGGTCTCCACAGTGATGAGAACCTTCAGGCGGGTGAGTGGGGGGGGGGGGGGGGTGGATTAAGTTCATCGG
>JAABNX020000119.1:4515186-4539942 GCA_015163995.2 Mormyrus lacerda | reverse complement strand
GGAATGAGCCCAGGAAGGATGCAGATGTGTTGTTAGACAGCTCAGGTTCCTCATGCAGGTGTCACATCGCCATCGTGAGCCATTTCTCTCGACTGCACTCAGTGACCACAACCATTAACCCCATTAATAACCAATTCTATAAACACAAACAGTAAATACATACGTGCAATCGAGCTACAAGGTCATGTTAAAATAGTATATCAGTTATGACAATATTGTTTCATCTAGCAGTTCAGGAAGGAATAAAATATCATCAGATGCCGCCCCCCCCGTGTTACTGAAATTCTCGCCAATCACCTTGCAGCCCTTTGTAACAGTGGGGAATACGAATTTGAAAGATGTGAGAGTTAAAGGGCCCATCGCAGCCGAACATGGACACCGTGAGCATTTAGCTAAAAGTGCTAAAAAGCCCCAGCACCACGCAGACGCAGAGATTAACATCCCCAGCGACATCTGGAACGTGGCAGGAAGCTCCCGGCACTCCAACGCGGGACGCCAAGGTTGTACGTTCATCACGCCACGCTGCGCAGAGGAAATGAATTAGCAGTCTGGAGATGTCTGAAGTGGCCTTCTTCCCAGACGGTTGCTAAAGCCCCCCCCAGCCCCACCTGGGTGTTTATGAACACGATTATGCGCTAATTTCAGCTCCGCCGCAGAAAATGAGCATGGGGAGAAAATGATCACGCGTGGCACCTGATCGCTGGAGACATTTAACTCGCCGCAGCCACAGGACATGGCTTCTCCTTCCTCTGTGAGAGCCGCGTGCAGGTGTGCAAGACGCATTCAGACAGGAGATACTCGATTAGGATTACCCAGAATGCTGTGCTCATGCCCGACGGAACCCATGCATTAGACGGCTAATGCATTTAAAACAGCTAAGGCTCACATCTGTAGCCGCTTTTAATGTCAGGTCACCATGTTATCAGGTTTAATATGCAATAAGCTTATTATATCCACTAATCCCCCTGTGTATCTTCTCAAGGGTTGTTGTAATATACAAGTGTTTGTTTGCAATATATAGAAAATGTATGTCTTTGCACTGTGTTTGTGTCTGTCTGCTTAATATAACATGCTGCTGTCTGCAAAAGACTCTGCCTCTAGGATCAATAAAGAATATCTTAAATGGATAAATAGACTCCGGTCCTAGGTGGCCAGATCCCCATACATTTTTGGGTTTCCCCTCATTTAACACAACTCCTTGTGATAAATACAACATAGCTCTTGAGCTGAATCATTTGTGGTGGAACAGGGAAAGAACTAAGCTACACTGGGCTCTGGCCATCCAGGACTGCAGTTTGACACCCCTGCTCTAGCATCTGTCACCGGAATAATAATATATATTACTCGTAAAAAACTAGAAGCCATTTAAGAATTTTCATTCTTAAAGTAGTATGTTGATATGTCATACCATGTGACCTTCAGATTAGCAAACAAGAATACATGGAAGCTCTCTTTTCACTCCTAAGATACTTACCATTCATTCCTTTAACAAGCAGGGGGTGGGGGGGATCACAGCAGAACACAGATAAGTGCGGTGCAGCCGCTTCTGCTGGCTGAGGTTAATAAACCAGTCTGTCTGCCTCTGTGAGTCTTTATGCGCTGCCGGGACTTTGCAGTTACCCGCCAGGACCCTTAAGATCTCGAACAGCAAAGGGAAATCGTGTGAGAGCGCGCTGTACAAACCCCACGCGGCTCCTGGCTCCCGGGCCTCCTCTGAATCAGTAATGAAAGTCCCTGCAGCACCTCCTCTACTCCCCTCTCCGTCTGTACTGCTTCCTAGGCTACAAGCTGCCTTTCTCGCTTTAAACAGTCTGTTTTTCTGTTTGTTTGACTCGTTCTCCTCACTGTTCCTTCTGCTGCACTTAACTTTTCCATGCATTTTTTTTTTATTTCTTTGTATGACACAAGAAATAAAATTATAAAGAAATACATTGAAATTAGCTCACCGTTTGGCCGAAGTGCAGAGTGTAGCTGCGTTCTGTCACCTCTGAATTCTGGATTTCTGATTTGGGTCTGAGCAGCCGTGAGTCAGTGTTGATGTTAAAACGAACATCTAAAATGCACACAGATGCACAAACACACACATGCACACAAAAACAAGCCCAGCGCTATTCATTTTGTTTGCCTCCAATGATCTCCCTCTGACTCGATGGGCCCAGGAAGAATCGTGGCTTAATCTCGTTCTCTAACAGGTGGCTGTAATTAATTTTTGGATTTTGAATGAAGGACAGCAGGAGAGGCAATATTAATGACAAAATTAGCATGCAGTCCTGCCGCCTCGGTTTGGCTTTGTACATGCACAAAGGCATGGTGCTTTGCCTTATTAATAGTGAGCAGGAATTTCAGCCGACACAATGTAGCGGCCATGAAAGGAGAAAGCGAATGACGATATATCATTTCGTGAACAATCCAGCTGTTCGAATGTAGAAATGTGCGCGATGGAATGTCACGCTCCTCAGCTCGGACAAAAGCGTCCGTTGCGTCCTTCCTGTCATGCTTGTTTAAAGATGCTTCATTTTCTCTCCCCCGCACCTCCCCCCAACTCAGCTGGAGAAGAAACAGGTGACCCCTCCCTTCAAGCCGCAGATCACGGACGACTACGGCCTAGATAACTTCGACACTCAGTTTACCAACGAGCCCGTGCAGCTAACTCCTGATGATGAGTAAGTGTTTGCCGACGCCTCCCTCACCGGTCTGCGGCGATGACTGCATCACCCTCGTGACTAATCCATGGCCGTCATCAAAACACCCGTTGGTTGTGATCCCGGCGGAGTGCATCTCGCCGTGTGTCTAAATCCCCATTGTTTAGCTAGGCAGGTACAAAATAAATCCACGATCCTACCAAACAATAACACAGCGTGCAAGATTTTCCCCTATTTTCCCTGGGTGTCACATCCAATAGGTCAATATTCCCTAAAGCCTTTGCAGGCCAATTGTTGCTGTTTAAATGCAGCATGTAACTCATTACTGAAATGTCGTTTGGCTGGATGAGCACCCTAACCATGCCCAGGCCTTATTTTCTAGAATTTCCAGAAAACAGGCACACCCTACCCCTCCAATACAGAGAGGGATTTCCTGTCTTGTTACTTAATTTCTATGTAGGCTACAGCACCGGTAACAACATGGAACCCGGTTACCGGGTGATACTCTGTGCTATAACGCACTCTGCCATATGTAACGCACTCTGCCATATGTAACGCACTCTGCCGTGCACGGTGCCGTGTGCCAGATGCGTATGGTTTTTTTTCAGGCCGCCTCGCCGGGCGGCCCCCTCTCTTGAGCTCCGGCACAAAGTCACGTCGATGAATCATCCGTCAGTGAAATCCCAGACCGCTTTTCCACATCGAGGACGGCCTCCTTCGGCGTTCCTAACGCCTGCCGCTACATCCCACACGTATAAACCTCAGTGGTGCTCTTTCAGTGACGCACAAAGACTTGAATGTCGCTGACATGTATTTATTCTGAGTAAACTTCTGTGAATACGGCCCGGCATTGTGCCGAGGACAGCGTGCGACCACGTGGAGAAAATACTGCCTCTTTTACCGGGTGAAATCGCGGGTCCCGTTTTAACACGAGGAAGTCGTATTTCTGACTAAGGGAGATGGGGCCCCAAACATGTACAGTCTGGGTGGTCCTGGGCCCATTGAGCCACTAAATTCATTCCCTTCTGAGCCCTATTCTGATCCGTTCCTCAGACATCTCGACAGGCCATTGAAAATGCAGAATACCCTTTGGAACTGGGCAAGCCTACTGTACCCGCGCGTCCGTCGCTCAGTAATGGAGTGTGTGGAAAATGAAGATGGACGCGGCGCTTCCCCCAGCTGAATGCGGGGTCTGTTTGTGGCCCCTTTCCTTTCATCAAATATTCCTCACTTTATTTAGAGAGTTTTTGCAGCTGGTCTTTTAAGTTTTGCCGCACAAAAGAGCTGCATAAAAAAAAAACACACACACACACGCACACACAGAGGCAGGTTTGCTTCGATCCTTTCAGTGACTTGGTTATTCAGTCCGGGCCATTATTCCATCCTTGATCAATGTGGATGCATTTTTCTCTCCCGGGGATCTCACGCTAGCAAATTTCGTGAGATCGCATGTTCTAAATGAACTTGGAAAGAATAAGCTAATAGGTTTGGCAGGGCGACACAGATGGTGCAGCCCTTTCAGGTCTGGCTGTAACTGGAGTCCGAATGACTTCAAACCGGCCGAGATTTACACCCTGGCATTAGGAGACGAGCACGGGGACGAGGCAGGGACGCAGCCAGCGAATGTCTGATGGGGGGCTGTCTGTCAGCGCAGAGTCACAGTGGCCCACATATATTACTCAGGCTTGCTGTGCAAGCCCAGTGGGGTGGCGACATTCAAATATATGAAGGTTAGGAGTCTTTTGGAACGTAATACTGACAATTAATGAGTGGTTTTCTTTTTAATCTGACCTTGGCAACCTAGTTAATTCCAGAAATACCATCCATAATGATACTGACACGAATGCCGTCGCTTGTCTTCTTGGAAGCCCGAGTCTTTAGGCGTGTTCTGTTACGAGACCACGCAGTGTCAAACGGCAATTTACTGCAACCCCCACCCCCCCTCCCCCCCGTACCCCACCCAACGGCATGGTGGGTTTGAAGTTGGATGGGAGATTTCGAACTGGCTTCAAAAGATGTGGCAGCCAAGCACTTCAAAGCAGCTCCTTGCTCTGGAAAAGGTTGTCGTCCCACACTTCTGAAGAACCGGGGAGGGGGGGGCAGAGGGGTGATGTAAACCCGCTTTTGTTTGACAGATTTGGCGGGGGAAGAAAGAAAGGGGGTAAAAAGATGGAGGGGGGGCTCTGGCTTATTAAAGATTTAGTCGTCCTCCGTATGCCATGCCTGCAAGGTTATAGGTAGAAGGAGATGAAGTGTTTTCCTGGCACAGACGTGACCTCATAGGTAAGAGACGGAGAGCTCCAATGTCCAGGGCCAGGAAAGTGCAGGGCGCCCGGCTCGGGGGGGTGCAAGAGGCACAGCTGTCCCGCCATCGTGCTAACATCCCAGAGGCCGGACCCGCCGATGCCTACACAGGTGCAATGTCAAAGCCACCGGCACCACCCCCAACGCGAGTCACGCCAGGATGATGAGAGGAGGGGGGAACCTGCCAGCACGCAAGGGGGGCTCACGTGGGGGGTTTTGGGGGAACCCGGTGCCAGCAGCCCCACACTGCGAGGCACTGGGCTGCTCTTTCCAGTAGATAAACTGTGGGGTGGGGGGGGTAGCTCACCTTATGCCTGTCGGTGAACCCAGGCAGCCCCCAAGGATGCGAGGAGACTCTGTGTGCTGCCCTGTGTCGCCCCCCAGCCTTGCCACACCCAGCACACCAGAACCTCCGCAGAACCCTCTGCATCTGCTAACACTTTTAACATGGGGGGGGGGGGACATTTGTGCAACAGAGAGCTGTGTTTGTTTTGGTCACATCCCAAAGCTTGGCATCCCCCCCCCGTCTCCGCGTCGCACTGCGCTGGGGTGCCGTGTTTGTTGTTCCCTTCCCTCGTCACAGCCTGATTTTCTCGCTTTGCAGAGCTTGCATTCGGCTGTGTGTGTGTGTGTGTGTGTGTGGGGGGGGGGGGTTCTTCCTCCCGTACCTTTTGTTTTCACTCACGCTGCGCGCTGAGCGGCTGTGACAGGCACGTTTCGCGGCGCACGCGCTCCTGACGGCGATAATTATCGAAACGCCGTCTCCTGCATTGTTTGCCGGGGGGCGCTCTGACAGCGAGTGGGCGGCAGCCGAAGGGGGTGCGTGTGCGTGGGTCTACGTGTGTGTATCCGTGTGGTGATGTGCGGCCCGTCCAGTGGTTCCAGGCAGAGTGACGTGAGTCTGCGCGTATCCGTCCCGGTGACACAGCCCCCCCCAGCCCACGTCGTGGAGCGGGCTGAGCAACGCCCCTCAGCCATCTGTACCGTGGGTGATGAGAGCCCAGCCTGCTGTTCTCGGAAGAGTGGCACCAGTACATTCACCGCTACACAGCCACTCGAAGTGGACTTAGCCTAATTTACAGATGATTACCCACAGTGAGAGTCGACAGATAAGGCAGAATTCTTCCCATGTGAATGCATACAGAGATAAATAGATCCTAAGTACCTTATTCACTGATGTTTATAAGACTGAATCCTAAAATACCCACACATATGCAACTACCTCATCTTATCTATTTATATTTTAAAATTGTAAAAAATACTCTTTTTAAACATCCAGAGTAAGTAAATATGTATTTCTGATATTTTTGTAGTCATGTTATATAAGGAGTTTGTGAATGACCCCACCCCCACCTTATTCCCCGTCTTCCCCCCTCATTCCCCCCTCCCCCACACACAGGGACGTCATTAAGAGAATAGACCAGTCTGAATTCGAAGGATTTGAATATATTAATCCCATGTTGCTGACGACGGAGGAGTCGGTATGAAGGAAAAACAGTCTGCACACCTGTGATCGTCCTGGAAGGGAAGAAAAAAAAACCATCTCACTGACTTCTGGAAGTGGGGGGGGTGGGTGGGGGGGCAGCAGTGTACGCAGCTTCTCTCTTGCATGCCAGGTCAAGGAACCCTGTGCAAGACTTTTTTTTGCGATGGAAACAAACGTTATCTTGGGGGAACTGGGTGAACTGCGAAGGAGACAAGAACAGAAAGAAAATGTACAAAATTATATGAAAAAAAATCCCCCCCTGGTCAGTCAGTGGTAGTCTTCCTCAAACCACTCTCCATTTTTATTTTTAACCCTTGTGTTGGGGGGGGGGGGGGCGGCGCTACTGGCTTTATACCTGAGGAAAAAAGCTTGCTTATTCTGTGCCTGCATCCACAAAGAATTTTCTAGTACACCTGTCATCCCTGGGTAAATATGACAGTCCTGATCCAGAACTTGAATTATTGTGCACTTTTCCCTGTCGATTTCATTTCTCAAAGACACTGGTTATCTTGAAGGAGGTCAGGCCTCTGAAACAAGAATGTACAACGATGAAGGAAAAATATAATAAACTTGTATTATTCTGTAGGTAGCAAACACAAATCGATGCCTTTTATTGATGAAGAAACGGCATGTTTTTATTTCTAACCACCTTGTTTTTTTTCTCCTCCGCTAATTGCTAATTTATCTACAAAGGAGTTGCATTTTACTGGCAAGTTTTTTTTTCCAAAAAAAAAAAAAAACTGGAAATGAAATGATTTTTTAAGAAGTGCCTCAATGATCCAGTATATATTTTCCACCGTATTCCAGATTGCACTTGAAACAATCACTGGGTTAAATTGTAGCTACTTTTTAGAACAGTTTGCCCCCCCACAGCCCTGCGTCTGTTTTCGAGCCCTGGTGGGGCGAATGACGTGCCGATCGTCAGGAGCCTTCCCCGTTTTCCCGTCTCCACTGGAATTTACGTTGGTTTGAAATCACACACCGCTAGTATCTCGCCAGCCAATCAGAGTACAGCTGTGATTTAAGGCCCATGATGTTTTACATTTAGAAGTATTGCTAAAAGTGTCGTCCATAGAGAACCGGGACTATGATGTGTTTTAGACACGGATGTTGATGTAATAATGAAGATGATGATGATGAGGATGTGATGTAAAAATGTGTAGCTATGTTGTTTTTGTGGGGTGTATCTAAATTATTTGATGCATTATGTTTGGTAAATGCTGAACTCCTTTGTATAACCATGTCTGATTTGTGATGACTTGGGGGGACTCATTGCTTTTGCGTTTGCGTTTGCTTATAACTACTGTTCTGATTTGCGATTCTCATTCACTTACGCCACTGCAGTTTGAGAGCAGCATGACTTGGAGGCAATGGGGCCTCAATAACTCCTGACATCACTCTAGGAGAAAGAGCACTTCCACACCACCGATGCCCTGAGCACTGAGAACCCCCCCCCGAAATGCGGGACAGGCAACCACCAGGGCACCCAAACCCAGGTCCTGTAATGCATAACACTACCCTGTGCCCCCCATCCAAACAAGGAGCATGAATGCTCTGCAGAATGAACTTGCAATTTAAAGTTAAGTTTGGAGTTTACATAGCCTACACCCCCCTTCCCAAAGGAGAAAATCTTCAATGCAAATTATTTGATTAAATCTGCCCTATATTAATATGATAATACTATAATAGGATTAATTAGATCCGTCCCCACTCATTTAGCCAATGGGGCTTGGTCGTTCGAGAGCGACAAAGGCGACCGCACCAGATAGTGCAGCTGGCAGAGATTACAGGCCAAGCTTTAATCGTTTTGATTACATGCCTTCAAAAACACATGATCTCTGCATACAGGGCTAATCACCAGCCATACACATGCAGGTGGTTCCCTGTTTAAGCAATCCTGCGACTTTGGGAGCTCATTTTTCACAGGCTGCTGTGACATCACACAACTTTTCTACAGTGGTACTTGACGGCAGAGAGAAAACCTGCTGAAACTGTATTGCTGTTGTTCCTTTGAATTTAGGCTACACCTTTATACTTTACACTTCCTTTGGAGATCAAAGGCAAGTTATGTAATGTATAAAATGGTAAGGATTTAGATTCAGTCTGACACAAAGCATTCAGGAGTCATACGTATTACATAATGAACATGAGCGTAATACATTTTAAAGGATTGTTTGACTTGCTCGTCAACCAGATCACTTTTACAATGCTCTGTATGGTTAATATGCTAATAACTGGTATGAATGTGCCATTGAGATAATTGAACCTGCTTCAAACACGTGGACACATTCGCAGCAAGACAGATAGCTTTGACACTGCTGGAGGCATCGGTGTAAATATTTATAGCTCTGACCAGAAGTCTATCCTGGGTTCTCCTGTCAGACTGAAGGAAGCCTCTTAGCCATGTTGATCCACACTCTAGCTACTGTACGAGGCCCTCTGTGGCCCCAAGGAGCCACCTCTGCAATAAGCGAAAACCCCAGTATCTTGGATCGGCACCTGACTTAAGAGAACGTGGTTTTTAAAGTGGCGAAGATGCGTGTTTTTGCCAAATACTGCAACTCTTGTTCTCTGCATTTTTTGTGTTTAAAGTCCAAAGCAAAGTATGTTCTATCAGTGTGCTACAGGGAAAAATTTTATATTTGAAGCATTTGTTTTATAAATATGTAAAGAGAAAAATCAATCTTCAACGGGACAGCACTGGGTGTCGGACATGGCATCGTTTGGTCTTACCAGATTAGTCTTAAACATCCTAGGTAACACTTGTAAATCGGTAAACGTTCATTGTAATTAATTTGTTTTTTTGGGTGTGAGTTGTATTTTTCTTGCCTCTGAGTTAGTTAAGCAAAATTTTAACTGTAAAGACAAATAAACTAATACAGAGGATAATCATCTTGCACATTAGAAATTAAAACTGAAAATTGTGTTAATATGGAACACGATGCGTTATTTAATGCCTCCTCAAACTTTAACAACCAATGGTAAGGGCCGTGTTTAAACCAGTAGTAGGTTCTTCCCAGTACCCCCATAACTCTGGTTTTCCTTTCTGACACTTTGCATTTGTTTTGAGTTCTGCTTGGTCTCTTTTAGGTCATGCAAGCACACCACATACTTTAGGGGTCCGTGGATCTCCCAGCATTCTTTTAATTACTCGTTTATCACAGTCAACGATATCTGGCGATTGCACCCCTTAGCATCACGTGGAAATGAATCTTACTGTGACGATTTTGGAGAAACCCACAGGCATTGGATGACGTTTTTCAAGCAACCACACCAGGGAGACCAAGAGAAGGGCTTGGAAGACAAAGTGGAAAGTGCACGGCCATCTGCCGGCTGAGTTCAGGATCCACGCTGCACTGGCCTGAGTCTCTGGCCTGATGAAGAGTCCTACTTCTCTGGATGGTCAGTGCTTCCACATAGCACACGCCTTCAGCACATGGCATGGTGCTCCAAGAAGGTCCGTAATCTCAGGAGTAGGAGAATTGCGGGGGTGTACAGACAGGAAAGGGCTTCATGGGTAAAAATGAGTCGTCAGGGAAAACTGAAATCGCACCCCAAGAAGACTCAAGGCTGCATGTATAGATTCGTGTTTTTTTTCATCTGGATGCATTTAGCTGCCCACCAGACATTCAAGAGCAGATTGCACAGATAATATTTTCCAGTTCAGTACCCATTTTATAGTGGGACGTCTACTGATGTGATCCAGTTTGAAATAACCTTCCATGGACCCAACCTGGTAATTGAATCTTCTTGGTAAGATGTTCAGTTTCTGAACAACTTTGCTGTCTGACTTCATGTTTGACATCAAGAACAACATATTCCACACTCTTCAGCGCCAGTGATACAGTAAAGATAATGAACTGAAACGCAATCTTCAGATTGGCATAGAGGAAGCAGAACGGGAGGATGAATCAACCGAAAGACTGGATCACCATGTGACGTCTTCATTCATCTCGGAGAGGCATTTGGCGAGGTGTCCATCACAGTCCATCTGGCTGAACCTGGAGAAAAGCACATTACAGTCGTGAATGCTGTATACAGACTGACACAGTATTATTTGGGGGTGGGATTACATAATTCACAGATCACATGTGATCATAGTAAACGTGTGCATGTGGAAGAACAGCGCCCCTAACACCGTTCCTGATGGTGGTATAACTCAGAGGTATATTTCCAGTTTTCCAATAAAAGTAATCATGATTTCTGCACTTAATCTCACTGGAGAGCATGACACAGCAGTAGTCGGCAATCACGGTAAAGCAGTGCTACCACCTTTTAACCTACTCAAAAAGGTCTGTGTAGATGCACACGCATCAGACGACTCCAAACATGGATTTGTGATATTAGCTGACGCTCAAGATTAGTATGGTTTGATTCAGTTGATTTGTGGAGCAAATGGTAAAATCAATCTCTTCGAAAACAAGCACAAATTCTTTAACTTGCTGAATATTTGCATAATTCTACTGCTGAAATCGTAGAGCAGAAGGGAGGACCTAAACCACAGAGCTCCTTGATTGCTACACCACCTACTGGCGATCCCGGGAAGTGTGCGCCACCACATGCCTACGGCCGGCATTCCACCAGCTGTGCACCCAGTACCGCGTGCTCTCTTCCTGGGCTCTTGAGTATGTCCCACACACATCGTGCTAATCTTGCTGCGGAGCCCTGCCGAAGTCTCGCCCAACCCTTCGGCTGAAGGGCAGAACGCAGGCAGGAGGCCTGCTCGAGGACAGGCGAAAGGGATGTGGTGGGGGGAATGAAATTAGAGCAGATTTTCAATAATGTACTTTCCAAGAACGCCCGCCCGCACCCAGATGGCTGGATGAGTTTGACGGGGGGGTGGGATGTGGGGACTCTTCACTTTCAGAAGCGGTAAAGTAACTCCGCCCCCCCCCCCCCAGCCCAAATCCCCAAATCCCCATTCCGTGGAACTAGTGATCTCCCGCTTCCTTCTGGGAAACAAGGGGACCCATTGTCCACGGGTGTCTGTGCCAGAGGGCTGCACAGCAGTGCTGTGTTCCCTGGCCAAGGCGTGTGGCCTAGGCTGGGTCTGCTCGTGCTGCCCAGCCTGCCTTCACAGCTCCGTGCTGCCGGCACAAAGTCAGCCTTGTTCGGCCGCGCCGGCTGTGCCTCTTACCCGCGCAAGGACCCCGGCCCTCGCAGCTCCTCACGGTGACTATACCGCCAACTCTGGTTCACACGCTGGACTTTTGTTTTCATACTTTGAACTGACCTAAGGTACTTTTTCCATTACTTTTATCACTGATCCCACAGAAGAGAGGAGATCTAAGCACCTTCAGCTAAAATCCACAAGACTCCTAATGATTCAGGCCTGTGAAGTAGATGCTCATGGGAGTTTTACTTACACAAAAATGTTCTGAGGGCAGAAGGAAAGATGACTGACTCAGAGAGATAACCAATCAGATTGTAGAGGTGGGTCCAAGCAACTAGAGGGTGTGGGACCAAACCATATGATTAGTTGGTCCCGCCTCCTCCAATTGCTTTAACCCACCTCCTCTGCAATCTGATTGATTATCTGTCTGAATCAATCATTTTCCTTTCCACCCTAAGATCACTCAAGTATAACTTCCATGAGCCGAGGTAACACCCAGAAGGGGGCAACCAACCTAGGTCTTAATACAGTTTGCCTTATCCATAACTGTTACTGCAGGAATGGACTTACCTGATACTCAATGTTAATTACGTCAGCAGCTGCTTAAAATTGCTGACGTAACTCTCCCGTAGAGATACAGGATAGCACAGGAGCGCCGCTCTGGGGCTGACATGCTATACGGGGTCATATCAGGTCAGCGCTGCCCTAATGACCGTCTCAGTGCCCTAACCCAGGATGTTAAACTGAAATTATTTAGCTATTTAGCACTGACGACCCTGAGTGGCACATCGGTCATTCATGTTCAGAAGTCACACTATGATCGGTGTTTCCATTCCTAAATGTTTATGTAAAAATTGGGGGAATGACTTAACAGATATATCATCCCCCACCCCCTTTACACAACCAAAAGGGAAAAAGAAACACATCGGCCGTCTTAAACAACACCCCAGAAACGGGGATTGGAAAACATGGCCCAGCCACCGCAGGAACTCACTCCATATAAACGGAGTACCTCCCGCCTTGCCTGCGCCATTAAAGCGCATCGGATCCTGCACATCTGCAGCTGGCGCGCGCGGCGGCGGCTGAAGAGCGCGAGAGGCGACCGAGATCGCAGTGCGCTGCCAGCGAACAAAGCGCGTCGACGGCGGGCGCAGTCGGAGCAGACGCGCTCTCGCGGGGAAGGTGTTTACGCGCTGGAACGTGCCGGCTGCCGTCTCGGTGAAGCTAATTACGCCTTTCAAAATGCATTGAACTGCACACAAAAGCGGCAGATACAGCTTTAAATGCCCGTGATTGCTAGGAAGATGATCAAACAGAAAAAGAGAGGAAAAACTAAATGTCTGCTAGCCAGGAAGTTTAAGGTACAGTAGTTATCTGGTAAAAATAGTTAGCCACATAAAATTGTGTACAAGTTCTGTACAAGTTCTCAAGTAAGAAAACCTCAGAATTAATTGCATAATTAATTTTATAAGGGCCTAAAATATATACATTACCAAACCATTGGTCCTGTACATTACCAAACCATTTAAAGGAACAATTTCTTCCCAAGGTTAAAGGCAAGTAAAATATAAGCAGAGTATGTGAAATACTGAACAAGCAAAACACAGGCAAAGGATGTAATATCCTCCAAAACCTTACTTATAAAATATTGTGAAGCGATTCATAGAATTGTGACCAATATCTGAGCCTATTTCATTGTAGTCATCTGTGTTGAAGTCGTGAACTGGAACAGAACATGAATGACGTTCTGTAGAGCCAATCAGCATGCAGTATTATAGTAAGGGGGCAGGGCCTTAAAATTTCACCAGCCTTTGCTCCACTACCCAGATCTTTTTAAATATCTTACTCTACCAAATTCAGCATCGGCTTCTGTGCTGTTTATTTGTGTGGATGCTCTGCAAAGCAGACCCACATTCAGTCCAAGCAACGGAGCACAATCCAAGTGCATCGTGTCAGACAAAAATAAACCGAGCCGAACAAATGCAATTACACACTTGAAGTGACTGACTAAAATGTCAGATACTTCCTACATTCCTGATGATTCTGCAGCATGAGAAAGATCACACAGTAAGCATGAACAACCATCTGTGAGACAGCAGTGGAGGATGTTCTTAAATCCACAGACTTTATGATGTTCGCATGACTTTAATTTACCTGACCAGACCTGGGCCCCGTGTGATCCACAGAGATATTATTTACTAGCCGACACAATAGTTTAAACAAAAACAGTAAAATTTTATGTATCGACAAGTGCCATGGAGAATCAAAATACACAGCAACTTCCATATGGCACGCAAAAGAAAGCCCCCGCAAAAGATATCACCTTCTATTACAGCTGACATGGGACACGGCCCCTGTTGGATTTGCTTGGATTTGGCCCACCTCAGAAAATAATTGTCCAGACCTCATCTAAATGCATTTGATGTGTGAAAACCGGGACCGTGGCGGGTTTTTCTGCATCTATCTGCAAACGGTGCTAAACAAACTGACATAAACCTTAAGGCGATGTTTCCCAAATCAGTCCTTCTGGCACCCCCCCCCTCGAATCAGAGAGTCAGGCAATGAAGAACGCAGCATACCGGGTACAGGTGTGCTGGGAAGGAGAAAAATGTGGACCGTCTGGGGGGTCCTGGATTGAGATACACTTGCCTAAAGGCAATTCACCAAACCCATAGTGTGTCACCCGCCACAGATACGGTAGGTTTTGATCAGCCATTTTTTCATTTCACCGATAGGGAATGAGGACGGACCACGGCGAGTATTCGGTGTTGAATAACACTGGGAGAGTGTGAAACGGTGCCAGCACCAGGAACCATCACAGGAGCCTAGCCAAGCAACGCCGCTAACTTCATTCTGTCAGAAACCATCCCCCAAAATGCTTAGTCACCACTGATTTTCACACTGACATTCATTCACCCAGCTGCTTGGCCGTCATCGGCAATCTGCCCCGGCCTTGTTTATAGTATTTAAGGGAAATCATTGTGGAATAGGAGCAACCCGCATGTAAATGTATCCCAAATAGCTCCTGGATAGAGAGGCTAATGGGATAGTGTTACAGGGTCAGCGAATTGAGCTTGTTTATGTCTGAATTTAAATTGTGTATTAGTCATATGAAAGTAGCCCGCTTACAGGCCGTGCGAAGACAGCAAGGCGTTACATAAACGATGCTCCATTAACGTACCAGGCGCAGAAAGAGCGCGAGAGTGTCATGGCACTTAGCCATGATGAGGCCTACAAGGTTTGTTTCCAGAAGGATTCATTGTGTTGAACGGGAAATAAAGCACCGGCTTTTCTCTGTGGGTATATGTGTATTTTATTTGGTTACTTATGGTTAAGGTTAGGGCTGGGTAGGGGTTAAGGCTGTCATAGTTGGGATTATGGTTTTTCCCATAGAAATGAATGGAGAGTCCCCACAATGATATGAATTTGTAGACTGTGTGTGTGTGTGTGAGAGAGTGGGAGAGAGAAGTGAGGCAGCAGGTTGGCAATGACGGAATGAGAGCGGATCCATCTCTCCGGAGCAGCCTTACCCGGCAGGGAACGCCATGGTGCACAGGGGGCAGCTTGCCAAGCCGGCGGCCCCTCTCAGATTCCCATCAGCCTCCAGGCACTCGGACTCATTCCGCAGCCCCGTAGGGATCGTCTCCGGGCCGCTCTCAATCATGCCACGCGAGCATCTCTCGCCCGCGGCCGCCCCTGTGGTCCCTGGGCTCCCGCCCACGCCCGCCGCCGTCTCCCGTACGGCCGGGGGCCGCCGCCCCATCTCCGTGTCCAGACGGAGGCCGCCGCCCCCCGCCATCTCCTCTCCTCGCACCTGCCGGCCAGCAGAATCGCAGGCCCACCACGCGCTCCCGTCTTCCCTCGGATCTGGCCCGGAATCAGCCGGGCGCAGAGGACTGCTGGGCGTGCAGATGTCCGTGTTGGTGACGGGGCGGACATGCGGATTAACGACCGGGGGGAAGGGAGCCACCTCATCAGCGAGGCGGCAGCACCGCCGGCACACAGCGCTCTCGCCGTCTGATGGCCTCTATGGCAAAAAATAAAAACAAAATTACTTCTTTTAAAGACCGACAAAGTTCACAGCAGGAGCACCACCGCCCCCCACCCCCTGGTTTATATATAAAAAAACACACACACACACACACACACACACACAAACAGTACATGCATGGAGCCATTTAAAGGGGAAGAAAGGACAGGTCTGAGGAATGTAGCCCTGCGGCTGCGGCCGTTTCATCACTCCCCCCTGCTGATTGTGCCACGTTCGCCACCTTGCCCGCTGCCGCGAGAGATAATGTTCTCCGGCCGAAGCAGTCCCCGAAATGAATAATTTATTAAAATGCGAGTTTGCATCAGCTAACTGCATAAGTGATCAGGTTATCTCCTGTGTGTGTCCCAGAGCTGTCAGCCTCATCACCCCCCACCCCCTAAGCCCTCCCAACGATGTCATCTTATCTCAGATGGGCTCCCTTCCAAAGTGGCCACCTTGCATCAGAGGGAAATAAAAGCTGGAAACGCAGACGGACCGGCGGAGGAGCCACAGGAAGGACGGGCACAGCTTTCCAGATGTCCTGCCCCAGTTGCGGGACAGCAGCCTTCAAGAAAGATGCCCACAGCTGCTTCATCCCCGGGAGGTCGGCCTTATCCCACCATGCATCACTACAAGGAAGAGAAGTTCTCTGTGTGAACACAAAATTATAGGCCCTCCCCCAAGAATGTTCCTGCAGTTATACCAACCAAAAATCGTTTTTGATTATTAATATGTCCAAAAACAAATTGGTGGCACTGTTAACAAACCGATTAATGCAATGTAAGCAGCCGTCAAAGCAGGGAATTCGTCCCAGCTAGACACATTTTAAAATGTATTCGGTTTCTCTGTTTACTCTTTGACGTTATGAACATCAGTTAAGAAAGGACAGGAGCGACACAAAATAACACTGCGTTGGCTTCATAGCCGTAACGATCTCATGTGCCTGGATTCCCGGACCTTATCGGGTCAGACGGCTGCTCCAGCCCAGTGCGATCTGTTTGCACCCCATTGCAAAAAGACCCGGCTATCCGATATATAAGCCGTGTAACAGTAACTACCTAATCCGCCGCTTCCTGCAGTATAAGGATAACAGTGCGGCGCGTGATTATCTTACTGTGCTGCAGGCATCGTGCTCGCCGCGGCACCAGCATGGCCGGCCTGGGGGGCGCTTTGCCGCGGTGCTTCGCTCTCTGTCACAAAGCTGCACTCCTGAGCTGCACATTTCTTCCTCTTCAGCTTCAGTTTGGGACACTTGTTGGACATGACAAGTCTTCGGGTTTCTCCAAACGCAATCCCAGCTAAATACACATGAGACACTCACGTCTTCAGTTAACTAGGCGGAAACAATGCAAAACAGTATAGTAGCATCTTTATATTCGCATGCATGTATGTCTCCTATCCTAAACAGACATTTTTGAATATGGCGGCGACGTATTGCGCTGCTGGCTGGGTGTTGTCAATCAAACTTCTTGCAGTTTTCTATTGGACAGTATTTAGCGTTGCACCCGCCTATTCTCCATAACTTTGCAACCCGAAGCGCTCATTGGATAGTTGCAGAGTGTAATTGTCTGCAGTCTGTATGGCTGTATTCCGCACTGTGTAAATATACATTTTTTGAGTACTTTAATGAATTCTTCGCCTTTATGTTCATTCCCTCGAGACGCTCATGCCCCTGCATGTATCATTGCTCCAATTTGCAATTTGACCCCTTTTTGGTTAATAGTAATTTAAGATTGGATTATATATATATATATATATCAAACGGCAATAGTGAACAATTGATATATTCATAAATACATAGTACATTTTAAATTTGCATTTCACAAACATGCTGTTCTGAAGGCTTGTAGACATTTAACAAGGTGATCATCGGTTATGGATTGAAATCTCGTTGGTGAAACCAGAATTTGGACAGTGAGCTGGTTAAATGTCACCCCCCAGTTCCCACAGAATAGCTCAGTCAGCTCTGTATGACTCCCTAACTAATGGCTCCTAGATGACAGTATAATAGTCTAGCACGTGATTTTTGAAGGTGTCATGAAGGTCTTAACCTTGTGTTACATGCTTCCCACTGTAGGAAGGATATGTGCAGACGGTTGGACGGTCTGGAGAGAAAGCCAGAGAGGCGAGATTGTGTCGGTTTGGACAGGTACCGAGGTGCGATGCTGGGTATGTAGGGAGAAGGATGCTGAGGATTGAGCTGCCAGGCTGGAAGAAAAGAGGAAAGACCTAAGAGGAGGTTTATGGATGTGGTGAGAGAGGATATGCAGGTGGTTGGTCTGAAAGAGGAAAATGCAGAGGACAGGAAGAAATGGAAACAGATGGTCCGCTGTGGCGACTCCTAAGGGGAGCAGCCAAGAGAAGAAGGAGAAGGGAGGGTGTTTCCCAGTGTAGGGAGGGTAAGTATGCACTGGCAGTTTCACTGCATATGTCAGCTCTGCATAACAACACCCAATTCCTTCGATTGACTTGTTGATCTATGAACATTTCATTCAAGGCTTGATTTTGAGCATTTTTTTTATGAATCAGACGTTAGATGAGTGTGTCAGGATGCTATGCGTGACCAGTTCAAATCCCAAAAATGGCGGTCTGCTTTCTCGGCGGGGCTATTCGTCTATGCTCTCAGCTCCCAGTTGCTCCAGAGATTCTGGCCCTTTGGATATAAGTGTCTGCTAAATAAAATGAAGAACATACAAGTATTTGGATTCAAGTTAAATGTAATTTCCTGCTGCTTCGATAAATACCCTAATTATGATGGCTGGCTTCTCCCAAGGCCAGAGGTTGACAGCAGAAATGCTGGATCAACCGAAACTCGCCCAGTATCACTCAGTGTGGAAATAAGCAGTTAATTAACCGCCTTGTATATGCTTGTTTAAGGTAATCAGCGGTTCAGCAGTAGGTAAACGATAATAGTATGGAAAGCATGTAGCGTCCGGAATGTGGTATTAAGGTATTTCCCTCATTAATGCAAGAATCGCACTGCAGACTCAGGCTTTGCTGTGTCTGCTTTCATATACACACTGCAATTAGGTATAACTATCAAAATGTCAAGGTGTAATTTATGCTTTTATACTGTAAAATGTGCTGAAAGATTTAATTATTTGAAATTAATGGTTTCTATAATGATAGAAGTAACTTTTACACGTTCACTATAACAACATAAATGGGTTATTACGACATAGGCTTACGTCCACCTATTTCCTGCTGATCCTTCTGACGGTTGTGTTTTTTTTTTAATATATGTATATATATAACTCTTGTTGTTGTTGTCAGTGAGTATTATTCTTTCCAAGTAGTGTGTTTTGGAATGTGAGAAAAGGCGTATTCCATAGTCCATCACATTATTTTTATTGCCCTCTTGTGCGGGTTGAATTGAGGCTTGGGTTACCAAGGATAAAAGTACTTTGTTACAGATGGGGTGGGCAGGGGGGGGGTGCGTGATGACCCCAGTCCAGACTCCTCTTCACTTACCCTTATGGAAAAACATATATCATTTCCAGCCCATCAAAGATACATGAAACTAGAAATGTTATACCTGACAGACGGCGCCCATTCCTGGCTCTGCTATCATCCTGGTAAAATCATGAAATGATGAGGAATTACTTAATCTTTCAGATCTTGTTTATGTGTCAATGATATTTTCTTTCGGTTACATTCATATAAGAATACATTATTATTTTTGTTTAATAATACCTTAAATTATTTATTTATTCTACCAGTAGCCTAGAACCATTCTCGGTGTTCTGGGAATTAAAATCTGAATAAATTATACTGAACGTATAGGTTTTTTTCCAGAGATGACAGTGGAATCAGATGCTACATTATTAAGGCCAAAATTTATTATGACTACTATTCATCCTTCTTCCAAACCACTTATCATGGCTGGAGGGAGGCCCTGGAGCCCGTCCCAGGCCGCATAGGGCATACGGCTCAGATTCACTCTGGATAAGGTGCTAATGCATTGAAGGGCATTGATACAGCCATCCATCTTCCTGCCGCCTATCCTGGATAGGGGCACTGAGTTCTGGAGCCCCCCCCCACCCCCGAAGGTGTGAGGTAACGGTGCTGAACCACTGTACTGCCCTATTGTTTGTTTGTTCTGAGTTTCTGGGGGCATTTTTACCTTGACAGATTCCCCAGGCTTTTCTCGTGCTTGCAGGGGCTATCTTGGACTTCTCCGGATCCCACCTACCTTAAAACAACAGGCCCTTCAGGTGGTCTGGGAACTTGTAACTAGGAACCAGGTTCCGGAACTCTGGTGTGAAAGCTTCTTTAGTGGCTCCCTGTGAGTCTCAGCTTGTGCTTGTTGTACAGGGCAGACGTTTCTCAATGTGCACCACCTCTTACTGTCAAAAGACGCCATTGGCTCCAGTTATTGAACCTTGATGGTTATGGGGTTGTTTATAATGTACTTTACTCAGAATTTTTATTTATCCTTTTTTTTTTTTAAATGAAATGTGATGGAGATGGATTCATTTTTGTTCATTTATTACATTCTTTTTTTTTGCAGTAACGAAAGATTATATGTGAACCTTAATGGACAAGCAAACTACATTCATGACGTCCTATACACGTCCTATTTCTTCCTTGAAAACTGAAAAATCTGCATACTGAAAACCCGGCTATACTTTGTATACTATATACTTTATACTTTATAAATTATGTACTCAAATATTCCAGAAAAGTGATATTAAAAACCTAGTAAAACCTAAAGTAGAAATTGATCCAATTCCATGGTCAGATGGGCTGTTTTTCTTTCTCTTTCAAACTTAAATACGACACCAGACGCTGCTCTTAATTTCAACTTTAGGTCCTATTATGACACAATAAAACAAAAAGGGGGGGGGGGCTAACAGGCAGGTTCGTCAACAGCAGAGGTGACCAGTTAGCCTGTCGGACAGCGCGACCTCGCACAGGATGCCCCAGTATTCCACTAAGTGAAAAATGCATATAAATTACCATAATTAAGTAGCAACTTCAAAAGCGAAGTACTTATTGCGGTAATGGTGGAGCATATTTACTCAGTTCTGGGTAAAATCCAGCTGCTGATGGCTGACAGCGAGGAAAGAAAAAATTATTAAAGGTGACGAAAAAGGGGGAATTAAAAGTTAGTAAAAAAAAATATTCAATGTCGTGGGGGGAGTGACGGATGCAGACGGTTCACTACCGGCTAGGTTACGTATCGCACCGTAGGATGCAGGAAGCAGGTATAAAGCAAGGAGTGAAAAAGTTTAGGTGAGTGATTCACTGGAGAAAAAAAAGTTAAGAGAGTATTGATAAAAGCGGAGCGGAACGGTGCACTTTCCGCCAAGCGCTAAAGTAGCATTTCCAGTAAATAAACAGGAAGATGGCAGAGATGCACAAGCCAATCAAAGGAGAGCTGACAAGCTGAAGAAGGAATAAGGAGTCGAGGAAAGCTGAGGAAACCAGCAGAGGCGCAATCTGGACAAGGAGTTATGCAGAGCACAAGAAAAAAAAGCCATGTGGGAATCGAAAGAGGAAAACAAATTTCAGTAGGAGAGTACAGAGTCTGGGGAAAAAAAGGAGCGATTCGCATCGGGCCAGAGAAATGAAACAAACATTTTCCAGACTCGCTAAGTCGCTAAGAGTTTAGCATAACAAATGTGTGCCATTCTGTAAGCTACTGTCACCTTTCATAAGTTTAAATAAAGGTCGGCCAAACAAACTAATGACAATAGTAATGCATTTGCAACGTGTGCTAGACCGTGATGCACGGCTTGCAGAAAAGGTTACAGGGAGGCCAAGAAGATCTATAAACACACAAGCTGTTAATTCAGCGATTTGAGGGGTCAAGAAGAGCGGCCGTTTAACAAAAAGCTATTCTGAAATCTGAAGGTTAGCAGCCTGAATGGAGGGAAGCGTTCAACAGAAAGGACATAATAGGTATGAAAACGGGGTTGGGAACAGCAGAGGGTGCAGGATACTCAGGGCTGATGGCGAGGCTGTGTTTTATGGCCCTAGAGTGAAGTGCAAACCTCAGAATCGCAGGGGGAACCAAACGCAGTAAAAGTAGGAAGAAAGAGGCATGAGTCAGTGTAGATTTGGAAAAACTTGTGGGAGAAAGAGGCCTGTTAAAACGACAGCAGAGAGCGTGAGTCATTTTAGCGGCTGAAGGAAAAGTCATCAACAGGCAGCAATGAAGATGGAAGAGATGGGAGAGTGGTCGACGGACGAGGAACGGCCAAGTGTGAGGGCTGGACCGCTGTCCTAGATGATGAGGAGAACGAGTTCAACGAGCTGAAGGCTGTTTACCCCGTTTCTGTAGAACAGCAACGGTAAATCAGCAGAGCCACGGGAGGGAACAGTGGAGTTAGTCAGCGGAGGCAGCTCCTGACGAACATCACCGACGGGGAACAAAACCTAAAAGTAGAAGTGGCCCCAAAAGACTGTGTGTGAGATTTATAAAGCTTTTCTAGTGGAGGACAACATTTGTATCTTTTTTAAAGCTTAGTCGTTAGGGTACGTCTAATAAGAAATATACTCACCCATCCATCTTCCAACTAGTTATGGTGGACAGGGATGCAGGGGGCTTGGAGCCCGTCCCGGACAGCATGGAGAGCAAGGCAGGGGATGATCTGGGGGGGATGCCAGTATATTCCAGTATATTCACAGAGCTTGTGCACACACACACACACACACACATTGCCGATTCGCCTAACTGCATGCCTTTGGGCTGTAGGCGGAAACCAGAGTCTCCAAAACGAACCTACACAGCGGCAGCAGAACATACAAGCGCCACTCGCGGGGAACAGGATTCAAACTCCCAGCCATGGAGACATAAGGCAACTCAGTTACCCACTGCACCGGAATTACATAATATACATGCATTATGATAAACTCCATCTATCCATCCATCCATCCATTCTCCATAGCTGCTTATCCTCTGCCAGGTCACTGTAAGCTTGGAGGCTTGGCATGGGACAGACAGAGTGGAATGCTATGTTATCCCAAGGCACATGATTACAGACACACTCAAACACGATAGGCAGAGCAGCCCTAATCCAGTCCTCAGGGACCTGCAGGTAGCTGGGAGGGAGCAAAAACATGGACTGGGTTACAGGAAGCTGGGAGGGAACAAAGTCATGAATTGGGTGACGGGGAGCTGGGAGGGAGCAAAAACATGGACCGTCTGTGGGTCCTCAAGGACCAGGTTGGACACCAGTCCCTCTGATCTACATCTTCTGACTGCGAAAGAAACCAAATTCTATATTAGACTTAGCATTCTTTTCTTGTCAACAAAAACAATTTGCAAAATTTTGTTAGAACTTAATAGCATATTAAAATGTTTAGAAAACAATTTGGCTGTCGAGAAAAAAAATGATGTAATCACAAATTGTTCTTGGTATAGTACCTGATCAAGAATCAAAGCATACATATTTGTTACTGACTGTGTCCATGCATCAGGCAGAGAGCAAAAAAATAAAAGCCGGAAAGGACAATGTGGCTAGTATGTGGGGTCAACAACAACCTGGAACTGTCTAGCAGTGAAGCAGAGATGTCTCCATGATATAGGAGGCCAGGCTCATAATGGACTGAGAGCACCTAGAAGAACAGTACAAACTACCATGTGCCTCTCACAGTGTACATGCTTTTAGCTGATGATTCATGACGATACCTTCATTTTGTTTCCAGAATAAATCATTGCCTTCCAGACAGTTGATCGTAATTCATCACAGTCACCACCAGTCTCTGCTGTGTTTGTCATTGAAGTTCCATTTAAATTAAACAAAAAAAATAAAAAATCAATTGCAACCCCACCAAAGTGACCAAACCCTTGTTTTATGGCCATTTCAGCTCAATACTAGAATCACAGCGTGCTCACATACAGAGCAACAGATCCTGTGACAGGCTGCATAATTCTCGCAGTGCTAACATCCTCCTGGCAGCCACATATTTTGCATATGTGTTTTATGGCTTTGTGTAAAAAAAAAACCCTTCACACTGCGTCTTTGACAAGCCAGGGCTTGTGCATCTCAGGAATGATCAGACCCTGGAAAACAGGGAGCCGTCTTTGGGGAGGAAAACAGCAAACGGGAAAAGAAAACAAAAGACGCACCTTTCGAGAACAAACAAGACGTCGGCTGGGCTCAGGCGCGCTCCGTCGATTGATTGCCCCTGTGCGTAGTCTCGTTGCCACGACTACGCTGGGGCCTGTCAGTCGTGTGGTGGGCGTCTCACTGCCAGGTGCATACTGCATTCGTGTTTACTGTTCTTTTTTTAAGCTGCAAGGCGTGAGACGTACTCCGGTTGCCACGGCGAACGGAACCACATGACGCGGGAATGGGCAGGGAATGTTCATTTGGGGGGGGGGGGTTCCTTCTGGGAACTGATGAGGACGAAGCCGATGAACGGGGGTCAAGGCAGAACAAACTGTAAGCTATTTCAAGGAGCATGACAACAAGGAAAGGAAATAGTGTGTCAGGGAGGGAAAGGTTCAGTGGAGAAAAGAAAACCATTAACATAGTTTTAATAAATCTGTGAACCAAAGATCCTCAAACCCTTGTTCACCTGACTATCCTTCTCAAAAGAACCGCAAGCCCACCTACATACACTGCCAGGTCAATGGCCATGACCACCATTATGCAGAACTTTCTACAGTTGTACATTTAATTTGATTCAAAGTAGCTATAACCATGAAATACATGTGTTTTAAAATTAAACTACAGCTTCATTGCGCAAGAACATAGAAATTATTTAAACCCACTACCTTTCAATCCTTGGCTATCAACTTATATATCTTAGTTATAAATCTTCCCATTTTAAAAATGTACCTATTATAATGTTTTTTTTTGTCATCATGAACTACAAATGTATCAGTTCAGTAATCGTATGCAAATCAAGACTAAAAACTCAAACAAAAAAAATCAGTGAAAAAAAAACAGTTTATTGAACAAAAACTAAAATACAGTGTTTGGAAAAAATCAGAAAACATGCAACACTTAAAACTTACAGCATTTAAAACTGAAGTAAAATAATATTTAAACCAATGAAAATAGTCATTGTTACAGTTTGTTAAAGTTTTTCTCTGGCATTGTAAAAGAGAGGATCATGTTTGGGGAATGTTTGAATACAATAGTACTGCGCACAGTTACAGCTGCAAGCCACATGGGAAGGAGCCCGCAAATCTCCAAATGTGAGTCCTGTAAGCTACCGCTACCCC
>JAABNX020000119.1:4503756-4515086 GCA_015163995.2 Mormyrus lacerda | reverse complement strand
CTACCCGCCCTTCTGTATGATGCCCCCCCTCCCTCTCGGTGCGCATGAACTGCCATGTTAAATGCACATTAAAGCTACATAAACATGGATTCAAAAACACCCAGTGCTGCAGACCCATCATATAACCAATTCAAATCAAATGGAAATTACAATTTAAAAATCCATTCATCCATCCACTCATCTAAGCATTGCCACTTAACCAGGTGCCTGTTTCATGAAGCAGGATTACTTGCTTGGCTGGATAACTTGTTGGATTTGAGGTAGTTAGGGTTGCCACCTTTGATCCGTGAAAAACGGGTGGAGGCAAATAACCATTTTTTGCAAATATACTATGTTAATAGAGGTATGAATCTGTATTACCACTCTTACCTATATTTATCTTAACGCAGACATGTACAGCAAGCCAAATTGTCTTTTATTGGTGTAAGGCAGGGGTGGGCAATCTTATCTGTAAAGGGCCGGTGTGTGAGCAGGTTTTTGGGATAACCTGTAATTCAGCTGTTCAAACCCAGCCAATCAGTCCTTTAGCTATGTAATTCAGTTCTTACTAGTAAGAAGTCCTATTGCAGTAAAAAATGTGTTACATATCTACAATTGCATTGTAGACATCAGAAATCCACATGAAATCCACATCTGAAATCCACATTTTGGGTATGTGTAATTTCAGATATCTACAATGTAATAATTTTTTTTTTACTAGTAGAAACTCAATTACGGATATGTGGACTTAGAATTCTTACTAGTCAAAATGTAATTGCAGATTGCAGATTGCTACAGTAGGAGTACAGTAGGGAGGTCGCTTAGCTCTCATCCAATTGGACAGTTTTCACATTTGGCTTAAGTTATCCAGCTAACTGGGAAACTGTTTTATGCAATTTCCCCCAAGTCTCTTTGGTTGTGCCTTATCCATTCAGTGAAGGAAAAAAAAAGAATAGCGGTGGAAGGAAAGTGAGGGTTTATTTGAAACTACGAAATTTTAAATTAGATATACATTTTTGCACACAAATTGTCACGGGGAAGAATATTGCTGAAAAATGAGAACATTCCTGGGAAAACTGGGACAAGCGGCAACCCTGGTTTGGGTTAAGTGAACGAAGATGAAGTCCATTTAAAATGGGGTAAAATCTGACAACTTATCCGGCTAAGCAAGAAATCCAGCTTTGTGATACAGGGTTGCTGTGAGCCTGAATCTCAGAGCAGGGCATGAGGGAGGGACCAGACTAGACATAAAAAAAATTTAACCTCAAAATCTACCGCAGTTGTGGTATTATTCATCTCCATTGAGGCAGGGTGAGGATAATGTTGTAAGTTTTTTCCTTCCTGCCAAAAGAAACCATGTGACAGTTAATGAGGTATCAGGTCAGTAAAGTTTCGCTAAAGGACAATTTCAGGGCATCGCCAGTTATTACAGCAGAGAGAGATGGAGCCACGTGTTAGGTCCAGAGAGTTCTCGCAGGCTATGTGCATACATTGCCATCTCTTAAGACTACATCTAATTTTCATACACCCATCTTTCGCAAATGATTACCCTCTGTATAACTGAGGTAAGCCTGGAGTCAACATCGGTTTTATTCATTTATAACTTGAAGTTCAGGTCTGACCAATCGGTTTTACTTTACGATGAGTAATCTAATTTTTTCTATTTCTTGGAATGTCTTGCTTGTTAAGACACAGGCAATGTGTCAGTTGCAAAGTGTGACAGAGGTGACCCGGTTATTAACAAGCAATTCAAAATGACGACATTTATGGCGAATCTTTTAATGTCAATGCTCATTCAGCTTCCTTGTTTGCATAATTTTTTTACATGCTAGTTCATTTGTTTGTTTACTTTGCGGGGAGACGGACATTTTTTAGTATTGCAGCTTCAAAAATAGCTGCCTTTATTTTTTTCCAAGGCGAGTTGTTCCCATGGTGATGTAGAGGTTGGCATTTTTGCATTGAAAAACAAATCTACCCTTATGCTCCTCTCTGAAGGAGCAGAGTGTGGTTGTATCAGTCATAATTTATTGAACATAGTTACAAATTGATGCTTTCACATTATTTTTAAAGGTACCTGCACTTTTATCGAGGGTTCACATATACTTACCCATTTACTTATTTTTGTAGCATTGCCTGTACCACCTGTTCCCCCAATGCAAGAAAGGAAAACTACACATATGAACATACAAATAAAGTTTGCATTCCTGTGTGCAATGAAGGGAAAAAGCATTTAGATTTTATTTAAATGGGAAAAAAATCGAGGAGGACACAGAATATATAAAGCTTTTGAGAAAACAGGATAATCCACTGCAACTCTTAGTGTTAGCATAGGCTATCACTATGGATGCATATCTCCATGGTGACCGACCTATACTGTAATATGTACAAAAATGTTTCTTTCAGTAAAAACATCAGCTAAGCCTGTTAATGTACATTTGTTGACGTCTTACTTCTAATTCAGAAAACACGTTAGATTGATATATTGGTTTCTGTGATTTTCAAAGGGGATCAGAATTCGCTGCCCCATCTGAAAGTGGACCGGTCTGCAGTAAGACCAACACAGACCTTGATAAGGGCCACAGCCCCCCTCTGGAGCCCCCTTATAAATCAGCCAAGGCGGTCCGTCGACCAGCAGTGTGGCGGTGATGTCAAATTTTATTCAGGAGCTAAAACCCTACGCTGGGGTGGATGTCAACGGCGTTTTATTTTTGAAGTGGAACACTGCTGCACGACACACTGGCAAGCGGGCATCTGAATATGCAACGTGATCACGAAAGAAGACGAGCCGGCCGCCTCCCGTATGAAAACCTGAACCGAACACAACGCAGCTTCTGACTTTTTTTTTTTTTCTTTTTGTGCCATTTCATTCCGTATTAGGTGGATAAATAGGAGATTTTAAGCCAATGGCAGGATCACTGGGGAGCTGCAAACTCTTGGACAGAGCTAAGGCTTTGCTTCGAGCCCTGCACAGATGTGTAATGGAAAATACAGACCAAGCTGGAAATTAAGAAAGCAGCGGTGGGGGGGGGGGGGGGGGGGTGAATTGCAGAGCTAAAGAAAATGACACACTCAGGAACCCAGAGACTAAAATATAGGTGAGGTAAAATTTTGAAATGGCACTGCGGAAGATGACGATCCCAGAACACCAGATGGCTGGTACCAGCCAGTGTCAACGGGAGTGCAGTAGCGGATGAGGGAGTCGCGGGCGTCTGGTTAGGCACTGGGAAGGATGACTGGAGGTCTCAGTCCAGGAAGGAAAGGTTATGTCATTAGGATTTGTGATGCAATGTTGTGAGATGTTGCCATGGATACGGAACACCGAATGGAGGAGTGGACACGGCCGATCCAGAGCGGCACCCGGTCGCCTCAGCTTCCCTGTCAGCGCTGAGGGGTCCAAATGGCCGGTTCCTTTCCCTTAAAATGACGGGACATCTGCCCAGCTTTCCAAGTCCTGGATAGCTGGGGAGGTGGGGGGGGGGTGGGTTGAGAAAAAAAAAATCAGGATAGAGTCCAAGGCCTACGGGAGGCTCCACTTGCTCATATCTGTTTCCAGGCCTCATCAGCCCCCCCACCAGGATACCAAGAGCAGCTCCCACAACCCAGAAGAGAGGCTGACTGACGGACCTATCTGCGATCCACGCAGCTGGACACAATATCTCAGCGAGTTTGGTGACCCCATAGTTCATTACGCCCAGTGCCGTTACTCTGCAGTGTCACTGGAAGGCAGAATCCATTTCTCAACACCGCTCGCTTTTATTTATGTAACTTTTAATGCTAAAACGTCAGTGGGGCCTGCTGGTTCTCTCATCCTTGCTGGCCGCTGCCAGTGCCTGGAAGTATGTGACACCCCCCAGCTCCCCTGAACTACAGCATACTGCAAGAAAAGGTGCTGCTGCTTCGTACACTGTGTGACATCTCAGCTCTCAAAGTCAAATACCTTCTGCAGCCTATGGTACTCTTCAGTATTCCATAGCATTCTTTCTTTGTGCTTCTGTCTTCCTTCACTGTCTCATCTTTCTTTTGATTGGAGGGTTATGAATCTTGGCCTAGAGCTTAATGGTGAAATTGCTTTAGTGACCTTAGGATTTGAATCAGCAATATTGCAATTACAGGTAGAGTGTTCTAATCAGATGAGCCACACACAAGTATATTCTTTCTTCTCCTCTTCATGTCCCCATTTTAAGTTTTCCTCTTGCTCATTGCCTTTCCAAGATCGGATGAATCAAAGTCTGACTGTGTGATTAACAGCCTATTTTAAATCGGAAAGCCGTGCCAGCGCAGATTTAGAGATCGCTGTATCTGCGAGCCGCGAGAGGAATGCAGGTGTGAACGTCATGCGTATCTGCTGGGATCGCACCTGGACACGTCACCGGGGTAAGTGTTGACCCCGCCGCTAGACCGACGTAAAGCGGAAATGGGGGTGGACTTAGGGTGACCACGGGAAATGCTGAAGCCAGATGCCTTATGTCTACCTCGAACATTAAAGATCAGAAACTTAAAATCATTAAATGAACAATATCCATATGCTCTTATTTATAAGTTACTATTGGACTTTAAACACTCACCAGGACAAGCTTCCTAGTAGAGCAGTGAACAGTGTAATGATGCTGGAGTGTATGGTAGGATGATCTCTCTGTCTCTGAAAGAAGTATCAATGGACTGAACACTGTGGACACAGGCAGTCTATGCACATTTTAAAATATCTATAAAGAACGCCAGAACGGCAATTACCTTGGTTGACCGGTTGTTCATTTTAGGAGTGTCTACTGATGGTCACGGTCCAAGAATTTTGTCTTAAATTAGGAAAGTCGCAGCAAAGTGAACGAGTCAAAGTTTCAACAAAGAAGTAAAAATCAAAAAATCAGACTCAGTGCTGCTGTTAAAAATAATCACACCTCTGTCTGACCTGAGTTACATGAATAACATGAAGGGATGAATCTCAGAATAATAACGGAAGGAAATGATCACGATTCAGATGCGGTGAAATTGCTGCGGATTATAATGTACATCCATTGATACCAATGTTATTGTTACTTATTTCTCAAAAGACACATCAAACAGGGAATGTGAGTAAAGTCGGGTGTAATTTAGAGATTTATGGCCCATTTTGGCCTTTAATTAACATATAATGATGCTTATTAGTCACATCTCTTAATGAAATTTCTGCATTCATTCTATTGTGAATGGTTATAGTTTCCGTCTCCTTGTTACCAAGATGTCTCTCTGCCATTACACTCAACACAGACAAAGAAAAGACAATTTTGAAGAAACATGAAACAAAACTGGCTACCTATCGGTAAGAAAGACAAAAATGGGAGTGCAAGAACAGTCTATTTTAAAATTGTGGTTGTGGTCAGTAATAGACTGTTTAAATTTTATGACCTTTGGGGTGTATTTTAACGGTATCCCTGATGCACCTTTATTTTATTTGCATATCTATCCTCCAAACAGTTGTCCTATTCATGGGGTGTGTGTGTGTGTGTGTGTGGGGGGGGGAGGGTGCTGGAGTTTATCCCGGGCAGCATAAGGCACAAGGTGAGAGTGCTTCCTGTATGGGGTGCCAGTCCGTCACAGGACACACACTATAACGCACTATCTACATTTTATACATAGCTGGCATGTCTTTGGACTGCGGGAGGAAACCCATGTGACGTGGGAATATCATGAGGAAACTGTGTTAACCACTGAACCACCATTCACAATCTTTAAGCAAAAGGCTTATGCTGTATGCTGTCTGGTCTGGGCTAGGATCCAGGGTTCCCATATGACCCTAACCAGGATAAGCTGTGTCTGTGTGGATGTATGTGTGTGTGTGTGTGTGTGTGTGTGTATATATATATATATACATACACACACACATAGATAGATAGATAGATAGATAGATAGATAGATAGATAGATAGAGACAGGCAGGCAGGCATATAGACAGACATACGGACCGAGGGAGACGAGTATATGTGTACCTACATAGGTTTCTCTATGGAAGTAATAATTCGCAAGTCTCCAAACATAAGCACATGTAATATTACGTATCCGAATAATTCGAAGTTTTCTCCGTATGACAGCGATGAGATCCCTCCCCGTACTGAAGTAGTTCACGACCCCCTTTCAAGTACTAAAGATGTGAATTGCCACGGGAATGCAGTTACGCTGCCATTCTGCTAGAGGGAGGTAGTGCAACGGCGAACACGCTCGCTGGCTGCCACTTCAGACTGCCTTTAAACGTGACAAATTTAATATTTCCATCGCGACGAGTAACAGAAGAACAACATATCTCTGATCATATCTCTGAACCCAAGTGTTATGAACATCACACATGCTTGGACGCGCTGTTTCCCCGTTAATGATTATCCTTGTCCAGGTCCTCGAAATGTTAAGTCTTTACTTTTGAAAACACGTCCTGAGGGCACCAAGACGGCTAAGAAAGTTAACCTGAATATGTGTGTACGCCCTGCTACGCGTTAATACATTAAATGGACTCGCCAAGTCATCCTCCTTAAATTTAAATGCTATATTTATATTAAAACGCACGGCGACTGATGTCCTTCCAACTATTTGACAATAAAGCGGAAGGTAGACATTGACTCACATGGTATTTATTCTTTAGGGTTGATAATAATAGACATGATAATATAGCACCCAAGTCGTAGCAAACTGTGAGGGTTAATGCCTTAGCAGGTGTTAGTCAAACACGTTCCTCCGAGTGGAGCGGAATAGGCGAGTGGGTGGACCGATCGCATCAAAGTAGCCTACAAACACCCACCATTATCTTTCCCTGCTTCAGAAGTTGAGTCTCTGTGCCTCGCTTCTGTGGTTGGTCTTACAAATGAAAAATTCGAGAGAAAAAACCATAAGGATCTTCGTCTATTATATCGCACTCGCAGATTGTTTTGTATCGTATACAGCAGTTAATCGCGATGCGATAGCAGGCTATGCATTTGCATACTTCTGCAGATAATAACATGAACCACGACCTGGATTCCCTGGGCCGTAACCAGGAGGAAGACCCCAGGTCCTTTTGCGATTGCGTTTTGTACTCGTGCCAAAATAGCTCTGTCTATTCTGTCACCATTGCTTAGTCTGCGTATCCTCCTGAGAGGCACATACCATCAAGAAGTTCTTACAGAGAAACGACTAAACAAAAGGAGCACATACCCATTATTAATGTAACAAGATTTTAGTATATTAGTATATTAATGCCTTTTCATTTACACTTATATCAACACGCCCCACTTTTGCACACAGAGGATCTCAGAATTGTACGCAGACTACATTGTAAAATATGCCCCATGTGTTGTTTTTGGGTAAAATAAAGCTTTTCGACTTCCTGGATGTTTATTGAACCCTAGTATTGAACGTACATTTCCCTCGCCCGTCATAACAGGACATAACTGCTGGATGTACTAGGCTAAATCTTCCAGTAAAAATGAAACTGCATGTATGAATTGAGTTTTTAAGCAGAACTGGAAACAAGCTTTTTTTCTAAAAAAAAAAAAAACACTAGGACTTTAAAATTTCATATCTTGTTTGTTTCTTAATACGTATTTTAAAATAAATTATGTTATTTGCTAGGTCTGTGCCGTACCTCATGAATATTGCTAGAATGTAACTTATTTTTCACGTTTTTTTTCTTTTTGGCGTTGCACTGTAGCAGACTGACGAAACAAACCTTAATAAATAAACCGCAGTCAGTCGCAGAATTTGCATTACTCCTGAAAGTCAAAATTAGACTGTCTGTTGCAAACTCCACCCTTCCTGTTTCGGCTGCAGCAGACCGTCCGCGACTGTGAACCAAATGATTCACTGTGGCCCGGACTTTTCTCTGCCTTTGCAGCGGCGGCGGCAGCAGCAGAGACTAAGAGGAGGAGAAGGGGGAGTGACAACCCGTTCCTGGAAGAGCCAGCCCGGGGAGTCAGTCACATTCTTGGCTGGGATTCAATGACTGAGCCAGACACACACAAACACTGAGAAAGGGGGGCTGCGAGGGAGGGAGGGAGAGAGAGAGAGACGGAGAGAGAGAGGGCGAGAGAGAGAGCACAGGCTTGCTCGCTGGCTGGCGATCGCGACGCAGACATAGCTTACTGCAAAGGCAGACAGTGTGGATGCAACGTCTACCACTGCAGGAAAAAGACAGTGAGAAGAGGGACGAAAAGTGTGTGGAGTGTATATGGTCGCCGATACCACCCAAAAGGCGAAGCTCCGTCACGCATTTCGGTACTTTTCGTGGAACTTGGACGTGTATTTCTTTCGTTGTTGGGATCAGAAAGACGAGTTGGTAGATATGGACAGTAGGGAATCTATTACTGCAGGGGAAGACGCGCCGGTGTTACTATACGCCTAGTCGAGGGAATTGGAAACGCACGGCTCGGGACTTTTTTTTTGCTGGATGTTTGATGAAGCGCCTTCCCCGTTTTGCTAACTCTGGGAGACCCTGGATTTACAAGGAATCGGGACCTATCAGGAATATCGATTGCATCAGTTTCCTCGCCTCAAACGGAACTTTCTCTTTTGAAGTAGCACGCAAAACATGGAGCCTCGACAAAGCTTCCAGCCACATCCAGGACTGCAACAAACTCTGAAACAGTTTCATCTGAGTTCTATGAGTTCCCTGGGAGGTCCGGCGGCTTTCTCTGCGAGGTGGCAACATGATCTGCTGTTCAAGAAGGATGCTAAAGACCCGGAGCCAGTGCTTCATCTTCCCATGCAGCCGCCCCCAGTAATGCCGGGACCCCTGTTCATCCCATCGGACCGCTCGACCGAAAGGTGCGAGACGGTGCTGGAGAGTGAGACCATCTCCTGCTTCGTAGTCGGGGGCGAGAAGCGCCTCTGTCTGCCTCAGATCCTCAACACGGTGCTGCGGGATTTCTCACTCCAGCAGATCAACTCGGTGTGTGACGACCTCCACATCTACTGCTCCAGGTGTACCGCGGACCAGCTGGAGATCCTCAAAGTCATGGGGATCCTGCCCTTCTCGGCGCCGTCGTGCGGCCTCATCACCAAAACGGATGCGGAGCGCCTCTGCAATGCCCTGATTTACGGGGGCACGTACCCCCCGCACTGCAAAAAGGATTTCGCCGGCTCCCTGGAGCTGGAGCTGACGGAGAAGAGCTTCAAGGTGTACCACGAGTGCTTCGGGAAGTGTAAGGGACTCTTCGTGCCGGAGTTGTACACCAGCCCCAACGCCGCCTGCATCCAGTGCATGGACTGCAGGCTTATGTACCCGACCCATAAGTTCGTGGTGCACAGTCACAAATCGCTGGAGAACAGGACTTGCCACTGGGGTTTTGACTCCGCCAACTGGAGGGCGTACGTTCTCCTTAGCCAGGATTACACGGGGAAGGAGGAGAAGAGGCGTCTGGAGCAGCTTTTAGACGAAATCAAAGAAAAATTCGACTTCGCCAACAAGTATAAGAGGAAAGCGTCCAAGGTGAGTTTTAAATGTATATATTTTCTATTTCTTATTTATTATTATTATTATTTTGCAAATAAATGCAATTATGGTTTTCGGAAGATCGCAACTCAAATGAATAGATTGGGTTAGGGTCGGTTATGTCAAAGATTTTTTACTATTAATAATACGTTAAGGTTTGGTGGTATTTTTTCTGATTGCGCGAATTGTGTGATCTCCCAATTTCAAGTGACTGTGGGTGTCTGTCCTCTTAGTCAGATGTCATATTGCATATCCTCATCCGTCTCATACCACTGCGGTACGAGTGCTCGTTGGCTTCTGGGTGCTTCGCAAAGTAGTATGCGTGTAACTAGCATACTTTATTATTCTTAATAATAATAATATTAATAATATGCATTAATGCATCGATTTTTTCACTGTTGCTAAAGGGATCATTCAGAACTGGTTATGGGTGGGTGGGATCAACTGGGGTTAAAATTACCCTGATTTCACGTAATTTGACGTACTACTGTTACTAATTAGTCGCGAAAAATAACAGGACGCCCGCATCGCCATAAAACTCTCACTCTTCTATTGCGCCTCTACAGGCTTTAAAGGCACGAGGTTACTGTAAATCTGTACGGGCCGCATAATACTTGCCGTAAATATTTTCTCTTTTAACAATGAGATTATTCTCATTTACCGGAAGTTTTTTTAGAAGCATCGGAAGAAAAACAACTCGCAATCAATATAAATAAATAAGCAAAGTGTTACGACTAGAGTATATAAACACTTCCCCAACATCAGTTTGGCTCTCTGCTACCCGCTCGCCCGTCCCGTCCCGCCCCCCCAGCCCGACGCCCCGTACGCCCCCCTGCACCTCGCAGGTCTCCCGGTGTGCTGCAGGGATGCATAGATCTGGCCGCACTGTTATCTCACGTACTTGAAGGTGGATGTGTTTTTAATGATGTATCCATCCCTGCCTAATGGCGTGCTACTTAGCAAGTTTGAACTCACAGAGGGTGGCCAACGACCGGGCTTTTCAGCGGGGGAGAGATGGCAGATGTTGTGTCTGCGCTGAGAGGCCATTATTGCCCCGTTAGCTGCACTCAGCTTGGCGGATATACTGCTCGCTTTATGTAATTTCACTTAACGATTCAAACCCTTTCCATATATCAACAGTTAACACAAATGCGGGCTTTCATCATACCGACCTTTGTATTAAATAAATAGAGAGCAGGAAATAGTTCGGTTTGTGATGCGTTTGTATTGTTAGAAATTATTTTTGTTGTTTTTCGCTCCATGCTTGCTCGTTTTTTTCAGTGCCTGTTTATGAGGTATTAAACTGAACGTTTGCAGTTTAATTGCAAATGTTCAGATGTTTTCTGGAGTGATTAAGCTTTTGCCAAAGGAGCAGACAAAAGACAGTTGTATGGATTTACAAGAATGATGGCAATATTAAAGATCAGCATAAAACTTTACAGAATTATTTAAGGTGACAACCTCTAGGCCCTGCTCTGATTTTCGCCACCTGGATGCTATTGACTTTCATATACTGGCGGTGCTCAATGCACGTTCTTTGATCTGGAATTTGCAGGAATCGTGGGTCCTTTGCTACATGCCCTTGTTGCATTTGCTGTACTTACATTCTGGGGGCTCTGTAGTGCTACGTAAATGTGACTTTTACTTCGAGAGTGGGGGCTACCAGCCTGCAGACCGAAGCCTGTTTGTACCCTCTGGGTTGGAGGGGGATTATGGCTTCATGCGAATGGTGCAGGCAAAAGTGCCTCTCCTCCTCCCCGCAGTAAACGGGGTAAAAGACCCCTGCCCCCTTTAATGAAAGGCCGGCACGTTCATTTGCATCGACTGTTACCCTTGAATGGAGTTGATAAAGACGGGATAGCAGTATTGTGCTGGAAACATAATATGCCCCAACAATGGGCCGCATTCAGTGACGGGGGGGG
>JAABNX020000119.1:4491966-4503656 GCA_015163995.2 Mormyrus lacerda | reverse complement strand
AGCCCGCACCCCAACCCCGTCTCTACTTCCATATTCCGAATCGCCAATCCCAATCTAATTTATGGAATATTTTGGAGGTAACTGTATACGTCGGCGGCGATGATAACATCTCCAGGCCTCCGTGACAGACAGGAACTCAGCAGTGCTCAGTTAATAACATAAACTCCCAGGAAAGCCGGTGCTTGGCAGAAGAGCAGGGAGTGAGTGAGTAAGGCAGCACCAGTGTGCGAGGGGGGGTAATTGGGACCATGTGAACTTCCCTCAGCACTGGATTAGGGCAGGAACGGAACTCTTGCCCCCACCCCAACCCCCGCCCCCTGACGATCACCTCCAATTAGATGCGCTCTGGGCAAGCGAGACGGATGGTGGGGGGAGGTGCGGTGGGGGCAAACCTGGTGAAAGATAGGAACGAGGAGAGGGGAGTGTGTCACGTCTCCCAGACCCTGGGCCCCACCCTGCCTGTTGGGGTCACGTCCGTGTGGCGCTAATGGAAGGAAACGGGGCGGCAGAGTCACGAAGATGGCAAAGACGAGGGCCCAGAAATGTCGCTTACGTGCGCGGATTACGTAAAGGAGCACTGTATGGTGTGTGTGTGTGTCTGTGTGCAGTCGTGAAACGTGTGCTCACTTGTGTCAAAGTGACTCCACATGTCTCACCAGACCATAATAGATGATGGCACCCTAGGAGCTCAAGCTCTCCGTGCCAGCACTGGTGTCGATTTTAGAGAACAAACGCGGCATTGTGAAGGGCCGCGTTTAGTGCCTCTGCAACACAGAGCCAGTACGTCTCCGTAGCTTGAGATGGCCACGCGTTTAGTAGCCGAAGCTGGCCTGTGACCTCGGGAAGTGGCGGAGAGTGGCACTGTCGTCACCGTGACAAGGTGTGGCCACACGCCGTGCGCATTATCCTTGCGTTTTTGGACCGGCATCTGATTGCGTGAATCGCGAGGTTATTTACCGTTGGTGTGCGTGCGAGCCGGGTGGTATTCCTCAGGCCCAACAGCTCACCCTGCGTTGTTAAGGAAGTCGTTAGAAGCACATAAACCGTGAAGATGGTGTCAATTAGTCCGAGAAGCGTGGGACGGAGGCCAGGCACTAGGAGTCTGGCTCGGCACCTGGCCTCGGCGTAGCTGCTCTGAAAACGGCGGTCCATTCCACACCTCGCACTCTCCGGCAAACTTGACTCAGTCGCCATAGACCCCGAGCGCGCGACGGGGCTCATTAGAACGGCGGCCCGGCCGTGCCGACGAGCTTCACGGCTAATTACCCTGCCCAAAATGCACGTGTCAGGGAAAAAGGAACCATTTATCCCTCAGAGTTTAAATTGGCGTCCGTAGTGACGTTTCGGCAAAGCACAACAGGCAGTCGGGACAGGTTAGCAGCATGTAGAGACCGCCTGCTCCGGGATCGAACGCTGCGTGGGGAAAGCGCACTCGCCTGGACCGTCCAGAATAATCAGAGACGAGAGTCTGAAAAGAAAAAAGCAAGAAGAGTGAAATCGTGCCTCACCTGGTGGGTCTGTCACGCCAGCGAATCTACAGTTATGGTGTCTGACAGGGATGATTGATACAGGTGGACCTCGTCTTACGGGTGTCATAAACAGACCCTCACAAAGGCCTGCTTCATGCTGCTGACTCCAGTCACGTGGGGACCTTCGTAAGGTCCACCATAGGACCCCTCTGGCTCTTTGGTTTTTGTTGGCTGGCGACGCAAAGCTCGGATTGTTTGGGCTTCTCTATTTATTTTCCGAATCTATATATATTTTTTTTCTTCTTCATAAAATTGTAGAAATTCCCGTGTTTTCTTTTCAGCGTCATTTAGCTTAAGCCGTGTGATTTATGAAGCGGCCTGCCCTAATTCCTGCAGCTCTCCCCTTATTAGGCCCGTAAGCGCACTCCCCAAAGCACGTGCGACTCCGCGTGCCGGGGTCACCCGCTTCAAAAGGACACTCGGCCGCCAGATACGCCACAATTAATCGCACAGATCCGGCGCTTCCGCTAAACAGACTGATAGCAGCAGGGCGCAGAGTCTCTCCTTCAAACGGGCGGATGAGAGCCGCTGTTTCCCTGAGAGCCAGGGTGCCATGACATGGTATGATGTATGGGAACACGCCACATTTACCGGTGCGTAAATATGATGTTAGCGCGTGTTCGATTTCTTTGACTCCCCCCCCCCAGTGCTACTGGAGCCAAAATGAAAGTCAGGGGTTTCAAGTGTGCGAGGTCACAGGCCAATGCTCACTGCAAGCTCCCGTGAGGTAATTATGTGTTTGTGTTTATAAGCCGACGCTGACTCGCCACACTGTAGCTCTCTCTTTCTCTTCTCTGTACCTCTCTCTCTCTCTTTTTCTCTCTCTCTTTCTCTCCCTCCCTCTACCCTCCAGAATTCCCTTCTTTTGCACACCAGTCGTCTCCCTCTGGGAAGTGGTGCCGGCAAAGCTGGCTGGGCTATACATCTCTGTCAAAATCTCTATGAATAAATTAACCTTTTAAAGATTAGTGCACCCTAATACCGCAGGGTTTTTTTTAAACAGAACAAACACTGAAAAATGTTTTGTCAAAGCCCCAGCAAGTTGGTGTCAGCAGCGTCATGGAAACTTTAAAGGCGTAGACACTCATTTTTTTTTTTAAATTTCTTCCCGCATGATGTCTGGAAGCTTCCGTTCCCAGTTCTCATTCCCAGTTTCACTTGCATGCGTTGGGCCTAAAGTACCTCTGAGGGATTTTTCATCAGCTAAAAAAAAACAAAACATTTACAATCGACAAACTGTAGCTAATCCTAAATTATTACTAAGCTAAATTCTGCTCTTTCATCAGAACTTATCGCTTTACAGTTTTTTTTTTTTAAAAGGGTGCCTAGTACTTAATAGATTCTGATCAATGTGTTATGTGCTATAATATTTTATGCTGGTTAATACTTTTATGTCATGCTGTCACCAAGAAAGCTTTTCATTCTGCTGGTGGCTTTGGGTTTTCCAGTTGTATGTGATGCTTGGAGTTTTTCTTGTCAGTTTCCACATTTAGTGGAGAGTGAAATCGGTTTAACGCAAGAGAGTTATGGAAATGATTGTAGGAGTGAGGACTAGGTGGAAGGTGAGTTGGTAAATCCTTTTGAAAAGTCACACGCACACCATGGTCGTCACCAGAGTTGCCTGATATTTTTTTACCACACTTGGGGACACTTCAGCAATGCAGGTAAATATTCCCGACAAGCCGTGATTCATAAGGAGACAAAGGCAATTTTAGTTTGTCCCCCCCACAAGAGGAGGAGGAATCAAATTTTATAGACAATTTAAACCTTTCAGTTTCACCAGCTTAAATATGTTTCCTACAATATAATTCAACATAACGCTGGGACATTGGCCAGGTTTTACAACGAAGGCGATTCTTGTGGTTCCCTTGTAAAACTCCTCCAGCAACAGAAAGATATTCTCCTAAAGTGGGGGGGACATTGGACTTGCCCCACCATCCAATGGTGGGGGTTATTTGTACTCAGGGCTGTACCCGAAGCACGTCCAGATACCTCCAGGCACCAAATGAGCATGTAGGACCTGAAATGATATACTCTGTACAAAAAAAGACGACTTCTTTGTTTAGGCATATTGGTAAACAGTGACTATGATAGAGACAGTCATCCAGGTGTCACAGGGGGTGGGGTTGAGCATTGGGGGGGGAAGGGGGACCCTTCATTTTTTTCGTTTTTTGTTTTATTATCGTTTCTGATCCACAGTGGTCCGTTGTTGGTGCCTATCCTGCAAGCGTCCGCCGTGAATCAGCGTAATTAAGAGGAGCAGCTTTTAGGTTAAAATTACTCACTGAAAAATAAAGTGCTGCTGCATACAGGAGTGGGGGTGGCGTGGCATGACATGGATTGACTGTGTCACTGGTGTTAGGTTACTGCGTGGCCCAGCAGAGCAGCCCGGGACGTCCCCTGGACTTCCTGACTTGGAGCACATGCCAGCCCCTATACAGAAGGTTTCCCCCAACCTCCAACACCCCCCAAAAAACATACAAAAGACACTCGATGACCTGCGCCCCTAAATGCCACCCAGTCCCCCACTCTGTGGTATTCCACTCCGTCTTCGTTTACCTCAAGCATGTTTTAGGTAAGTCTTCTGCTTCCTGTAGGATTCCCTGTCCTGGCACACGCGCCCGTGGTGGTTCTGCCGTACCGTTCATTCCGGCCGTTCCGGCACGAACCCAATGCTCCACACACGCGCTCTTCATTATGAAGCATGACTTCTCCCCGTTGACCCCAGGCCCACTTCTGAAAAATTAAGCTCTGCATTATAAAGTTCCATTCCTCTTTGCCCCGTGAGACTACAGTGTTTGTCTTTATTCCTGAAAAGCAGGGATATTCCCAAATATGTGCCGTTCCCCCCTCCTTGCTCCCTGTGGCAGATGTAAATTTGGAAACGTATGCTGGCCCCCGGGATCTTGGCATCCGACATACCTGCGTTTTCCTCTCCTGCCTGTAGGTGGCAGCGCAGCCCACCGCATATACCCCGCTGTCTTGCTACACCCCCCCCCCCCCCCCCCTCACGCTGCTGTCTGTCGCTCACATGCCCAGGCGGCAGCAGCCAACATATGGAAATGCTTGATTTGATATAGTGTCGTTTTACATTGTAGAAATGAGCGTATGTATTTTTCAGTTCAGAGTGAGAAATGCGATCTGGGGGTTACTACTAGTTTTTTAAATAAAAAACATACTTCTTATTAAACCATTATCTGAGAATAGCAGAGGGGCTGGAGATAAGGGTACCCGCGTATGTTTTACGACATGCTGCTGGCGAGGGATCGAGAGCCGCCCCGGGGGGCGTTACGCGTCAGGCCAAGATGGCCGACTTCACACTGGGTCTCAGGACTCAGGCCTGGTCTGCGGTCCCTGCTACACCAGGCCCTGACCCTCCCCCCCCCAGGGCGGTCGACATGGCAACGCAGGCCTCAGTGACTCGGTATATGGTACTTATGTCATTCCAGCCCATAATGTAACATCTGACATGTTAGACGGAGCATAATTATGCTCCTTTGTTTTTTTTTGTCAAGAATGTGAATGTTACATAAATATAATCTGATTTTGTGCATTTGAATGACAGCCACAGAGGCGGCTTATTTATCCCCTAGGCTAACAGTCCAGGCATCAGCCTTGACGTTTCAGTGTTTATATTAAGCGACGCGTTTGAGGTGATCGCGAGGTGCCCGTCGACATGCTCGCTCAGGCTTCACCTTCATGATTATTTATCCAAAAAAAGGCGAAAGGCTTGCTGAATGTCTCCTCAGATACTGATGGTGGTATGTTTTAGAGCTAAGTCTGCGATGGTTTGAAAATCGTTTTCCTTGTCTGACTAACTATGCAGAATATTCTGTTTGTATTTTCAGCCCCGGACTGAAGGGGAAACGATGTAGGCTTTTCAGTGGTGATTACAGCGTTGTCTTCTGATAAAGGAGATGTTGGGGTGATAGACTGTTGAGAAGAATTAGTGTTTGTTTTACTGGGGGACATAGAATGTTTTGGTCTTTAGTGCGTTTTAGTTTGCTTGAGACAACAAATTTGGGGGGCGCTGGATGGAAAGGATGAGCGATTGTGGCCGTCGCCTCGTGGTTCCGGAGAAGTCCGCGTCGCCGAGTCCCAACAGACGTTTCGTAAGTCAATGAGTCCTGAGCGGAAACCGCAGAGATGAACGTCTGGCCCCAGTGTTTTTAACCACATCTAATGAGACGGAAGCCTTTGGAGAAGATTGAGGTTTTCTAACCAGATACTTTAATCGGTCCACTGATACCAGAAAGCAAAGAGTCATTACAAAGCATGTGAAAAGAATTCACCTAAAGCAGCCTTTGGTTTAGCCTTTGGCTTTGCGTTCTTTAGGGATCCATTTTATCATTGTCTTTAAAGATTCACATCAAGTAAAGCTTTATTGTCATAACAGCCACGGACAATACACAGTGAATGAAACTGTGTTCGCCCTGAACTCATGGTGCATCATTCGTGACAGAACAAACATTACAGCGCTAAGAAAGGGAGTCATGTACAATGATCAATAAATGAAGAGGTGGGCGGGCTGAGAGAACACTGCTACTGACACAGTGCTGTGCCAAAGTCTCAGGCAGTCCAAAGAAACGTTTAAAGTGGTTTATCTGGGTAGCAAGTGTACTTTGGCTTAGAACAAAAAACGCAATTTAACATTAGAACGTATGCAAATTAAGAGTAACACGATAAAAACTAGTAATAATTTCTTCTGTTTTCTAAAAAGTCACTGATATCTAGTTGGATGGCATGTAGATGAACGTCACTTCAGTTCCCAAACCTCTCCTCAGGGGCACCTCAGCCATTCCATGATTTTGTTAAATTTCACCAACAGATCAATTAATTAATTAAATAAATTGGTTAAAAAGTCAGTGACAGATTGACTAGCCGTATGAGGCGTGCTAGTGGCCTAGTCAAAAAATATATGGCTGTACCGGACGGTTGCTGCAAATACTGGGGTGATTTTAGCAGAGATTCTCAAATGGCTAAGATGACACACTATGACAGGCATAATATCATAGTTTTACACCAACACAAGGATAATTTAAACATCATTTTCTTTGCCTGCCTAAGACTTTTGCACAGTACTGAATTTCCTTCCGAACACAACGTAACATAACAAGCATTGCACGTTGAACAAACAACAGGTACTCCTACACAACACTGGGAAATGAATGAATGACAATGCAGTATCACCCTCGTCTGTGCTTACGCTTAGAGTAGATTTACACTCGGCTGAGATTCAGCTGTTTCTCGTTTGCTGTAATAGTGTTTCCCTCAGAAAAATCCCTGTTGGTTCCTGAAGACCAAGGAAAGAATCGTAGGGTTTGGCAGACCCTGCGAGGGGGCAGGAGGTGCCGCGATTCTCAGCCATAAAAGGGCCGTGAGGCTGCTGGGACTGATCCAGGACCAGCGCGGGTAGGAGGTCGGGCCATCATGTTAAAGGGAGGCGGCCTCAATGCTGCCGCGGGGGCCACCAGACTCCCAGAATAATGGTGAGGGAGGCAGTTATCCAGAGGGGGCCGCCACCATTACTATACCACGTGTCTTTCTGCAGTGAGTGAGACGGAGAGAACCATGGATCGGCAGAACATGGAGAGCCCTCCCGGCCCATAACTGCCGCACCTGGTTTTGGAAAACCGCGCCCCGGTGGGCGGAGCTCCGGCCCCATGCTACTGCTTCCTGCCGCGGGAGACACAAACATGCATAACGGCTATCCCAGAAGGATGTGCACAGCCCTCTTCACGCCCTCCCGCAAACATAAACATGCCGCGTTTTATTTTTAAGGGAAATTCTCCATGTCCCGTATAAAAGTAATAAAAAAAGACCTTACGTTCTCATTCTTTAAATTTGTATAAGTGCTTTTTCTCACGTAGTGTGACGCTCGCTGGCTAGTGGCCTAATCCTCTCTGATGATTTCGTGCCTAGCAAAAATAAATTTAACTACCTACAGATACTGGATAGGTAACAATGATGGTATTGTGGTTAACCCGTAAAGGTGACCTTGACTTTGGTTATTTTACAGTAATTTAATATTCCGAGCTCACCAGAGGATCTTGTCCAAGCATGAGGGATCCGGGGGATTATAAAGAGAAAGAGGACATGTATCTGTTCTCTGACAGAAAAGGGCCGGGTTTCCTGTAAAGGTACAAATGGGTCTCCCGTCGTAGCGCTGTGTTCTGTTAGCGTAGCGGTGACGCTGTGAGCTGCGAGGAGCCAGATGCTTCCCTCTCCTCCGAGCGGGAGCCGGCTGCCCTAATCTCCCGCTCATTGAGACCTCAAACGGCTGTCACCCTCCCTGTCACGCTCCGCTGCCCTCAGCCGATTGGCTAGAGGCAGATTTATTTCTGGCTGTCACAGCCAATAGCATCCCGGCGTGGTTCACGCTGCTGTTTAGTTCCAGTGACAAACATGCTGATTAGAGGAGCCCGGTGATGGATGGCTCTTTGTTGAAGAGTAACAGAGTTTTTATTGCGTCACGATGGACCTGACGCCGTACGGCCGCTCACCATCCCGGCTGGTGTGGCCTCACCTCCACAGGTCATCCTGAAAAGGTCAGGAGTTAATCAGCAAATTGTTTTTTTTCCCCCTGTACTTTTACTGAAGTAAAATTGCTCGTTTTGCAGTCATATTTGCAGACACTCCATTACTGTTGCTTCCATGGCCGTCATAATCCCTGTTGTGTTCTAGGTTGACCCCACCCCCTCCCACACCCAGAGGGCGCCGTTGTTCCCCCAGCCTCCCGGTTGACGTCCCGCTGGGTCCTGTGTGTGAGGGAAGGTGTGGATGGAGACGCAGAAACAGGAACGCCGAAACGCACGTGAGCAAATTCCAGGTAACGACCCAAGATCGGTGTCATCGTAGCGATGCATCGTACTGCTCGAAAAAGACGACGAACCTTCCGGACTCATTGCTAGACTCACCTTAATGTGAAGTTTGTTTTTAAAGGATTTGCGTCTTTGAGTCTCATGAGCCTGAATATCAAGCCGACAACCGCCGGTTGGTTGCTAATTGATGTTGTTTGATTTTACAGCCAAACTAAATGAAACGTTGGTGAGTCAAAGGCCAGGGAGAAAAACCTGTGAAAACACATATTGTTTGTTGGGGGGGGAGGGGGGGGAGGAAAAATAAACACGTTTTACGAGAGTGGCACAATCTTTGTAAAATCTTTGAGTCTAAGCTGACGGAGCCTGAGGTTTCGGGTTTGGTGTTATCACATCTTCCCTGGAGTGTCCCAGTCCTTGGAGTGAGGGGGGCTGTGCTCAGGATACAGGTTGATGGTGTTCCCCTGGAAGCAGACGCTCGCCTGCATTAATGACTCCTAACTAAAACATTCATAAAGTGTTATTGGATTTTAAATACCGAGGTTAAGAAGCGTGACCTTGGGGGGCTGAAGGTCGCGTTTCCGTCCCGGCGGCCCCCGCCTCCCTCTCCCTCACCCTCTGCACAGGTCCGGCCGTTACATCATGAACCTCCATTCCAGACTGGATGGAGTTCAACAGTGGCCCAAGGCACTGAATATTTTTCCATTTATTTCGGAGAGGGGCTCGAAGTTGGGGGGGGGGAGGGGCTGACACGCCGGGAAAGAGGGCGGAACGCATTATGAGTTAAGTAATGAGTAATCAGCAGCGGCTCCCGTCTGCACGGCCTCCACTCAATCTCATGGTTAACTGAGCCATGGCGGGATGGGGGCAGCTCTGCTGGGTTCGGGGGCCGGGGTCTGGGCCGGGCGTGCCGCCTGCCCGCCGTCGCTGGTGGCTTGAGGAGACGCAGGAGATCCCTGCATGCCGGCCTGCTCCGCCATACCGCCAGGGACCTGCAGCACCCCCGCAACTGGCCGTTTCTGTGTGCCTTTTGTGGGTAAATCTATTACCCATGTGTTATTAATGTAAGCAGGCCCTGTGGCAATGCTCCCTCTGCCCCCCCTCCCCCCTCCCTCTCTCTTTATCTACCCCTCCCCGTTTATTGGGACGCCAGCTTCCTCTGGGTCTGAATTTGCTGAATCCACCGCTGCTCCTCTCAGCAGCCTAGCATAATTATTAAAACACCTGATGCAGAAAATTGATATTCGCCTCTCCTACTCATAACACCCCCCCCCCCCCATAAAAAGTAGACACTTTGTGTGTAAGAGGGGAGACAGCTGTTCCTGGGCTCCCAGTGGCCCTGGTGTAGCATGTGTCAGGTGTCAGGTTGGGAGATTCCCGCGGTTTGTTGGAGGGACAGGACTCCAGGAAATCCCAGGCTTTGGGTGGAGAACCGGGACGCGCACCGCATGTATCCAGATTCTCGTTCTGCAATCGGACACGGGTCTCCACACAGGTAGCTGAGTTGGGGGGTGCGTTCGGTGTCACCTCGGTAAAGTCAAACAAATGTCAGTCTGCATCGCGCAAACAAACGAAACTGACCAAACAACCATGCTGGCGATTTCCCCGCTGTGGCCGCCAGTGCCGCCGTTGCCGGTGCGCGCAATATTAAGCGTAACAATGATGAATTAATGTCGCGTCACATGGCGATAACTGTCACTTTGATTTCTTGTCAGGCGTCACGCTGCTTCAGCTGGGAGCCCTTAAAGTACGGCGGCAGTAATCTGGTGAAAAAGAAAGCGCTAAGCCACCGTGAAGCAGAGGTTTCATTTTGGTTCCGGGCCCAGTTTGTTTTGTCACAGGGCCAAACCATCTGTATGGACCAGAGGGGGGTGTGGGGGTACCTCAGACATTTGCAGTGTAGCCGGGCCACTTGAGTCAGTCCCCTGGTTAACTTAATAGCCTCGATCATGAGCTTGACCTGCAGTTTTCTTTAAGGATACTAAGGCGGCCATCTTGCTGGGCCCTCAGGGCCATCACCCACATCAATTTGCATAACTCCGCCCACCCGAGCATAAACCATTAGTTTTTGTGGACGTGTCGGCTTGTGAGCGTCAGTGCCACGCATGGCAAGGCGTGTCTGTGACTGTAAGCGACAGCATTATTAAGACAGAGACCAGACAGATGTCATTAAACAGGCCAGGCACACTGCACAAGAAGTAAATCAGGCACATTTTCGGCCACACGTTTCGGTGGCGGGCCTGCAATCCATCGGGTCCTCAGTACCCCATTACCCAAGAAGCCAAGGGCTCTAAATGGCGTCTGCTATTTTCAATAACTTTGCAGTCACAGCAGCAGCGGTATTTTATTGGTCTGTGTGACTCAGAGCTCAGAGCTGTTAAAGATATAAAAAGGCAGTAAATGATACGGCAACTTTAATCACAAACCAGAAGAACGTTAAGCGTGTGCATTCGGAGAGAGGGGCCCACGAGGGCCTCCCAAACACCTGTCTGGCGTTACGCCACTTGAGGTTATGGTCTGTGCCACAGGTTGGCATCCGTGGTCAACGAAGGGTCGTCCGTGTCGATTAATTAATCACGTTAACGTCGACCAGGCAGAAAATCTTGCGCCCTTCAGCGAGCTGTCCGTGGGGGCAGCGACTGATTTGCAAATCGCTAAGTACATCCAGGTCGCTAATAAACGTGACTGGTGCATAATTTGGCTAATTTAAAGTCAACCAGATGTTGAGGTCCTACCCATAGCAGCCGTGAAAGAAAGGGCCATGTGTCGGAAGATCTGATCTCGGGAAGACGACTGTCAGCTCCATTATCGCACTCGCAGGGCTGGTGTCCATGTCTGTTTAACACTCTTGTCTGTGGTATAATAAACACGAGAGGTTTGTGGGCGCTTGTCCACCAAAAGAATGGACCGTTAATCCTTTTGACTTCTAACCAGCCAATGTGTCCACGGTAAACTTTAACAGTCACAAACACTCTTAGCTGAATCTGAGAAGTAACAACATAAGTAATTCACCAAAGCATATCCTAAGACATGACCAAATTATCCATGCATTAAAAAAGTGTGTGTGTGTGTGTGTGTGTGTGTGTGTGTGTGTCTGGTGGACCACGCCGGGGGGGTGTCGTAATTGCTTTCTCATGGTAGAATTTTTTTATGGGTGAGGAAGGAGCTTCCTAACATTCTCCGTCTTGTGTTGTCTATCCGTTTGTCTTATGGAAGCAGGAACATGTGGCTTCTTAGTGGAAAAAAACAATCCACACAAAGTTGCAAATCAGAGAAGAAAAGATAAAGCGGCTTTTTTTTTCCACAAACCTCTGAGGGGGGGGGGGGGGGGGGGGTGGGGGTT
>JAABNX020000119.1:4446948-4477367 GCA_015163995.2 Mormyrus lacerda | reverse complement strand
ACATGATAAGGTTCTGGAACATAGTAAGAGGGAGACTGTGTCGGGGGGGGGGGGAGGTGGGGATGGGGACTATGCCAGCATCCGGGGACCAAAATAAGGGGTTAAAATTGTTTTATTTTTAAAATATTAAGTTTATTTTAGTTTTAGTGGAGGGGGACTGTATTAGGTTGGAATATTGAAGTAGATTATTAAACTGTGAAAGGAGGAGGCAAAAAAAAAAGAAGCTAAAAGGTTGATGGGGTTGAAAGATGTTCTCCATGTTTTAAATATTAAACCTATTTCAAGTTTAATGAAGTGCAAATACTATTGGGAGGTTCTTAACCGGAATATTAAAAGGCAGAGGTCGAATGGGGCCCGTTTTCATTATTTCAAGCGCTCACCTTTAGCCTGCCGAGACTCTGTTCTGGGACAGCGACAGATGGGGCGGAGCCTCGAAGATTAGCCAATGGCGTGAGGCGAGTGTAAAAGGGGCGGGGACCCCGGTTGCCCATCGGCCAGACGTTGGTTAGCAAAGAGGAAGGAGGAGCCAGGGAAGGGGAACGAGAAGAGGTGGCTCGGAAAGTCCGGCTGTTTGCCATGGGAGCTTCCCATGCGCAGCCCAAGTCACCATCACGGCGGCAACTTACACACGATTGGTTAAAATAATCCAACTTTCGATTATCCCTCACCCCTCCCCCCTTTGCTCACCCGGTGTAAAAAAAAATGTGTATGTGTCAGCCTGATTAGACATAAAAGGTGCAGCGGACACTTTGAAGAGGCTGCGAAGCTGGAGATGCCGTTGGAGGAAATTCCAGAGTGAGCGGCTGGGAAAGCCCGCGTCGATGAGATAACACTCCCTGTGAGCGCAGGCTAACGCTGTCCATCTCGAGATCAGTTACAAAAAAGCCCCTGTGAAACCTGAAAGGTCAAAGAGTGGGTTTCACCCAGCACTGTCGCGGTGTGACGAGGGTAAATGTGAACGTGCCCCAGTGCCTGGGAGCCTGAGGCAGGAAGAAGAGGGGATGAGAGACACCCTGTATGGGATGCTGGTCCATCACAGGGCACGCAGACACCATCACAGCCACAATCACAGACCCCTGTGTTTCTTTAGACTGTGAGAAGAAATTCAGGTAAGAAAAGGGAAAACCTCCACACTGACCTACCGAGAGGCGTCACCTCCACACTGACCGACCGAGAGGCGGCACCTCCACACTGACCGACCGAGAGGCGTCACCTCCACACTGACCTACCGAGAGGCGTCACCTCCACACTCACCTACCGAGAGGCGTCACCTCCACACTCACCTACCGAGAGGCGTCACCTCCACACTGACCGACCGAGAGGCGGCACCTCCACACTGACCTACCAAGAGGCGGCACCTCCACACTGACCAACCGAGCGGCGGCATCTCCACACTGACCTACCGAGAGGCGTCACCTCCGCACTGACCTACCGAGAGGCAGCACCTCCACACTGACCTACCGAGAGGCGTCACCTCCACACTGACCGACCGAGAGGCGGCACCTCCACACTGACCGACCGAGAGGCGTCACCTCCACACTGACCTACCGAGAGGCGTCACCTCCACACTGACCTACCGAGAGGCGTCACCTCCACACTGACCGACCGAGAGGCAGCACCTCCACACTCACTTACCGAGAGGCGGCACCTCCACATTGAGCGACTGAGAGGCGTCATTGAGGTTTATGTACATTTACAGAGCTGCTATTATACTCTTCTCTAGTCTAGCTTTTATTTCCTTTCTTGGTATTTCCTTTTGAGAGGGACAAGAGGTCATCCAGCTGCAGGGGTGTGGGTTCGATTCCCGCCCCCAGTTCCGTGTGTGGAGTTTGCATGTTCCTCTTGTGTTGTGTAGGTTTCCTTCCACAGTTCAAACATGGTGTCCTTGGTGAGTGATCATGTGAGTGCATGTGATTGATTGATTGTGTGTAGGTGTGTGTGTATGAGTGTGTGTGTGTGTGTGTGTGTTTCCTCCTGTTTATACTCTGGACTTTACTGAACTGACTCCAAGTTTCTCTGTGATCCTGCACTAGATAAATGTTTATAAAAGGTGGATGGATGGATATTTTGTCTCACGTGATAATTTTCTTTCATTCTGAAAAACCATTAAGAACCATAAAACAAACCAGAATGTGAAATTGAGCTTTAACGTTCATGACGTGTGACATGCACAAACAGATGCTGTTAGGAGTGTTACTAAAAACACAGAATGTGAAAACAGATCACCCCCATGCTACTCTGATGAAGACTGATCACAAAATCAGCCAATAAGAGCTGGACAAAGGTCATGTGACAGCCATGTGGCTGACCCTAGTATGTGAAAAACCATCACACTGGCCCGGACCAGCCCTGACTGAGGAACACTGAACATGGATCCCCAGTGCTCGCACACACACACACACACACACACACACTTGCACACACACACTCACACACACACAAGCTCACACACGCACACGCTCGCACACACACACACACACACACACACACATGCACACACAAGCTCCTCTCCATCTCCCGGTCTGCCCACATCCCAAGTGCACAGTGGATTGAAATTACTCAGATGAGCGAGTCCAGCCAGCCAACACCCCTTGCTAGGAAAATCTCTTATCTATTTAGTCACTCATGCAGTTTTTTTTGTTCCTGTCCTTAATCTACTTTTCCTGAAGAAATTATCCTGAAAACAGATGCCTGTGACAACAGAGAATACTATACGGTGCAGATTTATGCTCCAGCTGATCTATAAATACTACATAGTAATACTAATACTACTGTTTCATTACGTAATACATTACGATATTACATAACACATTACTCTGCTGCCCTGCTGACTTTTCTGCATCCAAATTGGCATGTTTTACTGGCGCGGTTATCTTTCAAAATCTAGCTGATGGGTAGGATAGCATGGTCCCCCCCCTCCTCTGGGACCCATGCGACAAGTGGTGTCATTAACAACTACCCCACCTGCTGGTCAAATAATCCAACACATTAAGGGGAGAGAGGGAGTAAGTACCTGGGTTGCACAGATGTTCACTGGACTATCAGTTCTGCCTGTGTGTTTGGTGCTGGTGTTGCTAGCTGGACCCAGATTCTACAATCCTTTGATGCTGATGATTCGTGGGAAAATCATGCCATGCAGGTGAGAAACCTACCAATACTTATGTCATTAATTATTTAACAGACGCATTTGTACGAAGTGACATACTGCGAGAATCAGAGAGCAGAGTCACCCAAAAACCTTATACCATTACTATGGGACTTGAACCCACAGCCTTCCAAGGGGCCAAATCTGCTCAGACCCTCCTCAGACATAAAATTGTTACTTTCTGTGTTGTTTCCAGGCATATCTGTATGCTTCAGGTCTCACAAACTAAAATTCCACACCTCAGACACACAAGAGCTGATAACAGTGAGGATTCTTACAGTTTCTTAACTTGGCACCCTTTTCTCAAAATGAACCTAAAAGGTCAGTTTCATATCTGTATCTGCCCATTTCACAGGCAGAGTGCCGGATTTCGTTACGCAGACACGCCTCTTCGTTAACGATATGGACAAACACATCAAAAAATGAGGCAGCTCCTCTGTCCGCGGAAGAACATCTCCTACCATCTCGGGAGGAGGGATACTGTGATCCAGCAGAGCGTTCATCCAGCGATTCAAGAGATAAAAGCTACGCGCAGGGCGGGTCAATAAACGAGCGCTCGACTCGAGAGGCACGCTAACACCATTACATCGCGACCTAAAGGGACGCCAATGGAAAAATGAATGAACAGGAAGGACGCCAGCTGGGATTACAAAGCCCCCGATTAATAATCCGAGGTTTATTTTCAATAACGAGCATCTCCTTCTTCGTGGGTGGTGATGAGGTGACTCGCTTTGCACCCTTGTCTAGATAGCAGGTCAGACATGCATGTTTATGGGTTCGGGACTCGGGTGAAGGTGAGGGAAAGTGCAAGAGGTCCCGGGGGGTCTTGGTGTCGTGTCGGCGGGAAAAAACCCCATTTTGACTGGGGCTCACCGGTGGTCGTTTTGCATCTGTCTGCAGCCGACTGTCAGGTCTGCGCTTCCTAAGTCCACCCAGATCCGCCTGATTCAGAGTGACTTGTGACTGCAATATAACGGTCAGTGCCCCCCCCCCCGTCCCCTAGTCAGGTTTACCGGACGACTTTCCGAACACCTCCTGACACTTAACGGCTGAGCTTCTGTAATCTACGCAACAACCGAGGTCAATTTAATTATCCTGTTTTCTTAAAGAGCCTGTGCCAATTTCTCAGCCAACCCTCTTAATGCCCGGGAGATTATCATTGTCTCAGATTTAATGATCTACCTCCTGGTGCCAGCAACCACTTCCTATAGCCGTTGGGCTGCTCTCTGTGTTTACGCCCAGTGACATTCCCCGAATATCTTGGTAGCAAACCCATCTCATACCCCATCGGTGCGGGAATAAGCGGGTTTGAACGGATAAGCAGCCAGACTCCAACTGCCCTGCCTTGCACACAACAATAGGATCCCCCCCGCCCACATCCGAGGCGCTCCCATTAAACCGTGACTACAAACCCACCCACCCTAAGAGCCCATTAGTAAGAGGGCCATCAACCCCCCGTCTCACCCCCCTGTTGGCTCCTACCTGACACACCTGCGATTACATGCTCCTGGAGAAAAGAAACCAACCAAACAAAATGGAACCCTTTGTGATTTTCCCAGTGGAGATTTTGGTGTTTTTTTTTTTGACTTTGGTGGTCTACAGTTGATGTTTTAAAAAAAAAACAAAAAACCCACAATTCCCTGCTCTGTACAGCTTGCAAGCCAGCACCTAGCTGAATAGTCTCACCTTCACCTCGCAAAATCATTTCATAGTCGCTGCCTACAGAGCACAGGCATATATGTCTTCTCCTGATCTTATTGTCATCACATTTTCATCACTTTCTGAAGCGAAGTCCTTGTAGCCTCGTGGACCAAATGTGACTTTGGTTTAATTGATCTAACCAGAACCAAGGTTCACCAATGTAGAGGCAGAAATGAGTCCACCAGTGCCTCGGCGTAATCAGACGAACACGGACTCCTACCTGAGATGTCCTGATTGCCATAATTCCAGCCAGACCCTGCGAGGACGGCAGGCAGCGGGGAACCTGCCCGGCTGTCTCCCTCTGCCTGCGGCGTGATGTGCCGTACAGTGTCTTTGTTTTTACGGTTCTTGCGCCGACCCGATCCGGAAGGTTGCCAGCTGTCCCCATTTGCCTGTTCTGCCAGGCCCCCTTGGCCACCGGCAGCCGGACCCTCCTTAAAGTTCGACGGGGAGACCTGCTCCTCCTTGATCTGGACGGGGTGGAACTCAGGCGGCCATTGGGGCGGTGCTGAGGTGTCCTCCTGGCTCTCGTGGCTTTTGGGCTCCTGGTCCTCCTTGCCATAGGTGCTGCCGCCATCATGGCAGCTGGCGATGGCAGAGTCACCTGAGGAATTGGCTGGGCTGGTGCGACGAGCCAGCCAGGGGGAGGAGCTGCGGGCTGACATCATGGAGGCTAGAGCTTCCGCCCCTCCTCCGGCTGCCCCACCCACCGCCGCCACACCCATCTCAAATTCAGCCAGCTCTTCGGCCAGCTCGGAACGGATGCTGATGTCCAGCGCGGCCTTGATGAAGTTGTGGCACGCCTGCACGATGTCGGTCATCTGCAGGTAGCTGGCGGCCGACATCACCTCGATGACGTTCTTGCTGGTGAGTGCCAGGTGGGCGGAGTACATGAAGTCCAGGATGGTCTTGAAGCCCTGTGCCGTGACGATGTCCAGGTGTGTGACGGTGGCCTGCTGCTCCGGGCCCTTCTTCACCTGGCAGTAGAGTGTCTTGAAATAACGGCTGCTTCCCAGCAGCACGTTTTTGTGTGCCTTGAAGATCTTGCCCTCCACCACGATGCAGACGTCGCACAGGACGCCGTGCTGCCGCTGCTCGTTGAGCTCCCGTAGGAGCTGCCGGTAGTGGGACGTGATCTCCATGTCTTCCTTCCTGTTATTCATTTGACAATCTGGTGGGTCCTTATCCTGGTGAGATGCTGCAAAGACAAACAGATCGATGTTAGTGGGGTGAGCTCCTGACGGCCACAGCAACCCGGCTGATCTGCTCCAGCTGAAGGCTGGTGGTGATTGGGGTGGATAGGTTTGGTTTCAGCATTGGTAGGGATCCTGAATCCCCCACCCTCCTAAAAGCACACGGTACCCCTACAATACTGACATGGACATGTCCCTACTATCCATACCTAAAAATATGCTCATGCTTGAGCATTTAAGAGCAGGATGCGTCCTGGCCTCTGGCCTCATCTCATCACCAAGCTCCTCGCCTCCTCCTCGCCGCCTCATCACCGACATCAGTCATTTACACTCGCAAGTGGATACTGTTAGGTGGCGATACGATTCCCCAAATTGGTTCCGTTTTGGGATATTTCGCTGCTTTCTAGAGAATACTCTATCTTTCCTCTACCTTTCTTTTGGTAAGCAGCCATCAGGACTGGCTTGGGGACCTTGTTTCCACTCAAAAGCTTCACAAACTGACGTGCAATAATTAAATATAATTCTTTAACGGGGAAACAGAGCGTCACTGGATTTGTTGAAGAGTCTCTGTGGGCTGATTTGGTTCCGTGTGAAATAAGTTAACAGGATTTGCTGGTCGCGTGGCGGGGCCGTGGATCGTGTAAGATAAACAGACGGGAAAATTACTACGCACTTTAGAGAAACTGTTTGAGAGCCTGCGACGAACCACGGGTCAGATTTTACGTGCCATTGGCCAACAGGCAGTTACACCGTCATGGCAACGCGTCGCATAATTTGATGGAGTAACAAAACGCAAGTTCCGGAGGATCCGGAGGCTGCAAGAGGGCCTTGTTGTGGATGGTGTGTCCGGCAGGCCGGGTCGTTAAGAGGAACCCCCCCCCCCCACCAGCTCCGTTTTTTTCCATCGCACGCGGAAGCCTGTCAGGTCCGGTTGCGGCTAACAGGAGGAGACAGGCCGCGTTCGCAGTGGTGACAGAGCCATTTGCTGCGGGCTGAGCTCACATCAGCTCATGTTTATAAAAGTTTCCCTGAACCTGATGGCTTGTAAGATCAAATAAATCCACCAGCCCTCCTGTGTCGGCCTGGGCAAACACACCTTTCTCGGAAGACAAAAGAAACAATAACATGGCGAGTCGAGAATTTAAAAACAGGGAGCTTAACCGTGGCTGTCGGAGCTGTTTATCACTGCGTTTTCGGCACTTTACTGGTAATCGGTGCGAGCTTTTGCCAGCTGCTCGCACGGAGACGTCTCTCCGTCAGAGTAATTAAGCAAAAACCCGTCGGCGTCTTGTTCGACGGTTAACAAACCATACATGTTTGGGGGAATTAATTGTTCATCCCCTGTTAATTGCTCCTTTTCTTTTTCAAAGGAGTATGAGAAGTCCGAGCCCGTTTCAAAATGGGTTTATCGCCAGGGGCTTTCTGGTGTAGTGTGTGTGTGGGGGGGTCTTAGGGCTTAAGGTCAGAGCAACACAGAAACATAGAACAGGCCATGAACAAACACAACTGAAAAAAAGAAACATATAACTGTGAAATAAAGAACAGGGACCGGAGCTTGATTTTTTGCAGGGCTAGAGCTAAAAAAAAAATCTGTGTGAAAATAAGAATACTTAAGGGATCAGGTTACCACCCAGGCTCAGTCAAGCCTAAAGATAGCTTGTTTAGTTGGTTGGCTTAGTTATTCACTCACCTGTGACCTGTCACTGCACCCCCAGACTCTCTAAGCACAAATTCTGTAAAAACAGCAGGGACAACAAGGGGCCTGCCAGCAGGGGGTGATGTATGGCACACCCTGGCATGGCTGCAATGCTCCTTCCCCATTACCCATCCTAGAACCCAGGCCCACCCAGGCCACTACATCCAGGGAAGATAGGATCCACCTCCTTTCTGTGGCGGTCGGAGGGGGAGGGGGTAGGGCAGTAGATGAGGCTTTTATTTTGGTGACACCACTCCATGCTGCCTTTTTTCACCTGCCGCACACGGCGAGCCGCTTGTGGCATGACTGGAGGATGGGGGCAGGCTTCTCTCCCCCTTTTCCCTGTCACTCAACGCGGGGGGTGATAACATCTCGACCCGGATGATCCAGCTATATGGGGGAGGCTTAGGAAGGAGGGAGCGCTGGGTCAGAATGCCCAGGCAGCCGGCGGGTTTTGAAACGCGCCCTGTTGTGCCAGCCGGCAAAGCCGAGTTAATCCGCCGTACGGCGCCGCCCGTGGCCACGCGCCAGTCGAGGTGCTAGAGACTCAGAGGCAGGAAAAAAAAGCAAAACACAAAAAGACGAAGAGGCTGCGGAGCAAGAAGCGAAAACTGAAATCACAGAAAGGCCGTTCCTCTCCTGCCTTTCTCTTTTCTCCTTTGTTAGGGGACGTTTCCAGTCCCCCCCAGCCCCAGCCCCCCTCCTGGCGCGAGCCCAGGTAGAGGCCGCTGCCCACGCACGCCAGCGGGGGGTAAAGGGTCGAACGCTCTGGCTGCTCAAACCCGTCCCCGAGTCGCAGCCAGTCCCTGCGTCACCAAGATGACTCTCAGCCCTTTCTCTCTCCCCCCCCCACTGAGAGGGGTGGGGGTGTTTGGACAAAGGGCCATGTCGCCCAGGCCGGGCCGGGCCTGCGATTCCCACCACAAACAGCCTCACCTTGGGCTCTGGTCTCACGCAGCCCTTTAATCTGCTTCTCTAGTAATGAATCTAATTGTAATTATAAATCAGAATAAAATACGAGCCTATAATCTACTGAGCACAGGAGGTCCCAGGAGATATCATCTGAAGTGTCTTTAGCCTGTTCATGAACATTCCTCACACCCCACCTCACTCTCCATGGCCAGACCAAGGGTGAAGGTTCACTCCACTACTCCTAACTTTCTCCACTCTTATTGCATGTTTTGCTCTTGCCGTTTTTTTTTTAGTCTGAGTGGGTTGGGGGGGGCGGGGGGGTGAGTAAGATATCTTCTGTCAGGGAAGAGGGACCGGAGCCTCAGAGTGTGCCCTCACACTAGGCGATGCAAACCCTGCCTCAGCATGCTTGACCCCCAAAGTCCAGTTTGTTTGACTAGCATAATCGCTGGGTCCTGAGTCCCGGCCCAGTGCGCTTAATCGCGCTTGGACCCGCTTGCAGAGGAGAGCCCGAGCACAGGTGCTTGAATTCGAACACGATACACGTCCAGTGTGATTGCTAAACATGCCCGGGTACAGAACACAGAATACACCATTGATGCGACTGACACACGCTTGTGCACATGTACGCTATACATGAACCAGACACGGAAGGAGCGAATCGGGGAGGCTCCACAGATTGTGTGTTGTTTTCCCAAAATTATGTTGTGAAAAAATGACACATACAGATCGGGTAGAGACAAACCTTACAGAAACGTGGTGCAGAGGGATCACTTTGGTCTATTCCAGAGGTGCAGTGTTTGCTAGAAATTTGGGCCAACAGGAGTATTTAAGAACAACTGAATGCAAAACACAAAAACTGAGATATTTGGTTAAATATGGGATTATCTTGTTATATGTGCAGTGCGAATAAACAAAAATAGCCACGTGCCATCGTGCCAATGACTCCAAATAAGTCCTAATTAGGACATTAGTTATGAATTCCCGTCTCTTGTACAATTGTGCTTTCCTATTCCTACACAAAAAAGTTGCATGGTGATAACAAAAGTGAGCTCAGGACAGGGTCGTTAAGCGCAATGTAATCGCAGACCGGTAGGGGAGTGGGCAGGGAGGCCAATTTTGCTAGGGTACGGTACGGTACAAGGCAACCAGGCCAAGTGTGAGTTTTCCTGGTTTGGGCCCAAGATCCACACGGTTCTGTCCTACCAGGTAGCAGGCAGTTATGTGGTGACCCTTTGTCAGAGACCAAGAGCAGTGTCAATCAGCTGACATTCCATAATTACACTCTTTGAGACCTTTGAACGGGACACCAGCATACATTATGTATTATGCTACTTCTTGAAGGTGAGACAAGTTTTGTGGATTTTTTTTTGTGTTTCCCTGGGAGGCAAAATAGGTGCCAGCAAGTTCCCCAGTTGCAGACTGTTTAGCTTTCGACAACTAATTAAGGGGCTCTCATCATCATTAAGGCAGAGTGCACTGTGACACATTACGATAATGCATATCGTAATGGGTAATTAACTACAGAGAAGGAAAAAGGGTTTGCCCACGGAGAGAGCCGCTGCGATGGAGTGCAGAGTCAGAATCGCTTTCTGCTGCCATTACTGCCGAGACTGTGATTGGGTAAAATCACCATATACAGTATTAATAGGGACTGAATATAATTTCATTGCAATACATTGGAGGTATATGGTAGGTACAAGATACTACAAAATATTACAATGCGGTGTTTTGCAGTGTGTGTGGCTCAGTGGGCTAAGATTCTGTGCCTGTGATCGGAAGGTTGTTGGTTCTAATCGTGTCCTCAGCAGAGTAGTCACATTGCCCTTAACTTCCCACAGTGCTCCAGGAGTGCCGGCTAAATGGCTAACCCTGTGCTCAGACCCCAAGCTTCACTCTCACGTGTGTGTGTGTGTCTGTCTGTGCATCTCAAAGAAAAGCAGGGTGGGATGTGTGAAAAGAAGCATTTCAGTCTATCTGTTCTTGTGCAAATGGCAAACACAGCTTTATTTCAGTGTATGTATCAAGATGTCCAAATGGAAGGCAAATGTTTGCCAGTCTAGGGTCGTTCGGTCAGGTGAGTGCTGTATTGAACCAGGTGCACACGGACAGGTGTAACAAATTTCAGTGAGGTGGAGGAGTCTGTTTATTTCCAGAACTTTCCATGACCTGAGTGCGCTCACTTCCAAGGTGGTGTCCATGCACCGTGAAATGAGTCAGCCCAAAGATATTTCAGTAGGCGCGTCGCCGATCTCCTGCAAAACTTTGAGCAAACTCCAGATGCCTGGGATCCTTGTTTCTGATTGATCAGATATTGAATGCACACGGTTTTGCATATAGGAAGAATAGAAAGCACTTTTGTGGTCCTTTGCTCAGATGCAATGAACAGGCTCCCGTTTGTAGCGGGTGTTACTAGCCAGCATACCTATTACACCGGTCTGGACAAGGCTGATACTCAGGACAGCAGCGAGGCGAGAAAAAGAGAACATTTTACTGTGAAAAGCTAATTCTGTACACTGCCTAAATGCCACGTTGAAAATGGAGACGGATCTAAAAACTCAATGGGTGTAAAAAGTCTGATTTTTTTCAGTTACCTGTGTGTTTCAGTCATGGTCACAATAATGTTTCAATGAATATGTAATTAAAAATATAGAAGCCAGATTTTGTATTTTCGGGTCGTGGGTCCTGCCGACGTCGGGGACCTTTTTGCAGGTGCAAGTGCCTAAGAAAAACAATAATTAATAACCCACAGAACTTAGTACCAGTAAAAATAATAGATGAGGATTGATTCGACTGAGTTGTAAATAGACTGAGACAGGCACATAAATTACCGGGAACCTCGGCTGCCTTTATGAGCGCCGGTTGCCATGGTGGCTGGACGCATGTGAGGTGACTTATACGCCGGTATTCTTCTGCGTAACCTTTCTGTTTTGGAGGTGCCCTTTTCAAAATAGGGTCCTTTCACTCGCCTACTATTTTTTTTTTATCTCCGCCTCAACCTAGAAGTGTCAGATCCCCTTTCTAACGATGGATCGACGCTGGGAGCGTTCTCTGGTCAGCTCGGACGGGACCACTCTCATGCGTTTAGCGGAGCGGTCAGTGGCGGCCGTTACAGGAGCAGTAAAGCATGTGCACCGTCCCGTTACGAAAGCTTCCTGTCCGGCAGTCAGGAATTAGATATCGCCATCTAGGAAGGAAGGAGGAGCTGCCTGCCTTTTCAAGTTGCGTTGGCTGTCGCTCCCTCGGAACGGATTGATTTTTTTCGACTTAGGCTGTAAAAAGACCTCAGTAAGGCCTTTTCAACTCGGCCGTAAAAACGCTTAATCAATAAAATCTTTGGAGACAAATATGTTTGAGTACATTGACTCGATTTCATATCCAGGACCTAAATTAACTGCGAGATGCTGTCAGGTATTATGCATCATGCGTAATATTGTTTGTATTTTAAAAATTTGCAAAGACTTTACCCCACTTGATTCATGGATGATATAATGTACATTTTATTTGTGCAGCCATTTGTGAAATAGATGTATTGTGCAGATTAGAGTTTGAATTGGCCCATTCATTCTGGCAGTTTGTGCATCTTACTGTTACGCCCCTTACTGGTAAATATGTAACATGTTTTGGCCACTTCATATCCTATTCAATTACAGAGTATCCTTTTTCCTTGAAGCATTACAGTAATTGCTGAGTTTCCCTAAAATCTGTAATAAATATCAAAGGAATTTAGAGGCTTTTTCATAAACTCCACACATAGCACGCTGCTTAAACACACCAGCTAAGTGTTAAAAAGGGCGTCCCATAGGCTGAATGCAGGTTTTCTTTATACGCAAAATCGACGCAAATTCCTCCAGCCTGGTTTCAAGCTTAATTCTTGCATTGTCACAGGGCTGTAATTTAAGTCAATATGAAGTAAATCATTTTTGTGGCACTAATTAAAATTTCCCCTTAGCTGTAAAATGTCCCCAATATTATGTTCTTCGGCGGAACCCGCAGGATAAATCCACATTGTCACTGGCGATTCACCACGCCACATTAAACTCTTTTAGATCAATTAAACTTCCCGGCTCAGTTTACAAGTCACCAGACTTAATGTCCTGAATTTCCAAGAAACGCCCACACAGGAAACTGTACCTGCATTTAAATTTATTGGCCCTGGGCCAAGTAAACAATGGAGAGACTGCGAGGTATGATTTATTTGTCAGCTATAACGTTGCTGAAAAAAAGATGTACGTACAATTTAGCAAATGAAATAAAAAAAAAATGCTCACCATAACTTTTATATGTTCTTGAAAATATTTACATAGACATGTATTTATGTGTGCTTTACATATATGCATACGACAATTTAGTACTATATATAATACCCAGGGCTATAAGAAATAAATGTCTACCTATACTTAAAGCAATATAATATACAAAACGTATTTTCACGACGCCACCCGCACCAAAATAAATTCCTTGTATTTCTCTGTACTTGGTGAATAAAAAATATTGATTCTGAGATTCTGTTTCCGTGTTGTCGTCTCTTATTAGATGAGCCAGGCTTTTTAAGGCGTGCTTAACAGCTGCACGTTTGTAGTCATCGCGTTACTTACTGAATGCTGAACCGCAAGATGTGTGCGGCAAGGAAGACGAGGTACGATTCAGCACTCAGATGCTCTTGATGAGTATGGACTACTGCCGAAACGTGCATTCTTTCGGCACGCAGATGAGCCAGAGAAGGGGGGCTGGGTGGTCGGACTCCAGATTTAGCCGCGGGGGGAGCAGGTGTTTCGCGTGTGCGACGTGAAGAGAAACCGGCGCCAGGAACATCTGCTGCCTTCATCAAGGCCTCTGAGGGCCCCTGGCCGGTTAGTGTCTTGTCATTGGTACCTGTAAATAACACATTCATCAAAAAGTGTGACTATACCTCTCCCTTCCCCTTGTGCCAGAACTGTGCGGAAATGCTCTGTGACGGAGGCTTGAATTAATAATAGCCGTCTCACTCGGTGCATTCCAGCTTTTCAGTGGTGTAGCAGATAGCCAAAAAACATAACGCACAAAGCCAAGGTGGAAATCCTTGTTTTAGAATCGTAAGAAAATCAGGCGCTCCCCTAGTGGTGCGAGATGTCTCTGCACTCTGTTTCTCGTTGTTAATGAAACTCGGGGTACTGACGCACATAAACTGATATTGTTGGGTCCCCTGTGTTGGTTTGCCCTGTTGTTAATCCTGCCCCTCTGAGGTTGTGACCTGTTACAACTTTATGGACACTAGAATGCGCTCCTTTAAAAACAACAGCATGTTGCATGCTGAATTGCAGTTGTTTTAGTCTAGCTTTTATTCTACTTGTAATGACAATGTATAGTAGTTTTTATAGTTCAGGTTTACCTGTTCTCCTTTAAATGTTAATAGTTCATTTTCTTTTTTAATAAATAATATTTTTTTACACGATATGTTGTTATCCACCATTAGCTTCCTACAAATGGAATTTCAAAAAACTGTCGTTTGTTATTAATAAAACGCTAGTATCGGTAACTGAAAAAATACTTGACTGCTATCTTATAAACTGCTGGATGGCCAGGTTAATTGTTTTTGAAAACCTCCCTTGGGGGAAACAAACTGTATAGACTGAATTCGGTGTGACTTAACACATGCACTTTATGTCACCGGTGTGCTATGAGAGTCTGTGATTTCACACGTTTTATGTAAAATTTACAGTTGCAGTGTTAAATGACGCGGGAGCAGGGACACCCGAGCTCCCGGGGAACAAAGCGGCCGTGTTCAGAGAGCCTCCCGCACGCCGCCTCCGGCTCGCCCGGCCGTTTTATCGCCTTCCCCGCAGCTCCGAGGTGCGATCATAGCGCGGCGCTCACTGTTATGACTGTTAAGCGACGCGGCAGTAATGGGGAAAACACATGTACGTCGCACCTCTCTTTCCTGCGGTGCTGCACCCCGCCGCCACCCGATGCGGGGTCGCTAATGCCTGTTGCTGCAGTCAGACCGCAGGCGAGATTTGCGCGCTTGTGTGTAAAGAATCTGCGGACGGTAACTATCGTTAGTGAAGCACCAGGAGGATTTTAAATGAATAAATCAGCTTTCGGTTCAACCGTGATTAAACGGGAGCTGTTCAACGCCGTCACGCATAGCAGGTACTTCAGGAAAGTGAGCGTCCCAGCCGCAAATAAACAACGTTAAACCAAAGAGGAACCCGATGCCATCCCCGTTTATATCAGTTTCAGCGCTGGCGGGGTTCGTCCACATTGGCTCACAACCCAGCGCGCACGATCCTTCTGCTTTTATCTTCTGTCAGATTTGCGTAAAAATAAATATTTATTTGATAGGGTCATTTTTTCTGTTGAAAAAATTACATAATAATAAATACTTTTTAAAATAAAGTAAAACATGCAGACTAATGCACGTACAATTTCCCATATGTTAACCTGAAACAGTTGGTTAAAACTAATACAAAAACAAAAAAACATACAAAGCAAAGCATTTCCGCGTAAAACGGAGCTTCTGCTCACCTTTGGAGTTCTGGGATCCATCCGCGTGACGTGAGGGAGCCATAACGTCATTTTCTATGAAGAATGAGGTTTATTACCATTTTTATTACCATACTTTATGGTTTCAATGACTTTATATTTCTCGTCCGGCTGTTGACTGTTGATTATGATTATTTTGTACTCGTATAGTTTTAAAATGCTAGTAATATTTTAATTTGTAGTGTTTAAAGAAAAAAAAAAAAAAGCGAATGGGTGCATTATAGTCACTGTTATTGTATACCATATCCTTTACTGAATGTGACAGCCCAGCTTTGACATCGGTGCAGGCAATGATGTAAAGGTCTGAGGAAGATTGCCAGCATTTTAAAATTCATTTCAACACCGACTGTGCAACTCGTCCCGTGAAAAATAATTTGGCCTGTTGCCAGTTCAGAAATCGAAAAAGAACTGAGGCCAAATGAGTTACCCGTGAAATTAAAAGGTATTCTACTTAAGGAAGAGGTGGGGGGCGGTTTCGTAGTTACAGAATGAATTGGAATCCCCCTCATATCGATAACAGATTAACGCGGCCCATAAAAGTGCGAGGGCTGGACTGGGGTGCCCGTGTAACTGGAAGGTAGGTAATGAAATAAAGCGCTAACCTTTCTGCGGCGGCCGTGTAGGAGCGGCTCTTACACGCCGGCTCACTCTGGGCCGCTGAGCAGGGCCAGGCTTGGCAAAGGAACACACGCACCGCCTTTATAGCCAGCAGACCCAGTATTAATGAAAGTACCTCTGGCTCCAAGGGGATGAGGTCAGTTTTTTTGCTCAGGTCTGTTCTGGCTGAGGTGAGATTATTTGGCCCTGCGGGGGTTTATAGTTCTCTCCCCACCCCATTCTCCACTCCCCTCCCCCGCTCGATTATCGTATAATCCCGCGTGCTCATGTAGCGTTCCTTTCTGCCGCGAATTGCTTTATGCCGAAATGATTTATTAAAGTTAGTCAACCGGTATCACTGAAATAGGAAAAAAAAAAGTTTCACAAAAAGAAAGTTAAATGTACTGGACTGGTTTGTCATGGGGAGGGTGAGAGACTGAGGGAGCGTGACGGGCAGAGGGTGCAATGCATGCTGGGAAGTCTTCAACAGGTAGCACAAGTTGTGACCTGGGACTGCTACACAAACTCCTAAACACATAGTATGCAGAGTACTGCAGACAAACCCCTTCCCAGTTCCCCTGAACTCGGTGACCAGCACACACAGTCAGCTGCCAAACGCCGATAAGTATCACTGATGAACAGACAGTTCTGTACTTTACCCGTGTACTCTGTTTATACATATGCAGGCATATAATTTCCCTGTTTTATTTATTTATTTATTTTACTTTGCAAGGGGCCAGGAAATAATTTTCAGCTTTTTTCCCCGAGCTGGCAGAGTGTAGGCCTTTCGGTCTTCTGGAAAATCAGCTGTGCAGTTCACTTTGTCAGCCCGCTTTGCTGAATAATATACTGATCGGCTGGCTGTTTTTTTTTCTGTGATGGCATCTTCTTCTCTTCTTCTCTGGGCAGGCAGAAGATGGATGTTTTCAGCACCTTGGACAGGGAGTTTGTGGACGTATAGAAGGAGCTTGTACAGTGACTGATCATAATCTTTACATGCATGGATAATATAATGCATGATGCTGGTTATTAAATTTGCTCCTGGGGGTTTGATGAGAAAAACACATGAACCCCTTGGCTAAGGGGTTGGCTGGGGGGGGCTGGTAACTTAAGCCTGGCTTCATGTGAGTCTGCCATGCAAGGAAAAACACTGGGACATGTTGCATAATCTTAGGTGGTGTGTCAGTACACTCTGCGAGACAATATGCACACACATCACTTTCAGCTTTATGTAGGTATACATGGCCTGGTGTGGGGGGGGGGGGCGGAGGGGACAGTTATTTAGGTGAAATAGAGGTATCCAGGCAACCAGACAAGCCCATGTGACCAAGACAATCACATTATACAAGAACAACGACAACATGGGTTGGCCCCCCCTTCCTGGGTTGTTCCCCTGCGCCTGTAGGTTCTGGGATGAACTCCAGGCCCCCATGCCTGTACAGGGTAACTATGAAAAATGAGTGGGTAGATAATAATAATAATTATTATTATTATTTCGGACTGGCCTCCCACCTTGGGTCCACTCCTACCCCTGTGCTGTCCGAGTCCCACTCCGATCGGTTGGAAGATGAGTGAGTTCTTATTATTATTTATACTTACGTTATTTATATTGCATGCACTTTATCTGCATTCCTTTGCTTCATTTTTCAGTTCTGTACGGTGTGAGATATCATTGCTTGCATACAGTGGCCCCCCAGACTGCTATGATGACTTGGGATGGAAGACGTGATGTGTGGTCGAGAGTGACAATCGGAACAAATGTGACACTCTCAACTAACTCACTTACTCTGTAAAAGGTGCTGCAAATCCTATTAATTCAGTCTGACAAGGAGCGAATTATCACTACATGTACATGTTTAGGCCACAGTATTTAGTCTACTTTCTGTTTTCAGTAATTGGGTTAAATTGTAAAGTTGTTTTGCTCGAAAGAACATCTTTTCCGTATTTTATAGTTTCTTTACTGGCTACCTATAGTGAAAATCCCCGTGCTGTTCCTGTTCCTGTTCCTGACAGTCACATGGCAGCCAGGCTTCGTGTCAGACCAGTGAACCCCCCCCCCATTGCAGTCATGAGTGATTATTTTTATGTTTAAGCACAGTTCTCTCAGGTGTAACCAGAGAGACACACTCTGGATTCAGCCCATAATCACCATCCCTTCCCTGACAGAGCCACTCAGGAGGCCCCAATACCCGTTTTTATTTTATTTTATTTTATTTCACATTTCCCCTTTATAAACAGAGACTGGGCATGTAACAGAACAAAACTGTTGTACTGCATCTGGCCAAACTCAGTTTTTTTTTCTAAATAATCTTCCCAGTCGGCTCAGAAAGTTGTGGGAGGATTTTCAGTGATTACATATGTCCCTAAATTCCAAACAACGACTCAAATTTGACACTATGTAAATATGCATATTACATCTGTTACTCCATGCAAACAAACAAAAGAAAACTTAATGTAATTTAAGCTGGAAATATTTTTATCCTCCTCTTTTTAAATTTTTTTCTTTAATTTTGCCATCACCTACGAATGGAATGTAATTGGAGTGGCGGGGAGGTCTACGGTCCGTCGTTATGTTCCACGGGAGCATTTTGAGGTATTAAAGAGAGACGGCAAGCGGATGGACAGCGTGAACGTCCACTGCTTTGAATCTGAACGCCTGTCTGTACCAAAAAGCACTGCGTGCTGTGGTTGCGGATATTTTTCCGGGATTTTAAGCTATCCCAAGCTCGACAACAGCCTGGCGCGTTGAGGGCCGGCTGCCGAAGCATCTCTGGCGATGTGAAAAGGCCCCCCGTGGTCTTTACCGTACTCGAAAGGTGGGATTGGACTCTGCTGTTGAACGCCAGCCCGAGAAGACAGATTCATTCACCTCCTGTGTTCTTTGTAAAATGTTATCAACGGGATGAGAGGTGGGATCCACAGTGACGAGACTCCTGTTGGATTGCAATGTTGGTGGGAGGGGGGCTTTAGAAAGCGTGGGGGGGGCTTGTTGGGCAGGTCCAAAGCCCCAGTAAAGTATGGATGCTCCCCTAGTGCTAATGGTGGCCACACAGACTGGGCCTTTGCAGTCTGTGCTCTGTACCTGCACTCACAGCATTCGGATGTATTATATTATTATATTAGCATCCAAAAGTGTTAATGCCGTCCTCGTTGTTTTGGCACTTCTTCAGAACCACCACTTCGAATCCTTTGACGTCTCTTAACATGCCGTGACCCCGGTGCGCACGGAGTTAACGGGAACTTGTCATCGCACGTGTCCCCTTTGCTTATAACGAGACAGATGCATTCACGTTTTATTCGCAAAGCTGCAGTTCAGTGTACTTATTCTGAACACGGCCCTGCCGAGCCCGTATGTAGGATCTTCGCGTCTGTCATCATATTTGCATGTGGTTTTATTTATGTGGTAAATGACTCAATGGGGATCCTATTGCATAGGTATGACATCGTACTGCATGTTCTTAATCCTGCTGTATTTACAGCAAGCTTTTAATTAGTGGTGTTAGGGTTATTGTGAGGGGTGGCCGTTAAAAGGCACAGCCCTCACTGTGACACACGCCAGTGGGTTTAGGTCTTTCCCCAGTCTCAGTCTCTCCTTGGTGCCAGTAACGGCAGACTTGGAAAAAAAAAAGGTTCTGTCAAGGTCAAGACCCAAACCAGGGAAGGTAACTTGCATTAAATTCATCCCTCAGCCAGCAGCACAAGACTTGTCGCTGAAAGGTTTGTTCAGATGAGATAAAAAAGACTAAGAAGCAGGAATAGGAAAATGAAGTCTTCGCCTCAGAAAAAGGCATCTTGAAAAATACGAACAGCAGAACATTATTAGTAGATGGTCAGCTGCCAGTTTTAACACTTAATTTGAGTAGTAAATGTCCTCAGTTGGGCATATCTGCAGAAATATGTGCATATAGGAGAAAGGAAAATGACTCATTTGCAAAAAAGTATTTAATCAGTGATTTTTGGCACCGTTGTAAGTTATATTGTGGCGCAATAAGAGTTTTTCTTAGAGAATGGAAATGAATTTTTGCTTGTGCACACTGAAGTAATTTAAAAATGCTTGTCTGGGAAGAAGGCCACATGTTTAAAACTGTTTTGATGCAAGCGACATCGCACAGACAGATACTCATCTGAGTCAACAACAGTCAGTTTGCCCGCAATGCAGTTGACTGTAATTTGCAACAGATAAAAAAACAAGATGCATTTCCTTGTTCTGTGGGAATGTAATACTAAGAATGACAATTTATCACAGGGAAAGGCCGCATCTTGACATAATGATTGTAAAAACAGCAGGCTGCGCACGGTTCTGATCCAAGACCGCCCATGCCTGGTTCTGGAGCTCCCTGACTGGGGGGCTTATCTTAAACTGAGCCACAAACAGCTTTATGGAAGACAGTGCTTGAAGAGTAAGTCATCCCGTCTGCCTGTCAGTTAAGCGCTAATTAAATTGTACCCCTAAAAGCTGCACAAATTTGGCCCTCTGGGAGCAGTGCAGCGCACCTTCGAAACTGATGAATGCACCGGTCCACTGTGCTGTCGGCCTTCCTGGTCAGGGGTTGCGCCCCGTTGGCCCGTTTGAGGAGAGGGCCCAGTCTGTCGGCTGTTCTCACATTTGAGTAAACACTGTGCACTCACAGATCATCATACAGCACCTCTTTCCCCCCGCCCCCCTTTGGCGAAGATCCCTCATGGCTGAAATGGCCCGGCCACCCAAACAGCGAAAGGGGCCCCGGCGAGCCGTAGACCTACACTTCAGCCGCCCCGGGTTTCTGCCGGCCAGAGAGTGGAGAGAGAGCTCGATGGAGCCGCGCCAGTTGAGAAACAAACCTGATTTACTATCACTAAAAAATGAGCTGCAGATGTCAGCTTCCAGCTCTCCTCTGCTGCCAATTAGAGACACTCACGCAAAGAGCGCTTCTCTTTTTTTTTTTTTTACAACCCTTTTTTTTCCCTGCCCTCCTACTTTGGAGAGCCGGGCTCTGCTGATGATAACTTCGAAGTCGCGCGTCGGACCCAAAGCAGACCCTGTGCAGGGCAGTTCTGCAGAGTCAGCACTGAGCACAGCAAGGCACAGGGATCACTGGCAGAGTCAGCACTGAGCACAGCAAGGCACAGGGATCACTGGCATTATAAACAGCAGCATTCAGACAATGTAGCTCTTCAGTTTTTTTTTAAAAAAAGAAATTTATGATCTGACTGAAATTCAAAATACACATTTAGGAAAAAAAAGTAGCGTCTAAGGTTCTCCCAGTATCATTTCTTAAGCTAGATAACATTACCACCTGAGATAAACATGTTTTATGACAGAAAATACAACAGAGAATATGTCTGTTCTTTCCAAACATTTCAGAATTTACCACAAAGAGGCACCACAGAGGCCAAGATTCATTCTGCAACATCATCACTCAACCTGGTATGAATAAGAATTGAATTAGTCACTTTAAATTGTTACTGCAGGTTAGAATTGCATAAAACTAGGGGCCCTTTCAAGTCATTCTGACTGTTCTTGTGTTATTGGTGTGTGTGACTGATTGTAGAAATGTACATTTTATTCCAATAAATCACATTTTACTCACTGATTTGATAAGTTTCTTTTTACAAGGACTCTGTTTAATGTTTTTTCACATGTATGTATGTGAAAGTATTCAAAGCAATTTTAGGATACACTTACAGATGGAGGCCAGGGGGGCATTTGGTAACGCTTCACATTAACTGCACCTTCATAATGCCTTTATAATGCATTTGTAGGACATTCATAAGCAGCATGTAAGTATACCTTAACATACCTTAACATTTTTAATATACATTAATAGCAAATATTATATCGTAATAACAAACATTATAATAGTATGATGTTTGTTATTAATGTATATTAAAGATGACAGGGTATGTTAGGACATCAAGGTATACTTTCATGCTACTTATGAATGTCCTATGAATGCATTATAAAAGCATTATGAAGGTGTAGTTAATGTAAAGTGTTACCAAACATTTAAATTCTTTCCAAACTGTACACATATGTGAGTGTCACTGACCTGTGTAGAATACAGATAAACGGCGATATCGTTTTCTCTCTGTATTGTTTAGGATTCATAATATGCATTTGTAAATATACGTTTTGTTGCTAAGAAAATGTAACTTAAAAAGGGTAGAGGCTGAGTTGATGTATTTAATTTGTTTAGTCTGGAACCCAGATTGTGTCTCTCAACCCTATTGAGTGTTCTATCACAGCCTGCGCGGGAAATACGCTATCGGTAAGTTGTTATTCTACGCCACAGTCGAACGCGTTTAAAGGTTAGTAGGTTACAGATGTCGGAACTGCATTTATAATGCCGTTCATGTAATAACTTGTAGCCAAATACATAAGTAATGTTTTCAGCTGTCCACATGGGGGTTTTTAGAATTTCAACAAACAATTTCCAGCTTAACATTATAGGGTTTACCGTACCCAGCACTTAGACCATTCCAAGTTTAAAAGGCAGGGTTTTTAAAAGAGCGTGCAAGAGATTTAAGGAAGTGAGTGGAGCAACACTTTGAAAACCACTGGACTTCCTCTTCAGTAAATGTTTGCAGGTGAACGAGGCTATAGTGTTTAAATACGATGTTTGCCATTGTGCATAAATGACGCGTAAACAAATGCATTATGAATACAATGATTTAAACGATAAATGTTTAGTCCATTCATATTTAGTCCCAGATATTTTTTATGAGATCATACAGAGGGCTGCCCAGGCAGAGAACAGATTTTGCAGCAAAGCAACCAGAGGTTAATTTTTAGTTTACGGTATCTAATGGTCCATGAGCTAAATAATAATAAAGCTAGTGGTTGTGGGTTAATTAAATGTTTATGAAGGGATCTTAATTTGACATATTGCTGATCTATATTTAATGCTGTTAGCATCGTTTGGTGTAATATAAATACATGACGGAGGTATGTGTCTGTTTCCAATAGGAGCCTTTGTAATAACATTTATGGGATTAAGTGGGAAAGGGGAAAATAGTTACCTGATTTATTACTTGGGGTTTCTGCTTAGTGCAGCAGTTTTTTTAAAACAAGTGTTTTCCTTTTTCTCCCTCATTTGAGCCGTGTGAATAAATGCTAGTTTGTGTTTCTCCCTACCCCGAGGGGCTGGTCGCAGACCTATCTGCCGCAGGTTCCCCACCTCACGCTTCGAACAGGAAGCTGAATCCGGGCTCGTGAGGAAACTGGAGGAGTCGAGAGCCGTCGGGTTTCGGACAGCTGAGACCTAACAGCGGCCAGACCTCTGCATGGGCGCCTATGGCGGACAGTAACCTACTGCTGACGCAGAAGCCCTCTGCCCTTCCCCTCACCACATATTCCTTCCATCGGGCAACAAAACGCTTGCAATGTCCGTTCCTTCTCATATCTGTCAACCGGCGCGATCAATTAATGTCGATCAGAAAATTGTGCAGACTCTTATCATACGTATTCCCATGTTTTCTCTAAAGATGGGTGCAATGCGTGAATTGCTTCAGCAAAACATTAAGCTGTACAGATGTTAAAAAGAATGTACATTTTTGAGAGTGGCTTTAAATAAAATCTCCTTCCAAAGCAAATCACTATCAGCTGTGGCTTCACGTTTTCATATTGATTTTATCCCGTTGTGGGAAGAAAATGGTTCATTCAAATCCGTTGCCTTCTAAGGAGAAAATTACAGCGCTGAATGAAGTGTCAATTATAATCAAAGAACACCTCAAAAGTGGCAAGATGTATTATATATTAATTACCCTATTTTAATGTCAGGTTATTTTGATTGGTCATTAGAATGAACGACTTGTACCGAGTCTAGATTATGATCCCATTCAAACCACACCTCACACCCATTAAATTGTTTGACCTCTTGGTGGGGACCCTCATTCCCTCCCCCAGGTGGCTGATTGGGGAATTGCAGGCATAAAATACCATCAGCGTACATAGAATCTAGGAATGTTATGCGGCTCGCGCTTATAGGAATTCTCGTTCGGGATCGGGGATCTCATCTGGTCAGATGGGCAAAGGTGATAATCCCCCAAAAAGATTCTCGTAGACTGGAATGAAGGGTTGGAGGCCGACACCGAAAGAGGACATCAAGCTTATACAATAAAGCTATAGCTCAGGGAGAATGGATATAGTTGCTGAAGTAATCAAAATGTTACATAGCATGTCGTTACATGGCATTTTCAATTAAAGTAATGTAATAGGCCCACATCTTTTAGTGAGTGCCATTTCCTTTGTCTCCTTGTGTCCGCGTGCGTATGTTTTTCAAATAAACTAATGCGCAGTAGGAAGTGTTTTATTTTGTTCTGGAGTCTATGTACATTCTCGTAAATGTGCTTACTAAAATATACGGATGTAAATATATGCGATCCTCTTATACTGAATGGAAATACTAATGAACGAAATAACACGTCATTAACTATTCTGAGATGTTTTTGTTTTACAATAGTTCTACACAATAAACGGTTTTATATATTTTTAGGTGCTATAAATAGTAATGCTGGATTTATGTGAAACACTAAACAACACCTGTTACACACAGGTAACGTAATAATTGAGTTTTAAAATATTTAGAACTGAAAAACACTTTTAAAATAGCTTTTTCAGTTTTGGTGGTCTCGGAAAACCTTCAAAGTGGGCTAGACGAAAGACTGGGGAAATATGATCGATTGATCATTATCACAAAAACCGTGTTTCGTCTTATAACTTCCATATAAGGTGTAGCTACATGTTTCTTAGGGTCCTTGGAGACTTAATGACTAAAACTTTACAGGTATGAGATGCCACCTCTTTCTGCTGATACTACTTAAACAACTGAGATAACCTTTCATTTATTTTTGAAAGAAAACACATTTGTAACCGGGAATAGGTAATACTGAGATGTATGAGTTGCGTGGCACGCAACACATTTCCTGTTTAAGAATCGCAAATCCAATTTATAGACTAATTGCCGCCTTAATAATGTTTGAATATACTCAGTAAGCCTAATCCGTCTGCGCGCTGTTCTGCGTACATGGATGTCCCTGGGTTAGGGAAAGCGATGTGTATTAATTGTGTTTGCGGTATTTATGTTGCAGTGTTTGAATGTTTTGATCACTTCCGTCGAATTAGATATGCATCGATTATCCATTTTTGACTTTCTAATGTGCCTGATTTTGTAACGCCAAATTACTTGTTTTCTCACCGCTTATAGACGGCTGGAGCATTTGCATATACCATTAATTGACAAAAAGTGTGATAATAGTTGTTGCATGTTTACTTTTACGCTGCGCCCCAAGAAGTTTACAGTCTAAGTTAATGCAGTAATTAGGGCTGACTATTTATTTTTTGTTTCATTGTTTCTTGGTGTGAGACCTTAAATAATACATTTACTGCACGTGCTCCTACTGCGTGTTGCACTCAATTGCTCTTTTATATTTTCGTACTAAATCTCCCTGCAAATGTTTGGGTATGTTTATTGTTAGAGGCAAAGTGCTTCATCTCAGGGTAGTCTCACAAATCAGCAGCTGCCTTAAAAAACAGTTTGGTAGATTTATTAAACAATATTTTATGGGTGATTGAGATACGTGTCTGGTTCCAGAACGATCAAGTAAATTAATTTTGAATTGTAAGAAGCACGCTCTCCAAAATGGCCGCCAAATCGTGTCATAACCCACAACAAAAACATCCATCGAATTATAAATGCCTATTGGAATCTTTCTTTATCTGAAAATATTGCATATTTTTACCTTTTCCGTTTCATATATAAAAATATGCAAATCACGTATATATAAAAATATGCAAATCACGTAGAACGAATAGCCCAATTGTCTACACCAGATCTTTAAATATGCCATATTTCTAAACCAAGGCAAAGTTTAGGAAATGCCAAATGTGAATGTTTTATTTTTATGACGTTTTATTAATAATATATTAATAATTTTTCATATATGGCCCTATAAGCCTGGTTAATATCAATTACCTTTCACATTTACGGTTATTTTAATGTTTATGAGTGGTTGTAAATCTTGAAAAATCTCATGTTAAAAAAATTAGAGTTAGAGTTGTATAAATGAAACACGTATTGACTCTTCTTCATAGATATTAGAACAGGGGGCTTTTTCCTAAATGAATAGGTGAATGAGTCCTATGAAGATTGGTACCCCTCTTACATCATGTTTATTTTTATTTTTCATAACAATCTAAGAATGGATGCCATATTTTTATGATGTAACGCTATGAATGAAGCTAAGAATGAATGTTTGTGCGAGTTTCTGAATGGACGAAATGCTCAGTACAGCGTATATTGTCACAGAGGTAAATTTTGACAGTCGCTGATACATTCGTTCTGCGAATGTATCAGACTCTGTCAAAATGCGTAATATTTCCCCGAGCCAAACTAGCGAGATGAGGCCTGGGACTAATCAAAACCCAAGTGTGTTGACGTCTGGGGCCTGTTTTTCCTGCGTGTCTGTGCCGTTGCATCAAGGGCTCCTTTTGCAGACCCCTAATAAAACCCTAACGAGCCTCCTTGCCTTCTCTCGCCTATGTGCGGAGCGACCGCCTGCGCCTTGTGTCGCCGCCCGCTAAATCGTGCCCAACTCACGCCCAGTACCCGCCTGCCCCGGGCTGCCCGCCACGGCCAGTAACTAAAAACGTCGTAATGCTTTTTGCACCACAAACAGTTATGTTTTATTTTCGTTTGAGAAGGGCGGTCCTACGTTTAGGAGCGCGTAGAACGCTCTATGATATCTTAAGTCTTGTTCTAAAAATACAGTTTGTCCAATTACTGACACATTAACTGGTTCTCATCTGACACACCGGGGGAATGTACGCCGGGGCTGTGTTTGGGAATGCCTTTTATGGGCAAGCAACACTGGGACCGCGCATTTCTCCCAGCGCCGCGCATCCCGGGGGAGTTAATTAGCCCGCTGCTGCGCTGCTCGGTCTGCCTGCCTAGGAAATACTCCGACCGCGTTCACACTCTGTAAATCTCCCATTTCCATGTCATTTCGCACAGGTCTGTTACGACCGAGGACCTGGACGTTGGGGCAGGAGATTAGGAGAACCAGACTTAACCTCCTGAGACTTGATCGCCCGGCTTCAGCGAGCAGAGACGTCTTTATGGTTGTGCTTCTAAGCAGCGCGGTGTTGATGTTTGCGCTTGTCCGGGGTTTACATTGGAACACAACCTGACAAAACATCAAACATATAATAATAAAAAATTAAATGTGACCGAATATGTTGCAATTTATGTTATGCGTCACGATTTAATTCAATTACATTTTGCCTGGATTACCAAAACGCTTCTGGTATCTCTCTTCATATTCTACAATTTTTTTTTTTTAACTATTAATCTGCTTGCCACTTCGCACTATTTAAATGACTCCTTTAATGAACTATAATGTGGTACAGGTAACGTGATGGTTGTTCAAATGCCTGTTTGTAAGAACATTCTCGATGCTGACAGCTCACAATATCCGGGATTAAATAAAAGACCAACATACTTAAAAAAAGTCAATGAGTCACATAGAGGGAATGGGAAGCCAAATCAGGTTTGTGAGCCAGATGCAGTTTTGCTGTAATGTATGAATTTTTCAGCTCAGAAACAGCATCAGCTGCAACACCGTGATGAATGACTGTTGTCCTATAATGAGTCTTGGGAAATCAAAACGCACATGTGGGGAGAAAATTTGGGCTGCGCGTATTACTTTCAACCAGCCATTGCAAATAAAGAAGTCTGTGCATTCCTCATCTGATATGACCCTTCACCTCAGAGAGAGGGAGAGGGAGAGGAAGAGGGAGATAAGGACGGCATTGCTGCAGCCAAATGGAAATCAGGGACGTGTGTCACGTGAGCGTGTTCACGGAACGAAAACCAAAACAGTATGAGAAGGAAAGAAAACCGGAGGTCTTGACCTTGGTGTCCTCTATGGAAGCTGTGCAAAGGATGATGGGTAGCTGGACTGATTTGTCATAATGCCTGTACAGTCGGTCATTGTGCCAGCAGCCGTTCGCTGCTATTCCAGCGTTTTTATCCCATGTCGTCTGGACTCTGCTGTGATTATCTCACTCTTGGAACGGGCTCGGTCCAGTAGTGATGAATGACACCGGCACGAGTCGAGCCAGCCGCCCGCCCCAAGTGCCTCCGCGGTCTGCCATACTCAGCCAGACGTCTTTTCGTGTTTCATTCTGCTTAGTAAGAGAGCTGGGAACTCTGTCTAGGAAATGAGTGTTCAGTCACTCGGCTGTCTGGGAGGACACTTAAAGGCGGGGCAGAATGTTAAATCTGCTCCCATAATGAATTGATATTTGTATGCATAACTAATAGTGTAATTACTGTAGAAAACTACTGTGAAAGCCGATCAGTATTCCTATTGGCTAGACCATGAACAGTAAACTTGTTCTAGAGCTACGCAATCATTTAAATGTCACGGTAAGATTCTTTCGGCTAAGGGGTCTTGTTAAAATCCTTCCTTATTGCAAAGGATTTGCGTGCCATTTTGGAAATACAAGCCATTTTTTTATTGTAAGTGGAGACTGAGCAGCAAAACAAGAGCTAAAACTGAACAAAACCTTATTGTTTTTACGAGTTTATTTGTCTCTTATGTATCTGGAGAACTAGGTTCGCGGATGCAGATTTGGATGACGATGCATACCGCGACATTGCAAAACGAGCAGCTCCGTGGTGAATGTCAGAAGGTGTTTGGCTTTTCTGCAGCCCCGCTCTCCATGGATGTTCATTCCTAAACTCTAGTCTCAGCTGATAGCCATTGTTTCGGGTCACATACTTCTGAGAATGTAGAGGTTTTGTTTTGTCTTTGTTTCTTTTCTGTACATGACGGGGTGCTGTGGGCTCTAGTTGGCGCTAAGCAAGGCGTAAAATATCCTGCTCAATTGAGTGAGTCTGTCAATGGCGTTTAGTTCAATTTGGAGTGCAGTTTAACTAGGGGGCTGAATATTCAGACGTGCAATTTTCACCCCATTAGCCACTGTTTCATGTTTGGCTGAACTTTCTACAGTATAGTATATTTCAGAGTAAACACACACATACATACACACACACACACACACAATGATGTTCTTGCATGTTTGTGTTGTAGCTCGATACATTTTATTTTTCGGGGCCTTCGTCTAATTACCATGGAAACTATTTCAAACACTCATGAAAATTGGAGACGACCGATTTGAGTTTCCAAAGCTTTTGTCTGCAAATCGTGTGTCGCACAGTTGAATGGGAAATGTTTATATTTTAACTTTCCCAGAAACATGTTGCCAAACACGATAAATATAGCCAGAATCAGAAAGCCGGTTAAGTGTGTAACGACGGAAAGAACATCACGAGCAGGAAATAAAGGCCGCATGGCTCAGTCATTAGGGGGCGCAACGGTTAAGGATATAGTGACCAGAAAATTCCCACCTGAGGATGGGCGGCTTTTGTTTCAGCCTCCACGGGTACCATGAATTCCTTCTAATCTACTGTTACATTCCAAGGAAGTTGTTAAGTGTGATCGATGTTGTTACACACATGCATTGTCTCTCAGGAACAGATCATGCAAAGAAGCTGTCCGGAAATAATATGGTCATTCTGCCACTGGAAGCCAAATGTAGTGAGCCTATAAAATTTCCTCGCAAGGTTTTCTGCTCCTACAAGGTTTTGAATCTTATTTGTACCATTTTATATTAGGCATCATATACCATATCTATGCACCTAGGAGACCGGATGACTGAGACAGAGCAGCAGGATAAAGAACTTTCATAATGTCATCCGGGGGGCGTCGAGGCTTCAGCGTGAGGCACTTTGGTCGGTAAAGGCTTTACGTGTTTATTCACTGTTGATTGAGTCACACTGTAGTTTTTGACATTTGTTTATTCTCCTTTATGCCATTATATCCAATACGTGCATGTATTTATGCAGTGTATAAATATACTTTTTTTTCTGTGTGAACGCATGCATTTTTCTGTTTGCACCAATTTTCCGCATTAACGGCGACTTGTGCATCCCTAACGTCCCTGTGTGCATGACATGCGCCGGCATTTGCGACACGCTTGCCTGCTCTTGAGGTGTCCTTGGTTTTTGCGGCGCCTCTGCGACGGTCGTATCTGTGAGGAGGCGTGAAATGGGACATTTCTAGCCTGGGCCTAATCTCCACTGCATTTTTTGAAAGGTCAGCATTCAAAGATCGTGAGCAGTGAAAGCCCCACAATGACTGGCAGAGGGCGGCGCCGGATAGAAGTCTCCTTTAAAAAGAATAAGAAGAGGCAAAAAAAATAATAAAAAAATAATTAAATATACAACCATCCATCCCCCCCCCCCCCCCTCGGAGGTGCACAATGCCCAGAGCTAGGGTTAAGTGCTAGGATTTCAGGATGGGATTTGGGGTCCTGCATTTAAGCCTTTCCCCATCACTGGGGCCCTCCCCCAGTCATCTGCCATTATCAGAACGATGATATACAGGCCCATTAAAAGAGCCAGTCGCTGACATGCCAAACAATGGCCCCTCACAGCAGGGCCAGGAAGCCAGCCCATCCAGGTGCACACTCGCAAACCCCTCGTAACCAGAGCGAATTCTTAGTCTCCCTCCAGCCGTTATTGTGTGTCCAGGGGAGTCTATTGAGACTTTAAGGTTGGTGGGGGCAAGAATAAGGGCCAGTGGGGGACCTTGGGGTAGTTGTGGG
>JAABNX020000119.1:4433416-4446536 GCA_015163995.2 Mormyrus lacerda | reverse complement strand
CCTGGTCAGTGAGACGTTCATCGGGGGGGGGAAGCGGGTACTTGCGGTGGATAGCCGAAAGAGCCATGCACGAGGGAGTATCACTGTAGGCTTCGCTGCACAAATCCGTGCAGTAATACGGGGGAGAGTGACTGTGTGTGGTCCTTCCGAAAAAAAGAACCTCACTCCTCATAAATTAAAGAAAAAGCTCCTATCACGAACGGCACCTATTTACAGTCATCGCCCGTGCACCGAACAAGATGTTCACAGTTACTTCATCAGTTTCCCCGAAGTCCCCCGCCTGCTCTCTTCAGGTCCAGAGGATCACTCCCTTGAAATTAGGAGCTTCACTGCTCCGGGTCACGTCCAGATTCACACCTCTCGCTGCCATCTGGACCCCTCCCAGGCGTTAATGGAAAATTTGGGAAAGTTTGGAGAAGAAGACAAGAAAAGTGGCGAGAATTTTAATGAACTGCTTTATGCCCCCTGCTTTCTTGGAGGCTTTGGCCAAATTGCTTTGTTGTATTACAAACCACCAAAACAACCTGATAGCTTGGCTACCGGCGGCCAGTTAGAGAACTGGGAAGAATATGCTATGGAAAAAGCCGGCAATCAGCGTGGCACCTTTTAAAAGAAAGTCTACTCTAATTGAGGAAAAGTGCTACTTTATCCAGGAAAAGTCCAGATCAAATAAATGCATTTTGTTTACACAAACTCCTGTCCTCGCCTTGGTCAGCTGACCTCAATCCCCAGTGTGCAGGGTGATTATCGTGAAATAGCTGTGAAAGTGTGTGTACCTGTGGGACATACCAAGTCATATCTGCAGTGGATTTCCTCGAACTGGGAATTCCTCAAGAAGCGACTGGATGCTCTGTTTAAAAGCCACACGCCTTTCTGGTTAATATCACAGTGTGACCGGACACGGGGAGATGCAAATTAATCCGTATCTCGCCCGAGGCCCCATCCCTGCCCTCACCCGCCTCCGGACGAGGGTCGATGGAAGAAACACGTTTCGCTTTTCTGGAACCTTCAGCGATGTCTACTTAACCGTAGAAGCAGACAGACATGAGACATGAGCTAAAGAAACAGATTTTGTGTCTGACTTTGACAAAAAAAAAAAAAGAAAACACGACTTTCCTGCTGCATCTCAGTGCTGACTCTATGTCTGGCTGTGTTGTGTGTAGGAAATTATCACCTTATGGCTGTCAGTGGAACGCCATGCCTGCAGCTTGTCGTCTTTCTTTATTGAGTGAGAGGAGTGTTGTGCAGGCATCAGATGTGGCCACGAGACCAGTCCTACTTCTGTTCAGCGACGCTTACCAGCTGAATTGAATGAGGCCCCAGTGGAAGGTGCCAAACCTATGAATGTTTGACCCCTGACCCCTGACCTTGTCAGCCACTGTTGTAGTGGTAGAGAAGTAAAGAGTGTGACCAGGAAATCCATCATATATGCAATGTGGTCTTATGTACTGTTTGCAATATTATCGGGTCTCAAGGGCTGCTAGCATTTTAAGGTTTTCTCCTGCCACCTTCAAAGTCAGGTCAACGATTAGGCCAGAAAATGCTAATCAGCCCTTAACTGGATGATACTGCACAACATGAATAGTGCTGAATGCCTAGTGGTTATAATGAGGATGAATTATTCATCGACAGATGAAGTTAACAGTACATATTAACTGTTTCTCCCAAATCTACTTCAAAAACATGTCCTCCACCAGGACTTTTGCCCTGCAAGGTATGACACTCATTGTCCTCAAGAGGTAACTCAAGAACATTTTAAGGGCACTTTGTAATATCTGGTAGCAGACCAACACTCTGTAACTTCTTTACAACCTAGAGGAGCTTAAAAAAAAGCAGAGAAACAATGTCCTTCGTAACATGAGCCTTCCCCACTTGACTACCTTGTTGAAGATGTATTTGTGAAATAATTTGTGTAGTGATTTAACATGTCTGCAGTTGTACTGTGATGATATACTTTATTAAACTATTACAGGCATGCAGTGTCATGAAGTTTGATCATGTTACAGTTGATTATCTTCATTGCTGAATTCACTAGCATTTGAAATAAGCAAACACACACACACACACACACACACACACACATNNNTATATATAATCCCTTAAAAACTAAGTGAGACTTCAGAGAAACAAAAGATTCAGATATATGTCAATTAAAATCTATTATTTTCTATAATAATATTCTATAATATAATATTATTTTCTATCTATTATTTATGTCTTAATTGATCATTAGTCTTTTTTAAAGTGTATAAGCCATCTCTGGGACTTCTTGTGTTCCTTCTGCCGGCTCAACTTTATACCATTTAATTTGCATATTATCTTCAGCAGTTACGATGCTTTTACTTGTAGATTATACTCAGCTTTGCTCCCCCATTGCTCTTGGATGAAACGTTTTAAAATATTTATTTGGAAATGATAAAATACTCAAGAAAAAAACACTCGAGCAGTGTGCATGTAATAACGCCATTTATTAAACAGGCAGGCAAACAGACAGACCTCCGCAAAAAGGTCTTTGTTTCAGCAAATTATAAAAGCTTTAAAATGCATGCCCCCAGCTACACGTTGCTGGTAGAGAATGGGTTTATTATTCTGCACTGCGCAGTGAAGAAGAAGAAGAAGAAGTGGGCCAAGTGGTAACAATTTTAAGCGTATGTCAATAAACTCCTAATACGGCAGCTTCAAAGGATACCGTGGGTGTTCCGCGCGGTAATGGAATTGTTAAGCATGCCCGGAGATTCTGTGTGCGCTCCCTGGAAAGCGAAGGATGACAACCTGTTAATATCCAGAGCGGCGTATATGGCATTTCATTAAACTAACCCTCAATCACAGATCCCATTGTTCCGCGGTCCGCCCGGCGCGTCTTCCGCTCCATCTGGACTCGCAGATCACAGCTCAGTCTCTCAGCCTGGGGGCCCCGGGAACGCTTAGGGCGAAAAGCAGGAAGGCACCTCCCTAATCTCCGGTGACTCTGGCAGGACCATGGTGCGCGATTAACGCAGGAGGGCAGTCTTTATACACCCTGGAGTCGAGATCGGTGCCCTCCGTGCTGCCTAAGTACTGAAACACTGCGGTATCGACTGCGTATTATACCTACCCTGTCTCCTCGCTGTTCCTGTACATATTGTTTTAGGAAATACAACTATAAATTGGAGAATATTGGACACAGACGATTATTCCACCTCGAATCTGTACAGGAAATATGGTTTAACAAAAAATTGTTTTAAATGAGCAGAAAATGATACTTGTAAAGATCTAAGGAAGACGTTATTTTTTTCCTCAACATTTTTCTTTAACAATTTTTTATATTGAAAACGTTACTCTGTACTCTGTTTAAGCTGTTCTGTAATGAAAGAAAAAAGTTACAAGTTAATCATGCTATTATAGTCTATTATATTGGTATTGTTAGTGTGCAATAATAAGTGGTGGAACTGGCTTCACTGGTTGGCCCATGTGTGTTACCTGACCTCGTGCATTAGAGCGCTTGGAGTGAAGCGCGTGCTCCCGCACGCGCTCCCGACACATGCTTACCAGACCGCGCAGCGTCCGAGCTACGTGTTGAGATGCAGAAATCGATGTTTTGAGTTTCTCTATTACACGGGCTTCCTACTGTATTCCAGACGTGGTTTCACAAGGACACGCTCCGTGAGAGATTTTTATAGCGCGTGAATGCCTATATGAGACGAATCTGCCTTTTTCTTAACTGCAGAAGTGCTTGGAAATTAACACATATAAACATGTTTTAGGTGCTCTCGAGGACCGATCTTAAGCATTCGTCTTTTCGTGTGTGCCCCACATAAATAAAGTTATAGGGTCTATTTTAAATAAGCAAACAAACTAACTAATAAATTAATATAAAACAACATCATGTCGAACAATTTAACATGCGGGTGAGAAGTGAATAATGAATTGATTCTGAAAAACTAAAATAATGTAAATATTTAAAATAATGTAAAAATGTCATGTGGGAAATCTTAAATTGTGATTTTTATTTTATTAATGCTGTACAATTAAGGAAATTTAAAACAAGAATGACCTTGATATTGACCTTTTATTTTCTGTGTATCCGATATTTGTCATTACCACTCATATCATGTCATACGCACTTTGAGCACGAATTAGAATTAATTAGTACGTTTTAATTGTAACCCTCATATAATCCACAGCTGTTTCACAAAAAGTTTTTTCTGTATTCAGTAAGTTTGTTATGGTAATGGTTCTGCCACAAAAAAGGAATTACTGAAAGTGAGGCTAGCTAATGTACAAGATGAATTTGTGGCCAGGCTTTCAAAAAAGTGCTTTCCGGCCGATGACTATGTTCCCTTTGATGCGACGGTAAGGCTAAAACACACGGCTTGGCTTGACAGAGAGTCGTATTAATCATTCTGTCAGAAAGCCCGGCGTTGCAGGTGGACAGGAAAATGAAGGAACTGAGAAAGCTAATGAATTAATAAACAACATGATAGACACACATATATGTACACATGCGTGCGTGTGTGTGTGTGTGTGTGTGTGTGTGTGTACTTGTGGATTCTGGGTAACTATTAACCTGCAAAATATATCACAGAGCTGATGTAGCACAGCGAATCTGAACTTTAGGGAAAACCCATTAAATGTCCTTAAAAATGGTCACATCTTTTCCAGGTTAAGAAATCTCAGGTGCGACTCAGTCAGTAATTATGGTTTTTATTGTGCGCTGTCAAATAAACGAAAATGTCACTTTGCAAGATTGACACTACTCAATGAATTGAAATTCATTTTTTTGTTTTTATTTTACAAGGAAACATTGCTTTAATTGAAATATTTCAGCTCATCGTGGCATAAATCAACATGCACATTTTGTGGTATTATAAAAGTTGTCTAGAACAATAATGACATCATAGGGCTGATGTAGTTCCTTGTGAAACCACGTCTGGAATACAGTAGGAAGCCCATGTAACAGTAGTAATAATAATGATAATAGTGTAATGAACATTGATTTAAATCTCAGTAAGCATATAGTATAGTGTAGTGTGGTATAGTATAGTATATAGTATAGTGTAGTATATAGTGTAGTGCAGTATAGTTAGGGTAGTACAGTTTATGCCAAAAAAGATGTGCAGCTGAACCATGTGTGTTTCTGCAGTCATGGGGCTTTTAAATGTTTTTCCTGTTCCTCGGCTGAAGTGTAGACAAACCCAACATCATAAGTGAGAGTCAAGCATCGTCAATCACTTCCATAATCATACTGTACTGTCATCACAGATGGCTTGTCCGGCATCTTCTTCTTTATAGGTGCAGTTTCCTGACCAGGAATCAGATCAGGCTGGACCTGTAAGTGCCGTTTGTACCCAAAGGCAAGCGGGAGAAAGTCATCATGGGAGAAAGAGTCGCCGTTGTTGCTTCACAGACATCATGCTTCTGGACTCTTGTGATATGCTGAAAGGATAAACTAGCTCTCCGATTGGACAGCTTAGGTTTCATACAAGAGTGAGACTGCTCTCCATTGGTTCCTACACTGCTTTCTGTGTCACTACCATGAGTGTGAGACACTGTCGTCCACCGTGCAGAAAGGATAAGTATGCTAAATGCAAATAGAATATTTAACATGCTGTCTGAAGTCAGCAATGTTACAGCGAAGCTCTTTCTCAAACTGAAAATACAAAAAAGAGAACTTTTACGGAGGTTTGGAAACAACAGGTTCTCTTGTGAGACCTTGCATCTCTTCTAACCTCTGCTTTACAGCAACCAGGTCCTTGGATACCCCGAGATGGTCCACATTTTGCTCCCAGCTTTCGATACTGAGAGGGAGCAAAAATATGGATTGTCTGGCAGGGAGCTGGGATGGAGCAAAAACGTGGACCGGATGGGGGTCCCCGTGGACCGGGTCTGGAAGCACTGCTCTTCCAGATAGGCTGTTCAAAATAACAGTTAGAAATTTGTTTCCTTTGAGAATATTGGCTACATCTACAGGAATGCTCATTCATTTTTGTTAAATACACCTTGAAATGATCGCCAAACCTGACCATTTTGAATGAATGTTAAGGTATACAATTTTAATTTAATTTATACTGATAAATAAAACTTCAAACATAGTGTCATGTAGCATTTCTCTTAAGTTCCATGTTTAAATGTTGCTGTCACAGGAAATATAAATATAATGTTAAACTGACATAATTTAAATAGTGTATGTTTTCGCTGCTGCACTGCAGAAAATTTCAGAAATTTGCATCAACTGGTTATGCACTGGGCCAGTATTGGTAAGAAGCATCTCTGCATAAAATGTTTTCATTGCAAATATTTTTTAGCCTAGTATATAGTAATTAAGGATGCCCCATGTCCCGTTTGGTGGTCATTTAATCCACCCACAAAGCACACTTTAAGGTTTGGACCAGAACCAGGCAAATGTCTTGGTGAAACTCAGTTCCAAGAACGTTACGCACATTAAGGTCTGAAAATATAGCCCAGGTACACTTATGCTATGTCTGGCTGTGAGGAACAATCTACCATTTAAGGGCCTGCATGACCTTTTTTGTTTATTACATCATGGTACATCACATTACATCACCATGTGATAGCTGTATCATATGGTGACAAAGCATTCATTTATGTATATTAGTGGACACAGTTTATTATGTATACCATTTATTAATCTTGGAAATAAGCAAGCTTTATGTATTAGAATGTTCTTTTAAGAAGTATCTTGCACCAACATGCAATTTCACCAAATCTTTGGTTATATGATAATTATACATACTTAATAGTTTCTTTTGCTAGGAGTTCAAAGGTTTGAGTCATTGCAAAGTGTCTGGAAAAGGCTGCTGACCTCCTGGTTTGGATGTTATAAACTGGAACCACAGTTGCAGTCTAGTTACAAGCATTCAACAGTAACTGCTGAGTTGTATGTAACAGAAATGTATGCCAAAGACTTCATTTGTATTACAGGAAATAATGTTTCAAGGTACCTCAGTGTCATTTATCCTTTGTATGTATTCTCTGTTTTATAACAGTTACATGGATTGTGTGTGTTAAATGCCTTGGCCTTTGCAAAATGGTTTTGTCGCTATTCAAACTTATGTCTTTGTGAAAATTGTGTTGTTGTTATTCTACTTACGTAGAATAGCTGCATTTACCGTTATGTTTGAAATGGTGGAAAACTCAAACACAGTAGAGACAGTAGTAAGTAGTTCTCGAAGCCGTTTGGAACGTGTGAAGGGTGAATTATATAAAATGTTGCTTTAGTTATTGGAATTTGCGTTATTTTTGTTGTCCGCGTTTTTATTGAATTACACATATAATTTGAATTAAAAGGATGATCTTGCCTAAGTAATTAGAGGCAGCGAGTTCTTTGATTTCGTTTTGTCAAGGTTGATTTTACAATTTTCTAACCTGGAGCTACGCGTGATATTTTCTTTAAGTCTTCGCTGGAAATTACATGTAAATAACATTATCGAGAACGTTGGCTTGCTCGTTGTGATTCTGGTTTTGTAAGTGCAGAGACGTGGGCAGATGAGTATCTCTGTGGGGGCAATGACGGCTATTCCGTTTTTTCATTTGACATGCCCTTCCAGTCTTCCTCGCAAACTGTGAACTTAATCAAAACGTATCGAATTTTTCGGCAACTTACATTTGGAACAACTGATAGAAAAACACATTCCCGCACAGAACAAATCATATTGATGTTCCCACCACAATGCCGAAGGGAGAAAACGCTTTCTGAAATTTCCATTATCTCGCAATTAGCCACCTGCATCCAAACAATGTGAAATGATGTTGTGGTCTGTAGCGTGTTTGTGTGCGCTCGCGCTCAGGAGAGAAGTGTTTGTGCAATATATTCTCAGTGTGTGAAAACAGTGACAGAGAAATCCTTGCCCTTAGTTACTGGTATCTAGAGGTACATACTGTCACCGTTTCCCATAATGCCTTCTCTTGTTAAATTGTATTTTACGCCGGTATCTTACAAATATTTTCAATTGTACTGTATTAACGAAAAGCAACTGTGAAACGGACGGAGTTTTTTTTATATACTTAACTACTTAAAATTAGGAAACTGTCAGACACAATGCTGATTCAGTATTTTAGCTTTCTGCTTTGTTTCCAGACATTAAAACTTAAATTTCATGTGTGTGTGCTTTGACTGTACACCTGTAAGACATGACACATTAATGCGTGCTTTGACTAATGCTATAGGCGGTCATGCCCTCACTGCCCCCCCCCCCCCTAACTTAAGAACTGGTTAAAAAAACAGCTATAGCCCATAGTCATCTTGGAATTATTCAATGTTTTGTTTCCTTGTTTAAAGATGCATATTGCTAAATAATAAACGGAGAACACCAGTATTTTGCACACTATATAAATTTGTTGTCAGTCCATAAACTCGAATCTACTGCAGTATTTTTTCCTTGTAGATGATGATTATGGTGATAATGATCTAGACGTTGAAGACCTAGCAGTATGTGATGAAATGATCAAATTAAATATTTTCAGCCTTTTACAACCGATTCAGAAAAAAACACGTATCCCCTGTCCTTGTTGTCTGAAAGATTAAGATTATGATTCGGGTGTCCCAGCAGACAGTATGATTGATTACATCATATTAAGGTCATTACTACTTTGGGGTAATTTTCTTTCCTTGCCTGAGGCTCTCTTCGGTTGTGCATTTTTATGGCGGGTTGTGCAAAGGGTCTACTTCGTTGTTTTCATGCGCTATCAAATTAACGATTACGCGGAATGAGGCATGGACACCATAGGACTGAAGTGAGGTCCGTCATGAATAGTAATAATAATAATAATAATAATAACGATTTCGTTTGCAAATATTAAAACTTCCTTTTAAAAAAAATCTTTGCATTTCCTTTAAATGTGCGAACAAAAATGACACATTTTACAACTGTTTATTCGGATTTTGACATTTGTAGTCACGTGCGGTATATGTGAAACTTATTTTAATGGGAATAAAAATACCGTGAATTTATTTCATTAAAGCTAATCAAACGCGTGTTTCTTGATGCACGATTTAATGAGTGGCATTGAATTAAACAGCGGATTTCTCAAAATAAGTAAAATAATTGTTCATTTTAATAGACATGAATATGCTCTTCAGTTACATCTATTTTCAGTGTATTTTCAAGGTTTCAAACGAACAAGCTTACAGAAATCAATTCTGCTCCTCATCAATTTTAACATTTAGAAACTCATAGAAAATCACGTAGAAGAGTATTTAAAATGTAGCATATTTGCATATTTTTAACATGATCGTCAAATTTCGCAAGAGACTATTGTCATTTTCTGTGACGGAATTAAAATGGACTTATGATCTATCTAATAAAAAATACGATCGTTAGAAATTTTTATTTATGTTCCTATATTACAATCATTGCTGGGAACACTGAAATCAGTATTATGTCAGAATGGTTTAGACACACGCTTGCCAGACGACTACAGTTTCAGAAGAATCGGAATAACAGTTATGTGTAACAATAGATAAGCCTTTATTGATTTCGGGCGACCTAAGCAGTCTGACACTGATACAAGCCAACCGTCACCACATTTGTAAAACCCGCACAGGAAAAAAAAACATGACATACACATAACCGAGAAGCAAATTCAAGACATACAATTTTTATACTGAAGTTATTGCTCTTTCTCAAATTTTGTGAGACAACAGAATAGCAACCACCATCGACGTGAAAAACATTGCTATATAGACGCAGCTCCGTCACTGCACGCCTGTCATTGTTCACATGCGTATGGGGAAATATTGTGCACGTCGGATAAGGTCCCCAGTTCTGTCTGCCGTTTCGTCTCGGGCGGCGAGTTAACAGAGAAAAAGGGAGGGAAAGTGAGTGGGATTAGCGGTCAGATTCACCATTTCCCATAGACGCCCAAGGTCTCGAACCCAATTAATGGCTAATAATTACCAAGGCAGCTTCACCCCGGACGCTTCTGCGCCTTCATTAACCAGCTGAAGAGAAAGGTAGTCCAGTCCTCTGACTGCAGGAGTGCTACGCTACCTCAGGCCTGAAACGACATGCTCGGAGACTCTTTCTTTACAAAATCGAACAATAATTTAGGAAAATGTACTAATTGATTTCAAGACTGTTTGTATTATATCACATTTGTTTTTCTTGCAGATTGCGAAGTATTTATTTCCAAATTCAATTGCTATGGGTGCGATTCAAATAATTTCTTACAGTTACAGCTATGAATACTTATATACGGTGCTCATTAACCCCTGACATTAAATCTACTTTCGGTCACAATCTTGGCGGTTCCGACCACTTGTTCTCCCATGGCGCCACCATAACCGACGATGGTCAATGTTCTCCAGGCATTTAATTTAAAGGGAGCATCACTTTTTTGTTGCTTATATGATATAATGACAAAGGCGCTAAGCATCCATCCCCCTCCTGCACATGGACACGCATCGTCCTGCATCCGATCCCAGCAACATAGGACATAAAATAGGGCTTCACCTTGGGCGGGAAGCCAGTCCATCGTAGGGCACATACTCGCGCACGCTATACGGACAATTTAGAGAAAACATCAAATTAGACGTCTATGGGAAGAAATCGGAGTAGCCGGGGGCGGGGGGACATAGAGTGTACCTGTACACGACACGTACTCTGAGTCTGAGCGGGATTCGAACCCAAACCTTCTAAATGTAAGGCAACAGTTTCAGTCACTACGAGTGGAGAGTAACCGCTGAAATTACCAATAGCACACGGAACATTTTTTCGCTGTCAAACCAGCAGTAAGTAGTAGGGAAAGTCTCAACTGTGTTTACATTTTTTTTGCAACTCTCTACCCTGATGTAGTGCATATTCGGTGCAGAGTCCAGGTCCTTCGAATTAAATGACGGCTTCTGTTTTGATGTTTGTCTTGACCGCCCTTTCACCGCTCTGGACTAGCATGTTTACGTTACTATTACAGGGGCCGAATTACAGTTCATATAATTCACATCACAGGTCAGTAATCCTGATAAGTATTCTGACTATTCTTTACAATCTCCCTGCGGAAGGGTTTTATTTCAGATGTCTAATGTACTAAGATGTTATCTCCTAGCATTTTATAATTCTAAATCTATTTTCCCTGCCGTGGATATAGCTTCAGTTTCACCGCGCAAGGATCAAACCCTCGACTCTGCAGACCGCTCAAATACCTTTTTTTTGTGTGCGTCGTGTTTCATATTTCTGAGTTTTCTCTGCAGTGTCATTCTGCTGTGCAAAACACCGTAATGTATCGAATCGGTCTAGATGCTAAGGCATTGAATAGAATTTTATTGTTCTGCAAACGAATACATGGCCTGCGACTCCTGGCCCGTATGGAAGCGCTCAGACTCAATGTGCAATGTTTACGTCAAGGCGTTGCTTAGGTTGTTTTCAGTCATCTATCATTACTGTGTTTATTTAGCCTATTTGACTTAGAGCACGCCTAATTTACAACATGTTATATTTCAGCCTCACAACAACAGTTGTCTTAATGTATAATCTCATAACACTAATTAATAATATAGGATTAACTACTATTATTGTTATTATTCTGTTGTTTTATATCATTATAGCCACTGGACTTTCCGCTGTTGCTGTTGTACCAACAGTTGTTACAAGGAAATTCTGCGGAGACAGAACAGCGACTGCAGTCCACGGCTAAAACCGCATATATTTTATTGCCATTGTAAAATGTTTCTAATCGATTGTTTAAATATGCATAAATATTTTACAAGACGCAACTAAATCTTTCTACAATATGTGAAACACAATGGATAAGAACTGCGGCAGGAGGACAGATCAAACGGGAATTTAAATGGATATACGCGTAGACGTAAGAATAACTAATTTGATTACATCACACTTTATAATTAACTTAGACGTAAAATATTAAAACACAAAACCAAAATATTGAGACCATATTACGCATCCATATCCATCTTAGTTATGTACACATGCACGTTTCGATTGGCTAACACCTCAAAGCAGCCTTTTGATTGGAGTTTTCCGTCATGCCCGCTTGATTAATTCATTAAGAAAACCAAATTAGTTGATGAAACCAGTGCCCCCAACACGGATATTACTGTGGTCTGGATTGCAGAACACCGCTCTTCTGGGGACTGGGCCAGCATCTCTCCCTTCCTGTGTTCACAGCACAAGAAGATGGCAAAAATATGGAAAGAAATCCCCCCAAACACGAGGTTACAGAACCGTCACGTTTCCAGGAGCTCGTAAAAGGGATATGTTTAAATGACGCAGAAAACTATTCCCCAATGAGCGAGTGTTGAAGAGCAACACTTTTCTTTACAAGCGTAATTGCAGTTAATTAGTCTTTTAAAAAGGTGTTGCTGCGTATGAAATAATTTGTCCGAACCATGTGAGAAAAATGCTTTTCACGTATTTTAATTGTTTTGGAAAGCTATTGAAAACATTAAATAAAAATTGCCTTGATATAGGGGAATTTTGCTATTTGTGTTTAATGTTCCAGTATTGAGAGAAAATAAAGATAAAAATCCTGCCTGGTTTAACAGCTGCACTGGAGAACAATGTAAATACTTTTGTTTCTTTTTTTAGATTATTAAACCGCCATATGCATGTATATGTGCACGCATGTATATATCTGTTCATGCATATACGCATGCATGTTTGTGTGCATGCGTGCGTGTGTAGATGCATGTATGTATACATGTATTACTGAAAATGTATCCTGTCATTTATCAATAAAAACACTTTAAACGCTCAGAAACACAGTTTTACATACACACATAATAATAAAAAAACATACGAAATTTTAGCCTAGTCGTATTTTAGCCCTACCAGAAAAATCATTGCCTGAAGATAAAGAAAAATATGTTAACATTATGTACATTTAGATACGCTTACACGAGCGAACACGTTTATAGGCGGCAATTTAATACTGTCACGCATTTACAGGATTTGGGTTCTTTCAATTTGTAAATTTCAGAATGGATAAACCAAGTCTGTTTTCTACCTCAATCGAACTAAACGAACTTTATTTTATTAATAGTAGTCATATGTATGAAACAGTACAAAACAGCGTGTTTTTCCCTTCCCATTTCCCCTCTATAAAATAATGCAAAACACAATTATTATTATTATAGGTGGCTGTTGTTGAATATAGTATTAATATGATA
>JAABNX020000119.1:4420133-4431915 GCA_015163995.2 Mormyrus lacerda | reverse complement strand
ATATAGATAGATAGATAGATAGATAGATAGATAGATATAGATATCTAGTATGTACAATCATGCACACGTAAAACATGTGCGAGTGAAATTCATACTTACCACATAAGATATTCTTTACCTTCGGCTACCTGGACTGTTCTCGGTTATAACAGGGATGTTGCTTTTTTGTTTATGCTAACGTTCGTTGGCTTCCTATGCAGTTAGCTTTGCAGAAACACAAAGTTGCGATTTTGTTTTGAATGGCGCTACACTAACAATTTTTATCCGAGACAATAAAATCCTGAAACGAAACCACGGGCTGGGATCCGGCACCTCCGGTCGCCTTGTCAGCTGAGTGTAGAAAACGCTCAGAGGGCTGCTGCGACGTGTGACACTGGCCAGCGCGTGCAGTGCGGTTACCGCATACACCGAGTTCTAATTCATGTCATCGAAAGCCATACAGCTCTCATCTGACCTTATACCTACTGAAGGATCTCGATTAATGGGAAAGGGGGAAATTGTTTAAAATAAAATTACGAATGAAAGAACATGTGATGAACACTTTATGCGTGATCGACAATGTTTAAGCGCCTAGATTACATAAAATATTTAAAAGTATAAAAAGAATCAGTACAGGTATTTCACAGTATAGAATTTACTTTATAGTAACATCAAAGATCGCAATAATAATAATTATTATGATAAATATAATTTACTGCAATAATATTTATATATACAGATATTTATACTGTACCTTCAATCCACCGTAAGTTGTAACATTTCCATTCTTTTTTTAATTATAATTTGTTGTTGGTATTTCATATGAAAACAGTCACCTTGCAATGCAGGGATGCGACCTTGACCCTGCATCCCGTGCAGTGTCCAGCGCGAGACCGGATCCTGCAGGTTGGCGAAAAATAAGAGTTATAACTCTTAAAGGACCAGACGGGGGACGGGTAGGGGGTGGGGGGGGGGGGGGATTGAACGAGTCTGAGATGGTGCGGAGAGAAGGGGGAGGAGGGGAAGAGATAAGTGATCTAAAGGGGAGACGATAGGACAAAAAGTGATGATGATGAATACATTGGAAAGTTTTTGGCCCTGACGAGGGTGTCAGATTGAATGGCCTGTGCGCATGTGCGAAGGTGTCCAAACTGACAATGCTTGTGAGATGAAGATAGTGTTGTTGCTGCTTCTGGGCTCAAGGAGGACGAGAGGAATCTACAAGCCGACAAGATGAGATCCAAGGCAAGGGCGAGAAAACTGGCCAAAAGTAGGTGTTTTTTCCCTTCTTACACTTTCAGCCGGCAGCTCGAAACTCCGAACTCTCGCTGTGCTCACAAATGTGTCCTTTAGAAATAACAGTTCCTGTATGTGTCGCTTCATCGTCCTCGATGAATATTTTTGTCTTCAAAGCAACCTAAAAGCATAAATGCATCATAGCTTGTATGCCCACCCTTTTCGCTGTAGCTGGCTCGGTTTGCTTGTTCTCAGCGTCAGAAGTTTCTTATGTGATGAAACAACGGCGGTGTTTGTTATTTAAATGACAAGGGGAAAAATCTTATTGTAATTCCACGGTAATTTGGTGTTTTAGTTCCACCGATTCCTGCCGTCCTGTAGTAGAAACAGCAAAAATGTTAAAGGAAAGTTACCTAAAGTTGTCGAAACCGATAGTAACTTTTTATTGAGTCGTTCCAAGTCTTGTGAAACAATATTCCTGGTTTTTGTAATAGTGGGCGCTGTAGCACCGCTCATGGTAACGGGGCGTTCAGTATCCAGTGTGGAAAGCGCTGTGAAACGCGTACATTGGAAAGAGGCGCGTTATGTAGGAGAGGGAATTTGAAAGAAAATGGCTATGTTTTCAAGGAGAGTTTTCCGAGTTTTTTATTATTTTTTCCTTACAAGAAATGGCATCACTGAAGCCTTTTTCCCTGGGCCGCTGTGTTTCAGTTCTGTTTTGGTTCTCCTTCTGGGAATGGCAATCGATAATGTTTGTGGTGCAAGAAAATAGATTTCTCTGGACTTTTGCTAACTTGGTGGTATTTCACATGGGAAACGCGTTAATTCCTTTTTTAAACTGTCGAGCACGCTATTTTTGTGGCTAAAGGTAGTTTGCTTTCATTTTTCTTTTTATAAAATGAGTTTGTTTAGGATGCAGTTCTTATATGTGGATGTAGTGTTCGGGAGGTCTGGCAAAAATGACATTCTCACTTTGACTGTATTCTTTGAAAGAATGTGTATCATTTGACATAAACATGCTTAAACTTCAGTTCTCAGTACAATTAGTCTACGAATGCAACAATTTATACGACCAATTGCATCTGAATGTTTCAGCGCCACTTTAGCTGCTATTAACTTCGAAGTTTTTGTAACGACGTATGTGCTAAGATTAGATTTTATCAAGCGGTTTATTTCTTTAAAAAATAGGCCTAAATTTCTATTGAAATTATACAAATTTATACAAAATTTTAGGACACAATTTTAATGACCATACATAGTTCGATTGTTCATTTACTCCAAAGGTCGAAAAAAAACAAACTTTATAGTTTAACAGTTTGCATTTCTAAAATTTAAAATAGGATTTCGAAATGAAAGGTACGCTCCATTATTTAGATGCTTAAAACTTTTTTTTTCATGCTGTGTAGGTATTACTTTGCGTTGAATTTGAATTTCTTGTTATGTTACATAACTGAGGTATGTAACAATTACAAAAATGTATTTGTGTGTATGTAAAGAGGTCTAACAGGTATTTTTATGCATTTGACATGATTTGTTATACATGCTATATTAAATTCATTTTGTATGTTTTATTTTCTTTAATTTTATTTTTAAGCTCTTTGAATATGACTGTTTAACTAAATAACAAAACAGAAATTGTCATTAATAAGGCATGGGTATACTTGTTAGGCGATTCGCGCAAAAATATAAAACACGTAGAGTATATACTATATATGTAACCTGTCGAAAACCTATGTGCATGCATTTTAATTTTCAACAGTTTAAATTTGGTCTGAAAATTATTTTAAATGGCTGAGAATTATTTGTTCGTGCTAAGTTGATTTTCGTTCAATTCATCCTGACCTTGCTAAAATACTTTTTCTGTTTTAGGGTTAAGGAAATTAAAAAGCCAAATTTGCATTACTTCTGGCGTTTACATAATTCAGCGGGTTTATTAATGTAGGTTCGAAGTCGTTTTCATCTGACCTTTTACTTTTTTAAGTCACTCTGTGCCTGGAAGGCCTTCTGTGTGGTTTATGCGAATGTTCAACCTCCACAGCTGAACAGCGTGTTTATAAGCAGGGCTGAGATAAAGAAAATACTGTAGATGGTATCAACATTTTACAAATGTAATCGTGTTTTGTGAATGATGATACAGCTGCTTTCTCGGACGGATGCCTTTTACACGCCGAACTTTTGACATCTCCGAAAATATTAAGAAAGGGTTCCCAGCTTTATATTAATTAAGGATTTTGATTGAGACGGCCGATTAAGTAGCAACAGTTAAAAACAATCCGCAGGGATTCCCAGTCACCGTACTGCTCTTGTACTTCGCTAATTACTGTCAAAAAGGATAAACTCCTACCGATCAATTATGGCCGTTAGGAGGACACCTCGCTACGCTGCGAGAGATGGGATGTGACAGTTGTGAAGTATCTTGCTAACTTATCACGCATATCTAAAATCTTGCAATACTTCATCTACAGTGCGCTCTGTACAGTAGTTGCATATTATTTTTTGGTAAATATTACGCATAAGTTATGCTGTCCTAATTCAGTCTTTGAAATACTTTCACATATACAATAACTTTGCCAACTTTGAACAACAGTTTAAATTTTTCAGCTTTTATCAGTAACTACATAATATTGGCAACATATTTTTGTATGTTTTAGTAATACTGTGCAATTGGGTTCTTTGACAAGTCTACGGTAATTTTATTTTGTCAGAGAACCAATATGAAACAAAGTTAAGTTTAACTTTGGCATGCATGCTCGTCGACCGCTCTGACAATTTCAGTGCCAGTTTTCATGTAGTGCATGATGGCCGCCCCAGTTTTGTAATAATTGTTTACACTTTCATACTTGTTTAAATATTGCGACCATATTAGACGCGAGACAAGTTAAGTAATGCAACAGCAATGGAATCATTAAATAGTTTAAACCCGCAGTCAGAAAGATGACGGGGAAACAGACTCAAGTTCATTTTGTAATGTTCTTACACGAATTATATAGGAGCTTTCTGCGGAAACGCTTTCGTAGCACTAATATGAAGAAGAAAATTTTACAATTGACATTATATATAAAAGTGAGAAGAGGCTGAAAACCTCAGATAAAACAGGAAAATCGATAGAAAATGAGTACAGGCATATTGAAGAGAAAAAACAACAGATTTTCTGCAGCTGCAGCAGAGCGTTTTATTGTGGCAGCTACTTGTTTACATGAAATGTGGAGTAACCGGCAGGGAATTTTCGAGTTCGTATTTCGCTATATTTTATTTTTATGCATATATGATTACATAAATTAGAGCAACGGTGAGAGACAATGACACGATTGTTTGCAGTGTGTCCCATTTGAAAGGTCTTCTGTCAGTTTATCTCTTGCCTTATTTTGATGAAACAGGTAATATGAGAACACTGTGTACCCTGGAACTTTTAATGTAATATCGATCCCAAAACACCATGATGTGAATATCCAGGTATTTGGGGTTTATATCCGTTACGTCGAAGAACCGTTTAGGTAGTAAAATATAAGAATTTTTAAATGTTGCCGTTAAACATTTTCATTCTAAAATTATTATATTTCCTCCGAGTTTAATAACCGAAATTAGTTTTAGGTTGGGTATTTTTGCATTTCCGTTTATATGTTTTTTAAACATTTATTTAATTGCAGGCGCACTACAATGCACCAATGTAACGTGCCACTACCACAGCCGCATAAGCACGTCTTACTTCAAAGATAGACATATTCGCACACACACACACACACACACACATACATAAATTAATGCATAGGCCAACAGACAAACTGAACGATAGCATTCCAGATCCATGTTACACACGTAATTATTATGCTATCACAATAAAGTTACTAAATTCAGTTTGCTTTGATTGTAATATAAAAGCTGTAAGTTGTGTTCACTTGCGTGTAGGCTACGTTTCACTTCACAACTTACAGGCTTAATATAGTATGCTTAATAAACACAGCAGATATAATTCATAATACATACGGCTGGCATTTGAAAGGGCTAATATTGTCGCTTTTGTAACACTGCATGGATTATATAGACCTACTTACACATCATGCGTACAACGCGACATGATTCTAGCGGGCATTTAATTTATTCACTGTCCGGTCGTCGAAGGGAAAACCGTTTATTGCCTTATTTCAGTTTACGACATAAAACATTGAATCAAAACCACCTTGTGTTAATATCAGATGGCGGTGCTACATACGAAATTATTTCCTGAAGTTGGCCTATCCACATCGAACAAATTAGATAGTATTTTGAAAATGAAAGAGAATATAGGCCTACTGGATATTATATATTCATATATTTATATAGGCCTACATATAATCGTTTTTTCATATACATACATTGATACACTGTGGCACAGGCCTATCTTCGTGGTCACCTAAAATGGCAGTTCCAAATTATTAATATGTCACAATCTAAGCTGGCAGACCCCGGCACGCAGTTTTATCCTGTTTAAGTAAACGGGGCTTAGCCTACTATTACTGCGGCTTTACAAGAAAAAAGGCTATTAAGTTGCCTAAATATATCGTCTGGACACTTATCACCAACTATCAAAAACTCCCTCTCATAGAAAGAGTCTTTATTAAGCGGGAGTCGTGAGGTCTTACTAAAAGTTGAAGCTTTATTGTGATTCCTGACCCTCTGAGAGAATACTGTTTATTCGCGGAAGCATTTACTGAATGAAAGGAAACTGGTGCATACTAGAAAATAAAAGGTCCTTCTTTACAAATACCCCTAATTCATTTTGTTAACCCCCCTCCCCGCGCCTGCCGTCTTTCCCTTCCTCTGGCTCAGCCTATGATTCCTGGTTCACCTGCCCAGGCGGACGGTTTATACAGGTGGCAGGTTTCGCGATTTTACTGCATGTTCACACGATCGGATCTTAATGTCAGAGAACGACCTTCTCGGACTGTCCTGCAAGGGTTTATGTGCTGAGCACAACCCGCGCTGCTGCGCCGTGTGTAATGTCTGAGAAGTCTTCGTAACGAGTCCCTGTCAGCGTAAACGAGCAGCAAGGGCTGTTTTAGAACTTGAATAACAGAAGTAGACGAATTTCTCTAGAAACAGGTTTTGCACAGCTAAAATGGCTGACTGTGCAGATTCCCGCCCCACAGCTGAGTAACGCGAATGTTTCTTGGAACTAAACTTTTCGAATGGAAGGGGAGGTTCATCAGGTCATTTTACACAGGTAGACGTTATTATTCACTTGGGAGTTTGGTTGATAAGAATAATTTGTCAATGGAAAACTTAAGTGACCCTGCCGAAGCCGGGAGTGTAAATTTGGACTACGGAAACCGCGCAGTGGGCGTGTCTTTGCAGGGGTCCCGCCCATAAAGGTGTGTCATTCTGAACTCTGCTTCGCACTCTACCTGAAAATAAAGCTACATACACACCTGATTTGTAAAATTTTGACTTTGGACCGGAATGGATTGACGTCAGCCTCCACTAAGCTTGGGGGGGGGGGGGGGTCCATGGTCCCATTATAGTTGACAGTCCATGGTCCCATTATAGTATTATTTTTTTCTTCCACAAAAGTGGTTGGGGGCAGGCTCGACCTTGGCCGTACCATGTCTTGTCGCTTGTGACTCGTTATGCAATGCCCACATGGCGTTTGTCCCCGCCCCGTGTGTGTGTGTGGGGGGGTTTCCCGGTCCTAGGAGCCCAGGAGGAATAGTTTGTGTGCACACATCAGTCCACCTACACCCAAAGCAACATCTTCATCCCTTTCCCAGATGCTCTAAGACGTCACGTTTTTCAGTTTGTTTTATTAGTAGTAAATCACATCTGGAGGTGTGTAAAATGGTCCACAAGTTTGTCTGATAGAAAGTGGATCTGTATGGCCACCTCAGGCCACATGGAAATAAAATTATTACTGTGTATTCTATGTCAGCCTCTTATATTCATTTTTTAAGGTTAGGCTATTTCATTTCCTTCAGGAATCTTTCACACCAATTCTCCTAATTAGTGAGTGTTGCAGAAATGCATTAGTTTTTCCCTCCAGTCCTCCTGTTGACCTGCGTCATGGGAACTTAGCACATGCCTGATGATGGCTTGAAGATCCTCGCTGTCACTGTGGGTTAATATGTGTCCAGGCTGCTCAGGATTAAAAGAAGCACTTTCCCCAAAATCCAGAACCAAAAACACACACGTTGACAAGTCCAGTGCACCAGCCCGACCTAGTGACACCAGACAACCACGAATTAGAGGCAGCTCAGAAACAACGTAATTAACACTGAATAAAATACTCTTTGTAGTTAATTTCAGCCTGTAAAACGACACAATGTGCAGCTTATAAAACACCTGTGCAGTCAAACCTGAACATTTTCTCGTTCTGTGTTCAGCAGGAAAGTTACAGGAAACAGTCATTTTAACAGACCTGGCACAGTTTGCCAGAAATTTGCAAAAAATCAAATAGAATCATAACCTTTTGTTCATCTGAAAGAAAAATCATTATTTATCATTCAAACAAAAAAAATCTGAACAGATAAAAATTATTATCATTAGAACAAGTGAAAATGTTTCCCTCAACCAGTGAAGGATATATTAAGGAACTGAGCAGAAGGTTACTTGATCTAGCCTTGAAGAACATACTTAAGCAGGTAAATATTTATAAGGCGTTCTGAACTGTGAGGTTCGTGAGTCACTTTAGATAAAAAAGTGATCGCTTGAAAAAAATCAAAGTAGCCGATATGATATAACACCGCTCACCCTCTAGTGAGCAAAATCATTTTTGGATGAGGAATTTTCTGAGGATCAGTCTTAATCTCACACTCCCTCCACCCCACGCCAGTGAGCAAACATGTGTGTGTGTGGCACGTGTCACAAGATCGGAGCACTGCTAGCTGACCCTTAAATGGAGGCTGGAGGTGTGGTGGAGTTGAAATTAAACCACGGACAAATGTGGAGTGTCTCTTCTGTCTAGCCAAGTAGTACCATCCGCAGTCTGCGGTCCTCCCTAATGGTCTGAGACCTCGATGTTCCATCCTGTAAAGATAAGGAGACAAATGTGTTCCCCCGTGCATTCAGTGTGTGGTGGGGGGGCGGGTGTGTCGAAGGTTTGCATGGGCTTTCATGTCGCCGATGGGCTGTACTTTCAAAGGTTTGGCCCCCGTCATTTATCTAATGGACTCATCCGGTGTCCTCCGTGTTTTCCCATCAGTGGGAGATGTTAGCGTCTCGTTAGCATCTTGTTAGCGTGGATTTCAGGGGCGCAACAGGACAGGCAGGCGGTGACTCAGAGCCCCGTTCTTCTACGACCCGGGTCTTTGATTTTGCGATGATGAAAGAATACTTTTAAGTCTTTGGGACTTAAACGATTAGACTGTCATCCTATCAGTGTTTCTGACGAATCTGCTGTGGGTGATCTTGAGATTCACAATAATTGAACCATCATTATCACCAGACTGCACGGGCCTGTCAGACCAAGCTATATATTTGTATAACGCTTAACTTTCTTTGAAATTATGAGATGGGGTGGGGGGGGTGGGGGTGTCCCATTCCCAGATGAACGCTCTGCTTATTTTACTGCTTATTTGGACTATTTCTGTCCATGAAAATTGGTTTAATTATATCAATGGTATGTTTCTCTTTTTTCACTTCGCAACACAAGCTAGCTGCTCTCCAACTGCAATTTATTTTCATAAAAATTTAAACTGGTGGCATGTTGATTTTTACGCTCCCAGCAGAGGGGAGGCTATCTGTGTATTTAATTGAATTAACTACAGTGCGGCCTACTGGAAAAATATATAAAAACTGTAACCAGCCTTCATTTTCTCAAACCACTTTAACGCCAACATCCTAAACAGATCATTAGTGCATTAGGTCTCACTCTTTCCAATTTAGGAATCCCAAACTGCTTTTATAGCTGTCGATTAAGGACACAGCAAGAGGGTCCAGGTCAATATCAAATTCGAGTTTTGTTTCCTGATTGAGTTTTTCGTAGTCTGCGCTATGACATCATCGTGTGCGTTTAAAAAACACTGATGCAGATGAGTGATTCTTAATTGGTTCACTGACTATTCAGGCTTTATTTCAAGCTATAATCTCTGGATCTCAGTGTCTTATTCAACTTTACATTGTTATCAAAAACACAGCTTCCTAAAATACAAGTTGTAAATTTTGTTTTGAATAGTATTTTTCAGACAGCTTAGTCTCACAATACTCTCATTGATAGGAATCTACACTTTCTATTTTCTGTTTATTAGCATATTTGACTTTAAACGTGGCTTAATATTGTTTGCATTTTGTCGCAGCTTTCCTGATGCAGCTCCTCCGTATATTTTTTGACAACAGAATAAAAACAGTGCAAATAAATGTGCCTTTTCCTTTATTGTTGTTTTTTTGTTTTGTGTTTGGATGTCATTAGTTATTATAGAAGCTATGGTTTTAGTTAAGTCTCGGAAACTGATAGCTCTGAGTAGTGTAACCATCTAATGCTGGCCCTGCATTCAGGAGGCTGACGGCGTGTGGGTTTGCGTGTGCATGTGTTTGTGTGGACAGGGATTGTTTCAGTCTTTGCAAAAATATTTCAAGATGGGCTATTAACTCTCATCCTGTACTGTGAGTTTTGTGCTCCTGGAAGCTATGGCTTCACGCAGCCAGCGCTGGGCTCCCTGGTAAGGATAAGGCCGCGTGTGAAAATATTGGATTGCAAAAACATCCCAGGCAAGAGGCGGCGTGAATTGGGCTTTCAGCATCGCGGCGGTGCACACCCAGCCGCTGTCGAGTGACGGGCAACAAGCGGCATTCTGTGGTCCCAGGGCCCGGCACGAGCCACCTTCAAGCTGCCCCGTCCTGTCCGCTCACAGCGCCCCCTTCCTGTGCGCTTGGGCGGAGGGGTGCCTGCTTTGCTCATGAGCTCGGGGGAGCCAAACGCGGGGGCAGCAGGCAGAGCAAGCCATGCAGAAATGAGCCTTTAATTGGTCGAAGATTTGGGTCTGGGAGCTTTGGGTGGACAGACTTCCTGAGGGAAACATGTGTTACGCTGACAGTGGAGTGTCACGTGGTATAAAAAACACACTGTCCCCTCACAGTCCAAATGACACTCAGAATCTTTATAGGTACATGAGCAGGGCTGGTGGAAATTTCTGTTGGCACAGCTTGCTACTTTGGAGATGCCATAACAATAAATACAGAACAGTTACAAATAATAAATACAAGACATGAGACACACAATACACTCCAGTATTGTTTAATCATAATCAAAAGAGGAAATAGGTTCTGACCCATTTTTAGAAAATACCACAGCTTTTATTCGTCCGGGGATGTTTTCTGCTTTGTATTGACTCTTTATTGCTTTTGTTTGTTTGCGTCTTTTGCTTTTAATAACCAGCACAGAGCAACTTTCAGATTTCAAACAGAAAAGTTGCGTGTGAAAGTGTACCATCTGCGCAGGTTCGCAACGCGTGCTGTCCATGTTGGATTTAAAGACCCGACCAGCTAGAAACACACTAAACATGCTCATTCCTTTTCACTCATTTTAATAATAAAATAGGTTAATGTAGAATGTATTTATAGAAACATTCTTTGCAGCTAAAGCTGAACTACCCGGACCTCTGAATTTGATATTTTACTCTGCCATACTTTACTGGCTCTGCTCCCAGGCCACTTTTGGAAAGCATGTATATATTTTTGTCCACACTTGACCTCTGTCGTTTTTAAACTCTGAAAAGAAAAAGAGGCCCGTTTTACCGATGTTTCGAGGTTGCATGTGTAATTAGCTTATTTATTGTGGTTGGGTTTCCTTCATGCAACTTTATGCCCGTGTTTAAAATGAACCCGAGGGTGTGTGTGGAGCGGTTCTTTCGCTCCCTTAGTGTGTGTGCGGTTCTGGATCATGAGCTGTCTATAGTTGTTCTTCTGGGTCTTGGGTTTGAGTCCTGACTTAACTCAGGTCCACGGGAAGTATTTACATGCCATTGATTTTTTTGAGGTAATTATTGGATTTGTGTAAATTCCACTGAGTAGCTCCTTGAGATGTGAAAAGCAGGGAGTGCAAAATTAAGTTAAGTGTTGAGGGCAAACGCAAAGTAATGGGGTTTCTTATACTGTGACAGATTTTTGGGTTCTGGCTGAAGTGGTACACGCTTGGTCACTCATGGGCTACAGGGTGTCTTTTTATAGGTCCCATGATGAGGGAATATGAAACACATATGTAGACACAAAGTGTGTGCAGGGACACATGCATGCACACACGCCTTTCTGCCCCTCGCGCTGCACGTCACCACACGCCTCTCCGTCGACCGGCGTCCTCATTTTCCGGAACGTTCCGCTCCTGCCTTTGGAAGGAGGCGGCGGCTTTGTCCCGTCCGATAAAGGATGCCATAGTTTCCCTTTTCCTCCCCTTTGTGTCCTTGCTGGCGGCTTCCGCAGAAGTGCAAATTGTACCCTCAGAGGAGCCATCCTGAGCTACGCAGGGCCCCGGGTCCGGCCCGCTAATTACGTGGAGGATTCTATCCTGGAAGGGCCCTGATTCCCACAGCCACCTGGCCTTCTGTTCTTGTCAGCTTTGATGGCAGACACCCCACCGCCCCTCTGCCCCCCCACCCCCCCCCTT
>JAABNX020000119.1:4320200-4335802 GCA_015163995.2 Mormyrus lacerda | reverse complement strand
CAGGTCGGTGGGCCCCAGGAAGGCAGGCAGGTGGGCCCCAGGAAGGCGGCCCCGGGAAGGCAGGCAGGCAGGTTTGGGGAAGGCGGCCCCCAGGAAGGCAGGCGGGCCCCAGGTTGGCTACTGGAAGCCTGGCACGCACCCCCTCGCAGCTCCCCCTCTCCTGTCCCTTTTGTATTGCGTATCCCGTCACCTCCCCTGTTCTCCAGACCACAGCACGCCTGTGCTGCTTCATCCACTTCCCCTGGATTGTGGGCAGTGTTACGTAACCTGAGAAAACAACCTTTACAGTGTATTTAAAAGATATTGCCCAAAAAACGCTGATTGTTTCCTAGTTATAAATGTGTTCTGAAATGTAATTTTTTCAATAAAATGAAGACTAGAACTCAAACCAAACTCTGAAAACTAGAGAAAATGGTGGCATTTCAGCATCCATATCTTCCATACAAATATAAAGTCAGGTTTCTGTTATATCCTTTGATATCGATACTTTTTCTGTCTTTACTCCTTGATTATGTTGAGTGATTCATCCATTTTCCTCTAATCACCACACGTTGGGTGCCACAGCTTCACACGGAAGAAAAACACAATAAAATTAAAAAGCGCATTAATTAAAAAGTGCTCTGAGCACAAGTATCATTTTTGCCTAGATTTGCAACCGGATTATAATAATGCGAGGCTAATACGGGAGGGGGGTTATCCGTCTTTTTTTATTGTAAATTTGATTTAAGATTCTGCCATTATGGCCACACATGCTTGGCAAACATGACTTCTTAGCGGGTGATTTGTGTCAAGTATTTCTGAAATAGCGCATAAATGAATTAGCAATAAAATGGACTTAGCCCTGGTAGTGGGGGTGCCCATTATTGCAACTCTAATCACTAAAGAGATGCCATTCACTTGCCTTAAGAAGTTGCATTTTTCCCTGCTTGCCGGCCACCCGATTTCATAAAGTAACATATTTCTAATGAGAGGTCTCTGCTTGAGCTGAAAATCCCTGAAGGTTTCTGTAGATTTTAGCTTTGATTACCGCTGGCAACAGGCTCTTAGCGGACGCCGGAAACGGAGTCCTGGGTGAAAGGGCCACAGCATGCCGTATCCTTTGAAATTGCGATGGGGGGGTGGGGGCTGGGGGCGGAGGGGGGTTCTCCATCGCATTTAGTACATTTAATCAGCTCAGACTTTTGATAGTCAAACAATAGCTAATTACAGTAGCACCTGCCCAAGAGGTCGGGGCAGATCGTTGTTAATGAGGACTCTTGTGATAAAGCATCTTTTTCGGGAATATATTAAAACTGCAGGAATACCCCACGTGGACTCCAAGCCCCACACTCACATTTATTTTTCACAGGAGGATGATTGACGGAGTTAATGGGGGGGTAAGGTGGGGGGGTAGTGGGTTTAGACGTCGATTCCTTCTACGGAGCTTGTGAAAATTATATATATTTCCATTCGGAAATGAGGGCAGAATGGAGCGCGACTGTTTGGCTGCTGTTATTTTTTTGTTGTTTTTTTCTCATTTTGAAACTCTCAATTTGGTTGCTTTTTAAGATGGGATATTTTTGCCTTGCGCCATTGTCACTAGTTTCAGGGTGTCAGGTGAATGTTCGTTGACGAGGAAACGTTTTTTTTGTTTTTTTCTTTTGATGAAAATTCCCTCTTGTGTTTGAGTCAGGTTGTAAGGCCCCTGCTCGTCCATAGGTCAGTGACGAGGTTGTCTGATAGAACCACCCCTCTTTCTGAAGGGGTCTGGGGCTCTGCCATCTCTGGCCTCTTCATGTTCGCCTTTACTGAACATTAGCGGATGTTAGCAGATATTAGCAGACGTTAGCGGATGTAGGCAGACGTTAGCAGATGTTAGCAGACATTAGCAGATGTTAGCGGATGCTAGCAGATATTACTGGACAGTAGCAGATGTTAGTGGACGTTAGCAGGGACACAAACTGAGAATAGGATAGGCCAGGCAGGCAAGCTCTCGAGGCCCCGTCAGTCGAGATGTTGTTAGAAATAAAAAATGACTCCCGTCCTTTCTGCTGTTCTCCTTCCCATTCTCCACCTCTGCCCCTGGGGCATGGGGGCGGTTGTGGTGGTTGTGGGGGAGAGGAGAATGAGGCCATTAAAGGACAATTTGATAGTTTGCACACCACGTCCGGAGCCCTGAAAAAAGCCTGGCCCGGTGCAGCGGAGGCGGCAAGGCAGGACTTCAAAGCTGTCTTCAAAATGGCCGCCACAGTGCCGGTCATGGTGTCCGTCTTCCCGTTAGCCTGCGCGGAAGCATATGAAGCGTTAGCGTCAGATCTCCTGTGAGATATTAACTCTCCCCTACCTCTGTCAGCTGCGCCCGCCGCTTTCATTTCTTTATGGTTCATTTATTTGACCTCGAGCCCCTCGGCTCCCCCCAGCTCGCGCAGTAATCTAACACCCCCTGCCACCGCCCTCACCACCCTGCTATCAGTAACCATGTTTGCTGTAGCCAATCACTTTGATTGATCATGGGCCCAGGCCACAGGTTTGCAATCAGCTGGGCTGGGCCGCTGCACCCCCCCACCCCGCGGGATTTCCCCACAGGCCGCGCGGGCGTGACAGCGCCATAAACTGGCCATTCATCAAAGTGTCCCCCTGGTCGGACGTTGCATCGGGGCTCCCCCAGGGTGGCGACAAAGTCATTCCCACACTGGCCAGCGGGGCTACGAGTCCCCTTGCGGTTGCTGTTGGAGGTCTCACATCGGGGGGACAGGGGGCAGGTTTCCTCCCCTTTTTAAACAAAACAAAATCACTTTTTAAATGCTCTTAACAATAACTTTGCCCCCCAGTCGTCACCCCCCGCACACACACACCCGCTTTGTTTTTCCTCCGTCCTTGGCGAAGGAGCCGGCATCCATATTCGTTTTCAGCGCTCCGGTGCTGCACAGCATGGGCCGGACCAGTGAAACCCAACCGCACCGGCCGGTCCGAGTGCAGGCGTTGCCACGGGGACGCCCGTGTTTTCCTGGCAGGAGGTCACATGACCTGATGGCTGCCATTTTGTCGCCCTAACTGCGAGGACGCGTTGCAAGGCGGGAACATGGAGGCAGTGCTGCGTTGGTATAGGATGCAATGCAGAATGACCCCCCCTCCCCCCGAACACCTATGCACGTGTGTCCCAGTGGTCTGCTGTGCCCCCCTCCCAGCCCCCGGGAACGTGGCCCTGTGCTCAGAGCCTGCTGGGGGGTCCCTGCGTTTCACGGTATACAGGTCACTGGTGATAATAAAAGAGATATTCAGGCAGACACGTCGCGGGTGGGGGGGGTGAGATGGGGGTTCACTTCCAGAGTACCATATCAGCAGGATATTTAAAACTCGCTTTCCCCTGGCAGCGGTGAGGGGGTATTAATCCACCACCGCCATCACACTGGGGGCCCTGTAGTCCAGACAAAAGGGCCTCTTCTGACCGGATCGGCAGAACTAGTCACATATCACCATTCCTCTTCGCCGAGCAGGCGATACGTAATCTGCGCCGATGCCCAAACTGCCGCGGCCGTGGCCGCGATACCGTGACAGACGGCAGACTGTGCAGGGGCAGGGCGGCGGGGGTCCTGGGGGTCCCGGCTCGAGCCCGGGTGCCAGAAAGGCGCTCGCGGCTCTGATTAAGGCTGACTTCTGTTACAGGCAGCAGTGGGGGGGGGGGTTTATACTGGCGGTCAGGATATAGGGGTTATTCTGAATGACCCGTGTATTGAACTGTATTTATTGTCTTTTCCACTGCCCCCGTCCCTATGCTGTAATACAGAGCTCATCACCTATTGACGTCTTTTTCCTTTTGCTGCTTTGAGATAACACTTAACAGGCACCCAGGGCAGGTTTCTATAACAGTAAACTCAAGGAAAGTGTTTGCTTAGACGTTCATATTGACTTTCCACTTAATTTGGACTCTTACCGAATTTGCCAGCATAATTAATTATAGTGTTTTTTTTCACCACAGAAAATCCCCCCATGTCACTTCTAAGAGCTAATATTGATTGTATGGGATTCTATAGACACTCCACTAATGCACTGATGAAATTCATAGCGTGAAAAGCCCCTAAATTGGGTTAAAGATATTTTTACAGCATAAAAATGCATTGAGATGTAAATTTATTTGCATGGAAATTAAGTTTCAGAAATAGGTTTTGTCCCGGAGAGAGACAACTTTTGAAAATGACTGTGGCGTTTTTTAAATTTAGTAACTGAAAGTTTTTCTTCACAGTGGCTTATTTTTACTTGTTAATACAGATTTTGATGTTTTTATTGAATCACTTCAGGGTTTTTTAATGCTGAACAAAGGTAGAGCAGCATTTCCCAAACCAAGAAACTTTTGGTCCAACTCTATAACCACCAGACGATTTTAAATGCGGTTTAATGATTTGAGAGTGAGTTACATGCGGGATTACATTGGGGATGTCACTGCGGGCATCACAGTGCTCCTCTAGGGGGCGCCAGCCAGCGCAAGGGTGTGGGGAGCTAGACCCAACTCTCTGCGGGATGGCAGGAATCTGGGTCGTGGATGGAGAGACCAAAAAAAAGAAAGAGAGAAATAAAAAAGTACGGTTGAAATAATATTTAACTGCAGCGTGAGCTGTCTGTGACCTCACGGGGTGTGCGTTACCTTTTTTCACTGGCTCTCGGCAAGGACCCCCCCGCAGACTCCTGGCACAGCTGAACTGCTCCATGCCCGTACCGCAAGAGTGAATGTCAAAAATTTCTATTTGAGGCCACGGCGAAACCCCAGAGAAAAGCCCTAAGTATTTATGTGGAGAGGTTCTGCAAAGTGTTACACAGTGTGAACTTACGCCGTGTGTACCGCGGTACTCAGCCACGCCGGCCGCTGTGCCGCTCTAAGGTGAGCCTGTCTGAAGTGTCACTTTTAAGTCACTGCGCTTACGCCACGTGCCGCTACCTAAGAGCCTCACACAATGTTCTTCACCCATGCCACAGAGTTTGGGGACTTTATAAGTGTATATACCTGTTTGTGGGGCTGTGCAATTTTCTTAGGTCATCAAAAACATGTTTAAAATTCTTTATCTGGGAGGCATATCATACGGCATGTTTGCTAAGAAACAAAGCACAATTTGACACTAGAATCAGGGGTATAGCTAGAAATTCTGGACCCCTGAAATGTCACCTTGATCCTCAGGCCGCAATATTACAGTACATATAATTTTTACTTATACGATGGCCCCTGTAAATCGCGGGGCCCCTCTAAATCTGCCAGGGTATCCACACCCCCACTGTGCCCCGCATGTTAATATATACAAAAGAATGAAAACGTAATAAAAAAAAAATTCAGGGGCACTGCAGCCAGTCCATGTATTTGTTAAATTAATTTGATGAGTTATTGATTAGCCAAACGTGGTCAGGTAGCAGTCGAGTCAGCAAGTGCATGGGTGTATTAGATGCTTGTTGCAAATACAGGGATGACTTTCAGGGGAGGTTCTGCAGATATTCTAGGCATAATGACCTTTGGCAGCCTAAAGGCTTTTGCTCAGTACTGCACATGTATGTTTGTGTATCTCCGCGTGTCTTTGTGTCTTTGTGATACACCTCTTTGAAGTGCCTCTCATGGTTCCTCTTTAAGGTTCCTCTTTAAGGTTCCTCTTTAAGGTAGCACTTAGCAGACCTGACTCAGTCACCCTGGCTACTCCCGCACGGATTCGTCGAGGTCCGTGTTCCCAGTCCGATAACGGCTGTCATTGTTTCCAGTGTCACCCGGGCCTCCGCAAGCCGAGAAACAAAGAGTCGCCATCGCAAACAATTACAGGAGGTGGCTTTCAGCCCATGCTCTGCGATAAGGCGGCACGGTGGCTTTGGTGGGGGGGGGGGGGTTCCCTGGTGGTTGGTTGTCACTTGTAAACAAGCAGGCAAAGAGCTTGGCCAGGCCTTGGGTCCGGTCCGCTTCATGTGCTCCTGATCTCCTGGTTTGATGCACTATATAAATGTTCTCCAAGTATTTTTTTAATTACAGCCCTCTTATATTCTCCACATTAATGTTAAATACCCCCCCTGCATGCCCGTATTTAGGTGGCTACCGCTGCTTTAAGGTGATTAATATGCACATTTCTGTATTCTACTGTGCACCACTGCCATCTGTGGACAGCTCACACCGTGCACTATGGTAGGTGTCTCGACTCAAGTGCCACACCCACCCCCCCGAGCGGCTGGGCCATCCCACCAAACGGGTGCACCGGGCTCAGTGGTAACATTTCCCCCCGCCTCACTAAGAAAGTGGACCCATCTGCTTGGGCAGGGAAAATATGAACCATAGGAGAGAAGGAATCATACTCAATGTGGAGCGGCGGGATTGTACACTACGTAAAAGTGTTCTGTCCACTTTTTAACTTCATTAAGCCCCCCACCCTCCCAGATTTGCAAACGCAGCAAAACCCTGAAGGCAAATAAATTTGGGAGTGGAATGCAGGCGAGCAGCTCGGCGCGGCAGCAGCAGCAGCGAGACCCGAGCCGGATGCATCCATACGGAGACTCAGGCGTCTATTTGGACAACTGCTGAATGTTTTGTTTTCCCTGCCGTGCCGTGAAAACGATACACTGAATGTGTCTCTTACAAATTAGCCAGCGTCCACTGCAGCCCTCCCACCCTCCGAGCTGTCCATCTGCTGTCCGGCTCCTCTCTTCCTTCTGTTATCTTAACACGCTTCTCCTGAAACGTGTCCCGTGATGCTGAGCTTCAGTCCGCCCCCATCGCTAGCCCTCCCTTACTCCCTGTGAGGTTTCTATTCGGTTTGCGGGTGTGGGGTTTGCACCTTCCCTGTCCCCCCCGCCCTGCCCACCCAGCACGGCTTCCCCTGGTAAACATGGTGCCCAAAGGAGGTCGCCGGCGGAGGTTCTCCTCTGCAGAGGGGCGTACGGGGGACGGCGCGGCTCTTGTTTGCACACTGATGCACCAGCAGCGCTGACTCATATCTTAGCTCAGGTGCAGTTAATCTGCCCCCCCTTTCCATTCGATCAGCCTCCATCCATTCAGCCAGTGCCAAGCCCCGATTCACACCACTACCGTGTTTTCTTTTCCCTTTTATTGTGAATTTGCACGCTTGTAATTCTGTAAGACGCACGTTTTCTTTCTTTACACGGCATCAGCGAGTCGGCCTCAGCGTACGTGAGCCACGCGTGTTACATTGCAGCACGTTTTGAGGTTCAAAATCCACCCGAGGTCAGGCCTGGCGTGCGGGTCTCTCAGCCGATGGGACCTGCAATCCCTCACGAGTGGCTGAGGAAGTGGGCGGGCCATTGCCGTGGTAACCGTTCTCACTGCGGACGTGCTCAGAGCTGAGCAGCACGTGGCCATAGGCCAGAGGTAGGTTCCGCTGTTGCCTGGGAACACGTGTTGCCGCCCCCCTCCCCTCCCGAGCCACACGTCGCACACACGCATACACACGCCTGGCCTTATGGTGTATTGATTCACCTAGTTCCCTTGTCGATGGCACACAGCAGAGGCCGCTTGGCAACACGTGCGGTTTGGTGTCGCAGCAGCACTGGACACCTTATAAGTCTGTGGCTAATTAAGGAGAATGTGATTTAGAGGAAAAATTTGTGTGGGGAATGTGTGTGTGAATGGTGTGTGAGTGTGCCCCCATGAGTTGACACCCCATCTTGGGCTGTTCCCTGCCTTGGGTGCATCCAAGGATAGGCTCCAGACCCCTGCAACTGTGCAAAGCACAAATATGTATGGAGAATGGATGGATGGATGGATGGATGTGTGGGGAGGTGGGAAGCCACGTGCCAGTATAGAGTTTAATGTAGGGGTGAATGTTTGCAGTAAGGTTTGGACTAGTTTGGATTGGGGAAGACCTTTCATAGACCTTTCATATGGTCGTCCTGGTCCCTTTTTTGAGATGAGGTTAAATGAGCTTTGGTAGGAAAATACAAATTAAAACATTTGCTGACCTACTGGGGTCAGGCAGCTTGTCACAGGGGCCAGAGGGGGGGCAGGATGAGGTTTCTGGCTACTTTGTAGCACTCGGTGGGTGCGGTGCAGACGGTGTGAGACACAAGCCATTTGCAGTTCTATTGGGGCAGAGTAAACACCCTCCACCAGCATTCACTCTCTCTCTCTCTCTCTCTCTCTCTCTATCCCCCTCTCCTGTGGGTCCTCATCCCCACCATGAACAGACTCCTGTGTTTTCCGAGGTTTTTTGCTTTTTACAAGTCTGAAGGCCCTTTGGAAGGAAACTATGCAAATGTACCTGACCCCCCCGCCTCCCCCCCAACATGAGGTGTCCGCAGAGTTTGGTGTGCTCACCCTGGTTGAAGAGGAAATCCTGAAAGCCTCACATATCGGGGGGGGGGGTTTGGGGGTGGTGGTTCTTCACAGACGGACCATTGTTCACACCGTGGCCGTAACTCATTTGCCGGGCGGTAGGATGGAGATAAATGGAGCCAGAGAGGGGAGCGATTAACGGCGCGAGAGCACGCCATAGGGGCAATTAAAGGGCTATTTACGAAAACAAAAATGCAGCGAATCGCGGATCACCCACAGACTATTAAAATGTAAATGTCATATTTCGGTCGGGATATGGGGTTGGATCAGGGCGGGGGGGTGTGAAAAAGCCAATTATGTGATTTCTGCCTTTTTCTTTTGGCCAAAGTAACAAAATCAGTAAGCTTTTATGCAAATGATCTCGCACATGCCGGCAGGAAAGTCCGGGAGCAGCCATCTGATTCCCGCCCCCTTACCGGCGGGGTAATGTTCTTGCACAGCAGAGTTAGTAATTGAATCAAGTCAATACAGATACAAAAAAGGGAAAAAGTACGCAAGTCATGTCAGTAATGGGGAACAGATGGGGGCCGTCCTGACAGGGAGGATGTTTTAAAGGAGCAGATCTCCGGTCACACGTGCGCTTTCCCCCCCGCGGCCCCGTCCATCGTCCAGCGCCATCTCAGCCTGTCTGGCTTTAATACGCCTGCCCAGCGCATCCCGGTGGCCACTGACTTAATGAAACATTAGAAGGTGCTCTTTAACAGATGCGTAAAGGATACCTGACATCCCCAGGACAGGCCGACAGGGCGGCTCTCGCTGGGGGAGCTCAGTCTCACCTCTTTTTAGACTTGGGGGGCATTCAGCAATTCAGAAATAAGGCCTGATCTAGGGTAAGTAATGAGATGTAAGGGGTTTGGTGCGGAGGAGGAGGGGCTTGTTGCGGGGGAGGAGGGGCTTACACATAAAATGCCTTCAGAATGTCCCACGTTTCGTGTCTTTGCACCAAGAGTGACATCTGTACATGACTCAGCGCCATTGGTCGGAAGGGGCCTGTTTGTGCTGAGTCATGGGCTGGGCTGGCACGCGTCCTGTTCTGCTTTTTTTTTTCTTTCTTTCTTTTTGGAAATGCTATAAATAGCTGGATCAAAAAAGCCCAGCCTCCGTAAGTGAAGCAAGTGGGAGGCTGCTACCCTGTTACAGTGGGAGTTTGTGTGGTTGCTTGTTTAAAATGGAGCTGGCGGCGGGAGCAGATCGGGCTTACTGTGTGTATGTGACCGCTCTGGGAGTCACAGCGCTGTACGAAATGAATAAAACTCTGAACGAAGCTGTGTATTTTAGTATACCAGTAGGTGGTGTGGTTGTTAAAAACCCAGAGTTCAGCCACAGCAAAGCACTCTGGCTGAATCGCTATCCTGGAAGAAGGTCCTATTCGGATGGAGTAAGGGCAGAAGGTCCGACTGGTGCACCTGTAAAGAGGAACCGGCAAAATGACTTAACGACCGGAATAAGAACCTATCAACATCTGACCCACTTGCAACAATTCAGCTGCTTTCCAGGATAGAAGTCTTCTGGGGTTCCGGAGTGTGCTCCGTGTTCTGGGTCTCGGGCAGATCATCACGGTAACGAGAATGGAACACAAACAGAAATGTCAGAATTACCCGTTAGGATTTAGGTAGGAAGGACCTGATCTTTTTACCATGATTGTGTAAATCCCATGACAGACCAGGTAGCCACAAGGTCACGCCAGACAGGCACAGACACCCCCCATCTCCCCAGCAGCGCCAGAGAGCGGGGTCCCCTGACCCCTTTGTGGATTGGTGACGACACGAGTGAGAAATTCCCCTCCCCTCACACACTTCATAAAACACCAGCTGTGTTTCACTGACCGGGGCATTAAATCGGGGCTCACTGCAGCCTGCTGGGAGGATCCTGCAGTAGGCATTCATTCTAACGTGTGTCACTGAGCTCCAGGAATCATCTTTACAAACGGGTGTTAAGCAGGAGGGAAAGTGGGGTTGATTGACAGGAGGGGAAGGTGATGGGAGGGGCCAAGTTTGGTTCACCTCAAATGCCAGCCAATCAGATTTTTTTTTTTTTGATTATTGTAAATGGAAAGCAAGCCAACTTTTTAGAGAGACTGACACATCAAAACAGCACCCCCCACCATGAACATGTGGTGACACCCCATGAGACCTCCCAGGATTTGAACAGACAAAATTTTGGCCACACACTGGCCTCAGACAATACCCAATGGCCAGCGAGATTCGTAGAGTCGCTATAAAGGTCGGTGATCAGAAGTGCAGTGCCCCCTCCTGAGTGGGTTAAACCAAAAGGACAGAGGTGCGGGGGGGGGTTGGGGTGGAAGTTGTGCCTCGGTCGACCACAGCACATGACACCTTTTCACCCCGACGGGGAAGAAAATGCTTGGTAATGACCCAGTTCAACCCCTCCAGCTCCCCATGACCCCCCCCCCTCACTGAGCGCCGCTTAATTCTTACTAATTACATTCCACACTGACAGAATGTTGGCCACGGCAGCATCAGCCCAGGTAATTCGGCATCTTGGGTTCCAGTGGAGGGTGTCCGGGGGGGTGCAGGGGACGAGCAGTGATGACACATTAATTAACACGAGGACCCCCCCTCCCCTCTGTGAGCCACCATGGGAGAGGGCGCATCACCCGCTCTGATCCATATGACCAGGGACGGATTATTTTTGGCCAGCGGCATGACGGGGATCAGCTCTCAGGCCTTGTCAGCTGCACGGCTCTCTCGTTCTTTAAGGCTACATTCAATTCAATATTATCATTGTCCAATTACCATTTTTTGCCCAGATCGGCTTATCTTTTCTTGACAGTTCCCACTCGTAATAACAAGTCTTCCGTATCTAACTGTAAGGTGAATGCATCTGTCCTCGGAAACGCTGCACATGCGCACATCGATACGTTCTTGCATGAGTCACCAACAACAGAAAGCACTCAGGGCTTGCGTATAGGCAACAACCGCATGAATTCCGATGTGACGCTTTACATTTGTGTCGCATGGCTAAGAAGTGGATATGTATCCAATCTAGGATCACATATGAAATTGATTCAAATCTGATTTGAGAAGATCGGGATTGTTTGTCCACACAGCCCTGAAAAAAATCAGATCACATTTGGACAAAACAGAGTCACATTCGGGCAAAAAATCAGATTTGAGTCACTTCTGCTTGGTAGCGTAGCCTAAAACACACACAGCTGCCCTATTCGGTCGCTTCTGCTCAGACAGCATCACCCAAGACGCGCTTCTTTCTGGTCTGACTGTACACAATCCTGCAGCGACAATGCCCAATAACCCCCCCCCACCAGGTTCCAAAGCAAAAGGGACATTACATTTCTCCCCTCTTTTTTTATTGAGCATAATGCAGCTCTTGTGTCTGGCTGAAGACAAGGGCCCTTCTGCTGCCCCAAATCCTCCAGCTGTCTTTCAAACGGTGATAGTTACGGAAATTAGCAGCAGAGAAATCCATAAGCGTCCGTCATCGGGGGGTTTATTAACTGTCTTGGGGTGGTTATGAGGGACGGACAGGGCTTCACGGCCCCCCCAGGCGCTTCCTCCGCCTCACCGGCATAGGGTCACGACTGTGCTGCAAACTTCTGGTGTCAAGCCGGCGGGCTTAGAACACATAAGTAGGCAGGACGTTTAGGACTTCCCATGTGAATAACCAGCGTGCCTTAGGATGACCCGCAGGCCAAAACACAAGCAGAACAGACAAGATCAGAACACAAAGCATTTAGAACACTCTGCATGGATTCGGTGAGTTTAGAACCATGCAAGGTAAACTGGCAAACATATCGTATGCTAGCACAGATATAGACATAGATATACAGAAAAATTCTATTAGTACACACTATATATAGACCCACACGTTTAGTATGTAAACAGACCATACTGTCACTCAGAACAAACTGTGTATGGATTCCAACAGGGTCATCATGCACCATCAGACACAAGCTGAATGATTAGATTCCAGAGGAGATGCGGGTTCTGTTTATATGTTGACATCTGTTAGCTTTTTCTGTTAGCCTTTGGTGAGCTGCTGGTTCTGTCACCTACAGCAGAGTCATCTAGACCATGTGGCTGGTGAATGGGGCAGGGTTAGGGTTAGGGTTAGGATTATGGTTAGGTTTAGGATTATGGTTAGGTTTAGAATTATGGTTAGGGTTAGGTCTAGGATTATGATTAGGGATGGGATTCAGCGTAGTGTTGGGGTTACAATACTCAGCTGTTTGCATCCCTGCTTAGTTCCATAACGATCCCCAATTTATTTCCTGAGGTCATAGGATCAGTGTACTGTGCCCTGTGCTTATTTACCATTAGAATTTATCTTCAGTTTACCCTGTTAGCGATGGTGAGCATGTAACAGTCACAGTTTCTGCGAACACGGGGGCTGATTTTGGTAGCAGTGACATCGAGGGTGGTGTTGGTTCTCTCCACAGAGGTCCATCCACCTATGAAGCAGGAGACTCCTGCTCCTGGTGGGCTAGGACATCAGAGTGCTGGCGACTTACTAGGCTGGCTGGTAAAAATGTAATTCCATTATTTCTGGCCAGTGGACAAAATGGAAGGTGCTTGGGTCTAGGGGTGTGGCAGCAAGATTTTAGCTGAGCCTGGAAATGTCACCACCGTTTAGCCAATGAGATTCCTCTCAGGGTGGTCCCTACGATTGGTTCATTCGCCACCCTTTTGTGGACGTGTGCAAACGGCGAGGATGTTATTGTGTGCCAGGAAGATCATGAAAGCGCATTCGGTTTTAGGGCAGTGTTTACTGTCTGTTTACTCACATTTCCACAGGACTCCCCATCTTCGTTGTGCTCTGTGTTCTTACAGATATTGTAGCGCTCTGTCCAATGTGTCAGCAGATACGCAGCAGTAAGGGGTTCATAAGTAAGTCAATGAGTAGATTTAGCCATTTACTCACTGCTAAGTTACAGAGGCGCTCCGGTTGATGTGGGTGAAGGTTCCCCGCCATGGAGAAGATGCAGAGTTCCGTGCCGGTGCTCTCCAGAGGCTATGGGGGGAGCCACCCCTCACAGGGAAAGCATCTAGCGGGCTGGCTCCCTGATTCCCTTTCCCCTTGGCTGTGCTGGACCCCCACGGCACAGCACCTCTCAGTAGGGGAAGAGCTCACCAAGGATCTCTTCCCCCCCACCAGCATCTCTGGCTCTTGTTTCAATCTCTTCAGCTATTTTTTTTTGCGTTTCTGAACACGCATAGTTCTACTTTTGTTTATGCCGCTGGATATTTTTTATCCAGGTCAAGTTGTGGGTCAAGTAACATACTTTCTGAGATGACGGGGGGGGGGGGGCTGTGACTGGATATGGTGCAGTGCAAATTTTGGGGCTTACAGAATGGGGTGGAAGTCTTTTTACAGAAGTTGCATTGATGGTAAGGGTTTTTTCTGCCTAATTTTGTTGTGTCCCCACCACAGAGCAGAGTGCCTGCCTGAGGTGTCACACAGACCTCAACTTGGGTCTGCTCTGGGGTCCTTATTCTGAAGCACATGGTCTTAAAGCTCAATGTGAAATATGCTCCCTGAGCAAGAATGGATGTCATACAGATATAGTCGAAAGATGTAATCACGACTGCATAAATATGATCATAAAAATCATGGCGAAAATATGTGGAGTTAACTGTAATAAAACTGATCTTCCCTGCAACCCTGACTATCATAAGCAGTTGGAGTATGGAAAGATGGATGGATGGATGGATGGATGGATGGATGGATGGATGAAAATATCTTTTATTTATAAATACAGACATGAGCGCACACATGATAGCAAGCGGTTTGCATTTTTAAATATGCAATTTTCAAGTAGCAAATGCATTCGGTGCAGTTTATCTAACATAAACATAACAACAGCTACGGTTCATAAGACCACTCATATTGATCCTGACCACCAGCTCATTGTGTAAATGTACCGGTCACCCTCTTCTGTAGCGGGTTAAATAATCAGGCCGTCCTAAACCCTGTACCAACGGGTATCTCCCTCTGGGATCATTATTTGTTCCCGTCTCCTGCATACAAGCCCTATTTTTGCTTCCACGAGACCATTTAAGCACATCTCCAGGATCTGGCCAAGCATCCCCCCCCCACTGCAGAAAACCTGCTGGCCTGTTCAATTTCAGGTCAGAAAAATGTTTAGTGAGTCAGCTGCGTGCAAAGAGACACATTTAACATTTTCCCCCTTTTTTTCTTTTTTTGATCGAGCACAAAAGACTCACCCTGCCTGCGCCATCCCACGTGTGTGAGAGGGGTGAAAGCGGGCAGGCAGACGGGCGGGTGGGCACTATGGGCCCCTGGCCACAGGGGTCTCGTATTATAAATCAATAGAGGACTTAATCATCAGAGTTCTGCCTCTAGCGGAGGCCCCCTGCTGTGACCTGTCTGCTCGGGGTCACAGACGTTTTCTCATGTCCAATCATTTTGGTTGTCTGTTGTAATAGCCTGGGCAATTATTAACCCCCCCAGCCCCTCACCCCCCGACAGTTTGTCTTCAACGGAAAAGGACCCCCCCCCCCACCTCCACCACCTCTACCACATCACTTAGCCGGCAACATATAACACAAGCAGAGGTGATGCTTGGGGGGGTCGGGGGGTGAAGCTGCCGGTCTGGAGTGCAAATTGGACCCATCTCTCTCTCTCTTTCTCTCTCCTTCTCTTCCTCTCTCCTTCTCTTTCTCTCGCTCTCTAATGTAAACCAGACCATGCCTTGAACAATCCCTGCTCTGTTGTGGCTTGTCACTCACACTTTTCAAGAAGTCTCTCTCTCTCTCTTTCTCCCTCTCTTTCTCCCACTCCCCCACCCCCTCCTTTTTTCGTCCTCCGTGAGGGACTGTGGATGGGTTTGCAAGGGTTACATGAAGAATTCCCCAATATTGTAATAGCCCGACTTTGGATGGCCTCCCGGCAGTGAGGCCAGAATCGCTTATCAACCAGGAAACAAAATGAGACGTTTTCTGGAGTCGCGTAACGAATTCTGACGATTAGGACAGAGTGCTGCCTCTGCACATTAAATCTACATTAAACGGCTGCATGCTTTTTCTAAACAAACCAAAAATCGCATTACTCTTCTTCCAGAAGCTGCCACTCCCCAAGAACAGCAGGCTGACGGCCGTCAATACAGAGCTGTGTGGTCAGAAAGCCACGTTTTATTTTATTTCACATGCTATTGGTCTCATTAGCCCAAAACCCAGCAAACATCATCATTTTCAAGCTAAAGAATGTTTTATTTGCAGACCTCTGTCTCTCTGCCGGCAGTGGGCTGAATCATTTCCCATCCTCTCTTTTTCATTTCTTCAAGCTCCCCCCCCCACCCCGACCCAGCCCCCACCCC
>JAABNX020000119.1:4270834-4287737 GCA_015163995.2 Mormyrus lacerda | reverse complement strand
AGAATAATGTGAAATACTTTCAGTTACTAACCCATATGAAGTACTTTCTTGATAAAGGATATCCGATGCGTCTTCGCCTCAAGAGATCAACGATCAACACCAGCCCCCAGAATCTCTCATACCTGAATGTGACTGCAGGGGTGGGGGAGGGGTTGGGTGCAGGGTCAGAGTTCACCCCTGCGTACTCTCATTATGACATGTAACTAGAGTAAATCTCAGGCCTTAAAGGCTCAACTGTCACGACCTGGGAGGATCTGCTACTGCGATCCGGCTCAGCGGGACGGGAAATTAGACCCTTATAAAAGCCAGGCTGCACATTTTCAGCATTAATTACCAGTCAAGTGCCTCCTCCCAACTCCTGCACCTTCCTGTCCCTGTACCACCCAGAACTCCCAGTCCCTCCACCTCTCAGTCCTTCCACCTGCCAGTCCCTGCACCTCCCAGTCCCTGAACCACATAGAACCTTGACCTCCCAGTCCCTGAACGACATAGAACCTTGACCTCCCAGTCCCTGAACCACATAGAACCTTGACCTCCCAGTCCCTGAACCACATAGAACCTTGGCTCTCAGTTCCTCCACCTCCCTATCTCTATACCACCAAGAACCTTGACCTCCCAGTCCCTGCACCACAACTCTCCAGCTCAGCCGTCACCATGACACACGAAAGGGACCAGTGACCTGCGACATCTGATTTTCATGCTGGCCTGCAGATGGCTGGCAAAATAATAATAATAATAATAATAATAATAATAATAATAATAATAATGATGATGATGATGATGATGATGATACAAATTGAAGAAGAAGAAACTGAAATAATGTGTGATAGAAGGTCGTACTTATCAAGGTCAAGCAACACGTGGGGGTGTAACAGCAGCTGTCCAAGGAGCCTTTAATCAAATTCACAGCAGAGCCGAGAGCAACCATCTCATATCATGTACATGATTAGACTCATACCAGCTGTCAGAGAGGCTTGTTTCCTGTTTACTGCACATTAATGGACGTCTTCCTGCTTCGTTTTTAAGCACCGCTTCACTGTTGTCTTTCTTGGGATGGGAGGGACAATGAAGGAGTGAAGGAATCACGGGACACTCAGAGATTTCCATCGTCCTCTTTTTGGAGATAATCAGTTGTGACAGATCCGGCACGTTCAAAACAGCTGCCATTCCGGACACGCCCCAACTCACCGCCCCACAGTCAAGATAATCCCCCCCCCCCAATCAAACACACATCCACCCACCGCTGAGACCCAGAGAGGCTGACAAAAGGGGAGAATTCCTCACGTCAGCTTGGGGAAGGTGAGGGGAGCCGGACAGGGCAGCCACGGCTGGGGCCAACCTTTCCACACCTCTCGGCATGTGTGCTAAGAATGTGCTGATTTTCACACACGCCCCGTTTTCACCGTGGCAACTCGATATGGGGGTACGCAAACAAGTGCTTTCACCCAGTTCACCATCCCCAACTCTCCACCACCTAGACCCCCCCCCACCCAACCCTCCTCATTTCCAGGTTTGAAAAAAAAAAATGATCGGCTGTGCCCAGTGAGCATCTGACAAAATACGCAGAACCTGAACGCAGACATTGATCTCTGTCCCCGTGTCTCTCCCCCCGGCAGGTAGTGGACGGCATGGGCAATGTGAAATTCTGTGTGGCCACCGGCCTGGACGGCAGCGGAAGCTGGCTGAAATATGTCCGCACCGCCCCGTCCTTCGAGGAGCAGAACCTGACGGTGTGCTACCTGAACGGCGATCAGGTGAGGCATTTTACTTAATGATCATACATTCCTTTCACATGCCACACCATCTGTGGGAAACCATGCTTCTTTACAACCAGAAGCTCTTTAATCTGACTCGCGCTACGTGTGCTATTCACAAACCCTTGTGAGTGAAACAAAGGTCTTTATTGTGGGTCTAAGTCCTGCCGCCTTATCCATCAGAGAAAGTGATTCACGTACAAAGCATTAGAGTTATGCCTGCCCCATGTTTTATAACCATTACCTCCAGCTGCATATTCAGACAAAGTTAACTGGGTATCTGCGCTAGAGGCCGTACGCTTGCTAAAACATCATGTAGATGTAAAAGTGTCTATCTGAGCGGAACGGGCTAATCTCAGAAGAGGAGCTCGGGCGTGTTCACCATCTCTGCAAAGTGAGTGGCGCGGGCCGTCAAACTCAAAACCCCGGCTCGTCTTTTAACCCTGAAATGAGGAGGTTGACCGGGGGTGGCCTTCCTGTGCTTTTGTTCCTGTCTGTCCGTCGTGCCAGAGAAGGCCTCTGCTGCTGCGAGTATTGATGTCCAGGCGCTTCAGACAGCTCAACTCAGCACAAAGGAAAGGGGACATGAATAGGACAAAGATGGACAGCCACCAACTGACCTTAAATACCAAAAGTGACTGCTGTTTTGTTTATTTATTTATTGGTAAAATCTTGCAGACACCAGAGCAAACACGCTGTTGCAACACCCACGCCATTTGGTTTATTCAACCCCTGTTATTAATTTATTTTCACCAGGTTTTATCTGCCATTCTGTGTGGTTTAGGGCTTTATGGACAATAAGTTATCTTTTATTTATGAACGCTGCACATAAATACAATACATAATTGATTAAACTTTGTGCTGTGCCCTTGTTATTTAACCATAAATGCCTCACGTGTGTGTATGGAGCTATTCTAATCAGGACACACGCCAAGTAGAACGTCTTAATAACAAGTTATTTAATCACCTATTTCACATAAATTAATAGCTTAACAATGCATTGTGGGATACACAGCACGGTGTTCAGAATTCAGAGGTTTCTGCAGTACAGATTTTTTCCCCCAGTCATGTCAGCGATAAAAGCATATAGATTCAGGTGTGTGAAGGACAGGTCATGTGTTTATCTGAAAATTCATCTATTTTAAATACGTCTGACCTAAACTATTGTTCTCATTTCCTAAATGTTTTGCCTAAGAAAAATACTACGTAGTAGTTGCTTAGAAAACACTTTTTATCTAAAATAGTTCGTGTAGAATACAATTTCGTGCTTTAAACGATGTTTGATAGTTATATTAACCTAAGTAAATTAACTTGCGAGAGGGACACTAGTGCCTCTTTGGGCAGATGTGAGCTTGGTCCGAACCCCGGTCCACAGGATGGAAGCTGGCTGGGTTAATCTCAGCCTCGTTAGTTGGGGCTCTGGCCCTCCTCTGCGTGGACCTCCATTCAGGGAAGCCTATTAATCTCAGTACACCTCCCCCAGCTCATCAAGGTGCACTTACAATAGCCACCGCGGCACTCTCAGAGCTGGAGGAGAGGGTCTGCACCGCCGACTAATTTAAAGGCAGAGATCCCGTCTGCCGGGCTAAACTCACTTCATGCCTGAAAACTCGCGTGAATGGTGAAGCACGTTTCACGGTGCCCTGAACATGCGAGTTAAATGTAGGAAGTAGTGTTTGCAGGTGTCTTTGTGCCTATGTGCGTGATTGATCACGGGGGTGCATTGGTTTCTGCTCTGTCACTGCGCTTGGCCACAGGCGGGCTCTTCGTCATGGTACAAGGACTTGGACCCGATACACGGTTCCGCGTTCAGGTTCCGGGGAAAAGCTCATTAGCATTTGTAAAGTGTAGCATGTTCTCACAGGTGCAAAGCCAGAACGCCAGTGCCCATGTTTAAATGTCAAACCAAGAAGCTGCTTTAAAAGTTATCCTGTTAGTTGAAAGATCAGTAATAATGGTACTTTATGTCTTTTCCTCTTTAGACGGGAAGGGGCTGCGGGGGGGGCTTTGCAGTTGAGACACAGTGAACTGTGTCCCCTCTGTCACGCTGTCATTGTCTGCTGTGTCACGAGTGGCTGGCCCTGATCTTGTTTGATCTTTCCTCTCCTTCGCTATAACGTGCCCAGTGATAAATAGAGCCCAGTGTGTGGAAACAGGATCCACTAGTTCTTAGCGCTCCTCATCGGGGAAGGGGTGGTGACCACGCGGGGGATTATGTTGCGTCTTGGCATTGATGGATGACACATCTGCCCCGGACACTTGAAAGCACAGAGAGGAGGTCAAGATGTTTCTCTGAATTCTGTCAAAACTCGAAAGATTTACTGTAGCAACGACTCATCTCAGCAACACCGACAGGCTCGATCAAACGGAGCGAGCGACGCGAATCGCGCCCGGTTCTCGGTTAGCGCCCCGTGCCTCGCTGTGAGGTCTCACCAAGTCAAACTTAACAAGTTAAGCTGAAGTTTGCCCTTCGCTTATGTTTAGTTTCATTATCGAAGTTGGTCTTTCCTGACTTGTAAAATTAGGAGACTCTGGTACAATGACACGGTGCATTAAAACACAGATTAAACGTTTTGAAGTACTCGCCGTGGTGTCATTTACACTGGGATATCGTTTAGCCCAAGAGCCCCCTTTGTTTGCACTGTTGTCTCCTTTACTACATTGGAATCGCACTCATTGATGTGACTTATTTTCTGAATTCATCAGACTAATTGATTCGTCTGAGTATTGATTAAAAATAGGAGACATAAGGGTTTTTACTGTGTTATTTATCTATTTACTTACCTACTTATTCAACCTAGTTACTTGTCAGTTTAGTCGCAAATAGAGTCAGGTTAAATAAATTTACATAATTTCTTTATGGAACAACAATAATGTCATTGTGTAACAAAAATATGTAGAAGTATAAACGCCATTTAAATTACATTTACGTAACAAGCAGATATAGAAAGTGGATGGACAGGTTTAATATTTGCCTTTTGAAAAAAAAACGTGGTATTATTAAGAAAAATCGATCACGTATAATAACTACAATTATTACAATAATTGTAACGTTGGAATAATAATTAAAACGGTTGCAGCGTTCCAGAACTAAGTATTTTATTATTGAAGTTCAGTCATTTAAATTATTTTTATTTACTGAAATATATAATTTTGAATTATACATATATAATAATAATTATTATAATAATTATATATATATATATTGTACAGTTGTATGTCTGTATACCTTACTAAAACTGTAGTGAGTAATTGTGTGTATCTATATGGACAAAGACAAAAATTATCAAATTATTTTAGAACAATGAACAAATTATTTTAGTATTGCATCGAATCCTAAACAAAGTGTAAACTCGTAGTAGCCGTGAAAAGTATCTGGCGATAGATAAGAACTGAAAACAGGTGTCGAGAATGTGCCCCGTAAACAAAGCGAATGGCACCGGTCTTCGAAAAGTCCGTTACAATGCGTGACAAACTGCGCGGTTTTTTTCTGCACGTATTTTTAAAATACGTGTTTCATCATGTAAGATATTTTTCATTTTTCATCAATAATAGATTTATCTTGTGGTCAGAGCGGAAAGAACCCGTGGGGAGGGGTCTGTGCAGCAGATCAGTCAATCCTCTCGTTTTAGATAAGAGGGGAGGAGTGACTGCCGGTTAACTCTCAGAGCTCTGAGGGGCAATAGGGAATCACTAATGAGGGGAGAGCTCACCTCATCAAAGAAGCTCTCAGACAGACTAGAGAGTTGAGGACTCGGCTCGGACCAGGACACTCTGCGCTCGCCTCCTCGCTCCTTCCTCCTCGCGCGACTCCCGCACGGAGCCTGCCTCGAGCCAGGTTTCTCCTGTAATGATACTATGGGTTGTGTTGTGAACTCCACCGGGACAGAACTGCTATTCCAACTGGAAGCTGTAAGATCAACCGCTCAACTTTCCCAACTCTACCACCTTACGGAACACAAAAAGGTCAGCATACAGATCATTGAATAAATAATTGCATTTTACAATAATAATAATAATAATAATAATAATGATGATGATGATGATGATGATACACGTTTGTTTATTGCATTTCTACTTTTAATTTTGATTAGTCTGCTAACAATGACATACCCTTGCGACAATGGCATTTTTTGTTGTCTCGGTTTTAGGCCGATAGAAGGCCAATCTCGGAAGAAGTTATTCTAGTTTTATAATTCTTTTACTTGCATGTTTGTTTTTTTCCGGAGTCCCATGTGTAAATGATTGGCCGCTTGTATCTTAGCGGTGAGCGCCCCCCCGAGGGCATTGGTCGCATTGAAGCCCATGTTCTTGAACATTATTTAAATTGTCTTTCACGTAGCTTTTTCCTGTACTATTTTACGTTATTTTAAAATTTAATTAGCAAAGCGTGGGGTCTTATTTTTCTGTTAATTTAATTTTTTATATGCCCTGTCGTTTTGTGTGAAATACGTGGTGTCTCGAAATTAATGAACAAGTTTTAAAACAAATTTCCATTTATTGCAAATATTGTGTATATGTAACGGTAACACGAGGAACAGCGGTTAACTCACTATAATTTAATTATCTTAAATATTTCGTGAGCTTGGTGTTTTAACATACATATTTACTACAGTTCACGTGAGTTTGGTTTTTAAATGTTTTCTGACATGTGAATTGATTCTCTAATTTAATTATATACATTTGATGTTTTAAATTCGTTATGCATCGTGTGAGATTGTTGTCGTCTTTGATTTGCAATTTTTAATATTCAAATGCTAAATAACAAGAGTAAATTAAACGAGTTTGGTTGTTTTTCTGGTAATCCTCTGAATATTTTGTGTTTTAATTTTGAAACGTTAACATACAAGAAGATATAATTATTTTACATATGTTAAATATTTTTTATCGAATTGTAACAAATTAACGTCCTTTTAGTGCTAGATATTTAATAATAACAGAAATTTAAAACAATTAAGTAATTAACAAAATCGTAATTACTTATACAATTAAAACTCAATTATCCAATTTTCGGTTGGGCTATAAAAGCAGGTTAAATTATTTTACCCAAAATTCGGGTTATTTTGCATTGACTTTACATACATTCATTGAGGTGACTAACTTTTTAATATAATACATATTTTAACTGAATGGACAAAAACAAATCAATATTCTTTGAATTATTACAATTAAATTATAAGCAATGTAAGTAAAAGCAAAAAGTTATTTTTGATTAAACATTGATATTAAAATTAGATTTTTAATAATAATAAATAATGTTGTAGCATGTGTTATGTTTTCTCATTGTTGCGTTAAATACGGGAAAATCTGGTGCCAAAAAAAGTCGCGAATATTTCCTTACAACAAAGAACTGAGGACTCAAGTATGTATGAAATCGGTCTCATTTATAAAGATTAATTTTACCTTACATATTGTCTTTTCTTACAGATTTATTATAAAGCTATTAGGGATATTGACGCGGGGGAGGAGCTTCTGGTTTATATGAAGGACGGAGTCTTCCCTGAGGAGTCCATGGCCCCCAATCTGGAAGGTAAGATTAATACGTATCATTAACGAATATTTTAAACAAACCTGGATCATTTTAGCGGGGACTTTTTTCGGTAACAGACGTATTAGCTGTTTTACGGCGTACCCAGTCCCTTAGCGACGTCCAGACAAACTTGTTCCTTGCGATAAATAACCGCGACAAGTTAATCACCCTTCACTGTGGTGTTAATTGCCCATACCTGTTTTCTGCTAATCCCCAATTAGGCCTATTGTTCACAGATAAAAGTCAATGATGTGCTCAGCGTACATTAGGGCCTACAATAACTTTAATTAGGCTTTTGGGTTTCCTCTTTTTTACTGAGAGATCATGCTATTGTCTGCATTACGGCAGAAGTGTTCGTTTTGTCTCTCAATGATGCTACAGATAACACGTTTACATTTAGTCCCAAAAAACAGATCTGTAATATTTGTCTAAATATTGGCCTATCTACTAAAATTTGTAGTTTTCAAATAACAATGAGGAAAAACAGGTTTTCTAAAAGACAACCTGACCTGGATTTCGCAGCCATAATTACAAATGAACCATTACTTAACCTAATTATTTTCTGTCGGCTTTTCATTAGTTTTTTTTTGTGTTGTCTTTGCTGCTTAAATTAACTAACTAAAAATGGAAGAAAAACTGCTTCTCTTGGGCCAGTTGTGCCTAGATAAGTCGATTTTTTTTTCTGCTATGTATCGTAAATTATTAAATAATTTATCTCCATTATTTGACAAGAATTATCATCATTACTATTACTAATAATAAAAAATATTAGTATACCACAGAATATGATTATTATTAATAATAATAGTAATGAGGATGATGATAATAATAACAATAATAACAATTATTATTATGAATAATAATAACCTTTGCTTTTTTTCTTGGTTGTTGACACAGGGGTCACCTATCATTTAAATTGTAGCATAAATTCAGAAAGTAGAGATTTTAAGGATATACTTGCAAAAACATTCATTATTAAAGTGCCCTTAGTGTCCTCAGTGACTCATCAGGAAACCTACACAGTGATAAGGTTATTCCTTTATTATAATTTTTAACATTAAATTGTATGTTAGATGTTATTTTCACAAGAAGCACTTTCTATTTAGTGTGTGTGTGTGTGTGTGTGTGTGTGTATATATATACACACCCACCCACACACATGCTTGTATGCATGTCTCTGTGGGGACCATCCATTCATTTCTATGGGCGTAACCCTAATCCCATCAATGACAACCTTAACCTATACCCGGACTTTTGTCATTTTTAGGTTTTTGATTGCAATCACAGATTTTTGTGAAATTGAGTTTCCCCTTGTGGAGACCGAACAAATGGTCCCTACAACGTAAAAATAACAGGTTTTTATCATGATGCAATACATACAGAATAAGTATGTAATTGTAGCTGCATCTGCGTGTATTGTGTGTGGTCCCTGTCCATATGACAGACGTTTTGTTTTTTACCTCATCATAGTAAATATGTCCCGGATGAGCTCACCCATTACCCATCATGCTCTTCTCAGCAGGGTAGCGACCCTAACGTCATACGTTGTCTTTGGGAGCTTCTGGGCTTCTCTTTCCTGCGCTGTCTTTGCGTAAAGTGGGGTTGTCAGGTACACTGTTTTGTTGTGTTGCTCTTGATTTAGGGGATGGGGGAGGGAGCGTGATTACATTTCGCTTGTCACGGGCAATAAGGAGCGGCCCAGACGGCGCAAGGCTTTCGTGAGCCGTGGACATTTTCTAGCACACACAAAAATGTTTGCTCAGAAAGATAGGTATCTTCAGATCTTGGTGCCAAAAAGCGGGAGATCGCCCCCCCCGCCGCCCTCGGCCCCCACCGCTGCTCGCTATGGCTTATCGGGGCTGGAATTCAGAACTGGGCTGGAGAAACCCCCAGAGACCCCACCCAGGCTTGCAGATTACTCACTAAACGGTGCATAATTGTATTGCCCTAACTTCTCTGAAAGAGCTATTAGTCTCTCATTTATTTTTTCTTGAACATTCCTCCTTTGTCCCGAGTGTTACCGATGGAACAAAAAGATAATGTGGCACAATAATTTCAACCACCCCCACCCCCAGCACCAGACCCCCCTTCTTTCTAAATACTGAAGCAGGGCCAATTCTCCTGTGAATTTAAAAAAAAGCATTTTGCACAGAGTCGTGTAGGCAGAAGCTGACCACCGGGATGGTCGGCATTTCCCAAATTCCCACTTGGAAACACATGCAGCGTTCACTTCCACGGATTTACACGGCCGAAATTTCCCTGCCTGACTCCCGATACCCTAAGAACTTTTATTCCCCTTTATGGAATAATGTTTAAGTGATAAGAGACACTCAGTGTGTGTGTCATGCATTTGAAGGAGATGGTCATTTTAATCCCTCCTCGGGGTTTTGGGCTGAAGGTCGTGAAAATGCATCTGCGCTGAGATGTCAGTCAGCTGGGGGGGTGAGCAGTGCCCGTGTGTTTGGAGCTGAAATATCCTCAGCGAGCGACGTCCGCGTGTTTTTACCAGCCCGGGGAGCGTGTCCCCTCCCAACGGCTGTGCGATCCGGATCACGCCAACCCGCTTACAGCTCCCAGGAGGCCGTGGGGGTTTGGCTCCAGAGCCCCCCCCCATCCAATCCCCACCACACACACACACAAACACACTGAGTGTAAAATGCACACCTCAGCATGGGGTGTTTGACTTCAAAGCGAAGTCAGGATGCCACCCCGGGAAGCTGCAGCTCGTGTCATAAAAGCTTGACGCATCAGGGGCTGATCGCTCGCCGCTGAGCTGCCCAGTGCCACCTGGTGGCGCTCGGTATAATTGCCATCTTCCTAATTCAGGGGCCAGGAGGCGGCTCTGGTTTATCTCTAATTGATTAACTGGTTTTACGCAGTTGTGGGCGATTGAGAGCACTAGAGAGTTAATTGGATATGCAATGAGAAGGAGAGGCACTTTTATTAATAGATCATTTTAATTATGCACTAAATGCACTTTTGTGAATGCGTATTTATTGGTTTATCGAGTCAGTTCATTTATGGCATTATAATGTGAGACCAGGAATTCAACCGCTATTCAGAAAAGAGTCCTGGCTTCAGTTTCCTCGCTCCGGCAACACGCCGCACCTGAGCACTGACTCTGGGTGCCTCATGCACACCACCAACCATCCGGGGAATTCTGGGGGATGTCAGGGGGCTGACGGCCGGCCTCGTTTCGCTTGCCCCCCCACCAGACGAGCAGATGTACCGCTGCGAGGACTGCGACGAGCTCTTCCCCTCCAAGCCAGACCTCCGGCGGCACCAGAAATACTCCTGCAGCAGCACTGGGTCCATCTTCGACACGCTGAATGAAGACCTCAAGCAGGAGCAGGAAGACAGCGACGAAGGGGTGCACGAGTGCAAGGACTGCGAGAAGATCTTCCCCAACAAGTACAGGTCAGCCACAGAGGCCCAGGTCATCTCCGGAGTTTGGGTGGGGTCCTATTACTGAGGGTGGCCCACAAAAACTTTGTCCTTGGGTCAGACCTCAGTGTCGGGGAAGCTACTCTCAAAAGTAATCCATTACAGGCAGATGTGGAAAGACCATGTCCAGAAAGTACAAATCCAGACCAAGGTTTTGTTTCAGCCAACCAATTGAGCATAAAGAGTCGCATTCACAAAGTACTCAATTGGTTGGTTGAAACAAAACCTTGGTATGGATTTGTACTTTCTGGACCTGGACTTTCCAGCTCTGTAATGGATTACTTTTGAGAGTAGCTTCTCCAACATTGTTAGACCTCACCTAAGCTATTTTTGCCCATTGGAAACCAAGGCTTTGCCATTACTGTTATTCTTATCTGCATCCTCTTATCGTCACCTCTGTTTGAATTTGAATGGGGGGGGGGGGGGCAGCTAAGTGTGGTGCAGGCCAGCTGAGGTCTTTTCGCTCCCCGGTCCCCTCCCACAGCCTGGGCCAGCATATGATCGTCCACACAGAGGAACGGGAGTACAAATGCGATCAATGTCCCAAAGCCTTTAACTGGAAGTCCAACCTCATCCGGCACCAAATGTCCCACGACAGTGGCAAGCGCTTCGAGTGCGAGAACTGCGACAAGGTACCGGGATGGGGGATGGGGTATTTATTTATTCACCATTGTGCAAACTTGTCTGGCCCTGAAGACGAATATCTCAAAGGATGCATCTCCCTGCCGGCAGGTCTTCACAGACCCCAGTAACCTGCAGCGCCACATTCGCTCGCAGCACGTGGGGGCACGCGCTCACACCTGCCCTGAGTGTGGCAAGACCTTCGCCACCTCCTCTGGGCTCAAGCAACACAAGCACATTCACAGCAGCGTCAAGCCGTTCATCTGTAAGTCGCAGTCGCCGTCGTGCTGTAGCCTCAGATATAATTGCCCCCAGCCCAAGGCCTTCCGTCTGACTCCGCCCCCAACCAGAGGCGGCTGTCATTCTATAGGTCAGAGCTTTAAATGAAATTCTGCTGCCCTTCATTTCCGCCCCCACCCTCTGTTTCTGTCAGCCCCTCCCCCCACCCAACCCGAGTCATTTTCTCCATAGAGACTGTCAATCCCAAACACAGATTTGGCGTGTGGGGGTGGACGTCTCTGATACCCCGACTTTCCGCTTTGCTTCTCAGTGTTCTGTGTTTGTTTGTCCCGTCCCACGAGCATATATGCGCAAATGCAGTATGTAGGCATATTTGTGCTTTATGCTTATAGATATATCTGTGTAAGATAGATGGATGCACGCATGCTTTTTTGGCTGGATGTATTAGCAACATTATTGAATTTGCTTTGATCCCAGTTTAAGTATAATGGTGATGTCATTTGCTGAATTGAATTGTAGAAATTATCACAAGTAGTTTCAGAATAACAGCATGCATTGTTAATTATGGCCAGCAGGGGTGTGCGGAGCATAACCGGCAGGTGTGTGTGTGTGTGTGTGTGTATGTGGGCTCTGTGTCCTGCCAGGCGAGGTCTGTCACAAGTCCTACACGCAGTTCTCCAACCTGTGCCGCCACAAGCGTATGCACGCCGACTGCCGCACGCAGATCAAGTGCAAGGACTGCGGCCAGATGTTCAGCACTACCTCGTCCCTCAACAAGCACCGGCGCTTCTGCGAGGGCAAGAACCATTATGGCCCTGGGGGCATGTTCGCGGCCGGCATCCCCGTCACCTCCAGCCCCATCGTGGGCAAGTCCAAGTCCCACCACGGTCTAGGTCACGCTGGCATGGGCTTCAACGACTACTTCCCAACTCGACCCCACCACCCGGGGGCGCTCCCCTTCTCCCCCGGCGGCCCTGCCTTCCCGGCGCTGCCACACGGCTTCCCTGGCATCTTCCCACCGTCGCTGTACCCCCGGCCTTCGCTGCTGCCCCCCAGCCCCCTGCTGAAGAGCCCACTGGGCGGAGGCCAAGAGGGGAAGCTACCCAGGGGACCCCTGGACCCCCCCGCCCTGCCCATGGTATCTTCCGCCAGCAATGACGGCGCCCACGGAAACCCCGGTGACGACAAGAGCGGGGAGTCCAAGCTAGGCGGCCCGTACAGTGACAGCAAGTCCAAGGCGAAGGTGAGCGACGCGTCGGATGGGAGCGACCTGGAGGATGTCAACACTACCAGTGGCACGGACCTGGATACCACCACAGGCACCGTGTCGGGCTCCGACCTGGACAGCGACGTGGAGAGCGAGGCCCGCAGGAAGCCAGCCGGCGAGCCCAAGCAGGACGACGTCAGCAGCAGCTCGGTGTCCGTGTCCAGCTCGGGAAACCCACCCTGCGACCGGCCTTTCCTCTTCTCCCAGCATTCCTTCTTCCCCCCGCCGGATGAGCAGGCCCTGCCGGCTTCGGGGGCCGCCACCGACTCCATCAAGGCCATCGCCTCCATCGCGGAGAAGTACTTCGGTCCTGGCTTCATGGGTCTGCAGGAGAAGAAGATGGGCTCACTCCCGTACCACTCCATGTTCCCGTTCCAGTTCCTGCCCAACTTCCCACACTCGCTCTACCCCTTTGCCGAGCGAGCCCTCAACCCCAGTGTCGTCTTCAAGGCCGAGCCCAAGTCGCCGCGTGAGCAGCTGCACAAGATGCCCATCCTTGGTGCTGAGTCTCCCTTCGACCTCACCACAAAGCCCAAGGAGGTCCGACAGCCCCCACCCTCTGCCAGGCTGGCCCCACCCCCTGGGGCTCCAGCCCCGCCCCCTCCTGGCGAGGAGCAGCCCCTGGACCTCAGCATCAGCAGCCGCAGCCGAGCCAGCCACAACGGCGGCACCGCCATCCCTGAGCACCGTCGGAACCACGTGTACGGCACCAAGCACGCATCCAAGGATGAGCCACCGGGCCCACCGCCATCGCAGGCCCTCCACCAGCCGCCGCTGCCCCAGCACCAGCCCTCCCAGCAGCAGCCTCAGCACCAGCCCCCGCTGCATTACGCCAAGCCCTCCCCCTTTTTCATGGACCCAATCTACAGGTATTTCAGCCCGAGTTGATCAATGTGTGACCTGTGCCGCCCCCTTGTGGACATCCCAGCCCCATGCGGCATCGCACCACCTTCCTAATCTTCAGAGTTCATTAAGAACAGACCAAACTTTAGCATAGCCACCCCCACACCACTCAAAAACAGGACCCCGGTACAGCTGGTGTTCCACCTGACCTCCGTACGTAACCCTGTGTCCTGTTGTCCAGCAGGGTGGAGAAGAGGAAGTTGATTGACCCAGTGGGAGCTCTGAAAGAGAAGTACTTGAGGCCATCTCCTCTGCTCTTCCATCCACAGGTGAGATGCCCCCCCCCCTCCACACCCACCCACTGGGAATGATTAGTGATGCTGCGCTAAGGGCTCCCCCTAGTGGCAACCTTGTCCCTGCATACCTTACGATTAAAACCGGTGTAGCCAACAGCCCAGGATCCATGGGGCTGTTTCGTTTAGCAGGCTAACTGGCGTATTGACTTAAATGTACAAAGATGATGTCATTCGCTTTCCCCCAGCCCTCTTTGAAAATCCAAGCCCTCCATTGTATTAAGGCCTCCCTGAAGAAAAGGCAGCTCGGTCCTCACGCCCGGGAACAGCAATGCTTGGTCACGCCCCGCCCCCCAGCCACGTCCCCCTCCCGGTCCGCGATACCGCCAGTGATAATGCTGAGAATAATGGCGCGTCGGTCTTGCCGCTGTCCTACGCTGTCGCACCGTTAGCATCCATTGTTCCCCTAACCCCCCCCCCACCACATGCACTGCAGTGCCGAATGACTTCCCATCATTTTTCTTTCCTGGCCGGCTAGATAATGCCCCCCTGTCCATCAGGAACATCCTGTATTTGTGTTCAGTAGAATAGGGTCTCTTGTTGGGAACATTCTTTATCTGACCTGGAAATCTGGTCCTCTATCAATAGCTAGTGGCTGCCTGCCCCCCCCTCCCCCCGTGTCTGGATGGCCTGGGGACAGTGGGTACTGACAGGCCTCTTGCCTGTGACAGTTTACCTGACAGGACCCCCCCACCCAGGGACAGCAGACAGGTCTCCCTCTCCGCGAATCGAGCATATCGGACCACCTGAGTGTCCTTTTTAACGCCAAACTCCACGCCCTTCCCCTGAATCACAGGTGTGCCTGCTTTCCCAAGCCCGACCTTTGAAACGTCGGCAGCCAGCGCGCTTGAACCTGCAGCCTTTCTCTCATCCGCTGCCCACTACGTTTTTAAGTTTGTTTTTTTTTCCCTTTATGAAAATAATCACGCACACAAAGGCAGGCTGTGAGGTTGGCACAAGAGGGATGCCAGCAGGGCCAGCGGTGCGGGCGCGAGACGAACCGAATGATCTGGGCCGCCTGCCCCTGCTCTGCGTCCCCCCCGCCCCCCCCAGCAGGGAAGGATACAAGCTGCCTGGCTGCAGTGGACCCCTTTGTTCCCGGCGTGGCTGGGAAGTGCTATCAGCGAATGCTATCTTAGGCTGTATTGTACACTTGGTGCTGGCCCCTGAATGGGTCTTTTAGGGTGGCCGCAGTGGCCTTCCCCCCCGAACCCCCCCTAGGGGCTGCTCAAGTGGCTGCGAACGTGCGATAGGTCAGGGAGGTGACTCCCGGTGGCACAATCGAGAGCCGACCCTCTGATATACTGCTTCCTCCCGCCTTTCCGGAGTGATCCAATCTCCCCCCCCCCTCCCAGCCTGTGCGACCTTGCTATTGTGTTCTGCTGTCGATGGGGCTAACCCCTTCGGTGTCCTCGTCCGCCCGCCTCCGTCAAGCTGCCATGGCCATGGTGAGCCTGACTCTGACTGCCTCTGACCTCCAACTAAAAGCAGGGTTAATTACGCCCTTACTGACACCGTTGCTGAACCCTGTGCTCCGTTCATGCTGACTGCACACCGCTGCTAAACGCAGAGGACATTTATCTGCATCCGGTGCTCTGTAGTGTTGGCAATGGGGAGATTCGTAAAGAGAAAAACAAGTCATCCACCTTCAAATGCAATGCACTTTATCTATACGTCACTTACCTTCAGCCAATGAAGACACCCTTTCATAGCTTGTTTGTACAGCTGCATATCCTATGGGTATTGCAGGACAGCTTTTCCCGGGTCTTGAAATAACAACCTCCTGGTCGTAAACCCAGGCACTTAATCACTTGCTGCCTCTGATGGTCAGATACCAGCCAGGCTGGGGGCCATCAGGAAGGAGTCAGAATCAAAAAGATCATTATTGATCGAGCACGTTAAACATTGGACGTGTTTGTTTTTGGTAGGTGTGGCCTAATGTGACAAATCAAGCACATATGAATTTTTACATATACTGTTTAGCACAGGATTAAATAATGGATGGATGGATGGACGGATGGACGGACGGATGGATTGCTGTTGGTGAGAATACTGCAGTGGGAGAGAAAATGTCCCTGTGTCTGGTTTTGACTGCTCTCCTTCCCTATGGGTATATCCTAAGATGTCTGCCATGGAGAACATGACGGAGAAGCTGGACAGCTTCAACCCGCTGAAGCTGGATGGCCCTGGGGCGCTGCAGCATGCATCACACCCCCTTTTCAGTTTCCGCTCACCACCGCCCTCGCTCCCAGACGCCATCCTGCGCAAAGGCAAGGAACGCTACACCTGCAGGTATGCGTACGCCACAGCATTTCAGTCCGACGGATTACACATCGCCCCCTGCTGTTTGGAGTGTGAACATCTCCGCCCATGTTTTCCTTGGATACGCTTACAGGGATACGTTTTTTTTTTTTTTTTTTTTTTTGGAGCTGCTTACATTACGAAGTGATTTGGGAATTTTCGTTTGACTGCGTCTATTAAAACTGATCTGAAAAAGTGCAGCCGGGTTTTAGGTAAACGTGTCGAGTCTTGGATTTGTCATGCAGCGCACCTCCCTTGGAGAAAGTCAGGAGGCACGGAGCCATTTCGTTAAGTTTGTCCACTCACATTAAGTGTAAGAGGGTGTTTTTTTTGTTTTTTTTTCCAGCGGAGGTGTACAGGAAATGACAGATGACTTAAGGAAAACCGAAAATGCAGAATATGAAAAAATTTAAAGTTCATTTTAATTTCTCCTGCTTTCCCCACCCCCCCTTACATTTCCACAGGTACTGTGGGAAAATCTTCCCCAGGTCGGCTAATCTGACCAGGCACTTACGGACACACACGGGGGAACAGCCTTACAGGTGAGCGC
>JAABNX020000119.1:4230063-4253712 GCA_015163995.2 Mormyrus lacerda | reverse complement strand
CCCCCCCCCCCCCCCCCCCCCCCCCCCCCCCCCCCCCCCCCCCCCCCCCCCCCCCCCCCCCCCCCCCCCCGAGAGAACATAGCTGCACCCATGTGTGAAACTTGAAAAAGACGAGTGACTGCCGTCTGTCTGTCCCTGTGGTCGTGGTCTGTCTCCAGCTGGAGAGCTTCAAGCTGCAGCTGATCCAGGCGGTGAAGAAAGCCCACAAGGAGAAGCCGCTGCCCGGCCGCGCCAACGGAGTGCTCATCCTGGAGCGGCCACTGCTCATTGAGACCTACCTGGGCCTCATGTCCTTCATCAACAATGAGGCCAAACTGGGATACTCCATGACGCGGGGGCGGATTGGCTTCTGAGCACCACACCTGGGCCTCCCGTCCCCACGGATACTGGCTGGTTGTCACGGCAACATGCGCCACGCATGTCCGTGAGCTGTGTGTTAGTGGGGGGGGGGGGGGGTTGTGGGGGCTCTCTTTGCCTCGCTCCCCCACCTTTCCATCTTTCCTGCTGCCATTGTCGCTCTAGGGCCTCCCCCCCCTCACCCACCCACTCACTTTGTGAGCCAGCGACTCGTGGCCGATGGCCGGCCGTCAGCACCACGCTTTATCCCGTCAGCGCCCCCTGTTGTTTTCTGTTTCCATCGTCCTGCTGTTTTGTTTCAGATGCGCAGACGCTTGTAGCGACGCGGGCATGCCCGCAGTCAGACAGCACCACAGATCCGCCGGGCGACCCGGTTAAAAGTGGGGCCTGTAGCCGCCTTGTTCATGGCCCTTTGCCTGGGCTGCCCAGAGAGCACAGAGCCCCCTCGTGACAGCGAGAGAGGCTCTTTTGCACCAGGACAGGCAACAGAGCGCTTTCTGTTGAGAAGAAGCTTAGTCGTGCCATGATGGAATCGGCTGTGAGGAGGCCATGTCCCCCCCAGCCCCAAAAGCGCACCAAATGCTGGCTCATCTCTGTCCAGTCAGCTCTGATTAAAATTTAATGAAATATTAACAAAGATGAGAAAATCAAATGTCAGACAAGTGTTACATTGCAGGAATTTGCTGCTGCATTTCTGGTGATTCGACATGAGGAAGTTAAAGTTTTAATGTTATGATGATGGTCAAAATCAGTGAAAATTATTTACACGTTTTGGGATGTTGGTCCATTTTTTGTGGTCTTTGAGATTTGACATTTTGGCTAATCATTTTAGTGTTTGAGTGTTTTTCCAGTGGATCTTCACAAACATACTGTGTTAACAGCCAGAGATGGTAAGAGTAGCACTTGTTTAGCTTGTAACAGTTTTTACAGAATAGTTCCTGAGGCATAAACTGCTAAATCGTCCGAGGTACGACTCATTTTTATAAATGGACTGGGAAACACGGATTCATTTTTCCAACTTCATCGTTCTCACTGCGTGCATCTGTCTGAGAACGGCTAGGGTTACTTACCGCCCATTTGGAATCATTCCTGACTTTGCTTCGACTCCTTAAGTGCTGTCTGTATTTCCGAATGTAACCTGCATGGTTTTTGCACGACAAGTATGCATGTGACGGTCTGATGTTTACATTCCACGTGTCCTGATTAAATGTCTTTAGTGTAAAAGGCAAATTCTGTACATATTGCCAAAGATATACAAAGAGAAAAATGTTTATGTAATGGCAGTGGCTTGCAGCTACTCAAAGCACAGTGTTGATTGATTTCCAGTGAATTTACAAATGGATTATCTTTCGATACGCACCTATGCAGATGTCATGGAAGACGCGGTACTGAAGTGGGTTTATGTCAGTCATAAGTGCTGTTTTAATTTGGGGTAATACTGGATTTCCTGAAACGATGAAAACTCGGGTACAGGAATCGAAACGGGTGATAAAATTCTGGATGCTTGCACTGAAATGGCCGGATCATGTTTTTCTACATTATCGCTAACCATTTTCTGCTTAAAAGATGAAATCACGGAAAAACTCAGTACTGAGATGGCTTCATAGTTGTCCTTACAGTGCTGTCATGCCAGTCCTGGAGTGTTATATAAATCTTTACGGATGCCTCCTACCCGCCAAGCGACGGAGGAGGTGGAAGGCGGCGCTTCAAGCTTCAGGGTGAACTTTGAACTTTGTGTGCGTGAAGCCACCATACAGCTGCATGCATTGGAGCATCATAAAAGAACATTGTTTGCACCGCGGCTTGTACCTGGTCCCTGTAAAATAGCTTCATTTTCATTGGTCAGCCAATTCCCAGCAGTGTTTCCCCATGACCTCCATAAGATGGCTGCCCGCACTCTTACAGATCCATCGACATGCGGCATACCGCCATTATGCCACCACGTCCCGCATCTGTTCTGTACAGCGAACCCCACTAATCTTCAGTAATCTCTCTTGTTCACTGTTCATTGCCTCGTGTTATTTTGGAGGCACGTATCCGAGTGCAGACTCCCAGACCACTTTAATAGCTTTTGGCCACGGATATCGGAAATCCAACAGAAGACTTACCTGTTTGACAGCCCTAGTAATTGCGATTTATTTACTTTAAATATCTTCTCTTGTAATGATTGCTTTGTTTTGCCACACCCCTGTACATCATCCGAGATCACAATCTTAAATTTTAAAATAGCCAACATTTCTAAATGAGATTTGAGCCAAAGTTTATTGAAAGGTACAGATAGTCGTGAATCTGGTTTGTCCTGGTTTATCTTGCAGAAGTGCCATTATTGTGAAAAGCTTTTTCTAGATGATGCATGTATGCAGAAACCTCTAGAAACAAGGCACCTTTTCATACAACACTTGTATATCAATGATTGTTGATGATTAATCACAATAATCGCTTTTGACTTCCACAGTTTAGCCTGACCAACAAATGTATAACTACAAAATGTATAAACTTTGATTTGCTTTGCCTCAGCTTGTTTTGATATTTTTTTTGGAATATACATTCAGTGTAGTCTAAATTCGGGGGGAAAACCATTGTGTTTTGATAAAAGTAATTCCCATCATTGCATAATTCTGGAATACATGAAATGTCACTAGCTTCTTTTCAGTCATCAATTAAAAATGTAAATGGAAAAAAAAACATCATCCACGTCGACTGGTGTTTGTTCACATGCTGAGCTTTAAGAAAAATCCTTGATTATGTCGTCTCTGCTGTGTGTATCAATCGCACGGCATTGGCAGTTCTGCGGGTTGTAGGTGTGCGAGGCCTGAAATAGTTTATTGTAACTGTGCCTGTACTTGTGAAAGTCAGGGAATTGATCCAGTTTTTCACTTTCTGTATCACCTGTTCAGCCTCATCGCCTTGATATATGCATTTCACAGGGGCTGACAGTAGAGTGAGTGGAAATGCACTGATCTGGTGATGCTGAAGCTACCGACTTCTTTGCCGGCTGTTGCTCAGACCAGATGTACATGCATCATAAACATTAAAGAAACATTGACATTTAAAAGGTGCAGCTGTACATCACAGAATGTGGAGTTTCCCCAGTATGCAGCCTTGACCATACTTGCATTCCCACAAACCTGTTTTACATCATCATCTATTGCCGAAGCCAGTTTCGATACTTCAGAAGTACAGAGGATGGTAAAAATCCCTGAATGTCTTGTGCCCTGCCCCAAATTTCAAGGATACGGCAGTTGTGTCCTTGCTAAACAAGACCAATCCCATGATCCATTGCACCGCAGGTTTGTCCTTGGGAGGCAAGTTAGCAGGACCACAAATATGATCTTTGCATGCTTGGTACTGAGAAACAGACACTGGCTTGCTTGTAGATTTTTATCATCCAGTTAAACAGATCTATCAGTAATTAACCTATTATTGCTGATTTTGGTAAGAAACACAGCGACAGCACAATGGGTTGCATCGTTAGCGTTGAGGGTTTTGGGGCCTGGCTCTGCTCCGTGTGGAATTTGCATGTTCCCCCAGGTCACGAAGGCTTCCTCTTAAGAGTAATCTTTGTCTTTAGATCGCCCAGAGTATGATTGAATGGTTGCATGTACCCTGCAATGAACTTGCAGCAGGGTTCCCCCAATTCTGGCAGAATAAATTTGCATGACTTTTCCAAAACCCTATATTAAAATAACTATACGTACCTTATAATTGGTAGAGGCAAACAGTCACAAACAGGAAACTGATCAATAAAATTCAAATACGTGCAAAAAAAAAAATAAAGCAAAAACTGGAACAGCGAGCAAAAAAGCAGCGATCTCAAGCACGCAAAATTGGCGCGGTAAAAGTGCTGGAAATGGATGTTTACCAAGGTAGTTAACTACTTTTTGCTCATACACTTCCGTTAGCACGTTGCGGAACGAAGCAGGAAACAAAAATGAACAAGGCTAGTTTCCAAAACTCTTCCTCTCTATCCAAGAATTCCAAAACTTATCCAGGGCCTGGAAAATTTTCAAAATTCCAAAACTTTTCCAAGGTTTCCATGACCTTGGGTACCCTGTCGTAGGGCGTTGTATGCCATTAGAATAAGCTCCAGCCTTTGTTTACCATCTGTTGTGGAGTGATGCAGCTATAAATTATTCTGGTTCCTCTGATCTGTCCTAAGGGGCATTCTACAAAGCTGGATTTCTCAGTTAGCTGGGTTAACTTAAGCTAGAATTCATGACTGCCCAATAGAAATGTTTCTTGTCTTAATTTTCATTGGGCAATCATGACTTCTATCTTAAGTTAACCTAGCTAACAGACATCCCACTCTGTCGATCCCCCCTTAATCTGCATAACAGCGGCACTCCGGCATCTTTGTTATCCACTTTCAAAATGTTTCTGGGCCTGCAGTTTGAGGAAACAGACCAACCGTCTTTGGTCGTGTTTGTAATTTCCCAAAAATCCCACAAAATGAATGACCCGTCACGTCACAGCCCCCACAGTTGACCTTCCACTGAGTCCCAGGTAATTTCAGAAAGGTGTAATAAGACTTAACTGGAACATAAAATTTCTGCTTATTGAAACAAGATCTTACTTTCACTCCGGCAGTCTAGCCGATACTCGGCCGTGTTGATGTTAAATATAGTCTGTACTTCATTTCTGTTAAGTTTCCAGTCTGACATGACTGAGTTGACCAACAAACATGAACAGTAAACCTACTAAAGTCATACCAAAGTTTATTGAAAAATATGGGCCTACAAAATGTTTTTAGATATACAAAGTCAAGCCATTTCCAACTACCTAAAAATATGTACAGCGATTCATACCACATGGAATAAATTAATTTCTTCTATAAAATGGTATAAAAGTCCTCCAGATAGAAGAAATATGAGAGTATCAAAAGGTGTCTTGGCCACCTGTGCCGTTTGAAATGTAAACCGGCGCCCCCCGCAGGTAGAGCGCAGTGTGTGCGAGCAGAGGCGTGCTGGTGGCCCGCCCGGGGGCCCGGACGGCTCGCTCACTGTGCCGAGCGCTGGCGGGCAGCTACGTCCCCTCGCTCGGCCTCCGTCTCCATGTAACACAGACACAGATGCTCTTTGCTCAGCAGGATAAGGGCTTCGCCGCTACTGTGCCAGCTCAGAGACAGGAGCGGGAAGCTACCTGGTAGACAAGGAGGGACAGAGATGCATGAACAAGGACTGTGCTGAATAGGCTTCACTTGTTCACTCGCGCAATATTCCATATATTGGAAGGTCTATGAAGTTCCCTATACAGGGAATTAGTGAAACAAGATGATAGCTTGGGACACGACATCCCAAGTTGCTTGGTGATGCTACCCTGAGCAACGAAATGTCAGCTTTTGTTGGTACAAAGTGTTAATTTGCAGGGTATTGTGGGTAATTTTTTGCATGCTATACAGCAAGTATGAGTTACTGTCGAGAACCTGAGTAGCACTAATATGGCAGATGGATATGTAGTGGAGTGAATCCAAACAGCCAAGGAGAGTTTGGGGGACGCAGCGGTCAAGGAATGATTCTCTGGCTGAAAGCACCCTGGCCACGCTGCCCCCTACCTGTACACAGCAGAACGATTCCAAACTGCAGCTTCTTACTCTGTAAAGCAGAGTCCCCAAGGAGTACTCTAAACTTTGCACCTAATATAAGCTCAGGCAAGCGATTACTAATTCTGCTAGCGTTTGAGGTTAACATGATGCACCAATTCTCAGAGACATGCTACTGGAAATCAGCACACAGAAAATCACGATGGACACCATCTGAACAGTAAATAAGTGTCTTTTAGTGACGAAAAACCAATCACTCTCCGAACTCTGTAGCGCCTTTACCAAGCGACCCTTCTGCAGTGGAAAACCAAAGCGAGCTGGAACCGCACAGTAACTAGTCTCTCTTCGCGATACGGCTCGGTTCCTGTATGCCAGTGGAAAAGCACCATTAGCGCATCCTGTTATTGTACTCCTGAGCAATGTACTGAACCTAAACAGCTACAATACACATGGAAGCTTCAGATATCGTGTGAGCTTGGTAGCTATGCAAGTAATGTCGTGCAAAGTGCCCACGATGTCACTAAAACTACTTCCGGTTGGTGACATATTTGATAATGGCGCACAGATCAGGAAGACACCCACACTGCCCTCACCTTCGACAGGCACCGGCACTGAAATGCAGCCAGCCGGCGACCATATGTAGAGCTTGGAGTTGCCAGTGCACAGGGCCAGGCGGGGACGTTGCGGGTCCCACTGGAAGCAGCGCACAGGTGCTGTCTGCTCCAAGACGGCGAGCAGACGCAGCCTTTGGATGTCCCACACCCACACGCAGGCGGGCATGTTGTCTGTGTGAAGGGGAGGACGATATGGGGAAGCACAGACCACTGGCTCCCACCCCCACAGTGCCTTGTACAGACAGAATGACCCACAAGGGGTCCAGATACAAAGGGGCACCCATGAGTCATGAGCATGGAAAATAGTAGCTTTAGTTTGGAGAGGAGGGCGGGGGGGCATTGGGTACAGATGGCCAAATGAATCTTTGTGAATAATTTGCTGTATTTTTTTGACCCCACTAGATGGCACTTGGTTTGCATTGGGGCATGCTTTGAGTGTTTTTTTTTTTTTTTTTAAAAAAACATAGAGCACCATCTAGTGGGATCATTAAATACAGCAAATGGTTCATGAAGATTCATTTGGTCATCACTAGCATTCAGTAGAATTTCTCGGTGGCCAACCATGTGCTTGCATGGCCCTAGGTACAAACGTGGGGTAGAAACATCAGGGATCAGCAAAGCTGTCTAGCTGGGCCGGGCTTCTCAATCCTGGATGTCCCGTATCCCTGGGGTAGGTACTTAAAGACACAAAACTCCCAACATCCATCACAAATTAAGAACTAAAAGGACACATACCGTTCTTGGTCGCAAGGTAGCGGCTGTCAGCACTGAAAGCCATGGAGGAAATCCCTACTTTGGGATTCGCCCGATCGGGATCCGGCTTAACGACAGGAATCTGGACTGGAAGTGGGCAGATCTCATCTGTAACGGAAAAGATGCAGAGTTTGTTTCACTAGTTACGAGATTTTCAGGCAAAGCGCAAGTTCATACCCACTGTCTTTTCATTGGGCAAAACCTGTAATGGTAGTTTTTAAGAATAAAGAAACAAAAAGTTTTAATTATAAACATGTTAGTGTATTTGTACAAACCAATCTTAAGGAGCTTAAAGGGGATTCATTTAATCTGACCTAAGGTGAGCACTGGCAGTTTGTCATCCAGTGGGTTCTGTGCATGTGGGCTGGTTATGTTCTGGTTACAGGAGGCAGCATATGACAGGCTCTGCCTCAGGGCTCTTCAACTCTGGCCATTAATTCCAAAGCCAGGCCTTGTTTTCAGTTCTCTCAGGTGGAATAATTACTCATTCTGATTGGCCAGATGCTTCACACCTGGCTCACAGGAAAAAGTCTGGAAAATCAGCAGTGCTTAGACCTTGAGGACAGTGATTTGAACAGCCCTGACCTACATGAATACTCACACTTGCTCTGAGTGTTGAACAGGGAACCTCCCATGGTAATCTGGTGATGGAGGGTGAGATCATCATAGCCAACCACATGCCGTTTTTCCATTTCCTTGTAAACAACCTTGGAGTGGACAAACACATTACTTTATTCCTAAACAAGGATGTCCAGAGAAAGTGATTATTTACAAGAGAAATGACAAGTTAGAGACAGTCATTGATTGCAAGCATGGAAACCTACTGCTTTTGAATTACTGATGGTAGCTGGATGCTCAAATTCAATGAGTTTTTTCCAAGTGATGTGGTTCAGTATCCGGACCTGTTCAAGAAACAGGGATAGTGATCACCCATTGAATGGCAGATAACGGAGCACAGAGTGTTTCCAGGGTCATGGGGCATATGAGGGACCATAATTCATAGAAAGGGGCCAGCCTTATCATTAGCCAATGATATGATTTGAATCAGTGAGTGACAGGGGAGGAGGCATTTTGGGACCAATCACCTTTCAGGTAGGGCCAGTGCCCCTGTGGCCCCACCCCTACATATACCTCAGGACACAAATATTTATTCTCAAGATTTAGGCCATGGCTCTTGAGGATTGCAATTAGAAATCTGGGTAAGCAGGTAAGGAGGGCAAGGGCACACCTTTTCATCATAGCTACCGATGGCAAGGAACTGGCTGCTAGGGCTCCAGGCGATGGACTTGATGCCCAGGCACCATTCATAGGCACTGTAGGTAGACAGCAACCGTCCGTCCAGGGAATACAGAAGCACCCGATACTGCAACACAAACGAGCACACACACAGGTTACTTACCGACGGCTTGACCTGACCCCAGGTCAGAAAGCACCCGATACTGCAATACAAACGAGCACATACACCTGACCCCAGGTCAGAAAGAGAGGGACACAGAGTAGCTTTAAACATTCACTGCAGTGTTTCCCCAACCTGGTCCGCAGGGACGTTTTTTTGCTAGGGAGCTGGGAGGAAGCAAAAAACGTGGACCGTCTGGGGATCCCCAAGGAACAGGTTGACAAACACCGATTTATTGAAAGCAAATAGTGTCTCTCCCCCCCCCCCCATTACATACAATGAATTTTCCTAAAAATTCGGGCAGTCTCATGTGGGGCACCCTTACTCACTTCCAGACAAGTATCCCAAACTGCTAGCACACAACCATTGGGCGACCATTCGACTCCAGCCAGGTCCTGAGTATCAGTCTCAAAATGCTACCGGGAAGAATAGAACACAAGGTAATCAGATTGCTTCGCACCTACACTGGGACAGCAGTCTGCACAGCCATTGTCAGGTGACTTGATAGTTTGACTAGGGCTGCTACAGGTACAGGAAGGACTAGCATTGTCCCTACACAAGTTTCATTACCCAGTCCACTAGATCATATTCAATTGTAAACACTGTATATCAAACTGTAAACATCAGACACTAAACAGATAATTGGTTTTTTACATTTACTTATTTAGCAACATACAAGACAGGATCAGATGGCAGGATTAGACGGTTCCTGGGAGAACAGGCGTCACAAGCCGCGTTCAAGGGTCAGACACGATACGATACTCCGGAGAGCACAAGGTTTTCAGATCACTTGACGCTTCATAAGTACAGCTTCACAACAACAATGATGAAGCAGTGCAATAAGACACATAGGAATGGTAACACAGCATTGCTGTAATAGTGTGCAGATTAGAAAAATACAGCAACAGTGAAGAGCTATATGAATGCAATTGTGGATGTGATGGATATGGATTCCAGAAACATTCTGGAAAAGGGCACAGATTTCTAAACCTCGGAGCGATACATCAGGCACATTGAGTGAGTAATACTTTATTCATCCTGAGCCGTTCGATCACAGCCAGAGCAACACAGACTCAATCCAGCAAACTGGCCCATGTGATTCTACTGAGCCAATCAAAGTGTCCCAAAGTGACCCAGTCATGGGTACAGACACACGGGCGTCGAGACCCGGGGCCTGAACGAATCACACCGACAGCCGAGACGTCTGCAGGCGACTGCCACAGGGACTCCGGTTACCACCCCCTCGGCCCCGCAGCCGTACTCCTGCCTGGCTCATGTTGAGCCGCTCCAGGCGGCATTGCCTGGGGTTGGGGGCAGCTGTTGGCCGGTGCCACCGCCCCCGTCCCGTCGCGTGCCACTGCACCGTGCCCCCGCTCACCCGCAGCAGCTGCCAGTCATCGCAGACGAACACGCTGACATGGTCCTTGCAGTCCCGCCGCTCAGCCAGAGCCGCGTACCGGCCGTCTCTGCTGAAGTCCAGGCCTGCAGCGGTGTGCAAAAACAGACACATGGGGTATGCAAAGGCGCAATCATGGCTTCCTCTATTGTTAACGGCACCAATCGAACCAAAAAGCCATAATGTCCCTAATAGAGTGGCTGCTCCGTCCTGAAAGCGTACAGCTGAAACGTCTTCAAACGCAATACGCATTTCATAAATAGATGCAGCTTGTTGGTGATGTTTGTCGAAATTTCCGCTTTTTAAAAACTGTATGAATTAATTCTATACAAATCAACCCAAGCGAAACTCTGAAAAACTCAGTTTTATTTGAAATGAACTGTAAAACTGCAATGTCTTTGGCTGAAGCGGCTTGCCATTTCGTTTGTGTTGTAGCTCTGAGATATAAAATGAATGAGCGCATTACCCGCCAAATTTGTCTAACCCAACCATAATAGTGATTAAAGTGATCAGGTCTTTTGGTATTTGTTAAAGTGAGACATTACACAAGATTAATCCATCAAAAGCAATAGTTAAATCACTGAGCACAAAAAACACGACAACTGCATTAGGAGTTTTACGGCTTTTTTGGGGCGACAGCAGCTCCGCAGCTGGGAGGGCTCCTGACTGCCCATCGTTTTCTTGTCAGGTAAAGTTGATTTAGGTTCTGTTTCTGATCACAAGCCGTGACTATGATCCTTTTTCCATGACCAAAAACATGTGATGCTCATCAGAATTCACTGTCTGCACCGTACAGGACTGACCCCATAAATAAGGCCTTCGAATGCTTCCAACCTGGGGACCCGGGGCCGAGCAGGACATTATCTCACGGGCCGCTGACAGGTCAGCATCACTGGCATGTGCCGTTTACCAAGAAAGGCCTTTGCTGTACATAGACAGAAATGTCTGCCTGCAGAGTGGTCCCAAACCAAAAGGTTAGGGGTCAACATGCAGCATACCAGTGTAAAGCTGGACACTTCACCCACTGCTGCCTGCAATGCACTCAGAAAGCCCGTTTCTTCTAGCTGTTTCCATCTTGCTATAAACAAGATGTAAGAAATAGTCCCCATATGACGGTTAAACACATACGCACATATACACATACTTACCCTTCTGACATGCCTTGGGATACTTGATATACGACACAGATTTGGAGCACAGGGACCAGACAGTGACCCGCAGCTGTTGGGGGAGAGAAGACAATCATCCCCTCTGTGGGCGATAGTATGGCTGCCGTGCGGAAGCCTACAGCTTAACGCCCCGAGGCCTCCATGCTGGCATACTGATGACAGGAGAGCTTAATTCTGTATGGACTACCTATTGTAAACCAACTGCCATGACAATTATCCTATTCGAACCATAAGAGGGGGGGGGGGGTCGTGGGTGGGGTTCTACACCCACTGCTAGGCATAGCGCCCCTTACAGGCCGTCCAGGGCTTATAGTGAGAACAGATGCATTTGGAAATCGCTGAACAGGAGGGAGAAATAATGGATGGAAATAAGCGCTTCAGGTTTAACATGCCAGATTCCAGCTTTGTATTTTGACTATTCATTTCATCAGTTTAAGGAGCAACTCGATGGCTTTCATTTAGAAACTTGGGTGAATCCCAATATGCATACTTGACTACTCATGTTCTCATGTACCCATTTTACATCATCTTCCATTGCTGAAGTACAGTTTCAATACTAAGAACACAAGTACAGAGGATAGTAAAAATCCCCGGATGTTAGTCTTGCTTCTCCCCAAATATCCAGGACACATTAATCGCATCCTCACGGAACAAGACAGATCCCATGATTCATCGCATCCTAAGTTCATTCTTGGAAGACCGATCTTGCTAAGACCACAAGTACGATCTTTGCATTCTTGGTATTGAGATTCACCCGTTAAAATTGTGCTTGGAATAACCAGAAGTGACTATTCCCCACTATATTTATTTATTTATTTAGTTAGTTCAGTACTTTGTTGATGACCAATGTTCTCCAAAATAAGCTACTGGTGAACAGTCAGCCAATTTGACAGCAGTCTGGAATTTTAGAAATAAATTAGGTTAAAGGTTAAATGAGGGCTTGCCAGTGACTCCCAAAATAATCTCAGTCACAGATTACACACAAAAGGAGCAGCGGTAACAGCAATTAATCACACGCATAAGTGCTGCGGCCTAGAACTGCTCTGTAGCAGTTCTGCTGGATTTTGGAAATTTATTCAAGATTTTTAATCCTGTGGCCTACATATGCCGCACAGAGCAGAAGCCAGTCATATGGTCTCGGGGGGAAGCCAATGAGATTAGGGCAGGGGGCAGGAACAGAGATGACATTGAACAGCACTTTAAGGAGCTCACAGCGAAAGGTCTACCAACAAGGGAGTTGGGAGACTTTGTGGGGACTTGGGTGTCAGTCCACAAGTAGCTAGTCGGAGAGTCACCCTCGAGGGCTGACGTAAAAGCCTGGAAGGGCTTGATGATAGGTTTAAAAAAAATAAAAAATAAATAAAAATACATACCATGTACCCTGCGAGGTAAAGAAAACTGCTTGGCAGTAGGGGTGCCAACAAGAGAATTTAGCGCCATCGCTGGTTCCCTTCAAGGAGCAACCAGTCTCTGAAAGGACAGTCAAGTCGAAACAAGCTCTGCAGCATTATATCAAATCAATGCAGTTCATCAGAAGTATGTCAAATGGAGGCCCTTCCTACAACAGACATCAAGACCCAATACCCACTGTTCCACCATGCCAACTTTTCAGCACCTTACAGCAACACCTACAGTTGCTCAGGGAGTCCAGAGAGGTCTGCGGGTAGGGTCCAACTGATTGGTCAGGTTACATCTAACAGGCCCAGATTTACACCGCAGTAAATCAGAAATTTGGGAGCACTGGGCGAGAGGTGGGGCTCTTGGCAGGACGACACGCAGAATAGCAAGCCGCGTCTTGTTTGGTAAACGGCGTGTGATCTGTGGGACGCGTGAGGAAGGATGGGGGGGCGGGGCAGAAGATGGGCAGAACTATGCGGCTCGGGTTTCGGACGCCTCAGAAGGGCCTGCCAAGACGGCGCATGGCTCGCATTTTGGTGCGCATTGTAAAATGCGATCGGTTTACCTGTTTACACCCGACATGCTTATTAAAAGGCAGGCATATCTGAAGGGCCAGGGTGTACATTACTGCCGCCCTCCCCAGCACACACCCTGTCCCCAGCACCTAAATAAGCTTGTGTTCCTTGGGGAGGGGGTCAAGCAAAATCTAGCCAGCAAAACACACAGGATGGCAGGGAAGAAAACAGCCACGCTTCAGCAAGTGCAGATACGACGAGCTCGCTGAAAGCAGAGGGATACAAGCAACGTCCCTGTGGCAAAGATATGTGTAGCATGTGTAACAAACTCAGCTGGGGGGCTGCCACAGGGGACAGGATAGTATTACTGCACTAACAAAGCGATTTTTTTTAAAATGCCATATTATATTTTTATTTATGAGTGATTACACTGTGCTCTTAACACCTCAGACATGCAGGGGAGCTAAATGCCATTCTACATCCAGCCCACGCCCCGTCTTATTGGGTCGTGAACGGCAGCAAAATGCCGGCCATAAAAAGCCCTCCACGGCCCGGTAACTGCACACGACGGTGTCTAGGGTCTGGGGATCGCAAACGTACGAGCCGAGATAAAGTTGCCAGCAGTTCCTGGCTGCAGAAGTGCTCCTGACCAGCACGTGGCACACCAGGACGCGTGCCATCGCTCACCACAGGCCAAATCCCAATGCTCTCCGAGTAAAAACATTAACATTTAGCTGGTTAAGGATATTCAGCCAGAGGTTCCAAAGTGACATCCCCATTTACACAGCAGGATGGTGTGTGATTCTCCAGGTTAGGATCATAAAGTCACAGGTTCAAATCCCACGGTGGGTTCAAATCCCGTGGCTGTCAAGTTGTCAAATCAATTTGGACAAAAACATCTGCCGTAGCAGCCAATAATGCAATAACCAGGCAACAATGTAATAACTTTTTTCCCACCGTCATTACGTTTCTGATTCAGAAAGCTTATTACATTATTGGTAAGTTATTACGTCATCAACTGGGAAAAGGAAAGTTATTACCATACTGGCAGTCATTAGATTAGCAGCCAATACATTATTTGCAGCTACATCTGCTAAATGAATCTATGTAATGTCTCAGTACGCCAGTTGTATTACAAGAACAGCTCTACTTAAGATCTTAAAAGCTTACAGAGCTGCAGGAAGGCCCTTCCTGGGTCTCAAACCAACAGCATTCCGGTTATAATCAATTACGAACTAAACTAAAACAAAACTAGAGTTTTGAGCTGTAGAGGCTCCGTTCCCCATCCCTAGAAATGTCCCTGAGAGTGGGTCAAGAACTAAAGTCCAGTCGACAGCCATTTCATTTTCCCCACTGCTGTCCTGCTGAGAGGGTTCCACCCTCTACCTCACAGATGTCCTGACGTATCCGGTGTCGCTCAGGTCCCCGTTCTATGCGGCCGCGCCCATAAGGGATTTGTCCAGGGCCATCCAGCTCTGCCCTGTTTATCACGTACCATTCCTTTCACCGCTGGGCCGAGCGACGCTCTATGGAAACCAAGTCAATAGAGCTCAAACAGCGGGCCGAGGCGGGCCCAGTCCTCCCCCGCCGTGATGCTATCGCAGGACCAGGCGGGCCAGCAGACCCAGATTTCATGTAACCCAAAGCTGCTAGGGGGCCAGGGCAGAGGAAGAGTGGTGAGAAATGCCTTTCGATACATGGGCCCTGGCACCCCATCGGGTTGAGGGCGAGGGAGGGGGGCAGACGGCGGACATTGATGGGACAGGAGCTGGAAGAGGGGCACAGGGGACACCACAGCTGCAAGGTATCAAGCCAAGAAACAAGAACCCTCACTGTTACCTGGTTCCCCGCTAATGATGAACACACACCTCAACAATATCAATGTCAAACTCAATCACAAGTCACTATGCTGAAACTAGGTCAACCTGAGGCAGATATGGCTGTGGACAGTGCCATCATTTCCAGATTAATGTTATAAATTATTTCTAGCAGAATTTTAAAGGAATATCAAGGCACCATAATTAACCACTAAATAAGCTTTCCTCATCACCAACTTACGGAAGGAGCCTCCTTTGAAGTATAAGCATCGTGGCCGTCATTCAGATTCCACAGCGAGCAGATCCATCGCTAATGGGGATTTAATCGCTACTGGAAACCGGAGAAGCACCAGGAGATAAAACCGGCAGTTTTCAATATGACATCGACCAAAGCTACAAATAAAAAATTTTATTAAATGAAGTGTCTTATCGCATGGTATTGCCCCAGAGAGACATAGATAGGGAGGAGGGATCTTTAGACAGACTCATGTGTCATGGACAGATTAGCTCATGCGCATTCCACATCACAAAACGTTTTAAAACCAATATAGCCCTAATTCTCTTGTTACAGGTTTCCAATTCTCTTCGCATCTAGGGTGTGAGGGCCAGAGCAAACGCTGGGTGATGGATCGGCCGTGACACGGTCAGGCTGGTGGAGCTGCATGCGTCGGCAGGTTTGGCGGAGCCTGCGCTCCGGCTGCCGCGCGTTAGCGGAAGTCCAGAGCTTCCAGCCAGGGCTCAGATGGCGCCCACTGATGGAAAACCATTACAAAACATATCCACGGTCGCTAATGCCTCGCAGCGGTTTATGCTACTGTGTGTTACACACTCCCAGGTTAGGAAGAGATCTGAAGGACACCAACAGTTAAGACACAGAGAGCAAGACTGACTCTTCTACCTGCCAGGTCATTTAACAGATTCCAGGCAATAAGATGTCTGCTAGGGCTGGGAAAACTACTTTTAATAAGGCATTTGAAGCTGCATAAAAGAACATTTATCATTTGAAGTAATCTGAATACTTATGATAATAATAACAATATTATTCTTCTTCATCATCATCATCATCATCATACTGAAGGCCCAGTCTGTCAACACGCAGTAGCCTAAGCCCACTGCACAACACAATTGACCATGAACAGTGAAACCTGCCATATTAGCCTGCTATGGTCTGAGGAACGATGAGTAGACGATAACATTACTACACACTGGTCAGAAACGCTAGTGCGGAATTAAAACAATTAAGTTATGCACATAAAATAGCTCAAAACTGCTGCCTTCACTTCAAAGTAGGCTTGGGCAACATCTAAATTATCATACCATCCAGACATAATGCCACGCTATACTGCTGACAGTATTTCCAAAGACAGCACCATTCCAGTATTTTGAAATTCACTGAGAATGCACATGCAGGGGGAAGATAAAAGCTGTAAATTTGGCAAAATCCAAAGTTTCAATGCACTTTTTTCCCCTAGTTTCCTGGTGGCAAGTTTCAGCCATATTAACCAACTGGAAAAAGTCAAAGAAATTTACCTCTAGTGGCAGATCCCTTATTTTACATTAAAAGACGAGCGCTAAAGAACAAAAATGAGGAGACGCATGTTAGAGGTCTTAATAGAAGCCTACAAAAATACAGATGTTTGCCACATAAATTTGCCAAATAATTCTAAAATAAGTTTATTTGCATAACTTAAGGTAGACTGATATAAAAACACACAAACAAAAACACCAGTAGGTGTGTACTCATGCTTATTTAGCCAGTGACAACCCCATGCGAAACACCCTTCAGTGATGTAGTAAATTCATATCTACAAAACGGCAGGTTTCAGAAAAAAAAAGCACGAGTGTAGCACACAAAACAAAAACATTCTTGAAGTGATGTGCTCAGGAGCAGGAAGGAAGGAAAACAGAGGTGATGCAACAGGGCCAGCTGTCCCGAAACAAGAGAGTTTAGCTTCAGCATTCCGTCTACAGCTGGCGGGAAAAGTGAGACGGGACACAGACACCGGCCTGGCAGGACCTTAATGAACCCTGGGGGGGGGGGGGGGGAGGGGGAAAGGTGAGGTCAGAACCCTGCCACCCACACACCTCCTGTGGCACTTGCGCCCCCTCTGGTTGAACAACCAGTGGCCTGAAAAGCAGATAAGCCTTTTCCCAGCTGCTGGAAAAACAAGCGACGATCACAAGCACCTACCAGCACACGAAAAACACGACCATAAAACTTTAAACGTACATGTACACTTGTTTTTGACAGGCCCAGTACGGGCAATTGGCCCACTAGTGTTATTATCATTTTAAGCTAAATATACACTGACAGGGAGAAATAGTGAGCAGACTATTTCAATTTTCTGAGAAATGCAGACACAAAGAAGAATGCCACCCTGCCCCCCCCCCCATCCCACCCCCCATACCCAGACACAGTTGGGCTTGGCCTCAGCACCTGTCGGCGATTCTTGGAGTCAATTTCGGCCGGCGGGCGGCTCCTGTCATGGCACAGTGCCCAGATGTACCCCAGACTGCCCCCCCCCCGATGGCATAACATAAATAAAACACACAGCACCAGACAGAAAAAGCTAAAACTCTCACATACTGCATGTTACTGTATACTCATTACAGCATTTTGGAGCTAAACTATACTGCAGGTGCATAAAGGATAAAGTAAAGATTTATGAACCTTTACATTTCTCACAACACAACACTATGTATTGGTAGAAAGCTTTATAGATAAAGTTTGTGTAGCTGGTCTAAGCATTCGGAGTAAAAACAACAAACAGCCGCTTGTCTTCTGAAATGTGTACTGAGGCATGGAAAACTGAGGCAAGGGTAAATTTTCCAAACAAAACAGCAACACCAATTAAATAATGGGTAAAACCGTAAGGAAAGCTACATAACATTTAAAAGCAACAAACCAATGTTATGTTTACATTAAATCAGCGCCCGTCTTCCATTCCCCCATGAATTCTTGGTGCTATACAAGGGTATCAAACACATGTCAAACTGGACAACTGTACGCGTCATTAGGTTTTGTTCAGGACATCTCATACCTGACATGTGATCGGGATGTTAATCATAGTCATGTACTGATTGCTACTAGTTACAAGCTACTCGTCCTTAATCAGTAACGACACATTGCTGCATGAAATATGTCACTGTAAATTCATCTTCATAAAGATGTCAAATCATGAACAAATATAAGACGACAGTTCCAAATGGGAAATTCGCCAAATGTACCTGTACAGTCTCCCTAGAAACACACACCAGCAAAGCACCTTCCTATCATGCTACACCACTTGGCTTAGGCTGACTGGTCAGATTGTGGGAACTGGTATAAAACCCTCGGCTCACTTGCTCACTGCATTGTATTGCTTTATTCCCCCCCCCCAACTGCGATATTAGATTATACCTAGTATTTGTAACATGAATAAAAATTCATTAAAGAAAAAAAACTCCAAAAAAGTACCTCGGAAATTTTAAATAAAACTGACAGCACGTTAACTTTATTTATCTAAGACAGACAGATGCAACAATAAGTCAGAAATGCAAAACTGCAAGTCACCCAGCTATCTTTCTGACACCATCCCAGTAAAGTGCCATTTTCACAGTTAACCAACAGAAAAATCTTGATCATTGAACCGAACGGGGCTTCTTGTTAGCAAGGAGCCTCGTAACATAGCAGCTGTCATGCTGCTGGAGCCTCTGCGTGGATGCTGCCCCGGCCGGGCCAGGCAGCCGAGGGGTTAAAGGAAGCGCTCCTCCAACAGCAGCCTCTCTACTATTTTCAGGTCCCTAACTTACAGGCAGCGACAGTTGACGCGCAGTGGGGGTAACTCCTCCTGACTCGGCACTTACGTGGAACTCGGTGGTGTTGAGAATGTGACGCCCGTCAGGGCTCCAGCGTGTGGAGACCAGCCCCGCGGAGCCCTCGTCGATTTTACAGTGCCAGTCGGGCTGCTCCAGCGACCACACCTGAAGGAGGGCAGGGAGTGAGGGGAGACCAGGCCGAAACCCCACCATCCTTATCCACCCCCACCTGTTTCTGACAGAATGAAAGACTGCCGCTGGCTACCTCTGCAAAGGTAAGGAGCTTCCAGATCTTCACAAGTACTTACTGTATGTTAGAAGTCAGAAGTTTTCATCTACTTCACTGTGGGTCTTGAGTACTAGAACCACTATTAGATCTTAAGCCCACAAGCATATCAGCGTTCGGCCAATAATATTGTTCGCTGAGGTTTTCAAGGGTCTGTTTCACAATCAGAATGCAGCCTGAGAGATGGGGGGGGGGGGCAAACTGTGGTGTTACTGTGTACTTGCTGCAAAGGTAACTTTTAGGGAATTTAAGTGATTAAAAAATTAGCGTTCTTAAATATTCCAAAGACAACAATTTATCATTTAATTCCTGTTCTCCTCTAGTTTATTTGGGCTGGGTATTAGGTTTCCTGACTAATTTTAATCTTAAATACAAAAATTGAATCCTTAAACACCAAAGCAAACTTCAGATGAAGTGGAAGCTGGGGCAGCAGCTTATACCTGCACCAGAGCTCGCTTGTACATGGCGCACAGGATAAACTGGGAGTCAGATGACCACTCCATGCAGGTGACCTGATCCAGGCAGGTGTACAGGTGTAGAATCTGCAGGCTGCTCACGTCTCGCACCACCAGCCTGTACTGGACACAGGTGGCCTGAAAGCACAAGAAGGACCCAGTCAGAGAGGGGGCTTTTCACCTGCTTGAAGCATGGGGCTCCATGTGAGAGAAATTAATATTAATATTTATTCACATGTATGTGAAAGGGGGGGGGGGTCAGCAGGTGAGCACCTCATAACTGTGAAAGTGTCAAAATATAAATCCAGCTTGAAGTACAAGAGCTTCATAAAGATAAATTAATGCCTTAATATTCTGGATAAACTTTTGCACACAAGGGTGTGCAAGTATCATACCAGATATTTTCCATCTGGTGAGACTCTACACAGTTGGTTGGTGTGCTTGAAGACCTCCGAGAAGTTCATCTTCTGCAGTTCATCCACCTGTTGCTATGAAGAAGATTGGGCAGTACAGAGGCCGCTGGCGGTACCGACGTGGATAGACTAAAGAGGAGTTAAACCAAATGTATCTAATAATCTGCTGGTAATCCCCGACATGGGTAGGGCCTTATTAATACTGCACGCAGCGCACTTTCCAACGACAACCAGAGGTAGCTGTGTGAAGATGCAAATATGTTTGACTTCGGACTTCAAGTACGCCGCAATACCAATCGATAACAAAATTTTTAGAGCGATTTTTAAGTGAAGGCTGAATAACAAACAGCTAAAATAAAAGCATAGTCAAACTGGCATAGTTTATTACAGCCAGCAAGCGACGAGAGCTAACCAGATTCACGCCCGCAATACTTGCAAATAACATATTAGCAAGCTAGTAAGAACCAGTTTGCTGTTACACGCATTGCTATATAATGCTAACAGATTTTTAAAACATTTTTACCTACAATTACGAGCTCAACTGGTCCCAGGTTACGTGCAGCTTGCCAAACGCCCGTCCTTCTTAACCACGGCGATCAACGATGTTTAGGAAGTGCGGCGTATGTTTATTCTGATTGACAGGCTAAGCGACAAAACAGCAACGGCTGTGGGGCGGGCTTAAGGCATTATGGGAATGTGAGTATTTCTCTCAAATTTATGATTGTCGAATTTTTTGCAATTTGGATTTTTTTATAGACCTGGAGTACTTTCTTATTGATCATTTAAACTCGTTTGTATTTTACTATTGCAACCCCCCCCCCATCATTCGCAATTATTTGCGATTTGCTGTCATTCAAAACCTAGTCAGGCTCGTGCACACAACCACTTTGCGATTTGAGCAACTAGGCTATATATAAATTGAAATGCATTCAATGAAATTTAAATTTAAACGTGAAAGTTATTAACATTTTAATTTACTTATGCTGTTTTGTTATTATATTCATTTCAAAACAAGTGTATTATTAACTTTATCAGCACATAAAACAAACAAACAAACGTGCTGGATGTTTATTATTTGCCGTTAGCAGCCACTTCAACTAAAGGAAGCGTTTCTCAACCTCTTCAAGACCCCCCAGCGAGAGGACAAAATGCTTCCCGCTCCTGTGTGCTCTAACGGCGGCTAACGCCTCCTGTAGTTACCCCTAATTCCCACAACCCAACCCTCATACTCAACTAAGAAAGAAAGTCTTGTAGGCAAAGAGGTACCTGGCTAATCAGTCATTTCGGAATATTTCTGAAATCGTATTTCCTATCAGTTTGCTTTCTGATTACTACCTCGTATATAAAATGACTTGATTTTTATAACGAATCCGTGGAACAGTCGGTCCTAATGGCATGACAACTAAGATTTTCTTTTAGTTTTCGGGGGTCCCGTAAAATAATAGTAATAATACAATCTTCATCTCTTCAAAAGAAGCTGGTTTAGGGATATATTGAAACTGGAATATCTCTTCAGTTTATTGGGTAAGTCACGTTATTACTAGCTGTTTTACAATGTTAGCTTCTTTAATTCTGCAAAGCAAGCATTATTTCGGTTTCATTTTTGTATGAATGTGCAATTTTCATATAGTTGTATTGTTATAGATGTATTTATTTTCAATGCCTTGTCTTCTTATATATCGAAGATATGATTTTGTCGGCTCCATAGTCTGTTCAAATATATTATTGTATCATTCCTTTATGAAATGTAGCAACAACATGCGATAACTATTCCTTTACGTAGGCTCCGTGAATTATTGCTATTTAACTTAAGTTAAATTAAGTTGTGTCTCAGACGTATTTTATGTATTAAGTTTATAAACATGAGTTGATAAGCAGAATGCAATGCTTGTGTGTGATATTAAACATTTGTCATTAGTTTATTACAGTGACAACCATATCTATAGTTTTATATATATAGTGAATGCATTTTATATATGTGTGTAGTATGCATGTGTGTGTGCGCGTGTGTGTATGTGTGTGTAAATATATATATATATATATATTACATTAATACATTGACATTTGTATTAAAAAGACGGCTCTCCATTATTCGATAAATCCCTCTTCAGACTTAAACATTTAAGTTTTTATTTTAATGCCTGCCTATGAAATATCTGTATTCTGACCGTCATTCGCGCGAATTTTTCTGAAATAAATTTGTTTGGACATGAACGTGGTAATGAATCACCACATTTTTACGTAAAAACACTATATATTAGTTTTTTCTAGATATTCGTTTCTTTAAATCCACCCAGACGCGGTCAATAGTTAAATCAATATTTGTGTTTCAAATATTGGGTTTTTTCTGGTCAGAGTACACAATAATAATTTCCTTTCAAGAAATATCTTGCAAGCGCTGCTTCGGAAAGCGGTTAAGTAAGAGCAGCTGCGTCCAGTTTTATAACATTCAGATTATATAGAAAAAATGTTTTTGATGATTATTATTATTATTATTATTTGTAAGATGGGTGGAATATTTGAAAATAAGGCACAAGATAGAATTAGTAAAAGCAAATGAATAAAATATACCTCACTCTTGTGTCTTCGGTAAAATATAAGTCTATAAAATTGCAAAAAAACCAATAAATGATTTTAAATTGTGTTAACAACAACAACACTAATAATAATAATAATAATACTTCACTGTCTATATATTTTATTTCATGTATAAACTGATGCATTCTCTTATGAATGTTAATTGATTTTTAGAAGGCACCTTTATCTGTCACTGAATGAGACCTTTGCTGAATTTCACAGCAAGTAGCCGGAACACGCAAACAATGCAAGATATCCTGAACAAAGATTATCCCTTTCTAAAATATAGATTTTATATCATTATATACCCCAATATAATATGTGTCATGCGGAACGGCTAAGGAAATGGTTTCCCAAATGAACATCAATACACCATGCGGGTTAACACCGAGAGTTACAATCTGCGACGCGGTTCCAAGGTGACAGCTCCAGGTGAAGGTAATGACCCTTGGGATGAACGATTTGTGTGCTGTAACTATAGGCTAGTAGTTGTCTTGGGTACTGATATAACTAACTCGGGCATGGAAGTGGCGAATCCAAATTATTCTACACTGAAGAATGGGTCGTTTATGGTAAATATTACACTAGCTCTTCCGTTATGCTTTTTATAACACCAAAATGTCCAGTTGAATTTTTTTTAAGAAAAAATCCAAACACTAAATCAGAACTATTTTCTTATTAGCTTATTATAATTTTCTTCAAATATTTGAAAAAATATTTCTTCGAGTGGTGAACGTACTTGAAATTGGAAATGTTACACTGCAAGAGCAGTCATTCCCTGTTGGGCAGTGGCATAAGTGACAAGCTGTGGTTCCCATCGGCGGGAATTAAATTCTCCAATCTACCTCCACTTATTGGCATCTTTTAATTGCTGGAGGTGCGCATCTCCTGTTCTCTTGGAGGGGTAGCTACCACGGGAATTGAAGAAGCCTAATTAAACAGGTGTACGACTGCCTCAAAATGCGATCGCTGATTCAGGCTTACCACGACATACGTATTGCGCAGTCAAGTCCAGAATATAATTTAATTAAAATTTTATGTTTCATGTGACTGAGATTCTGCAGTTAGCAGAAGAGTATTGGATGTAATGTTTAAACGAAATACAGGTGCACGGGGAGTTAGTTATGATCTTACTCTGTAGGCTACAGGATGTAAATTGGGGGGGG
>JAABNX020000119.1:4167681-4208139 GCA_015163995.2 Mormyrus lacerda | reverse complement strand
CCCCCCTAATCCAAATCCAACTGCTCTTGGTCCCCCCCCCGGGGACGCAATACTACATAATTCTGAGTTGTTCCCATGTCTGAACCTCAGTCTCTCTTCCTCGGTCCTTATCCAGGGATGACCAGCCCCTGCTGCAAAAAAAAAACACAAATTCAGCTTCTGCTCTAAGATCTAATTTTCCGGGTCCAAAGATTTGCTCTGTTCTGCATCACATCTTTCTGTTCTGCAGCAGGGCAGATTAGTAAAGATTTAGACAAAGATCAGGGACTTTGGGCCAAAAGTACAGTCATTGGTGTTACGGTTTGATCCAGCAAATGTTCAGCAAATATTGACATTTTTTGCATATAAACAGCCGTGTATTTTACAATGTGTTCAGGTCACTCTGTTGCTTCCCGTGTGTGTTGTTTTTGACAGGATACAAGTTTCGCTGAATATTTATTCATTACTTTGTCCTGAGACATTCTAAGCCAAGAAATTCCTGGTGTCAGACCACATCCATGAAGGAACATTTGCTCACCGTAAAAAAACACCTTGACAAAATGGATGTGTAAAGGTGTTCGCAATGTTTCACAAAATAGGCATCGAGCTCAGATAAGGGATCTAAGAATGATTATATGGACTTTCGCGAAGCTGTGTCATTCCACTTATATGACAGAATTATTGTAAAGGATAAAATGTGCTGTTTCGGTGCTTGTGGTACAGCTGCGTGGGTTCACCCAGCAAGGAGTAAATCTTCCAGATCAAGACGTTGAACAAAGTCCCGAGACTGTGAGGCGGCCAGCGCAGAGCGTGGAGAAGCGGCTAATGCTGCTCCCGCCTGTGCTAACATATCTGTCCTGTTAACCGAAGTGGCAGCTGGCAAGCTGCGGCACGCTGGAGGAGATGACAGACATGTTATTATCACTCAGTGTCTCCTAGCTTGTCCAAACCTGCGCTGGGCCATTGATCAGCCGCAGGAGACCCGTCTCTGTAAGCCCCCCCCCCCCAACACACACCACCTCCTCCACAATCTCCCCAATTTCTCTTGACTTTATATATATAATCTGGATGCTTAAGACATGCTACCCAAGAAGACCTGCATATGCCTTACGAAGCTGGTTTGTGAGAAGCATAAGCAATGTGGGTTATACATACCCCACGTGGATGTGAACAAGCAGTGCTAATCTCCGTTTATGTTGTTTGGACCTTAACCACTGCTCCACCTGCTGGCTCAGCTGTGATTTTCTCCATTCTACCACAGCTGCCCCCCACAGTCACCTCTTCCTACCACATTTCACACTCACCCATTGCTGACCATGTGTTGGTCCCCCTCACCCTGTATTGTGTGCGGTCTGTGGGAAGCTTAGGTGGTCCAGGAACAAGGGGGGGGGCTGTCATTACCAGCGTTGGTTTGATTAAGAAGGTAATTAAATGTAGGAAATGGAAGGAGGTGAGTGTAGTCTCGGATGGGCAAGTCTGAGCCCTTCCCAGAATGCCACTGCATTGATTCACCTTATTCTTCTCCTCTATTCTCAAGTATGGTTCTGTCCGAACGTGTTGCCAATTAGTTGTTCCACTCTCATGATCCCAAAAGGAGAGGTATTGTTGAAATTAAATTACAAAAAAACTTGGCAATGGGAAAAATGGAAACATTACCATGTTATGGATATCTTAACTTGCTGATGTTGACATGTATTTCGGTCTGCATTTAAGAGGCTTGGCTTTTAAAGGAATTTCCCGTTTCATGGCATATTTGATCTTAAACATTAATCTAGATTTAAACATAGAAAATATAGATTCTTAATCTATGTTTATCTATAGCTTCCCTAGTTCTATGACTGTTTATTGTATTGACGAAATTTCAATCACATAAACTGTTCTTAGGGACAATGGCCGTACCACTTCTTTGACCTAAACTTACCATCCAGTAAAAGGACACCAGCTCCTCAAACGCTGCACGTGCTGACATGCAGATTCATCTGGAATCCTTTGGCATGCTTCTACTGAAACCCTGACCAGCCCACATTGACATATCCACTGGGATACATGGGATTCAGTTCAGTGACTCTTGACCCTGGGTTGAACTTCTTTGAGTTATATGGATAGACTATGGACAGGATAAGAGTCTAACTTTGGCTCTGAAACACACATTCACCTGGTCACATAATTACATTACGCCAGAGGAAAAATTATACCTTATGTATATGTGTCAGGAGGAAACTTAGAGTACCCAGATGAAGCCTTTGTGAAAATGGACCTGACTTTGTAGCTGATGGTGCTTTTCAATACGTCCTGATATTGAGGGAACGTTTGTCTTACCACAGTTATGTCTCTACTTTGAATGGGTAACTCAGTGTTGACTCCCCTTTGGGGTTGAAATCTCAGCTTTGACTCGCCATTGACTCGATTTCAGGGTGATAACCCAGTTTTGACTCCACTTTGACTCGTCTTCGGGGTGATAACCAAGTTTTGACTCTACTTTGGGGTGATAACCCCAATATGTCTCTTCTTGAACATGCCAACTCAGCCCTAACCTAACAATTCCCCCTCCGCCCCATCAGTAATATCCAGGTGAGGTCAGGGCATGGCACGGTGAGAGCTCTTCTCCCGGGAAAACCGACTTCCATCCTCAAACCCCCCCCCCCACACACACACACACACCAAAACAGTTTGCCGGGCGTGTCCCCATCTGCCTGGGAATGTTGGCTCAGGAAGGGGGTGTCGGGGTTAGGGAAGAGAATGCATTTTCACACCTGCATATTTTAATCATGTCTTGAACCACAACATGTCAACAATCTGATAGCTAGTAAAATTTAGTTTTTCTATGGATTCCAGCAAATTGTCATGGTTAAATCAAGTGGTAGCATCAGTTTTTAAGACTAAATCCTTCCTTATTGTTCCCTTTTAGTAGTACCAATCTTTATTCAGGTACTCGTCCTTATGACTATAATAAGAGATATTTGTATAATCAGAGATTTTTTTGAGTCTCGAGGTCCCACAGTTCCCTGAGGACATTGATTGAATTCTGATATGTTCATATATCTTTCCTCTCTGAAGAGCGATGTACGATTCCCTCTGGTAAATGTTTTAGATTGTTTTATTGCATAAAGTCTTGTTGCAACTTGTCATTTTTGGGAAGATGGTGCAGCCCCCCCCCCCCCGTCTTTTAGTGAATCTGGATTTCAGTGGATGGACGAGCGCCAGCGTGAATGATGGCCGTTTTTTACCCTGATCTTTACCCCTTTCTAAGGCTTCTGAGGTCATTTGATTTGCATACATGCAAATGTTCATATTTTGTTTTAAACAGTGCTGGGGGTTTGGCTCAAAGCTTGCAGTACTTTAAGGGTGACTGCAAAAGAAAACTGTCATTTCTCAGATGAAGTCACTTAGCGGTACAGCTTTAGTCCAAATGTAGTCAGTTTTTAAAACATACATTTCAGTTTACTTGCCGGAGCTCTGAGAATGGTACCTGTGGGCTCCAGCGCTAGTTATTAGGGGACATTCAGAAGAAGAGATGTGGCTGAATGAATTCCGATATCCCAACCGGGTCCTCAAACCCATAAAATTATACACATAATGGCTCATTACTAATCATAATTCACCTGCCACTGCTTCCGTGCTTAATTCTGCTGGCCATATTTGAGGAGCCGTGAACCACACGGCTTCACGTAAAGCTTTGTTATGTCCAGCAATTTTATGAGTGTGTTAGCGATCGTCTATAATACTGTCCTGAAAAATAATGCACTTATTTGCCTTTGGTCTTTACCTGCTGCATACCGGGGTGGTTCACTTTCATTGTTGTTGTTTTTGATAGGATCTTAATAATAAATCCATCCTATCTATCTGTCAATTAGGGGTGTAACGGTCCACAAAAATCACGGTTCGGTAAGTAACTCGGTTTTTAAATCACAGTTTGGTATGTTTTCGGTACAGCGGGGATATAAGAAACAAAACACAAATTGCTTCTTTTTTTCTTTATTAAACAGTGATTTACTGAACAAAGTAAGACAGTATTTCTCAAATAAAAAGACTGTCAATACTGCTGCCATCTACTAATACAAAACTAAAATTTCCTAAAAAAAAAAGTTTTAATTTAAAAATTATCTTAATAAATAAAAATAAATATCCATTATGGTGCAGCATTGAAAAATATACCTGTACCGATATTATATTAACATTAACAGCTTCCAGCCCCATGTCAGGACGGACACACGCATGCAGCTTTATCCGTCCCTTTCTGAATGCTGCTGGGGGGAAACGCAAAAACGGGAAAAGGTTCCGCATTTGCTGCTTTTGTTTGGTGTGTATGTGAGCCAGACCGAAAGAACCAAATACTATCTATCTATCTATCTATCTATATATCTATCTATCTAATCAGTCTGAATGAAAGTGTCTGTGTACGTTTGTTACAATTGTATTACAACCATTTTAATACATAGTGCTGCTATATTGAATAGATACACATTGCTATTACTTCTGCATTTTATATACACATAAATGTTTCTGCAAAGAAAAAACAAGCAAAAAAAAACAAGTAAAAAGTTTTGTAGACACACATCATAGTAAGAAACTTGAGGTTAATTTGGGCACCATTAAGTAATGCTTTGAGTCGATTGGTGGCGTGCAGTAACCTGTCGATTACAGTACTTAATCGTAAAAGGAAATTTTATATTCCCCTATGGTAAAAGTAGCTGATATGCATTTTCAGGTTTAGTTCTCATCACTTTCAAAACATGCTGAATGAAGAATAGTTCATATCTAATTGTCCTTGAAATGCAAGTTGACGGCATTCACACTGGGCCAAGCACAAAAAGTGACTCTGACTGGCTTCCCTAGTACTCGCCCTTGCTGAAGAAGCTGTACTGCCAGATTGCCAAGACGTGCCCCATCCAGATCAAACTGTCCACTGCACCGCCCCCTGGGAGCGTCATCCGCGCCATGCCCGTCTACAAGAAGGCGGAGCACGTGACCGAGGTGGTGAAACGGTGTCCCAACCATGAGCTGGGTCGCGATTTCAACGACGGTAAGAGACCGTCGCTCCAAAGCACACATGGCCCCTCCCACGATGGCCGCTTTGATAACACGCTAGACAATGGAGGTGGAGTTAGAAGAAACTAGCAAACCAGCGTTTCCCAATCCGGTTCTCAGGGACCCACAGACAGTCCATGTTTTTGTTGAGTTGGGCGGGAGCAAAAATGTGGACTGTCTGTGGGATCCCAAGGACCGGATTGGGAAAGACTGGAATAAACCGTGGGAGAAAGCTCCTCAAAGCGTAGTGTGTAGGCAGCCTGAATACACCTACAGGTGGTGGAGTTCAACAGTTTCACCGCATGCAAAAGACATCTTGTGCTCAACAGGCTGGATAAACAGGATTTGACTTATGCTATCATAGCGCCTCGGCGAGAGCCAAAAGACACACACTCTCACTAATGCCTTAGCTTTTAGCTTCAGCTAATAAAGAACACATTCTATCCTCTAATACAGGCAACTTTGGGAGTTTATAAACACTCTGTCAGCTAAGCCGGAACTAAGCATAGGCAGATTGCTACGTAAGGGTGACAACACCCCCCAATGTCAGCACAAAATATGTCTTGCTTATTGCACATATGAGTAATTGTTGTTTTTTAGGTTATTGGCAGACATATTCCGTGTGTTATGTATATTGTTGACCTAAGTCAACATGTCATATGTGTTTAAGCAGCATCGTAATGACGCTTTTCATGAGCTATATTATTTTTACTCGTTCTTTTCTACGAAATGGCGCGAATTGCAGTTATCGTCCACCTAATGGCTCCCGCTACCACTGTACCTTACCCAGGCCAGGCGGCTCCAGCCAGTCACCTCATCCGAGTGGAAGGGAACAACCTGTGCCAGTATGTGGACGACCCTGTCACAGGCCGGCAGAGCGTGTTGGTGCCGTACGAGTCTCCGCAGGTTCGTGGTCCGCTGCCCTGCTCTGTAAGGACTGCCATTACGCGCAGACATTATCATTATCGCTACTTTGCGTAGCTAGCACCTTTACCCAAAACAACTTACAATTTTACAGTTGTGTAATTTTATCACAATGACAAGCAAGACCCTCCTTCAACTTGCAACCCTCTGGCAAAGAAGTTCCTGCTGTTATCCGCCATGTTGTGTGCTACGCTAACATAGCAAATTTTAGATCACACCTAAAAACAACGATAGACCTGTCCCTGGGCTCTTAATCTGAAGATTAAGGGCACATTCTTCGTCTGCGTGTATTCACCCACACCATGGTAGGATTATTTCGCTCCCAGAGATGATCCTTCAGCTACTTTGGCTTACAGCCATTTCAGGAGGTTCACGTTCCCGTCATCTATACTGAGCATTTCCTCCCAGCCACGACCTAACAGTAGTTCGGGGCCTGCCAGTAAACGTGTCTGAACTAGCATGAGGAGAGAAAGAATGGTATTTCAGCAGATCAAATGGATGTTCAGCAAGGAGCAAAATCACTTTTAATTATTATTATTGTTATGATTGTTCTTTTTGTCTAATTGCTGCTTAGAATTTTGTGCCTGTACATCCTTTCTTATCTTGGTTTTTGACATGTTGATGGATATTGTACAGGAGTTTAGAAACAGGATTTTACTGAGCAGCTCTTGGTGAAGAGTGATGTGAAATTGTTCACTTTTGACAGGTGGGCACAGAGTTTACCACAATCCTCTACAACTTCATGTGCAACAGCAGCTGCGTGGGAGGCATGAACCGGAGACCTATTCTCATCATCATCACCCTGGAGATGAGAGAGTAAGAGCCTCTAGCCATCTGCTGTATATATACACACATGTGCACAAACCCTACATGGCATGTTAAATACTCATGGGAGCTTTCCTTATACAAAAATGTTTTTCAGAATGGAAAATGATTGGTTCAGTGGGATAACCAATCAGATTGTAGACCAAGACCTCTAATTAGTTAATCCCTCCTCTAGTCACTTAGACCCACCTCCTGTATAATCTGATTGGCTATCTCTCTGAACTAATCATTCTTCATCCTCCCCTAAGACCATTTTTGTGTAAGTAAAATTCCCATGAGTGTGTTAAATCTGCCCACAGTGGCCAGGTCTTGGGTCGGAGGTCGTTCGAAGGCCGGATATGTGCATGCCCAGGGCGCGATCGCAAGGCGGACGAGGACCACTTCCGGGAACAGCAGGCCCTAAACGACAACGTGGCCAAGAACAGCAATACCAACAAACGCAGTGAGTAGCAACCCTCCCTAGTGGCCCCCTGCTGGACTCACAGCCACTGCACCATGAAAAATGTTCCCCCTATTGTGTCCCGTTTGCAGCTTTCAAGCAGACGCCAGCATCCATTCCAGGACCTGCTGTCAACTTCAAAAAGCGCCGACATGGAGAGGAGGAGATCTACTATATTCCTGTAAGAGACAAAAGGAATTACCTACAGACGTGACCTACTCAGTGATCACTTTTCTTGAATTGAAATTCTCACTCCAGCCAGCTGACCAAAGTTGGCAGCCCTGTTATTATTGAATGGGAAATGCTCCATTTTCTGAAATCAGACTGTATATTTACCTGATACTGACACTATAAAATGTCATTAAGAGGGAATAAACTTGTCCGACACTTATAATGTCTACTAACAAAAAGTCTGCTGATGCTAATTGCTAAACTTCACAAAGCAATTACACCAACTAGCTAATTACACCAGCTACTTTTTCCACACAGCAGTTACTTGATTAATTATATTCATTACTCTGTTCTGCTTTGCACTGATCTCTGCTAGAAAAATGACATTCATTCTTATTCATAAATTCATTACAAGGTATGGTCATGCATTAGATGAATGCAAACGACTTCCTGTGATCCAGTTACAGCAGCAGGCATATTAAGTCCGGTTGCGTGTCGAGCGTACGGGGAGCCTCGTGACCTCCGTGCGACCCGTGTGCCATGCAGGTGCGGGGCCGGGAGAACTTTGACATCCTGATGAAGATCAAGGACAGCTTGGAGCTGGTGGAGCTGGTTCCCCAGCAGCTGGTGGAGTCCTACAGGCAGCAGCAACAGCTCCTGCAAAGACAGTGAGTCGGGGACATCGAGAATACCCACCCAAACGGATCATCTGCCCACCTGACACAGACCGCGAGTCGGCCGCTTGCTCCGGGGGCGGATCGAGGGCACTACCCACCCAAACGCACCATCTGCCCACCCGACAGAGACAAGCCACATTTAACTAAACGTCAGTGATTTCTTAGAATTGTCCCGGGGCGCCCTTTAAGAGAGAGAACATTATTTAAAAAAAATAATAATTCCCCACCCCCTGAGTTGACAGCTTTTGCCTACCAGGGATTCTCCAAGACCTCTGACACAATTCGAACACACCAGTGCCCAAATGCCCATCCCCAGAATGGCATCCTGGTGACACCCCCACAAGGTACAGATGTACACTACCATTCAGAATTTTGGGGTCACTTATAAATGTCCTTGTTTTCCATGAAAACATACATGAAATGAGTTTGAATAGGACATATGGCTAAATAAACAGGAAATTGCCATTAACAATGTTAGAAATAATCATTTTTGAAATTAAAATAACAATTATGTTCTTCAAACTTTGCTTTCGTTGAAGAGTCCTCCATTTGCAGCAATTACAGCCTTGAACACCTTGGGCATTGTCAATGTCATTTTTTTGAGGTAATCTGACAAGATTTCACCGCGTGTTTCTTAAAGCATCTCCCACAAGTTGGATTGGCTTGATGGGCACCTCTTACGTACTATTCGGTCAAGATGGTCCCATAACAGCTCAATGGAGCTGAGACCCGGTGACTGTGCTGGCTACTCCATTATATACAGAACACCAGCTGACTGCTTCTTCCCTAAATAGTCCTTGCATAGTTTGTAGCTGTGTTTGGGCCATTGTCCTGTTGTAGGATGAAACTGGCTCCAGTTAGGCGCCGTCCACAGGGTATGGCATGGCATTGCAAAATGTCACCATTACTATCACCAAAGCAGCCTCAGACCATCTCATTGCCTCCAATATGCTGGTTAGATGTTGTCAGGCACAACTCCAGCACCTTTTCATTTGATTTGCATCTCATGAACGTCTTGTGATCTGAACACCTCAAACTTTCCGTCCATCCATAGCACGTTTTTTTCAGTCTTCCAGTGTCCAATGTCTGTGCTCATTTCCCCATCCCAGTCTCTTCTTTTTATTGGCCATTCTGAGATACGGCTTTTTCTTTGCACTTCTGCCTAGAAGGCCAGCAACCTGGAGTTGCCTCTTCACTGTTGACGTTGAGGCTGGTCTTTTGCGGGTATTATTTAATGAAGCTGCCAGTCGAAGATCTATGACTCGTCTGTTTCCCAAACTACACACTGTAATATATTTATCCTCTCGCTCAGTTGTGCACCGGGGCCTTCCTCTCCTCTTTCTGTTGTGGTTAGAGCCCGTTTCTGCTGCTCTGTGAAGGGAGCAGTACACAGCATTGTACCAGATCTTCAGTTTCCAGGCAATTTCTCGCATGGAATAGCTTTCATTTCTCAGAACAAGAACAGACTGATGAGTTTCAGAAGAAAGTTCTTTGTTTCTGACCATTTTCAGCTTGTAATCTAACCCACAATTGCTGATGCTCCAGATACTCAACTAGTCCAATGAAGACCAGTTTATTGCTTCTTTAATCAGCCAAACAGTTTTTTCTGCACTAATATAATCGCAAAAGGTTTTTTCTAGTGATCAATTAACCTTTTATAATGAAAAACCTGTATTAGCAAACACAACTTTCCACTGGAACACGGGATTAATCGTTACTGACAATGGACCTCTGTACACCTAAGTAGATATTCTATTAAAAAAATATCCATTTCCATTTATGATAGTCATTTACAACATTAACAATGTCTACACAGAATTTCTGATCAATCTGATGTTATTTTAATGAACAAACTACTTTATTTAAATCAAGGAAATTTCACCCCAAACTTTGGAACGGTACTGTATGAACGCTCACCCCAGCCCCGCCTCCTCTTTCCCGGACAGGAGCCACGTATCCGCCCCCTCCTCCTCCTACGGCTCCCCCATGCCCAACATGAACAAACTCCACGGGGGCATCGGCAAGCTGCCAGCCGTGAACCACCTGGTGGGCCAGTCCCAGCAGAGCCCGGGGCCCCTCCCTGGCATGACGCACATGGGTGAGGCCAACACCTCCATTCTGTCATTATTTACCGATATTTATCCATCTATCCCTCCATCCCACCCTCATTCTGCTTAAGTCATTCAGAGTCATCATTGGGATCTAGAGCCACACACACACACACACACACACACACATACACACACACAGAGTTGTATTCATATCCTTATGGGGACTCTCCATTCATTTCTATGGGCAAAACCCTAACCCTAAAAATGACAATATTAACCCATACCCTGCCCTAACCTTAACCATAAGCAACCAAACAAAATACACAACCCTTTTTGTTTTTTGATTGCAGTTACAAAACATAAAAATAACAGGTTTTTATCACTTTCTGGAGAAATTTGTTCCCCACAATGTAATATATACATAACCCACACACATACACAGTTGCACATTAAAGCCAAGTTTACAGTCTCGCCTAAAACGCTTGTGTTTTGACTACCATAGGAAACCAGAGTAGCTCTCAGGAAACCCACACAAACGCAGGGAAAACACACAAATAAGCCACACACACAGAGTCCAGGCTCAATTCAGGCTCAATCAATAATTCCTACAATAATTAAATGATACACTGTAGTAAATGTAGCTGTTTAGTCGGCTTTTACAACCTTTTGATCTCTAGCTCTTTGGTCAATGAGAATCAATCATTTGGACTTTTAAACCAGAGCATCCTACAGAAACATAGACACATAGAAACATGCATTTTAATAGAAACTAATTATACAGCCCCCAACATAAATGATAAGTCATATTTGGTTGGCTTGTCTATGTTACTATCAAGCTATTTACAACGACACTCTCAGAAAAAGGGTAAAAATTTGTACCTTTAGTTGTGACTGGTGCTGTACCCATGTAATTGTACCATTTAAGGTACAGGAATGGACTCTGAGGAACATCCCAAAGGTACAAACAGCATTAATGTCCCATCAATGCTACAGAGTCCATTTCTGTACATTAAAAGGTACAATTACCTACAGCTAAGGGTACAGTTGGCAGACCCTTGAGGGTACAAGCCCCAGTGATAAGCAAAGGTACAAATTTTTCCCCTTCTGAAAGTGTACTCGTCATGTCTTTGCCTCTATATGCAGCTTACAAGCCAACCGTTTCACCTCCTCATCGATTAAGTTTGTTACTATGTTATAATTTTAAGCAAGCAGCCTGCTTTGGACTGTTACTGTATATTATGGGTGAAGAGGTTGACTCTGGGACAAACGCTGCCATTTATGCACGAACCGTGCAGTGACAGCAGCCCGGACATTTAGCACTGACCAACTGAAGAACGAAATTCCACAACAGGATTAATTTTCCCAAAACCCGCTCTGAAAATTTAATGGTTTTACATTGTATTTCATCATGAGGACTGAGTGAGTTTAGGTTCCCGATACTGTGCCATTATCCAGATAGCAGTTCTGTGCTAGTCAGTGATTCTGATCCCTCAGTCCGTCACTGATCCACACTAAGGGATAAACGGGACCAAGCATCAAGTTGCTTTTAACCAAAAAATATTGAGATGTGATTTCTGTGTCCAGCCCTGCCGGGTTGGTGACGCACGCCAGCGGTACACACGTCTTTTCCTCACACATCATTTTGCACGTTCCCATTCCCACCTGAGCGTGTTCTCTGATTCCCGTGGTTTGTTACTATCTGTCCTTTGCCGCTTTTCCCGGCGAAGCCGTCGCCTTCTAAGCCGCGCAGGGATGTCCCCGGCCCCTGACCGCTCCTGCGTTTGTATCCCGCTCAGGCTCCAACATGCTGAACAGCCATCACATGCAAGCCAACGGCGACATGAACGGGGGCCACTCCGCCCAGACCGTGGCGTCCGCCTCACACTGCACCCCCCCTCCTCCGTATAACCCTGACCCCAGCCTCGTCAGGTACTTAACCCTCCACTGACGCACTCGTGACACACCCCGGCCCGGACACGCCCCGTTGCGCCTCGCTGGTAGCCCGCCGGGCTAAAGCGGAGCTCGCCCCACTCAGCTCTTCCCGCCACGATGCAGAAAGGTCCCATCCACTGTCCCACATTGTGTCACTATCTGCGTTTGGGCTCCAAAGCTGCATCCATGTACCAGTAACCACGGTGCCATCAGTGGTTCTAAGCTTATACTCTAAATGTATGAGTAGCCTAAGCACCAAGTGTGCATGTCTGCTGTTCCGAACCCAGGTGGGACAAAATCACGCGCATGCCCGTATGACGTCATGAAAGTACTCCCACCCCCCTCACAAGATACACGTGCGAAACTCAACCCGTTTCGTATTGGATCGTACTAGTTTGAATTGCAGTATTGCTTGTAATTATCGTCTGTGTCCTATATTTATTGTCTTAATTTTAAGGTTTCAGTAAAGTATACTTTCTTTTTCAAAATGTCATTTGTCTTTTAGCAGTCTAATACATTTCACACGATTGTAACAGGCTGATTGTAATGAGACTGCAATGTTAAACATACTTCTTTAAACACAAGCAATGTGACATCTTTGTCAGAGCTCAGTCACTGAATAGGATTACATGAACACAGTAACATATTTAGGAGATTCCGTGTGAAATTCAATTTCAAGCAAACGATTTACGCTTTTATTTTCAGCTCAATCACCGAATATGAATACATTAATGCAGTGACATATTTTATAATTAAATGTCCACACCGTGTATTTTTTAAACTTTTGGTTTTTTAAGCAATAGGTTTTCTCTCTTATCTGCAGCTCGATCACCGAATGCGGATATATTAATGCAATAACACATGTAAATGTCCACGCCCCCTTATTATGTCCACGCCCCCTTATTTTTCCCAAGCCCCATGTATCGTGGGAACAGGGGCGGTGCTTTCATGACGTCATACAATCACGGGCGTGGTTTTTTTCTAACTGGGTTCGGATAAGCTTGCACTGAATTAGAGCTTCAGGAAGATAGTGATTTTCAGGCGACGATTAAGATGCAGAAATATCTAAGCGTAGCATCCATTTTTCATATGTATACATATGTAAGCCTGGTACACCTACATTATACTTACTTACATGTTTCTGTGTGACATAACTGACTGAGGCTTCAGCACTGACATAGCTGTGTATTTAAAAAAGAGCAAATGTAATGCACCTTCTGGTCACAAGACCAGTTCTTTAAGTATTACACCACCGGCTGGTTTATACTAGCAAAGAATAATAATATGGCGATCACTCACGTCAGCCCTCAAGGATCTGGTTGGGGTTAGACTAAAAGTTTGGCCTATTGCATAATTCCCATTACTGCAAATTTACTACGATTCTCATTTAGGAAAAAAAAAACAGTACTAACACTAGTACCTTTTTGAAAACTGTTCACTGTTTAAAGCCATTACAACAGAAAGCTGAAGGAAAGAGCAGTATTTTTTCTCAGTAAGTATGCTACTTGACCCTTGTTTTTTTAAATCTGCAAATGGCTTTCAAAGCTGAGATGTTCGTTACAGACAGGGCTTCACATGCGAGAAAGCAACATTTCTGATATTTTAATGATTAAAGTTGAATGAAAACGACCAGACTGGAATAATAAGGAATTGGACACTTAATCTGCTTGTAAGTAAGCTGTCCACAGAATAAAGATGTATATATAACTGGTGTATACACACTTACTAGAGCATATCTTTGCCTAAATTGATTCATTTCAATATTTCCTTCCTTGTCAGGCTGTCACAGTCAAGTACCAGTGTGCAGCATTTTATTTATTTGTTTTAAATTCTGTTAAGTATAGCATTATGTTTGATAAAGTGGAATTATTGATACTTTTTTATATTGTACAATACTTTCATGTTTTAAAAAACCTCTGTGTTTATAATAAAAACATTATAGAAACAAAAAGGCGTAATGAATCATTTAATGCAAAGTGCATGCCTTTCCATAACCTTCCATAAACATAACCCAGTTCAGCAGAGAAGATTTGAGGGGTACCACTGGTGTGACGTGTTACTGCATGATGCATGTTTACTTACAGGTGTGTAGATAGCTAGTGGGAGTTTTACTTACACGAAAATGTTCTGAGGGCAGAAGGAAAAATGATTGGTTCAGAGAAATAAGATGGGTCCAAGTAAGTATAAGAGCCAGGACTGAGATATCTGATTGGTTGGACCCACCTCCTCTACAATCTGATTGGTTCTCTCTCTGAAATAATAATTTTTCCTTCTGCTCTCAGAACATTTTCGTCTAAGAATAACTCCCATGAGCTTGTAGGTTTGTGCCAGAGGAGAGTACTAACACACACTGTATTCTTGACCGAATGGGTTCTGCTGAGGACCAGGCCAGGCCTTTCGGAAGACACGCTTCTCAGTTCCCTCTGCCGCGCACTCCCGTACTTAAACACTGGCGCTGCTGTACGCGATAGGAGTCGTCCCCTTGGTCACAGCGGGATTCTTTTTCTCTGAACAGTTTCTTAACCAGTCTTGGATGCCAAAACTGCATTGACTACTTGACATCCCAGGGCCTGCAGAGCGTGTATCACCTCCAGAGCCTGTCTATGGAGGTAAACGACAGCTCTCTCGTCATCTTCACTTCTGCTTTGTGGCCATCAAACTCCAGTCCTTGCGGGCCATGCACTGTGCTGGTGTCCATCCCTGCAGAGTACTTATTTTACAGAGCCATTGATTGGCTGGATCGCACAATTTCAATGACAAAATGACCAATGAAATGTGTTGGTTCGTGACCCACCGTCACCTTTATAGTCTGTAAACCAAATTTTTTCATTGTTATTTAAAAGGTTTTACAGGTGTAATTCTGGCCTAAATTATACAATATTAAATTATAACTTAATTTAAAATAGTCATAATTTATTATTTATGGCCTAAGAGTGATTAAATAAAACCTCACTAGTGGAAATAACTCAAGGGCTGCATTCATTTTAAAGGATGAAAGTACTTTTTGTTTATTTACATAGCATCAATTGCATTTTGGCATTACAGTAATATGACCACCGAACTGAAAGCGGCATGTTTGATTTAATGCAATTTCTTGATTCAGTCTGTTCAAGAGTCCAAAAAAAGTTTAATTCAGGAGTGTGCTGAAATGAAAATCAGGACTCTCCCATGTCCTGTGGGGATTGGAGTTTTACACATTTGTGATTATTCTGGTATCTGGATCACTGAAATTTGTTCATCTGTGAGGTGCAGTCGTGTAGCGATAAAAGTTACACGCACAGTCATGGTGGAGCAGAGTGCGCAGTTGCACATAATCATGTTTGGAGTGTTCATGGCCTGAGCATCTAATAATAAACACATGGTGTGATGTTCCTGCTTGTTTGTGCACAGTGAAAGTTGACCAGTGCATTGATTGCTGATGTCTCATATTGTACACAGTCTCGATGGGCATGTTTGTTAATTGTGTGGTAGTTAGTGTCCGCAGTGATGTAGACGCCTGCAGTCATACATGAACACATGCGGCCAGCTGCGCCGCCTCCCTACGCAGTCGCGCTCTGTGGTCGATTGCTCATGCCTGTTGGGCTAGGTTGTGTCAGAGTGGCTCAGCGCTGTGTCTGCTCCCCCCCATCAGGATCTGGGGGCCCTGAAGATCCCCGAGCAGTTCCGCCTGGCCATCTGGCGGGGCCTGCAGGACATGAAGCAGGGCCATGACTACGGGCAGCAGCTCATCCGCTCCAGCAGCAACGCGGGCATCGGGCCGTCGGGCGAGCTGCAGCGGCAGCGCGTCATGGAGGCTGTACACTTCCGCGTGCGCCACACCATAACCATCCCCAACCGGGCCGGCACCGGCGAGGACTGGGCCGACTTCGGCTTTGACATGCCAGACTGCAAAGTGCGCAAGCACTCCATCAAGGAGGAGTTCGCCGAGAGCGACATCCACTAGGTCGTCGGCCATCTCGCCTCGTAGCGACACTATTCACGTCCTTATTTAAAGACTGAGAATCTTCCGGAATCAATAGAGGTTGTGTTCGGCTTCAGCTTAAATGACCATTATCACAAAGATCAAAAACAACCGTTCTTTCCCATTGTTTTTTCCTACTTTTTTTTTTACAAAGCACTCCCATACTGAGGTTATTTTGTCAGTCTTGCCTACATTCTTTGACCAGTCTGCATAGTTCCCCTCTGTCTCTTTTCCCAAGTACTCGCAGCCTTTTATCTCGAGAAAACGGTGACTTTGATCGATAATCAGAACGGCGGACCTGAGGGAGGAGGCCGGCCTGCCATCATGTAGCCGGGACAGTTTTTTAGCGGGATTCTTGGGTCACGGCCCACGTAGCTAAGCTCCCCGCATGGGTCTCGCCGTCACAACCTCATATTCTCTCTACACGGGCAGAAGCCGAGGCCTCTATGGACCACGGGAAAGTCGAGTTCCCCCTCGACCGTAACACTGCTGTCTCCTGCCCCTGAGTGGCCAGCAGCTTGCTAATTTATTTAACAATCTGCCAACTTGAGAATGTGGGGGGGAAATGTATTGGTTGAACAAAATGCATCATCAGTTCTTTTCTTCTGTGTACATATACATGTAAAAAGAAAAATGTGGTTTTGTTCTCAATCAACAAAAAGTGTTCATTGATGTGTTGAAATGTATTACGTTATACATAGATCAATCAGCAGAAAAATGGCTGCATGCTTCACGAATGTGGATTTTAAATCCACAGCATCCATGTACATGGGAGCACACGTATGGCCTATTCCACCTGCACATCTGCTTTTCGCCGTGGAAACAAATTCTGACTATTGAACATGCTCCGTGTGGTTTTAGAGTGCAGTAGTTTGATGGAGACTGGATTCATGGTAAGAAATTCAGAGACGTTGCAAATCATTAGCTATGTCCTTAGTTCATGATATATTGAATAGGTCACAGCTCTCCTTCAAACCCACCGTATATCTTGGATTACAGCAAGAGATCGTTTCTGTAACTAGATCGGTCAGATGTTGGATACCCTTACACTGAAATTTCTCTACTGTTGAAAATCAAGTACAACTGACTAAATGCAGTATTATGGGCTGAATATGCATACTTACTGTTTTTTCAAAAATACTATAAGCACATTTGGTATTGGTAGACATTAGAGGCATTCTTATTGTATTATAATATAAATATATAGAAAATATAAATGTTCTTTGTTTTAAGGATGGAAAATTGATATCTTTTCCCTTTTGGAATTTGCTGATTGAGCAGTAACCCCCGAAAGGGAAATAATATTTAATCCACGGGGCTGGGCTGGGTTGTGCAACTTCGAGTCAAACAGGATTCTGGTCAGAAATTGGAAAAGGCTAGTGTTTTGTGGCAGACTTGGCCGTGGGAAGCTCAATGAATATCGGCTAATGATGGTTCCTGTTGAATAACATCACTGTTCATTGTTGACTCACACCTTTTGATAGGATCGTTTTTCTTAATCCCGGTCACCCATGGAGAATGCTGGTTTCTGACCAAGATGGGCTCTTAATTAGCTTTGAAGACTTGCTGTATTAAAAAAAAAAAAAAAAAAAAAAAGTTATCCCGTAGGTCAATTTTCTATTTCTCCACCCTTAAACCACAGCCAAGAAATCAAAGGGATGACAATTTGCTGAATAACAGAATCAAATGTACAGTCCCTACAGCAAAACTGTGGATACATTATCCACTATGTTAAGCCAAATTTGTGTTAATCGATTAATACTTAAAACCAGTTGAGAAAATTCTAAACGCTCAGGATTCGGATTAAGACCCAGCCGACACGTCGAGATGCAAAATTAGAAGTGACAGGAGATTGTGTAGTTCTGTGCTCCGCCACTCTGGCCTGAACGTGTTGGGTGCACACCCAGCTATTACAAATAGGTTTTCATGATTTTGAAAAATATTTCATTGTGTGTATCCATGTTAGTCTTTGAATTCCAGTACCATGCCGACAACCCGTCTTCCACTTTCACTATTTCACAGAACTGTTTTTCTTTTCCTTACATTTGTAAATAATTAATAATGACAAAGGGAGACATCGACAGCATTAAACATGCTACGTTTAAGTTTAGTCCTTTTGCAATATTCAGCGTGATGACAGTGTGAAGTGTTTTTCCCTGTATAACAAAAGCTAGAACTGAAATCTTTTTGGTTTTTTGTTTTGATACTCTTACCTTTAATTGACATTGTATTTTATTGTTTTTTAATGGTGTTCTGAATGTCCTTGCAGGGCAAGGTGTCGTATTTATCTCTGAATTATACTCCGAGAGAAACCCTCTTCAGTGTTCATTCATTCATTTCTTTCCCCTATTTTTCTCCTGGGTGAGAATTTCCTCTTTCCATCTACAGGCAGGCTGGCAATCAAATTTCATACCAAAAGGCTTTTTCATTACTTGTCTCAGCACTTAATGTAAAGTTGTTCGAAGGTGATGTAGGGCTGGACTTTCCTCTTCTGATGAAATTTCACATTCCGTCTGTCTTCCTAAAGCGGTGACCTAGTGGCTGCCTAGCAACCGGCATTGTTTTTCTTCCCGTACTACATCCCAGATGTCCCACATTACGTGGCAAACACCTTAGCCATATTCATATGTGGCATGTACTTGTGCACAGATAAAAAGCGTAGCCGATTTAAGAGCAGTGATAATTGTTGAACTACTGGATACATTTCCATGTACAGAGCATTGTACTATAATTACGTAAAAAAGGACCTGGATGTCATACAAACCAGGTGACTAAAAGGCGGGAGGTGGGTTTAATTATCCAATTCATCATTTTTGTCTGGTGGCAAATGTATATGTGAAAAAAGGAGATGCCTTGTCCTTCACCCTCATAAAATAAAATGAAAATGTGATTAAAATATTTTATTATGTTATCCCTTCTATATATATATAAAAAAAAAACCTGATCGAGACAGTATATATTTGAAATCTGTTCAGAAATGAGCTAGCTTTCGGGGTTGATGGTAATTGTCTTGGCTGGTTAGAAATCATAAGAATCAAATTAAATGTCAGTCTTAAGATTTTAGATTTCTGTTTTATCGCCAGAGCTGTACAACATCCTAAGTTTCCTGTCCCATTTTAGGCAGAGAGGACAAGGGTGTCATGATGTAACTTATTTTTATAGTGTTGTCTCACTGTCAGTCGTGGACGTATCGCGTCATAGAAAGGCTCCAGCGGTCCTACTTTTCTCCACAGAATATTCATGTCGTTTCATATTTTTACAGTTAATGATATTTGATCTGTGCTGGTATCCACAAATCAAAGCTACTTATCAAATGTCTCTGGCGCAGGGTTAGGGCCGCGTGTGTCGAGTGGGAGGTGCGGTGAAGGGAGCGGCGTATGAGATGGGAAGACAGTATATTGAGAGAAGTGTGGGGGGGGGGCACAGTGTGCTGTGGTGGTTTTTGGAGGATAAATGTGGAGAGTGTGCTTTGGAGAATGATGACTGTAGCATTTTACCGTAGTTAACTTTGCTCAAGGGTACAGCATCAAGATACCTGCTGGGATTTGAACTATCAGCTAGCAGGTTAAGAGCCCAAGTCTGCCTATTAAAGACAGCAGCAGGTCTGTATTGTTTGTTAAGGATTCGCTTGACATATCCCCCTGTGACTGCAAAGCCATCATGGCGAAACATGGTTTCTAACCTCCAACCTGGAATAAAGTGTGTGAAATTCAGTCAGCATTACGTTTATATGTTTACCTTCACAATCCAACTGAGCCCCTCTTGCAGGAACACAACCTCAGATCTAAATTTTTATACTGATGAATTCTTCACAAGAAAAACAAACTAAGGAACTAAATATAACAAAACTGGAGAAGTGTAATTATATGTACATATATGTCACAAAAGCACAGGGAGATAGCACCAGAACAGTCACCGGAACACAGTAAGTTTTTGGAGCATAATATCACAGTTACAATAGTACGTTTGGAAGACGAGCCTTAATAAGACTTCAATTCAATTACCCAAGTGTGGATCTGCAACAAACTCTACTCCTACAGTGAGTTTTTTTCATGACTATTTTCTAAAAACAAATAAATTGGATTATTTGGAAAACATACACCATCCCTATATTCTTAGTGCAGGTAGAGTATCACTGATGATCCTCTAAAAACTGACAATATGCTCAGCGTGATATCCTAAACTGATAAAGCGTGGAGCTGCTATATATTTCTAAAGGATGGATCTCTGGGCCTTTGTCCCTCTTTAGCTCGAATGGGATGAAATAAGCTTTTGAAAAGATGACTTGTGACGGGCTTTCAGTCCATCTCGTATTGCACCTGACCCTGCATATAAACCTGATTAACTTACTGAGAGACGTGGCGTTTACAGTCAAACGGGGCGAGAGGGAGGAGAAATGTGAGCCAAAGAGCGCAACAGTCCAGGTAACGCTAAGTGAAAAGGAATCACTCCGACGGTCCCATGGAGGTGACGTGTCACGCCTCGGTCTTGATGGCGGTGGCGCTGTTGGCTGCCATGTGCCGTAGATCCACGGCAGAGCCGCTCTTCCAGGCCTGCTCAGCGGCCTCCGCCACCTGCACCGTCCACAGGTACTGCTCTTTGGTGAAGAACGGTGCCTCCCGTCCTGTTGGGGGCAGAAACACACGTCGGGGCCTGTGTCTGACTGCATGCTTGGCGCACAATGGCTGCTTATGTCTGGGTATCCAGGTGATGGTTATGTTTTGGCTGTCGGTCGGGCCTCCCGGATCAGTGACTGATCAAAGCACCCCCCCCCCCCCATTAGTTTAGGAAGATCAGTGGATCTACATCGTTCTGGATGGCTTAGGCCTGGAGGGTCTTCAATGGACCTCCACTCCAGGCTATGTGTGGTTTATGGTTATATAAATGTTAAATAAATGTGTGTGTATGGATGGATGGACAATTGGTATATGGGTGCTCTTACCCAAACCAACTTACAGCGTTATGTTGTGCCCAAAAAAAACAATGACACCCCATATTTTTAAATCCTCAAAAATAAGCCGAATGAAAGCCCAGCAAACCACGTGCTGATACAGTTCAGCTCTTCTTGTACCACAACAGCCTCAAGCCACATTTTCATTTTTATAAAGCAGAGATTAAAATCATTTCCGATGTTTAAGTTGTTGGTTTTTGGCTTGCTTGCCGAATGCATTCATTTCACTGCTATCTGTCCCTGTTGCTTGTCTAATCAGGTAATCAGGCGTCTGATGAAGTATTTTCAAACTCTGCTTTTACATGCCTTTGTCCAACTGTCCTTTATTAAACCCTTAGTCAATGTCTTTCTATGTTAACTTAGCATCTCATTAGCATTATATTTTGTATTAGCTTAACACCTCACCTCATACTTCATGTTAGCATAGCATCTGACCTGCAGTCATGTTTTATGTTAGCTTGGCATCTGCCCTGCAGTTATATTTTATGTTAGCTTAGCATCCGACCTGCAGTGATACTTTATGTTTGCTTAGCATCTGACCTGCAGTCATACTGCAGTCTAACTCTATGTTAGATTAGCATCTACATATTAGGGGAAGAGAAGCTAAATGGCTGGTTTTTGGAGGAGCAGACTGCTAGCTATGTTCCAACTTCAGCTTGGGTTAGAGATCCGTGACATTATTGTGATTGTGATTGTGGGGTCCCGCGCAGGGAGGTCACTGAGGAGGCATTCCGTGACTGCTGTGTCACCTGACCTTGAAGCGTGCGGAGGAAATGGCGCAGCAGTTCCCCGTGGGCATCCCGGAAGCGGTCGGCGGCACCCTGGGAGCGGGGCCCTGGCGAACGGCTGTGATCGGAGATGCCCAGCGGATTCCTGTTCTCCATCTGCAGGGAACCCTCGGAGCCGTACACCTGAACCATAACCAAGGGGCAGGAGATGGTTTGGTCACACACCCAGGATATAGAATAGAATAGAATAGAATAGAATAGAATAGAATAGAATATCTTTATTTCCCCATGTTTATCAAACCAGGGATGAAAAAAAACACACACAACACCAAACAGCATACTAGTGAAGTAAAAGGGGAAACCTATGTTGGAATTGATATAAATAATACATTTTAGTAACTCTTTCCAGGATGAATCACACATTTACACCACAAATGGGTACAAATTATTTAAATGTGTATGTGTGTGTGGAAAGAAATATTATTGCCTGAGTATTAACAAAGAATTAACAAATCATCTACCTATAGTCCAGAAAGGTCATTCAAATGACAATTAAAAAATGCATGCACATGCAGATGCACACACACAAACACACGCACATGCAGATGCACACACAAACACACGCACATGCAGATGCACACACACAAACACACGCACATGCAGATGCACACGCACAAACACACGCACATGCAGATGCACACGCACAAACACACACACACGCACGCACCTCAAGTCTTTGGTCGCAGCTCTTGTTGCAATGCTGGCTCACGTCCAGGGATGCGATGGCGCCACTGGGGAACTTCATGCTGACAGAAACGGCATCGGCGTCACTGAGGGAAGCCATCTCTGCGGAGAGAGCCCACGGCGGGTCACTCTGCTCACCCGGCGTCGGCAGACTGCCCCACTTCACTCTGCGGTGTTTCGCTACATTGACTTTCGTACATGTTTTCATTCTGGGCCGACAAGAGGATGCGCGAGCGACTCAGCACGAGTGCTACACGCCCAGGTGATGTGTGGCTTAGCAAGTTAGGACTCTGATCCTGCGATTGGAAGGTCACTGGTTCAAATGCCACGATTAGCAGAGCTTCGCCTTTGGGCCCTAGAGCACAAGCCTTAACACCCCCCCCCTTCACCAAATCGCTATAGGGAGTGTCTGATCCTGCTTTCGCAAAAGAAAGAAAAAAATAATAAAATCTCGCTTTGAACAAAATCACCAGCTAAACAAACAAAATGTAGAAATGTATTTCAGTGGAATAACAGTACATCCAAGCACTAGCTATGATTTTTTGCTTAAGAAACAGCCACTACTAAGTGTGACGCAGTCTAATTCCATGCACTGATGGCTTTACACGCAGTGATGAAACAACACTCGAAAATCACAAAGCGTAGCGGAGCGTCTACAGAAGGTTCCGGCTTTACACCTGCACAGAACGCATGGCCCAGCGAGAAAATGGTGTCTGGGATCCGCTCCCCCAGCATCCAGCAGATGATGTCGATGTCATGCACAGCCGCACCGTGAAAGATTCCACCTACAGTGAAAGACAAAACAGGAAGACGCCTGTCAGGTGCACTGCACGGTACATACATCAATGTACACCACCACGAGGGACCATTACTAAAATCAAGGTTTTTTACATTATTGTATGATTACGTAATAACTGATCTCACACTGGAAGCCACTGCTGTGATGCATAGAGAATATCCCACAACTGACCTGTATTCAGACTCTTTGGGAAACGTGACCGTATAGAAATATAAGATTCATACCAGATGATCTGATAGCGGCGACAGAATGCTGAGGATACAGGCGGCTCACAGCTGAAATCCTCTGTATCCTGCCGACACTGTCATTCTCATTCACTCGCTTGTATAAGTACTGCAGGGCCGGGTCAAAGCGTCTGCAGCAAACAGATAAGGCAGACGTTCGCTCTAAGACACGGCACACACGGGCTTCCGGAAACGTCCGCTCGTGCTTCAACGCCAAGTGGAGCAGGGGACGTACTTGTAAAAGCCGCACACAAGCGGTCTCCCTCGCCGGTCCGCTTCGTCGAAACAAGACTCGGCGATGTTCCTGTCTAAACTGAGCAGCCTTTCACAAAACACCCCTTTTCCTGCAAAACGCAACACGCCTGAATGACCTCACATCATATTCATGATGCATTTCTGTCCGCGATACATTCCGTCGGTGATAAAAATTAGTTTTTGAATTGTTTTGAAGGGATGAACCTGCACGTAAGGCACTAAGGACAATCGCCGAGGCCTCGTTTGGTGGAGAACAGACGATGACTCCTGTAACCCTGGAAGAAGAGCAGACAAACAGCATCTTAGCTTAGCAACTGAAGCTAATAAACACCAAAGAAACCCCTGATCTATAACAGGCAAATCCTGACATTCTATCATCCATCCACCCATTTTCTGAAACTACTTGTCCTATTCTGGGTCACAGGGGGTATAGAGAATACCCCAAAGAATATGGATGCAAGACAGGGAAAAGCCCAGGAGGGGGCACCAACCAACCAGGGGTAGACATCTTTAAGATGTATCAATGGTCAATTAATCACTGATAGATCGCTATAAAGAGAAGTATGGAATAATAGGAATTTCCCCACTAGAGACCAAAAGAATACATCTACCTAACTGTATAGTGTTTTTATTGTTGTAAAAAAAATCTAAGATTTCTCTTTAGAATAGCACCCCTTTCATTATAGTATATGCATATTGACAGTTAATTTCAACAAAATTTGGTATTACTAAATATGAAGCTTATGAGCTCTCTTTTTACTGCGTCATGCAGGTTTACAAGATATACCCAGAAAAAGTGTTTCCAACAATATAATTTAATGTATAATAACACTTTTTCATAAAATGTGAGGTCATTTATGTTTATGCACATGGACGTGAGGGTAATTAACCTGACATTAAGTCAGGTATAACTCAAACAGCCAATCAGCATGGCCACCATCAGGCGACCAATCAGGTCTAGCAGCAAACAGCCAATCAGTCAGACGCAATCTCAGATAACCCACAGCTCACTCCCAGTTCCTGACCTACCGCGGGTCACTCAGCACGACGTCTGCGTCGACGGCGCGCAGCAGCCTGGTGTGGGCCAGTCGCTCCTGGCTGAAGAGACCTTCCACTTCCCGGCGCTGGTCATCCACCACATACAACAGCTGGCAGCGGCTCTCCTCCAGCAGGCTGCGGCACAGGGCCGTGCTGCTGGACCCCGCGCCGAACACCGCCAGCCCGGTACCAAAGCCACCTGGCTCCCATCCCCCGAAAGCAGGCCGGGCCACATCCGGGGGCAGCAGCCAGGGCCTCGGGCCCGATGCCGGAAGCCCCAAGCCACAAGTCCGTGGGGCAGACACTGATGGGGTGACCACACCCTTCCCTTCCGTGCTACCACCAGAGCAAACGCCAGACCCTGACTGAGAGGGGGGGCAGGAGCGGGACACCAGGCTGGATGAGGAGCAGCAGTTCCCAGCCAAGATGAGCTTGGACTGCAAGGCCAGAGGAGACGCGGAATCCGACTCCCCAGGTGAGCCTGGCGGGGCCTCCACTTCTGGTGACCTATGAAGAACCAATAACAGGGTCTTCTGTGGCTATCCGCGGATGGAAGTAGATGATGCACCAATCAGACAAGGGTATGGAGCCAACATGAATAACCATGATGATCTCAGCGTTTTACCGAGATCATAAGCAGACATAGTAAGGAGAAGCTAATCCAGCGCATTACAACGCATTGTGAGTTCTTAAATGCACCAGGCCAACTAAATGTTAACGAGACGACACAGGAGAAGCAGAGACGTAACGAAGATGAACGCAATGGAACGGAAACCAATTTGTAAAACTTCCTCAAAATACAACATGGATTCTATCAATTTCAGTACACACTGTTCCTCATATTTAAAAGGACTGACGTATATGTCATAAAATGTACTGCAATAACATAAAGGAACTACGACTACTAAACAAATACCACCAATTGAGCTGGAGTACCAGGAAACATACAGGTTAAGTTGTACCCAACAACCGCCAATTCTCCTCCCTGTAAAAGCAATACTCTAATACGCTTAAAAAGGAACTTATGATGAATTTCGCTATTAAATGACCCAGCTGAGTAATAACGAGTAATCATTTAAAATCACTGCATAAAAGTATCAGATACATTTCTGTATTCACCAAGAATATGTAACGGAATCAACTACTAACTGGGACAATAAAGCCAGATGATCGCTGATCTAAACAAAATGTGAGGAATGCAAGCAATTGATAAATCGCTCCATTTTATCAACTGTCCAAAATACTAAAGTCTTGAGTCCAATGTCATTTATTTACATTGCCAGATTTCTTTATTAACATAAATTTTAAAATCCTGTGGTTAACATTTTAAATACAGTAAATGCTTGAATCTTTAAAATAATCAATGTTTTAAAAGAAAATATTTAATAGACGCTGTAGCCCCTATATTGGATGAGTTCTGAAAAGCAGATGGATTGATTGAGGGATTATTTAACTGAATATTGTGCTTTATTGCCATCTAGTGGCCATAAACATGGCTGCTCAATAATCAATATCCGGTTTACATTAATATAAGTAATGGCTGAATGCCAGATACACTAATAGAGGATACACTAAACAGTGAGATGCCTTCAATTTGTTTACCGTCTCCTTTCTTGGAATTTGCGATTCTGATTATTTGTACAGGTTGGAGTCTATCCCACAGGACAGGTCAAACCTTAGATCTAACCCCAAGTTTTTGGGGGTTTTTTGGACTGCGGGAGGAAAACAGAGTAGCTGCTGAAGACCCGCAGGAATATGGCAACCATACCTGCTGCCCCCTGAGCCGCCGCCACGCCTGCTATTTAAAGCAGCCATTCCCCAAAGAATCCTTAAGTTTTCTGACCCGGTGTAAAAGGCCAGACCTAACTATAAGTGACCTTCGTCTTCTAGGATTCAGGAGTGCCACTGAGGCTTTGACCCCGACAGCTGACAGAACTCACGGTGCAGATTGCAGCAGCTGAGCTTTCTGTGATAGGCAGAGACAATGGAGAAGGCCAGCCTCAGTGCTAAAGGGCTTGGTACAAGACAATAAATAAACCAAAACCCACCCCCCACCTAGAAAGCATTAGCGTGTCCTCCACCCTATGTTACTCAGTTGAATCAAATACAAAGTGATGTATATTGTTCTTTAACTAGATGTCTAATTCAGGTCCTCAGACATCCTACCTAAAAACTCCATCAAGGGGTTCATTGGTTGATTGATTGACTGGTTGACTGATTGATTGATTGGTTGGTTGATTGATTGGTTGATTGATTGATTGGGTGATTGCACATGTATCCCAATTTGGAGCCTTCGGCCACTGAAGTAACGTGCAACCATGCATGCCTCACAGTGTTGTCATTTTTGTGGAACCTGGAGGCAGGGACTGAGGAGGCCGGGTGTAAATAGCCAAACAGATGGGAAGATGCTATTCGCACCTGGGTGCAAATAGACACTGCAAAAAAAAAATGGCACACAGCATCTATTCAGCCATTTACACCAGGCCTTCTCAGTGCCTGCACCCTGGTGCCACAACAGACGTAAACTCTGCCTTGCATGCATGGTTGAACGTCCCTTCAGCAGCTAAAGGTGGCAAAGTGGGATGCAAGTATAAAAGGTGGTGTCCATTAAACATGAAATGTATAGCCTTAATTTGGCAATAGTTAGCTAGCCGAAGGCTCACAGCAATCTTTTCCACTAGCGTGAGCGCTAGCTACAGGGCTAGAGGGGAGAATTCCCCTTTTATGTGTTGCACATGGATGGGAAATTTCAAAATTAGATTAGGGAGCAATAAAAAAAAACTGTGTGATTCAATTGTATTATTCAGGGAATTTAAGTGGAATCGCATTGTTAAGTGTAAATAGCATCTGTTTGCTATACACACCTTGGTGCAAATAGTCACTATGGCTGTCTACCCCAGGTGCAAAACACCATCGTTGGCTACTGACACCTGCATGCACAAGGCATCTGCCAAAATAAAATGCGCAACCAAAACCTGTGACATACTTAACAAAAATGCATGCAATTTTCAACACTGTATAGCCAAAAAGAGCCAAACCATAATTAAGTAATCCAAAATTTATATATAGACAGAGGCTGAATATAGTTTCAAAAAAAAATAACTGAGGGAAGTTAATAAACGTTTAAACTGTTCTTGAGATCCTTGAGATTAATAACAGTGGCGCTGGTTAATTGACATTGGGCACCAGTGCCTGTAAATCACGATTATCACCCTACAATGCAGCACTGGAAAAGTTGCATGTGCTTTACGTCTGGCAGCAATAACGATGGCAAAGAATCAAACACAAAGCAAACTAGTTTACAAATGGCAAACACCAAGAGGTATAACTCATAAATAATAATAGCACGAACATTTTTAAACTGTACAAATGACTGAGACCAGTTTGGTTGAAATCGGAGATAAATGGGGGGGCCCCAACGTTACCGAGGTGACGTCACCATGTAAACAAACATTTATATCTCAGTAACTAAAAGCAGCACAAACGAAAATCTCAACGATACAAACTAGCACAGACGACTGAGACTGATCTGGTTAATATCTGGAACACATGGGGGGGGGGGCAACTTCCAGCAGGTGTTCATGGCAACGATGACCGTGACGTGACGTAAGATCACACAGCGTACGGAGCTCGTCGGTCTCTAACGTCAGCTCACCGCATAAATTAAACTTATTTACTTCACTGGCTTGATTTTACTTATTCTTATGATATTCTCTCCTATTTGAATAGCTAGTGTATATATGAGATGATATGTGTACTAGAATAGGGGAACAAATTGCATCCCTTATCGATTCAATACAGTACGCAATATTTTATACTCCAATACGGAACGATCCCGTATGGCAGCCCTACTTACAGGTGACTGGACTTGCGGTCCCACAGTTTTGCGAGTCGTCTGTTCCTGAAATGTCTGGCCGAAGCCAGGTGCTCGACTATCCGGTCTCTGCGGACTCTCACCGGGATCTCGCAAGATTTACAGTACAGTATTTCCAGTACGGTCCTTTCTCCGGAGCTGTGCTGCTCTACCAGCTGCCTCTTAACTCCCAGATCGCTGAACTCGGCAGCATAGTCGTGCAATGTCTTCTTTTTTCTCCCCATCCTTGGGAGAGCATATATATGTCGCTGTTCAGTTACTATTATTTTTTATCTAATAATCCAAAAAACACTGTGCTGCAGGATAGACCGATTCGTTATAAGATACGGAGTGTCTATTTGCACCCTAGTGAAAATAGTTACACGACATCTATTCGGCTATTTACACCCGGCCTCCTCACTCCCCGCCCTCTGACTCCAAAAAAAACGAAAACACTCTGTTGCATGCATGTCCTTAGCCAGCTATGAGGTCACCGAAGTCTGGACATCGGTCATTTTTTTAGACATGGAGAAAAAAAAATCAGTGCTAAATACAACTGGATGTAAATCAGCAGCTGAAAACATCTTATCTGAGATGAGTGCTGCTTAATACAGTTGAGACTTATATGGTCCCCGGAGAGTCGTGGGAGAGCGCGCGCGAGCCCAGCCCCCAGCATCAGCCCCCCCTCCACTGACAGCAACTGGAATTCACAGTCGCTGGCGGTAGCAGCGTAGCAGGCTTGTGTGTGAACTGGCAGGCAGCATATCATTTGGTAAGACAAAGCAATGATCGTTTTGCTGTTATCTGTAAGAAACGTTCAGAACAGTTACCTGGGATAGCGTCTTGAGTGAAGGCAATTGTATGAAACATGTGAAATGTGTGTACTCTGCCCATGATGAAGGTTAGGCTTTTGCTCCACACACACACACACACACACACACACACACGCACGCCACTAAGTGTTCTAGTTTAAAGTCACAGACAATGGAAAGGATGTGGCCAGACCTGTATCCATAGAACGTCTGTCTGCGTGGCAGAGGGTAGTCAACATCCGACATCAAAACAATCCAGTTGGTGTAACTTAGTTACAGCACCAATATACCCAGTTTCTTGTAAATGGCAACAGTTCTCTTTATTTTTAAAATCCTGTCTATGGCCCTGTAGGTCCCATGGTTGCACCACTTCACTTCAGGCGCTGAAGGCACCAGAGTGGGAAACAAATATAAAAGTTAGGATATATTAAACACAAAATGTACACGTGTTTTAGCAATAGTTAGCTTGCCGAAGCCACACGTTAATCTTGCTAACTAACATTAGCACCAACTATACACTTGGAAATCATTTCTCATAATGAGGCAAAAATCCCGTCTTGTGTGTAATACATCGGGAAGGATTTTCTGCAATAACAACCTGTGCATATTCAGTTTTATTAGCCATGCAACTTTCTGTGGAACAGCATTATTGGTTACTCACACCTGGATGCCAATGGCATCTGCCTGCTATACCCACCCGGGTGCAAATAGCATCTGCCTAAAAAAAAAACCTCCCGACGGCGACATGTGACATAATTGACAACAATTCATTTAAGTTAAAACGTTGCATTGCTAAAAAAAAAACTCAAAATAACCCAAGTGTACATATAAAATAGACAGGGGCTGAAAACACTGCTTTTTTTAAGAGACTGAAGGAAGTTAATAAATAAACGTTTAAATTGCCCTTGAGCTCCTTTCCGGAAATTAAATAACAGTGACACTGGTTAATTGCGATTTGGCACAAGCATCGTTTACGATTATCACGCTATAAAGAATCAAACACAAAGCAGTCTATCTTATTCACTGTACGACGGTGAACTTAGATCTGTACTTTATCTACCGCCTCTTCGGTTTATCACCATACCACACATACGGCAGTTATAGGTAGCTAAGCCAGCCGCCTGGCCACTTAATGGCCGGGGACGTCTTAATTTCTTAGGTAGAAAAGTGGTTTTGTGTTTATCTTCGTAGCTAACAGCTGTTAGCAAGCTAATTAGGGCCAGTCGCCTTTACTTTAGCGATCCTACGAACCCGACAGAGGCACGGACTAGGAACGATCCGCTAACTCATGGCCCCGGCGGCCAAGCTTCGCCTTGTCAGGCTTTCGTGAAACCAGTACTTACAGGTGACTGGGCTTGCGGTCCCACAGTTTTGCGAGTCGTCTGTTCCTGAAATGTCTGGCCGAAGCCAGGTGCTCGAGTATCCGGTCTCTGCGGACTCTCACCGGGATCTCGCAGGATTTACAGTACAATATTTCCAGTACGGTCCTTTCTCCGGAGTTGTGCTGCTCCACCAGCTGCCTCTTAACTCCCAGATCGCTGAACTCGGCAGCATAGTCGTGTAATGTCTTCTTTTTTCTCCCCATCTTTAGGAGAACATACAGGTAGCTGTTCAATTTCTGTTTTTTTCTGATAAGCCAAAAAAGCACACTGTGGTGCAGAGTAGACCGATTCGTTATAACAAGATATTATGCGGTGTATTATTTTTTCAAAACGGAGTGGCTAACAGCTATCTAGCGAAACAAAACATTATATACATATTTTTTTGCCCGATGACCAGAGTGACCGTGTAATTTTCCACATTTAGCAATTCGGCGACACTTCCTCCAGCGTGCAACCCGTAAAGTGCTTTATTCAATGTTTATCGAATTAAAGGGGTCTCATTGTTTGTCGTTTCCTTCCGCTCTTTCGCATTATTCTTTGTTTAGCTTTATATAACCAACAAGCGAGCTGTTTAGCGGTTTGGGGATTATTTGTACGGGACAATTCCTTCCTCGAATTTTAATCTTAATAATGTGTACCGATAGATGATCTTATGCAAATGTACCCAGAAGAATCTGTGAACTTCTTTATATATTGCTGAAATCACACGAGTAACCGAAATGTATCTTACAACTTATCTTCTCCTCATCTTGTTCGACTCAGACTTTTTTACGTTGTACTTCTATATGTTTGGTAACTAGACATCGACCCAATCAAAGCAGACGTTTTTATATACTGTTAAAGGTTTTAAAATGAAATCGTTTCATCCAGTCTCTTGTCATGATGTTCATTTTCAGTTGCAGAACTGGAGTAAAGAGTATCTCGTGCCGCTATCCATATCATCTTGTCAGGTTCCATGGGCAGTCTATCCACTGTCAGATGAAATACGGGATATGTGTATATATAGGCTTATGGAATCTAGGTTTTTTCCCCCTACTAACATAATTTGATTTTAAACTGATTTTAGACCTTTAATATTTCTGTCATCATAATTCTATCATGTTCATAATTTTTAGCATTCATTTCAATTACTATCGTTGTTTAACTTAGTACACATGCCTATTTCTGATACTGGTATCAAAACTGACATGACATTAGGTTAATTGGAGCTAAATAAGGGGCCGCACAGTGACCGTCAAAGGTGGAGGTTCAAATCCCACCACCATTTTGTGTGTGTGTGTGGATTTTGTATGCTTGACCTGCGTCAAGTGGGTTTCCTTGTATACAGTGGTTTCCCCCCACATTCCAAAGGCATGTCGTTAGGTTATCTGGCATCTCAGAATTGTACATGATGTGTGAGTGTGTATCAGGGCCATGGACTGGCATCCTATCCAGGGTGCTCCCTGGCATTTGCCCTGGGCTTCCTAGGAAAAGATCTAATCCCTGGCCTAAAGTAACGATTTTCTTTTGATTCTTTCTTTCTCCACTGATATTCTCTCCTTTTGTTAGCAGTTATCTGAAACTAAATGTTGAGACTGATCTTCAACTTAAAAATCCCCTTTTTGCAGTTTATTTTATGTACTTCTATATACAATTGCATATTTTATAGTGATTAATTGTAATCCAAGGTTTTATAGGGAAAATGCATTGGTTCTGAGATCCGTCCAATTTATACAAACATAATATTAGTATTATATAACCGCAAGCGACTAAATTTTAATAACGCAAGTCTATTACTAATAAATAAGAGCGTTAGGCTAGTACCTTGACAGACGCCTCATCTCAGACCTCGATTAATCTAGTCTGCGAGGTGCTCGGAAATGGTCTGGCGGAAATAGTGACGCGATTACACTGCCTGGGGACACGCTGTAGCGACGCGGCAGCGGTAGTAGGTAAGGAAAATATTTTAGTGATATACTAAGTATCAGTTTTATCGTTCAACATTTGACAACGATGTTGCGTTATTGGCGATGCTAAACGATACAAAGAAACGCTGAGTCGAAGTGGTAAATTTATGTGTAACCTTTGCATCGTACATAAGCATTTCCAACATTTTAGGCTCAACTAACCAACTCCGCTTCACATTTGACCGGAAGTGAGTTGTTCACTCACGGAGGGGTTGCTGGTTTCTGTAGTGTTAAATGGGCTGGTTTGCGAACACTTCAGGGGAATGGTCTACGGTTATGGACTACAACATCCATCTTTACGGGTAATTAATTGATAGTTGCCTTTTTCTCGAATGTATTGTCGGTGAGAATAGCTTTTCTGTATTTCAATGGGATGAGAATTACTACATATGACTGACGAAGTCTTACTTGTCATGTGCTAAGGATTAGGTGAAAAAGAGGGTTTACGATGGCTTGAAAAGTACGTTAGTAGTAGAATTGCATTAACGTAAATGGTTATCCATATTTCTATAGCAGATGTCGTATATAGTATTTATTTCGAGAAGCTAGGTAAGTGACTAGACTCCTAGCTCACCGGCTTGTTTTTCCGTGTGATCGTGGACTAACAGATCGGTCAGATACGACGGATCTCCGCAGGACTCGTAGATGCTCTGTCTGTACAGAATAGACACTTGCAGGTGAAAACGACACACGAAAATTCTGACAGTCCTTATTTTTTATGGACAATAGCATAATCATTCGGAAGGTAAGGGATAATGAATAAATCATATAACCAGTGTGTCAGTGCGGGACTCTGACCCGCAGTTGTCCAAATCGCTTCCAAATACTTTGTCATACGCGCACATATTCACGCCCACGTCCAGATAATGTCGAAACATGGTTAGTTAATTGAGATGATTTGTAGTTTGGCGGGTTCTGTTGCTAAGTTGAAATGAATCTACACTTGATTGATGAAGTTTTTTTGTAAAGGAGGACTGGAAGGACTAATTGTAAATCAGTGCGTCCTGAACCTTGAATAACACTTCTAAGTAGCACTCAGACTGACACCTGAGTCGATCCTATGTTATATTATAGCATTAGAATGTTTAATTTGATACTTCAATGGCTATTTTTATGTTCATATGTATACATATGAGTTCCACTTAACCCTCCTTAGACTAGTTATGACTGTAAATGGGTTTTGTAAGATGTGTGTATTGTATAACCCATTTAGTCCATGAACTGCTGAATTATAAATGAAACCTGAAATTTTGTTTCTACTGATCTTCAGCAGAAGCAGGATGTCAGAAGGGGATAGTGTTGGAGAGTCCGTCCATGGGAAGCCATCAACGATTGCAAGTGTTTTCACACGGCTTGGACAGGTACTGTCAGGTTAAATACTTTGATCCCCATCTGGATTGTATTTCTGCTGGCCTGCATTAGCTGCCTCTAACAAACAGCCTGGGGTTGTCAGATAGTTGGGACACCCCCTTAGTATCATTCTGTAGTAGATTTCTTGCTCCTCTCATTCACAGAACATTCTCTCCCTATGGTTGTGCCATCTTCTGTCTTTTTTTGGTGGCGGTGGTGGGGTGTGTGTGTGGGCGGGGGGGGGGGGTGTGGTCACACACTGATTGGCCGTTCTGAATTGTAAGCAGTTTGGGGAGAGGTTGGGTTTTATATGAGACCTCATGGGGATCAGCGGATTTTGAAGTGACAGCCTCTTGAAATTCACTGTTTTTGCAGGTTTATCAGTCATGGTTGGACAAGTCGACACCGTTCTCGGTGGGCCGGTGGGCTGTGACAGTCATTTTAACAGCTCTCTACATGATAAGGGTGTACATATTGCAGGTAACATTAGATTTTTCCGGCACCTGGTGCATACTAAAATGGTAGTGTGTTTTACTGACTGGTATAAATACACCGTGTCTTTGTTTTTAGGGCTGGTACATAGTTTCCTATGCACTGGGCATCTACCACCTCAACCTGTTCATTGCTTTTCTCTCCCCGAAAGTGGACCCTTCTCTCCTGGATGATGCTGGTAAGCAATGCTGAGGCTGACATGGGGGCCGCTGAAGGGGTTACTGCCAGGGGTTTAGCTGATATCGTCTATCAAATGTTCACAAAATACAATAGGTTGCACGATTCTCTCCATCAAATAAATGAAATGGCTTTAAAATATTATGATAGTAACAGTTTATTTTAGTTGTAGACGTGCTGATCTGTTGCCAGTCTGCTGTTACCCGGATTTGGTGCATTATGCCAAGAGCACAGCCTTAACAGTTGAACAGCTTAAACACCTGCAGATGTCACTGGTCTTTTCCTTGTTTAATACACCCCCCCCACCCCCCAGATGACGGCCCTTCTTTACCTACGAAGCAAAACGAAGAGTTCCGGCCCTTCATTAGGAGGTTACCCGAGTTCAAATTCTGGTACGGACACTTGCCTGCCGCATTACATTGTTTAGGCACCATTGGAAGGTGGGGCAAGACTGTGAAAGCAGCACGCCCAGTATAAATCAGGAGAATAGAAACTGGACTAGCTTGTTTTTTTACATAGTCTGTATAACATCAAATTATACTGCCGCGCTATGGGCAGATATATATGTAGCTATATAGGTTATGTGTATAAAATTGATATCCATATTAAAAATGTATTAATTGTCCAAAACACAAGTGAACAACACGGATATTTTGTGTTCCAAAACGCACATAAAAGTAATACATAGTCAAGCTAGAAAGGATATGAGTTTAAAAAAGAGGAACTGGCATTTAACTGCAAAGCTGCTTATATTTCCACGGCTCGTGGAAAGCAGTTCGTATGTATGTATGTAAACATGCTTATCGTTTTTGAAGTTGCGTGATCTGCACATGTACCTCCTGCCGCTTTAGTATTGAATGATTTACTCTCAGCCTGTTTCAAATTGCACAGCTGGCTCGTTGACCAATGACTGTATGAACCCACTTCCTGTCAAATACAAATACTGGTTCCAGTTGAGTTAAACCAGGCCACGACTGTAAACACACAGAAATCAAAGATTCCCCCCCACAAATAACGCAAAACATGTTGTACATTTTGACCATATTCTTTTTGAGTATTCGATAGACAAAGACCGTTTTCTCACTTTCCGCTATGTATTACTGGGAGTTTAACCGTTTAAACTCTAATTTACATTTGTGAGAGAGACCTGTTTCCTGTGTCTGAGAAACATTTTCGTTTTGCGTTTTCCAAACAGGCACTCGGCGACAAAGGGCATCATCATTGCGATGGTCTGCACATTCTTCGAAATCTTCAACGTGCCGGTATTCTGGCCGATACTCGTCATGTACTTCATCATGCTTTTCTGCATCACGATGAAGAGGCAGATAAAGGTACCCATACTTGAAAATTATAGCATTTGCTTTGTGGGTATATTGTTTTTCATGCGTATTTTTGAGTGCAATTGTAAGTTTGAGTGCTTGTTTTTATTCTGTTCTACAGCATATGGTCAAGTATCGATATCTGCCCTTCACACATGGCAAAAGGAAGTATAAAGGAAAAGAGGACACGGGGAAGGCCTTTCATAGCTAATTTTTTTTCTCCTGAGCAACGAAAATGTTGAGCAAGAAAGATGGAAGTGTAGAGGGCAGAGTGTGTGTGTATGTATGTGTGTGTTTGTGTGTGTGTGTGTGTGTGTGTCTTTTTAAAGGAAAAGAGTTTTGATCAGTTGTGAAGTAGTGACTAAGGGGACGGTTAATTTTGTGAGATTTATTTGCGTTCACTGCCGTGTGTGTGTGTGTGGGTTTTGGGGGTGGGGGGGGGGAGATTTGGAGAACATGGTGTTGCTGACATTTCTGTGGGTGCAGACCACCCTGTGGTAATTGTAGTGGTAAGTTCGCAGTGTGGAAATCCCAATACTGTCTTGCCGGTGACGGTATTTATCCTGTGATATTCAGGGATCATACAGATTGATTAATCTCTTTTTCTTTTTCTGCCTTTGGCCAAGTCATGTGATACATATTAAATGGCTAGAACATATTTATTAATTATTTTATTTTTATTTTTGTTCAGAATTGCCAAGATTAATTGTGCCTTTAATCAGTTCTTGTTAATGCATTATTTTCTTTTGATTTACACCCCCCCCCCCTACTTTTTTTAAAACTGCATCCACGCGTGTTGCTACCTTGAAATGTCAATTAAATTGTCTGTTGGGTGCATCTCCTGGTCCTGATGAGAAAATGAAACGCTCACAGTGCTCTGCTTAACGCCAACCCTCAGACCGTCTCTCTCTGCTACTGCTTAAGACGCCTTCGCTGCCTGAGCTGGCCTGTGTCACTTTGCCTCGAGTCTGTGTGTGGATTGAGAGTGACCATGTCCCCCCACTGGGAGAGAGGTACTGTTTTCATAATTCCTGTTTTTTTTTTTTAACGCATCAATTCCAAATTTTCCAAGGGAAAATGCTTACCTACAAACAGATTGCAGGGTTTTTTTTTTTTGGTTTTTTTTGCCGTGAGGTATCATTTCTTCACCCTCTTCCCCACCATTTAATCCACTAAAGGGTTTAGTTGGTCCCTGAGCCAGATCTCCAGGAAACCTCCTTATTCTGGGGTGCTGGCTGCTTGGAATGCTGGCTTCCTCCCATCAATGACTGGTGTCTATTGTGCATAGTTTAAGAATCTGACAACTGGAACTTCTGCTGCAGAACCGTTTCTGTGTGTGAGTGTGTGCTTTGGTTAGCTGCACACGCGCAAACTCACAAATTGCGACTCAAATGAAATATTCGTTCACTGCCGCAAGCGGAACTGACTAAAGTTTATCTGCCAGGCTTTTGCTTCCTGAAAAGGGCAGATATATCTATGTGAACAAGAACTGGAAGACTCCTGATTGTTAATAGCCTCGATCAGTAATATCCCGAATAATAATGAATCGGCAAGGGGAGTGGCTAACAAAGCGGCCGAGATTAATTACACTGACAGATCAAAATCATTTTTTTAATTAAGTCGGTTGTATACTTTTTAGAGGCGTCTATTGATCTTTTTAACATGTCATACATCCCTGTTTGTTCCAGTCTACAGTGTTCCAGTTTGAAAGCCTATCAAAATAGAGCAAAATCATTCCAATAAAACACAGGACTTATTTACTCTATTGGAGTGAGATCTCCAAGTCACTTCTAGGTAGGTGGGGGTTTGTGTGTGTAGAGTAAAAGCTTGTGGGTATGCAAAAAAAAACCGTTTGTTTTCCTGATGTTCTTTGCATCATGCTAATTATGCTGCAGAGGTTTTTCATGGGCCTCTTAGCCAAAGGCTCTAGCAAAGATTAGACTCCTTGGAAAGAATCTGCATGTTTTTCTTTCATGTGCTCCAGACGTGAGCAAGGAAATACATTAATGATGAATGCCGAAGTGTAATTTTTCACTCCAAATTGTATTAAAGAGACTGTCCCTTTCTGTTTGCGCATTATTATTCAAACTGCTCTTTCCCTCATTTTCATCTTATGTGGGGTGAAACTTAACTTTGGACAGTTTTCCAAGAGGGGAAAATTGACATAAAATAACATGCCTTCATTTGTTCTGTTTGCTTTCATAGTTCAATAAATAGCATGATCTGTGTTCTTATGCAATAGTCAAGGATGTTTTCTTTATTTTCTTCACAGTAAAACTGTGTTCAAAAATGAACACATCCAGCATGTGTGTGTAAATTGATGTAAATACTGTCGCCAATGTGATATGAATTGTACGACATTCTTTGGTTATCTGCACACGTGCTGATATTTACCTGAGAATAGTTGTGCTTCATCAGAAGGTAGGTAGGATGGAAAACCTGCTGGAGAGTAGCTGTCCAGGATCGGAGCTGGAGACCCCTGCCATAACGTTTCTTTGAGCTTATTTTGGGCCTTTCCTGCCATATTTATTATAGTTAACCTATGTCTGGTTCTGCTACAGATTCCCCGGAGCCTGTCCAAGTGCTTTTCAGGTCCAATACATCCACTGCATAGCTAGTTACTCCCCTGACTCACAGCAGTCCACAGCGCCATAATGGAGCAACGTCATCAGTCAGGGAGCTGGTGCTCACTGCATGTGCCTAAGGGATACCCTGTCATGCATAGCTGCTGTATGCTGCATATGATCCAGTTCACACGTGCGCCCTGTTATGAGATATCATTATGGGCTGTTAATCGGTGGTGTGTGGCTCAGTGGGCTGTGCCTGTGATCCTAAGGTTGCTGGATCAAACCCAGCCTCAGCCTGCTTGGGAGCTCTCAAATGAGGACAATAACCTCCCAGCTCACCTACTGGAACCAAATTTGGGGTGACATCAAAAGAATTTGTTCTTTGTTTTAATGTAATACCATTTTAACCGATAGAACTACTGTGTCTTCAGACACCTGCTGCTAATGAATAATTGATTGCCAATTGTCTATTTTTAGTCTGAATAATTCAGCACTGATAACTTTCTTTTACTCGTACAGTTTGATACCATTCGTTATTTTTCATTCTTAGATTTATGACCGTAATGTAACAAAATCGCTGATGAATTCTGAAATGGAAAAAGTATCGATCTCATGCCACCAATTCGTCTTTTATACACTGAATACCAGTTGAGGGTTTCTGCACTTTGAGCCCTGTGTTTCCTGGGCTATAAGCTCACCGCAAACCTTTAGCTCGTATAGAAGAAGTGGTCATATGTGATTGATAATTTATATTTTTAAATACATCAATATCACATGAATTAAACTGCACGATATAAGTAGCTCACAGTTAGCATCCACCCCCCGGAACCATTATGGCAGGGGGCCATTGCAAAATTTACCAAGGGGGACTGACTCCCTATTCTCCATCCATCCAATTTTACTACTGTTAAAAATAATTTTTAATCTCGACATTCATCAAGAATTATGTTATGTTTCGTCAGACGAATTTACCGAGAACCTCCCCTCCCCCGCTGTGAGAACCTTCTACCGCCCCTGCTCACAAATAATAAACTGTTTCGCCAACAATACATTTCTTACGTGTCATCCTATTGAAATTGTCTACATGACCAGTAGGTGGCAGCAGTATGATGTCCATTTCATGTTTAGCTAATGTTTTGCATGAGAATCCGTTTGTCGTTCTGTGGATTTTCCGCAGAAGCCGGAAAACCGAGGCGTTTTTTGGTTCTTCTGTTTTAAAATCAGAACGGAAAAAAGAAAAAATAGGCTTTACGTTTTGTTTCTATATTTTAAACCAAACGGGAAAACTGTATATCACGTGTTATTATTTCGTTTGTGTGATATTTACGGTAAATCTAGAGGATGCCGGACAATATAACATATTAGACATCAAAACTATAATATAAACATATCCCTGCTGGAAAAAACAGCATCATGGACCAGCATGCCCTGTCATACGAATAACTTGGGTTGCGACCAAAGTCTTGAGTTACAACCCGAATGCCAGTGTATGCGTCATTTCGGTCAGTGCGGTGCTTTACATAATTATTTTCGATAATTGTTATCAAAATGGGCCAAAAAAGCTAGAAAATAAGCTAAAGAAGAAAGAGAAGGTAAACAAAGTAATGACAATGGAAAAGAAGAAGGACATAGTGCAGAGATACGAAAGTGGCGTTCGCTTGACCGATCTCGCTAATATGTACACCATGAAGAAATCCACAATCTCGGTTCGGGACGCATTATGGGTATGTTCATTATGTCATGGGGAAAAATAGTTTTAAGAAATATACAAACGAGAGGAGGCCATTCGGCCCATCAAGCTCGCTTGGGGAGAACTTAACTAATAGCTCAGAGT
>JAABNX020000119.1:4134734-4152447 GCA_015163995.2 Mormyrus lacerda | reverse complement strand
CTTTGTATATGATTTTGTATGAAGTACAAAAAACTAACGTCCCCCACCTTCAAATCTGGAGGTAAAGGACCAGTTAGGCAGTAGGTATCAGTAAATATACTTTTATTTGTATTTTTCTGGTTGCAGTTGAGGCAGTGTCCTTCCAAGATATGCGTGTGTTTCGCTCATGGGACTTTTACTAACACAAAAATGTTCTGAAGGCGGAAGAAAAAATGATTGGTTCAGAGAGATAACCAATCAGATAGTAAAGGAGGTGGGTGCAAGCAATCAGAGGAGGCAGGATCAACCAATCAGATGTCTTGGTCCCACCTCCTACAGTTACTTGGACCCACCTCTTCTACAATTTGAGTGATTATCTCTCTGAAACAATCATTTTTTCTTCTGCCCTCAGAACATTTTTGTGTAAGGTAAGTAAAAGACCCAGAAGTGTGTGTTTTATTATATTAAAACTTCTCTTCTAAAGAACAGAAACTATTTTGCCTACCCCGGAGCCCATGTAACTGTAAACACCAGCCATTAAAATGTCAGACGACGACTATAACTGTAATGTAAAGGCGCAACAGTTCAGTTTTGAGCAAAGGATGAAAGAGTTTAATGATGAAAATTGTGTCAAGGCCCTTTTGTATGACAGGGCTGGTGAGGCCTCAGCAAGTGGCTGCAGGTGACTGTACAATCGACAATAGAAATTTTAGATAAAGTGGTATAAATGCTAAAAAGGTTGACCTTTCATTTTTTAATCAACACACTGAGATGAGTTCCAGTTTCGGTGCCCACTGGGATTTCATCAGATTTCGGGGTGTCTAGCTGCCAATAAACTAATTAACATTAAAAAGTGCTGTAAGCTGTGTAAATCATCTTAGAAACATAAAAAACTATTTTTCTGTAAAACCTAAGAATATAATAACCTATATATCATAACCTCAGATTATTGCATTTAATAAGTTTCTTGTGTGTCTTTGAAGTTAAATAAGACCAAATAAAAAATGATTCCCCGTAAATCCTGAGAATACAGATTCATCAATAGTCATTACAAAACAAGATTTTCCTGTTTTTACTATAATTCATATTGACATGTAATTAGTTGGTTACTGACCGCACACTGCACTATTCCAGGGGTATGGAAAGTACATACAAGCGTCACTCTGTCTTTGTGGACTCTGGATATCGCGCAAATTACCGCTGTGTCTGATACTCCATTTGTGTGCATAGACTGGCATGGCATCCAGGACGTACTCCTCCCAACAGCTGCGCTGGTCACTTTTCATAAGAAATTTCCAGAAAGGGAAACAAAGCAGTGGAGGACAGCCGTAAGGTATGTGCTGACATGATAGATACTGAAGTACTATAGCGGTACAAAGAAACCTCTCGTGCAAATCTTTGTTCCAGCAAATCCAGAGAGGAATGCAGACGAACAGGTCAGTTTCGATTTTTCTACACTGCCGAGTCGTATCTGAAGTGGGAGCAAAAACATAAAACTCATTGAAGACATTTTGCACTCAATTACAATGGGGGGTCTTTTATATACAATTCATGTTTTTCCAAGTATCACACTGGCTTTTATCACTGCTGCTGACCCTTTGCAAGCCTCTGCCGTTTAATACAAATGGGTTAGTAGTATGAATATGAGTCCCAGCTGGCTGCGCCTATAGGTGGCAGTATTGAGGGTGTGTCACAGGTCTGATCCTTAAAAGCCTCATCTTCCATCACCTTCCCATGTGAGCATCATACTAACGCAATAAACATTCAACATGTAGAAGAAACCAATAAAATGGCGGCAGTTATTAATGAGAGGGCAATAATAATAATAATAATAATAATAGACCTATGAAGAAGATCCTATAGAATCTGGCTGAAATGCCATATATCCAGAGGACGCTGAAGCGGAGCTTATAAAATTATTTGTGTTTCGTTTTCCCTCGGCTCCAGGCAGGAGTTTTTGATCCGTCCAGACGTCGCTTCCACACGGGCCTGTCCTGAATCCCTGGATCACGTGTTCCCCGGTCCGCGAGGCTGGGCTTGGCGGCGCAGAGCCCGGCGCGGTTTTCCCGTCCCTCGGTTTCTCGTGGCAGCCTTTCCCGGAGACATCCCCCACTCCCGGCCCCCCATTCCTGCCCGGCCTGGGTGAACCCCTAAGCCTCTCTAGCGCCGCCCTGTCGTTCAGGCGGCGCAGGGCGTGTGGCTCGCGCTCGAAGTCGGTGAGCGGAAAGTGCGGCAGCAGCACGATGCGGTGCTCGGCCGCCTCGGGTACGAGGGAAACGGCAGAAGGTCGGCGTGGGCTGCGCACGGGACTGGGCAGCGGCGTCTCGTCGATGAAGCTGATCACCTCGTCCCGACTAAAGCAGCGTAGGTCCTCCTCGGCGCAGTCGGCCGGCCGCGGCGGCGGCGGCGGGCGCGGCAGTGAGTGCGTCCCGTCGTTGGACCGCCGCCTCTTGTGGCGGGGGAGACTCCCCTCATGCCAGGAGGCCAGGCTGCTCCTCCGGCGGTCGCGGCGCGGCGAGCCGTTGTGGGGGATCCCCGCCATGTCCTCCGTGGAGCCCCAGCGGTGAAGATAGGACGGGATCAGGCCCGCGGTCCACATGTCGGACTCGTCGTGGGAGTATCTTCTGGTAGGGGGCACCTGCCACGACACACAGGTGACAGGCGTCACGCGCACGGGGTCATGGCGGCGACACAGCAGGATATCTGGCTTTGCATCCTTACAATTTTGCCTTGGAATATTTGGGGGATCAAAGACACAAAATAAAATGCAGGTCATATAATCTTAATAAAGCTATAACTAATGGAGAAATGTAACAATTCACTAAAAATGATAGTCTTTAGTCGTTTATGGTGTTGGTATCTAAAAGTACCTCGACACTAAATTACGACAGTAAGCTCAATTTCATGAGTAAATTGAATACAACAAAATGATACTTACAATCCACACTGGCCTGATGTCTATGCAAGGGATACACACCATAACGTTTTACAGTTAAAACACTAGCGTGGTCTCCAGACTGCACAAGGAGATGCTGCTTTTAAAAGTCTGATAGGGGGGCCAGTTTAACAACCACGGAAGATACAGTAGCTGCAGACATGAAATGTGGCCAGCAGGTGGAAGCAGAACACCGGTTTTGCAAACGATGCTGGCATACAGTGGAATGGGTGTTTACTGCCCCAATGAAAGACAGCGTAATTCGGCATTAACCCAAATGAGAAATGCAAGCTTTGGCTCAAGGTCAAATATGTGTGCCAAGTGCAATTTATTACAGTATCTAACCCTTTGGGACAGTTTGTACTAATGCAACAAATGGTTTGTAAAAAAGCATTGGGGATGGCTGAATTATGTATGGGTTAATGCATGACACGCCATGTGTTATACGTTTTTATACACAGGGCTGTGGAGGCAAAGAACCAACGCTATTTGTTCTTTGTCCACCCCATTCCGCATTTGTTCTTTGTGGCAATTTATTTGTGTTTAAAATTTCCCTTAATGATAAATTGTGTTATAGATCTGGAATTTTAAATAATGTTACTTAGAATTAAAGTTTTTAGCAGCCCATTGATTTACTACAATGATTCGATGGTCTGGCAGTGCGTGTCAGCTTACAGAAAATTAATCAACACCATTCTGACCAGAGATGGAAAGTTCATGCTCAGAAAGTGAAAATCCAGACCAAGATTTTGTTTCAACCAACCAGTTTATTATGCTGTAACTGTGACTCTTTCTGTTCAGCTGGTTGGTTGAAACAAAATCTTGGTCTGGATTTCTACTTTCTGGACCTGAACTTTCCACCTGTTTCTGACCAGACTGATTTGAGGATTCAACAGTGATGTGGTACAGGAACCATAACATTTTTATTAGCATTATATTCTGCATATTGTATGCTGAATTTGCTATATTCTACCACTATATTCCATGTATCGCATACTGAATGTGCAAAATGTGGATCATATCACTATTATTCGATCCAAAAAACCCACCCAGGGTGTATCTCAGCTCTGTGCCCATGGGACAGGCTCCTGGCTCCCAGTTAGTCCTGAACAGGACAGTGGTTTGGAGACTGAGTGGATGCATGGACAATAAAAGGGCGTCAAATGCCCACTGGAGTTCATAAAAGGCCGAGAAGAAGGTGAGACGGCATGCGGTGAGATGAGGAATGTAAGATAGCGGGGGATGAAAGGAGGAAGAGTGACGTCACAGGCGGTGGAAGTTAGCTACTGTATTCATCTCTGTTTCTATCATTTTTTTACATTTAAATCATAAGTCTGGTTATTTCCATTTCTTTTTATTTTCAGGCAAAATGTATTCAAGGTAACCCCGCTTGTTAAACACACATGCAACATTATGGCAGCTTACTGAAAAAAATGCTGTCACAAAAACTTTGCGAGCAAAGCTATGACGTATCACTGAAAGGTTGCAAAGGACGCCTGTCTCTTCCCAGATTCAATCATCACTCAGGCAATTTTATTTCGCTGTGTCGTTTTATGCAATTTGAGGTTTTGTTGAGGGTATATTTTGCAAAAAAAACAAATGGTAAATGATGTGAATGTGGTGACCATCTTAAAAGATTTACTGGTATGACTGGTGTCTCATGAGGTAAGCGACTGGTTTGTTTAAAGGGGTGAGGTGGGCACATTCAGACTTCAAGGGCTGCGTTCCTTCTGCACCTCCTTAGTCATAGATCTGAAAGACTCATTCCCGACAGGCCTTAATGTTCTGATTTTTTAACCGTTTAACTCAGGCACACAAACCCTCTATAGGATGATGGGTTTGTAGGGAGGTTAAATGGTAGATGTAGGCGGCCCTTGAAGATTGCATGCTGGGAGATTTTTTTTTTCCTGGATTAAGCGGTCAAAGATGAGCATTTCACAGCTCTACGGCTGCCTGGCTTAAATGCTGGAAGCAAAATTACATTATTTGAAAAAGCTCAGTAGGCATTTTGGCAGAATATGATAATGTTTAAGATTTACTGGGTCATACTGCTGCCTGTCCCACAAAACGTGACACGCTTCTTGCTGATGCAGTCACTTAACACAGTTCAGTTTCAGAATGACAGATTCACAAGTTTGTCATAGGAATTAAAACCACACTTCGAAGTTCAATATTTTAAGAAGCCGCTTCTAGTCACGATTACAAAACATTTGCAGGAAGAATATGCCTTACACTCTGTTTCCAGTAATACAGTTGGATATATTCAGGTGTGAAGTATTTATATAGACCACTTCTACATGCACATTATTGTAAAGAAATACAAATTATACGAATGACCGGAAATATCAAAGGATCAGTTGCAAAATTGAAAATGGAAGAATACCTGCAAATACTGCATTTTATCTTCCTGTGCTTCTCGCAATGGATAACCTCTTTCTAAAGTTGAGAATTCATACTTGGCAATATGGTCTACCGTCATGATATCAGCAGTGGGGCTATAGTCATATGGTCTGTCATATATTAAGTCCGGATGAATTCCTCCATCCTGGCTGTTTTCTGCAAATGCAGAAAAGCATATATATCAGGATTAAAAAGAGACGTGCCCATATACACAGACAAACAGACAGACAGACGTATAGATAAGAGAAACAAGATTCAATAGCTTTCTCTTTCTGTTCTTCTTTAGAGCGTGTTACAGTATACATTAAAGAGTACTACCATGCCGAGGCATAAATCCCTCAGAATAAGCACCCCCCGAGTCCCCTAACAGACTGACTGCTCCATGAATTCATGACTTTTGATGTCATCTGAAAAAAGCACCGAACAGTTTTCTTCTGAAATTCAACCCAGCATAGAGTTGGGAGTGTGAGTCACCTTCAACAGAATTTCTGGGACAAATTAAAGCCGCATAGACAAACAGAACGACGGAACTTCAGGGGGATCGTGTCAGGCAAGTTCCATCAGAAAAAACAAGCAAACCATTACATTTCCAGGATGCAGTTGTAGTACTGTGTAAAATGCTGATCTTGAGACAAATGAGGGACATTTGTTGGATGGAAGATGAAATTACCTGTACAGGCAGTTTGGCAAGAGAGTTTTGGGGCAAGAAGACCCTCATACACACAACTGAGCTGGGAAGTACAAGACAACCCCTCTGAAAAAGCAGAGAACCGGTAACTACAGATAGAGACAAAACAACAAATTTGTAATTTTACTGAGCAGTAGTTCAGCTCTTGGTCATTTTAAAGAATAACGATGCACAGCTCTTTCAGCAGTTACTGCTCAGTAAACCTCTAGGTCCTGTGTCAGATTCACTTTGACAGATACACATTAGTACCAAATGACAGATGCAGCACTGAGGAGACAGGGGTAGAAGCTGAACTGGTCAGATGAACATGGGACATAAATTTAGGAGCATCCATTCTGGTGGGATGCTTAACATTTTTGCATTTAAAAATAAGATAAAGTCTTCCCTCCCACAGACAGAAAATTCCAGACTGAGTTCAGGCACTACATTAGCAGAATTAAGAGATAATAATCAAATTTTTCTAAATTTCAAATACTAACCTAAATGATATGTATCATGTTGAAGTTTAACTGTAATTAAAACAGTAATGTATAGTCCTCATAGTACTTTACAACACATGACCGCTACCACGAAACGCTTTGAAATGCTAAACTACACAGTGGATAAAAACCCCTAAGCCACCAAATAGGAAGCCAGTAGTATTTTAAATTCGTTTTATAAAATAAAAGTAGAGCATTTTATTTATGATATTTCTTCCATGATCATGCCCCTGTTCTCCAAAAACGCAGTCACATGGTAATCTGACCATTTCTACGTTTATCATAGCTGGTTAAGTCAGCTACTCAAGTGTGGTATGATCCATTAGATATGGAACATCTTAGTCTTAAACGAACAGAGTAGAACCATGTATTATTGACTGAGAACTCACACAGAAATACACAACAATTAGAACCATAAAACACAGGAAAGAATTTCATTGAAGGAGCAATGGCAGGATTAATCATCTAGACAATAAAAATCAAAGATTTCTAGACGGAAAAAAATCATGGATGTCAATGAGGATGTCTATGCATTCATGTGTTCAAACATTTTTAACAACATATTTTACCTGACAAAATAAAATTTAAATGTACAATTGTAGAAAATGTAGAATTTGGAATATGTGTATCAGCACACATTATGTTGCATGTTTGACATCGATTTTGTGTCATGTTTGAAACTCACATGAAAGACATCCACCCACCACCACCCAAATCACACCCAAAACATTCCTCTGTCTGGATGTTGACCAGGTCTCTCCGCAGTCCCGCCTACCTTCATCAACGTCATCACTGGACATGACAGCCACACACTTCTCCCACACGGTCTTGGCATCGGCCCGGTAGCGGTCGCAGGCCCACAGGAACATGGGGAGGAGGGCTGACTGGGCAATGGAGCACCAGAGTACACAGAGCACCATCCAGTCGTAGGAACGGTCGTACCTCAGGCTGGCGAAGCTCACCACCTACAGGGAGGACACAGCACCACGGTCGACCGATAAGGGGCACGCAGACCAGGCCAAGACCGGAGGAGCGAGTGGAGCAGCGTCAGCTTACCTGGCGGAACGCGGTTGGAGCAGATAACAGATGGAGCAGATCAGATCCAGCACAGCTAGCCTGTCAAAGCTAGAATACCTCATGGAGCAGAGGAAGACAGGCAAGTCTAGCAGAGCAGGGCTAGTGAGTCAGGGTGAGGACACCCTGGGCAAAGGCCCAGGAACTGGTCCGACTCAGTGGAAACACATCCACAGAAACTTGACCCCAATGATAGATGTCAGGTGACTTCTCATAGTAACAGGATTATAGTAGGAGTGTGTAAGAGTTAAATATCCACTACAGTCAAATAAACGAGGGAAATGCTTCATACACAAGTACCACCTGCAATGCCGCCTTCTCCATCAAATATTTCAAGGGGATTTTCATCAGAAGAAAGAATCTATGTACATAGGAACATCTCCTGAAATAATGGTTTATCTTTGGGACAAGCTGAAAAGTGACAGCAATAAAGGAAGCTGGACAAAATAATAAGTCCATGGGGGCAGCAACGGTGGGTGGATTCAGCCAGTGCCTACAATGCTCAGAGTTCAGAGGAGTTTTGACAAGAAAAACCCGAGATCTTGAATATAAAAAGATATTGAACAGAATAAGATATTGACTGTCAACCTTTTTTTTTTTTTTTTTTTTTGAAAAACAGTCCTGCAGCAAAACAGCAGTATGTTGCAGTCCATTTCGCCATCAAAGCATTACAAAAAACTTAATCTGACGATCCTTAAATATTCTGCAGCAGAACATCACTGATGCCGTGCGCAGTATCAAGTTTCTTTTTATTGAAAATTGTATTTTTACCTCTTTTCATTCTGATGAAAGGAGAATGAAAATTGCCCAGTTAGTGCTCACCTCGGTGGGTCTGGCAGACAGGTGTTGAGATGTCGGATTTCTCCCGTTACACCTTCCAAGTCATGATCACATCGTTTTGATGGATCCTTCATGGCTTATGGAAGGTGAGTGAACTGATGCCCTTTAGCTTTATTTGCGTTTCTTAGGCACCTTAATATCACTTTAATTCTTCAATAACCACCTTGATTTTCACATGTCATGCCTCCTTTAACTACCTCTTACTAAATGCTCCGAGAAAAGATTATGCTGAAGATAATCCGTATCGTGCCTTATCTGGACAAACTGTACATGCCACACTTGTAAATCCGACATGCAATTCATCAACAGAAGTGGGGACATTTGGCAGAATCTTAAAACATATAATCTGATTTGCTCATAAGTTTATTGAAGCCCTTTACACACCATATATCGCTGTTTCTGGTCCGGTCCAAAGTCACGTTGCAGTGAAATACTCTCACCAGAGCAAACGTCAAAATACTTCCAAGAGCAACACGGAATAAAATACAGGATTTAATGCACTGCCTAATTATAATACACCTGGATGAATGGATCCATTTAAAATCAATTCAGCAGGGTACCACAAACACAGCCAGCAGTGAATATTCCTACTGAAAGGCATTCATAAATGGGCAAGACTGAATATAATTTGATTTCCATGCATTTAAATAGCTCATTACACCACATAAAAGATGCAACGAGGCACCATTGAGTTATACTTGAATTATGGTCATATTTGGTAATTTTCAAGATATCATAATATGAGACAAGCTCACAGAACAACACACAAGCAAATTGTTTCTGGTGTGAAAGCAGGTCACCGGGTCATGTCTTCTTTTAAGGATCTCGTATAAATGGATCTCAAAATGGCTCAAGGGGTCAGAAAATAATATGTCATTTATCCCTTATTGGGAAATTTTGTTTTTAATGTGATGATTTTTTTTGTTGCATGTTATTATGTAGCATAATAAATGAAGCTTAACTGACTCACGTTTCCAACATCTTTTGAGGTAATGTGTTCCGCGCTGCCGGTGATGACATCACATGTTGCCATGTCAAAAGGAGGAATGAACACAGAAAAACCTGCTTTACACCTACTTATGTTCCATCTTTATCTAAAGCAAGACACAGGAGATTGGCGAGTTTGATTCCCTGGCTTTCAAACCGATGGCTCTTGTACTATTAGTACAACACTCTACTTGTTGAGCTACAGGAGCAGACTTGTGCACATTATTTTGTTTAACTCTGGAAGATAAAAAAATTACAGATGAAGTTTTTAAAGGCTGCTCAGAGACGCTACGCTCGTTTTCAAACACTGACGACGGGCTTTGGTTGAAGAACCCATCTTTTATTCCACTTGTTCGTGAGCTCAGATGATTCAAAGGCAGACTTCTGAAGGAAACAAACACATTCGAGGCTGAGAGCCATGCATAGAAGCATAAAAGTTTTTCATCAAAGCGCAATTCTGCATATACTTACAAATACAAAGAGCACCTGCCAAATTAGCCCAGCCGTTACAGAGACAATGTTGGCACCCCAAAGACTGCCTTGGTTCATTAATTAAGCCATAAACAAACGAAAAATATTTTCGCTGCTGATGCAAAACAGTGCAGAATTGAACAACTATTATTTTAATTGTTGCTAAAATAATGCTAGATATATTCAGTAATATACCTTTGTGGTTTCACCAGGGTGCTGCCTGCTGGCTTCACAGGACAAATAATCAGAGGAAAAGAATCAATGAAAAGCCCTAAAGGAAATCAGCCCAACTGTTTTGACTCGATATAATTCAAGATTTACAGACGTTCAGGTCTCACAATAACACAAGCAGTGTTCATTAGAGGAAAGCCTGCATGCAGTACACCAGCTGAACCCATGGACTTTAACACTCCCCAAATGATATTTTGAACGGTTTGTCTATAAGTAAATGACATCAATACCGCAAGGAAGCAGTTTATTTATATAGTGCCTTTCAAGAACAGATGGTACAATCAAAGAATCAGACATCAATAAAAGGCTTGTCTATAAAAGCCATTTCAGACCCCATTAAAAGGGGCTTCACACATCTGGCTGACTTAATGTCCATGGAGAGGCAGGTCCAAAGCATTGGGGAAACAACCATGGAAGCTGCCAGCCCTAGTCTGAACATGGAGCCATGCAGGGAGATCAAGAAGACCATGATCACAAGACCTGAGGGTCCTCTTGGTTGAGTAAGGGGTTAAAAGATCACGTGTTGTAATGAGTGTAGACTAATAAGAGCCTGCCCATCCATCTATCCATCCATCCATCCATCCATCCTCCATACACGCTTGTCCTATGCAGAGGTACGGGGATCTGGTGTTTGCACCGGAAGTTACATGCCCAAGGTGAGGATTAACCCAAAACGGGACGCTGACCCATCGCCGTATTCACAGCTCTATAAGCAAACAAAAGAGTCTTTGTACTGTATCGTGTTAATCACTATATAAAGCATGTTGTTATTGCTGCTATCTTTATTATTCATTTCAGTGTTACTTACTTTAATACAGAAATTGCAGCTGGCATATTAAGAGAGACTGTGCCGACTTGGAGCCTGATTAGTGTGTCAACGTTTACCTGGCACCCCACAAAGACGTCTTACTGAGCTCCAGTTTCACGCATGACCATTAACGCCCCCTCACAAGAAACAGAGGATGTAAGGAAGAGTCCGATTTTCATCAGCCTGAAGCCTCTCATATCCCAGCTGCAGGCGTTTCTGACATGAGAGCCAGTTTTTTCAAGGTTAGTTAAGTTGGAGAAAGAGTCTGATTACTAAGAAGACTGTGGCCAAGTGACTGAGGGAAAAGTCGCCCTTTTTCTTTGTAAGGAGAAAAAAGGCTTTTAATCTACTGTTAGTTTATCGTGGCATTGTTATGAAAATGACTGTGGAACACAGGACTCTCCATAGCTACATCTGCATAAGAAATTTACAAATGAGAGGAGGTCATTTGGTCCATCAAGCTCGTTTGGGGAGAACTTAACTAATAAAGTAATGAACAAATGAAAAATGCAGGAAGGAGAGTTAAATGTTCTGACCATTGTTATAACATTCAGTTGTATTAATTATCACTACATCCATCTTCTCTACGTGGGTTTGCAAGCCCAGAATTTAACATCACCCGAGGAAAGAAGTCCAATTTCATCCTGTCAAAAAAGTAAGATTGATGTGTCACCGATGAGCAACATCCGAGCCCCATTTGTAATTGATGCAATGGTTGGTGTCTGTTTTCGGTTGTTGTTTGTAGTTGTTGTTGTTATTCTTGGTGAAGTTCCACATTTAGAATGTTGCTGCATACAGAGTCTGTTGTTTAAGAAAATTGCTTCCTTTTCATTTTCTGATACAAGCTCACATTCAACCACTATACCCACGTTCTGTATTTTCCCGTTGTGTTTTGTGTTTGCCTTTTGTGTCTGTCTACTGCCTCTAGATAACCACACATCTCCGCAATCCATTTATTATTTGTATTTACCGTCACTCCCCTTTGTTTTCTGGCTTGACCATAGACTAGGCTGTGACATCATCCAGAGCCAAGGAAGTTTGTTTGTATAACTGACCCTGCTCTGACCACCACCCCCACAAACACAAAACCAGAGAAGCAACAGAGAGTCCCAGAACTATGTGTCACATACCCACTCAAAAACCGACCTATTTCTCGACCCACAAATGATTTTAATGCCAAACGTTCCTTTCAGTAATGAAGTACTGCACCCTGTTTAACTCTCTGTCGGAACATTAGACTTCTAATTAAGAATGAGGGGCTTAAAGACTGATGGGCCCCTCCCAGAGTAGCTGCTGGTCTCCTGCTTCTTCATCCATGCCTTTCGCCAGCTGAAACACTTTCACTGACTCCTTCCTGAACAGTTCATGAAGGCTGCGATGGGTCTCAGAAAAGCTCATGTGAGTTTCACTTACACAAAAAAAGACTCGTCCAGAGTGATAACAAATAGAGGAGTTGGGTCCAAGGAACTAGAAGAGACGGGACCAACCAATCCGATGTCATGGTCCTCCCCTTCACTAGTTGCTTGGGCCCACCTCCTCTGCAATCTGATTGGTTAACTCCCTGAACCAATATTTTTTCTTTCTGCCCTCACAACATTTTGTATAAGTAAAACTCCCAGGAGCATCAGAGAAGCCTGTAGCCCAGCAAAACAAAGCGGAGGAGACCAGTGACCCAAGGATGCATTCACTTCCATCTCTGCATGCTCTAGCAAACACTAAAAGCTTTGCTGTTTCCTGAACACTGTGTAAACATAACTACTCATCCGGTAACAAGGGCAGACCCATTCAGGCACATCAGGCTCAGCTCCTCTCTTCGTTGCCAGCCCTGCTTATCTAGTTCAGGGTCTCTCTTTTCTCGTAGCTGACACATACATTGAAGGCAAGCTGCAACTTCACTTGCTGCAGGTAATTTTACTGTATAATTCAGATCAAATGCCTTCCTAGTGATACAAGAGCGGATTCCTTCAAGGCACCCTTCAGGTTGTGGGTTTCGGCCTCTAACCACCATGGCATTTGTTTCGAGGAGCTGTGATCATTAACCGACACATTTACATACTATTTTCTGTGATTCTCAATCACAAATATCAAGTGAATATTACAACACATTTGTATCCATTAGAAAGCAACCCCAAAGAAAAGAATTGTTAGCAATTCAGAAATGTAAAATGAAAAATGCAAAATGAATGTGGGGGCTGATATCTCCAAACTATAGTCTTTTAATTATACTCTAAATGCTGAAACAAATGTATAAAAATCAAAAAATTACAAAAATCCTTACAGAAAAAAGTACCAGGGATCCCAAAATTCAGATCATAATGTCTGGTGCAGATGAGCGCTTTTGAGTGGGAATTTTTTTTATCACAATTGAAGACAAACTCCTGAGGTTATTCCTGAGCTCCAGACTATATTTAAACATGATGAATTCATGAGAAAATCATATATTCGCTGGTCTCATTTTTAAAAGCCACCAGTGGAGACTACAGAAGAAATAGCTGTATGATGGATGAGATTTCCGGCCTCTGTGACACAATAATTAATTACATACATAGACTGCCCCTGACTTACAACTTATGCGACTTACGACTCACACAGTCGACCAAAGTTTATGCAAATATATGAAAAAACAAACTTTCTGCAGCCATAAGACTGGCAGCTCTATGCTACGCGGTGCGAGCTGCATGCTGTACGACAGTCACCGTGGGAAAGTCCTGTACTGTACAGCAGCGTGACCATCGCAGCCTCAGACACGCACCCCCCAGTCTCATGCCTAAAAGTCACTCCAGTTATCGTATTTTGGCATACATGCATTTTGACGTTTGAACGGAAGTTGTCAGTTAGGGACAATGTGTATTTTCATTTTTTAAAATATGAATTACATCCTAAGCATATTTTTCTCCTATACTATTTCACATTATAAACATAGACAGAATAATAATAATATTTCCCTCTTGTCCTGCAACAACCGACAACAGCACGGAGGCTGTCACTAACTGTGTTTTCATCACCGTTGGCTCCCGTGGGGGGTGCTAACGAGACACGGCAGGCGGCTGTTAATCGCCCCATGCAGGGGGCCGGTCTGTCTGTCCCGGCATAAAACAGCATAAAACCCATGCTGGTCTGTGGCTCAGGCATGCCTGCTGCCTCCCCATGACCCACCTGTGCTACATGGACCCCTATTCTGTTAGGTTAGTGATGATGTAGGGCAGAATGTAGAGTCACCAGTTCAGCTGGAAGACATTTCTAGACTGTTGGGGGGGGGGGAGATGAAAGTTCCTACAGGCTACCCTGCAAGGTTCAGGGTGCCCAGCAATCTACAGGGGGCTTTGAATATGTAGAATTATAAAATTTGTGTGGGGTCACCCAAGATGTCATTTTGTCAGGAAGTCCCGAACTTCTAGCTATAGTCCTGCCTCCAGGAGACCCACCGAGAGACGAGAAGACCATGATCCACAAACACAGAATCCCACAACCCCCATCTCAACAAAACCAAGCTCTCAAAATGCAGGAGGCGGACTTACAAGAACGGGAAAGCCCGTGAGGAAGTCGTAGATAAAGACGATGCCGCTGATCAGGTAGGTGATCTGCAGGGAGGTCTTGATGGGTTCCGAGCCGTCGATGGAGGAACGCCGCTTTCCCTGGGCATCCTCCACCACGATGGTGGGCACGTTGAACTTGTTCTTGTCCACGCGGCGGCCCGCCTGCATGGAGAATGTCTGGAAGAGGGCGATGCCGATGCAGATGACGCCCATAGCTACGCTGCCGGCCACGAGCAGCAAAAAGCAGACCCCGAAGCCCAGGCCGATCTCCGTGACGATGAAGTGGCAGTCCTGGGCATAGAAGCGCTCGGTGGTGTCGTGCCAACCCACAGCGGGAAGTGTGGACAGGATGAAGGAGACCATCCAGATACCCATCACTGTGTGCACCGCCTGCTTCTTGGTGTTACTCAGCCTGGACACGAATGAGAGACAAAGGATGATGATACACAGGGCAACTTATTTAAGCGATGTTGCTGACCAGTGTTGCTTCAGCACATTCCCATTGAATCTGGGCAACAAATATCAACTTGAAAACCTAAGACCGGCAGTGGGCAACTTTTTGCAATCATCCAGATCCAGATGAGTTGCCCTTTGTCTCACCTCTTTGACAGTTGCCCGGCAACGTTGCTCAATAAGGAAGCGTACTGTACTTTATTTCATATTATATTAACCCTCGAGTTTTCCAGCCCAGGTTCAGTCTTTCTCAAGCCAAAGGTCCCTTTTGTCAACGAGGAAGTTTCAAAAGCACCAGGAGCTCTTCTGATTCACATACCCACCAGAAAATCTTTACATACCTCCTGCCAAAAACACTGGCAAAAAGCTTGTGTATGAAAGGCGACCAGGGTCTCTCTCACCTAGAGGTTCAAGATTTATAGAGGTCCTAAAAGTGTCCCATTAATTTTCCACTCACACAAGACTGCAAGGCCAGATACAGCACCAACTCCACCATAAAGTCAGTTGATGACACCACCACTGTCCACCAGCAAGGAGGAGATGGCCTACAGAGATGGTGGGGATACTGGCAGATTCGGCCCAGGACAGTAAAGGTGACTAATGAAAACTAAGGAACTAGTGACTGACTTCAGGAAACAGGACACAGTTCATGCCCCCATCTACGTCAGAGAGGATGCTGCGGGGAACCACCCTCACTTTTAACCACCAGTGGATAAAGCACACAGCAGCGGCCATTAAAATGGCCCCTCAGCATCTTCACTTCCTCAGACGCCTGAGGAAAGTCCAGATGTTCACTGCAGTCACCAGGTTCTACAGGTGTGCTGTGGGATCCGTCCCCACAGGGTGTATTACATCCTGATATGGCAGCTGCTCCCACAGGACAAGAAAGCCGTACAATAAGTGGTGAGAACGGCAAAAACCATCATCTGCACGCAGCAGCCAGCAGTCCAAGATATTTATACTACACACTGCCTCTGAAAGACCATGGAAGTCTCCAGTCACTGCCACGTTTCACTTTCTGTCCTCGGTTAAGCGGCTTAGGACTCTTCACACCAGCTAATGGCATCACTGCGTTTTCGGTACTAGGGACGACAGGGACAGATCCATTAAGCGACTGGGTCAAATCTGTCCTCTAACATCATGCTGTATGAGGTATACCTATGCACTGGCTTCTCATCCGATTCAGGAGTTCGCTGTATACAATCGTTTATGCCAATATGCAACTGAAATCATTGGCTAAAAGTTTTTTCCCTTCGGTCAGTAGGTTAGATGAGAACTGAATTCTCAAGACAATTTTAGTCATATTTTTAGAAGCAGAATCCTGGAAAATATTGGGTGGGAAAAACGCCATTTTATTGAATATTGGGTGGGATGTGTCCCTCCTCGTCCCCCCATGAGTAACGCCTATGGCACAAGCACAACAAGATTCAAGGGCAGTTTCTCCCTTAATGCCATAAGACTTTGTAACACATGCTAAAGTGCAGTATTAATACAATCACTGTCACTCAGCACTACTGAGGCCATTTATAAATATGCCAGATGATGTCATATTCATATATATGACATCATATGGCATGTGTATAAAAACACAAGGCCTCATTTTCTTACGGGCCGATCCAACTCCTTCATCCCCTTTCCAGCAAGCATCGGAGGAAATATGGAATTCAGCTGATCGTGTCAAACCAGCTAGACGGAATGCATTGGCCAAAAAAGTATTGGATAATTTCCCACCATCCATGCGAATCCACTGTGATGAAGCATGTGATACTGGAGGCAAAACAGTAGGGGAAGACTGACACCCCTTCCACACAAATGATTACATCTCTGTTTGCTCGGGGTTCTGGTGCACTAACAGGGGCGTACACATGGGTGGGACCACAGGGGTTACTGGCCTCAGCTGAAAGCTGATTGGCCCTTAGAGTGCCCCCCTCCCCTATCACTCTCTGATTCAAGGCATATAATTGGCTAATGAGAAGAGTGGCCCCTCTGTATGAATTATGACTCCTCTTACGCTTCTCACCTTCAAAAAATCCCAGAATCACCCTGTGCATTGGTCTATGTTAGATTGCCAGAGGGGAGGAGGGTTTTGGGGGGAGGAGAGTTAACATTAGAATAATGTATGTCATTAAGCTGCTCGAATACATTTTTTAAAAAAGTACTTCTTAGTGCAGCCAGAACAGATGATGAAGCATTATTTCCTGGTCAATAGGTGGCTTATATACATTTTCCTGAAGTGCTGCAGCAGAGGAACAGTCACTTACCTTTGAATGAAAAAAAGTAGGTCTTCATTTATGCTTAAATTCTTTTTTGATCATTTCAGTGTGGCACCACAACAAATAACACAGCACAGATTGATTCTAAGGTATTCAGAAAGAGACGTGGGAATGAACCCATGCAAGTCCCGGCTGAGGTGATTTTGAAAAATTAGCTGGATCGAAAGGCACCAAGATAAACAATCCAGGTCTGCGTGACCATGACCTCAAGTAAACTGATGTGTGTGTTGCATGGTGCACCCAAACAGACAGAGGCCTGCCTTTGGGAATGAACAGAATGCTAAAGCAAAAGCTGGGCGGCACGTCTCACTCTCAGTCTCTCTGCAAGCATCATTGTCCTCGCTGCCATTCATCATTATACAATGGCCACAAATCCTTACCCTAGAACAGTGTTTCTCAGGCCAGTCCTCGGGGACCCCCAGAGAGGCCACATTTTTGCTCCTTCCCAGCTCCCAGCCAATCAAGAACCCTGAATACCTGGTACGGTATTGACTGGGTTGGGAAATGCTGTTCTAATCAAAATATAGTTATGGAAAAGTTTTACACTTTTTTGGAAATT
>JAABNX020000119.1:4124115-4134634 GCA_015163995.2 Mormyrus lacerda | reverse complement strand
ACGGTATTGACTGGGTTGGGAAATGCTGTTCTAATCAAAATATAGTTATGGAAAAGTTTTACACTTTTTTGGAAATTTCAGGTCTTATTGTATACACTTTGTCCTTTTAAGTTGACTTTACATAGGGACTAGTTACAGTGTTCCCTGAAAATCTGCAAGTTTCCGATCGTTATACTTTTGCTTACAGACTTCTTCTTCTGGACCACCTACCTCCACTGTGGGTAATTACATGCTTTAAAACACCCACATTGTTTTTCACCAATATGTTTCTCTTTAAATGTGTCAAGAAGTGGTTGCTAATGTTGGGCCGATGCCAGGAATTGTCAGCTACAATATGTGAGTTATCTGTGTGTTGCTAACTTTATGTAGCAAAAAATGTCATTCTGTGAATTTGGAGTTAATATCTCATTGGTTGTTGGCAATTGACAGTTATGTGAATAAAACTCTAAATTTTAAACCCAGATCCAATCACATCTTTGTAAGGCTCAAGCTTCTTAGATCAATAAACTTTCCCCTTGCTAAGAGCAGGCTCAGGAGGACAGGAAAACTGAAAAACATCATCTTCAATGATACAGCATGCTGAAACGCAACACTCTTAGCATGAAGGCTAAAGGGAATTGGGACGCTATGCACATTAAAAGCAGAATGCTTCCTGGTAGTGTTTAGCAATGATGACAAATCCGAGTATAGCATCATAACCGAAGCAAGGCTGAAATCATTCCAGCTGAAACCAGCTGATGGAATCAAAATGGAAAGAACGCATAGGATATGCATTAGCGACAGTAAATGCACAAAGGTAATGAAATACAGAGCTGAGTACGTTTGACGTGGTCATCGTGCTGCCTTTCAAGCTAACTTCTCTCGGTGAGACCGCCGGCACATCTCTGCAAGGTAACGCTTTTCACCAGAGGCACAGTTATCGATCTCTGACAACCAAGCGGCTGCCGCAAGATTCAAGCCCAGCAGAACCCCAAACAGCTGCTGGTGTGAGAACAGAGGAGGTGTCAATATTTACACGTTTTTGTTACTTCACTGGTTGACAGATTTGAACAAAAGAAGCCTACAATTATTAGTGAATCTATATCAGGAAAAACAGCAATTCTGCGGAGAAACAATGACGGCTCGGTGTTGTCAATCAGCAGGCTATAAAAGGAAGTGTGAGTTGAATTTTGCAGCTCGTTGATATTACAGCTATGAATGCACAATTGACTGTACATAGATTAGTATTAAGTACATCTGTGAAAATGATATAAATCACATGGCGGCAGCAGACGAATCGCATGGTTGAGATTCCATGCCAAAGGCTTATTTCCACCGACTGAAATGTATGTTTTCTGATATTCATCCCATTGTTTATTCACAGATTCCACTAACAAAAAAAACCTGCCATTTCATTTACATACAATAAAAAAGCTTAAAGTACAAGGCATTATATATACAGAACTCCTGCATCTTTATGTGGTCAATTGGTTCCACAACCCACCGTAATACTTCAAAACCTTTTATAAAAGTGCCAGTTCTATATGCACCTATTCCCAACCTGTCATATACTTTAAATCTTGCCTAGATTACAGAACTAAATTATATGCAAGGTGTTATAATTAATTGTTTAGGGAGAAATTCCAAAAAACATTGCATATGCACAGTACAGTATGGTCATTTTCGAACCACGATCATACAAAACCACATCATCAAAAACCGTGAAAGATGCGGGCCGACTGCCTACACCGATGAGCCAAAACATTACATCCAGCCCCACGTATAGAGAGTAATGGCACATGTCAGGGTCTGGGGCATATTAGACAGCAAGCTAACATTCGGGAACTCGTAGTCAGCATGCTGAATGCAGAAGGAATTGGCAACGGTAAAGATCTGAATGACTGAGGGGGGCCAAATCGTTCTGGTGAGATGACTGGCTCAGAGCATCTGAGAAAGGGCCAGGCTTGTGGGCAGCTCACGGTGAGCCGTGGTGAGATCCTGCCGAGAGCCGTCTGAGGCGGGAAAAGCTACGAACCGCCGACAGGGTGTTGGGCGGCCAAGACTCATACAATGACTCCTCTTTTTGCACTACAGCCATATGCTACTGTGCCATTTGCGCAATTCTATCTCTGTACTTTAAGGTCATTCGGCTTTGCACTGATGTATCACGTTCACAATGCCACTGTCCAGCTCATTTTCAGTACCTCATTTAATCACTAAATCATGGAGACTCGTACGTGTTGATATATATATATATCTGTATTCTATGTATGTGTCAGTTATGTATAATGTATGTCATATATGTCTAAATTATGTATAACGCCTCTCCTCCTTCTTCCCTGCCCCCTAAGTCTCACATGTTGGGATGTTCCTGTGAAGGCACTCTTGTCATTCACATATGTGCCTGTACATTGTGTTATTGACAATAAAATCGAATCGAAATGAACCGAATTGAAGACTCATTGATGTGGGATGTGAACGAAGGCTGTTCTGTGTGGCACAAACCAACAGAAGGGGCTACTTTGGCAAAAATGGCGGATCGTTTTGATGATGATGACAGGAGTAATGTGACACAACTCACAGGGCATCGCGCCAGACACACCAGTTTACGAAAGACCTTTTTTTTAAACTGTGGGAAGAAACCAAAGTTAATTACATTAATTGTATTTAAATGCTTGGCTGCCCCCCACCACCACACAGTACAAGCTTTCGACATGCTACTGTTATATAATGTAGTAACCACAATTCCTGTAACATAACCCACGGGTTTTATTTTTCTAATCTAAATAAAAGCAAAATTTCTGAGTTCTTTTGGGAACTCCTCAAGTCTTAATTCCCTAAAGGTGAGCTGAGCCCAGCTGTGAATTGGGGCCGCAACAAATATTTGATCATTTCAATACATTCGAAAATTAATGTTTCGGATAAAAAATATATCTTCGGTAACAGTCTGTAATGGCTGCTTGGATACGTCCACAAACTGAAGAGTCTCAGGACTCGAAGATCAGTCTATTATCTTCTGGAAATAGTGACAATATCTGGCATGTCGATTAAAACAGAGAGAAAAATGGCAGATGGAAGCTAAGAAGATTGGCCATAAGAGTCACTGGTCTGGCAATTTTTTCACACAAGTGGGGACAGTTATATGCAGTGTGAAATATGTGAATGATTTAATTTGCATTAATTTTAAATACAAAATGATATATAAAATGTGCAGTACTGTGCAAAGAAAATTGTTTAAAGCTATTTATATTAAACCCATTGTGACATCCTAAGACTTTTACACAGAACTGTATAAGAAATATATAGTATGTATATTAAATAACATGAAAATTCTATTAAACATAAAGTGTACCCCCATTCAACATGAAAATATACACAAACAAATCATTTACCTCATTTGTTTACTTGATAAACTCATGCTCCTATAGTGTCAAGTATATGACCGAGATATTTTCATTAAACTATCAGAATATTCTATAGAATCTGAAGAAACAGAATATCAAAATATTAGATAGTTGCAGCCCTACTTTCAATTAATGTGTTGCAGAGTATGGCATTCTGTGATTTGTAAGCCATATTTTTTAATGTAAATCCAGTTAACCTTTTTATTCTATTAACCTGTTTCATTGCTTCTGCATAATGAATGTCATGACTAAGCCAGATGGACAGACACATCCAAGGAGGCTTTTAAATCTATGAAAGATCATCTTAGCATTTACCGCGGAATCGGGTCTGTATCACACTGGGCGGCTACACTGAACACCCAGCTCAGACCCAGACTCACCCTGCTTCTTTGAGATTCAGGACGTATAAGTGATAGAAACAGATCGATATGGGGCTGTACATTTTACTGTGGTGCCTCTTGCTAAATTGAAATTACAACAAAACAATAGAAGAGGGACACTGGGTGTGGTCACAGAGCATGTCTAAAAAATATTATAAGTCTGGATTAAAATTGCAATTAGTTTATTAACTTCAGTTACGTTTACAGAGATCTAATGATGAAAGAAGCAGGTTATGCGTATTAGTGGCCCAAATGAGGTTGCTCAACAGGGCTGCTGGATTCACTCTCTGTGATTGTGGGAAGAGTTCAGAGGCCTAGAGAAGCTGGAAACAGAGACGCTGCTTCTTCAGATCGAGATGTCTGGGCATCTTATGACAGGGCACCTTATAACAGCCCCCTCGAGAGCTAATCCAAGCACATCCTACACCCAGGATATGCTGGTAAGATTACATCTGGCTTGCAAACATTCAAGGGTCCTCTACGATAAGACAGAGTCTGTGGCCATGGAAAAGAAAGTCTGGATCTGCTCTGTCAGACTCCCTCTCCACCTTCAAAAAACACCTCAAGACCCATCAGTCCCAGGCATAACTCCACTAGACGGATACTATACTGATACTAGCCTGCTCCCTCAATGTTCTTAGTGTTGCACTTTCTGGTCATTGAATAGTCTTATTAGGTTTCTGCTTTGTTTGTACCTGGGTGTTCACTGGAAGCTCTGCCTAGTCACACTTATGCTTAATCGATTCCTTGACAGCACATTTGTAATGTGCTATTTTCCTGAAGTGTGTCGCTTTGGACAAAAGCATCTGTAAAATAAAAATAGATGCAAATGTAGAAGATGAGCTTAACAGAACATTTTAATGTGAAGCAAATCAGCTTACATGATGTATAATTCTAATAAACTGAGCAGCCTCCCACATGATCCTGATCAGGATAAGCTGTTTCGGAATGAATGGATGGATAGATTGATGGATGGATGAGTGGCCTGAAAATTGGTCTAAAATGCTGGCATCTTTTTTTTCATATGAATGTTTAGCACAGTAAAATACAAGAAACAGTTTAGTGCACAATATAACAAAAACAGTCAGAATCCAGTCAACCAGGAATTCCCTTCTGTCTGTTGAATGATTTTAGTGTTTTTAATATTCCGCCCTCTTCAGCTGAACTAGCAGGAGTCTGACACATTTTCACTGGGGAGAGCAAAACTCATTATGCAGAAAACAGGGGATGACCTGAGAAAGATTATTAAACCCAAGTCATTAGAGATCATGACCAAGCAGATATATCATCCTTATACTTTATCTAACCTGAATATTTACAGATATTTTTAGGGGTTATTTTTCAGGAAGATTACTCAACAGCTTCCCTCAAAGGTTTCCTGTCACTTATAGTTGTTTTCCCCTAAGCAGTCTTGATTTATTGACCACAGCCGTAACTGCCTGGAGTGTTCTCATCCTCACCTGTAGTTGACAGGCCAGCGCACCATCCACATGCGGTGGTAGGAGAGGGAGGTGACGGAGAAGCAGGTGACCAGGGTGAGTGTGTAGAAGGTGGAGACGAAGACCTTGCAGAGCCCCTCGTTCCACTCATAGGTGGAGTAGCGGCGACGCAGCTGGATGACAGAGTACATGGTGACGGGGATGCCCATGTTCAGGATGTGGGTGCCGGCCAGCGTGCAGAGCAGGAACTCCAGGGGCTTCCACTTCTTCTGCTTGGCGCTGATGCTCAGGATGGCCCAGCCGTTGGCCAGGATGGACACTCCCGAGCACACCAGCCAGGCCAGCGCGCTGTCGTTGAAGGCCTCATCCCTCATGGTGGGGGCGTGGCGGATGGGGGGGGCAGTGCCAAGAGCCGGCGGCATGAGCGGAGTGAGGCGAGGAAGCGGTGTCGTCGGGGCAGCTTCAGCATCCTACTGGGCCGGACGGAGCTTCTCCAGGGGCCGATGGAGCTGAGCCGAGGGCATGACGTGACGGATAAAGAAGAACGGGGGGTTCGGGCCGAGCACAGACGGCTGCCGTATCCCCAGGCCGAGGGAGGGCGCCAGGAGTCCTGAGGGAAGCAACGATGGAATTTAACATTCTGCCCAGGTGGGCCTGTTTTCCGCACCACACACAAAACTTTAGTGTTGGCCAAACAAAGCTTCATGAACCACATGCCATGTTTCCTGGCAACACTAGGTGGTGCTGTCTTCAAAAAAGGGCTCAAAACATGCACCAAAACCAGACAAGAGCACCATTTAGTGAGGTCAAAAAATACAGCAAAAGGTTCACGAGACTTCATTTGGTCATCAGTATAAAACATTTAATTTTATCCATAACCCATCCACAGCTGAGGAAACTTATAGCTGTACTATGTAGAAGTGATGGACAAAATGGGGCTTTATGACCCATTTGTTGTTTTTTTCCCTCCTCTGGATGGTGCGTTCTGTTCAAAAAAGGGCACAAAGCATACTCCAAAGCACACCAGGAGCGCCATCTAGTGGGGTCAAAAAATACAGCAAATGGTTCATGTGGCATTATTTTGTCCATCACTAGTACTATGTTAAATGCTATAATACTTTGAGAAGAAACTTTATGAAAAAACCTAAGTTAGACCAAGAAGCTCTGCCTCTGAAAATAAAGTGTCTAGAAAAGGTAACAGTTCACCTTTGTCCGTAGTTTAACTGAAATATTTAGGATAAACAGCTACTTTTAAAGTACACGGTAAGCTTTTTAAGTGTAAAGTGTCAGAATTAAAGGCCAAAACATACATTTTAAAAATGACACACCGATAGACAGTAAGTTTTCAATAAAGACTGAAAACCATTTAAGATGTTTAAGACAGCGGATTTACATTTAGCTTGGCCTATAATGGAAATCTATGAAACGAAGCAATTCTGCGTTTATAGGCTACATCTGCAAGTTTAGTTTCAGTGTTTGGAAGAATTAAAAACATACTGAAGTCTGATTTATTCTTTTTTATATGTATTTGTTCAATCTAGGTGAGACTACAGTATGAGACTATGCAATCCAACACAAGCATGTGTGGCTTTTCTTATATTATATAAGCAAAGAAGGAATTTTATTTACTGCCAACTTCAAGGTCTGGGACTCAGCTCTAACACTCAGGAGTTGATTCCAAACCCCTGACCTAGAAAGCAAGACTGAGATGGGCTCTTACTTGAGTCTGACTTCCATATGCAAAATGTCCCACTGAGTCACAGCAAGAGAATTTTCTGGAATTAAAATGTTGCTTGTGCAGTAGTATGATAAAGTAAATTTAAAAGGTGGCATTATGGGTAATTGAAGCTATTACTTCATGTTTTAATGTGTATAATGTATTTTATTTTGTTTCGAAATACAAATTATTTTATTTCTATAAAATGACAAGAAAATAATACGGAATATACAGTGAATTTATTTCGGGTTGTTTACTCTGTGGTACCACATATCTGCATTTGGCAGGCAGTGTCGAAAGAGACATTCTTGCTAGTAACGTGAAAATAACTTGATGGTTCGAAGAGAAAAAGAAATCTGTTTTGAGACTTGTTGCAGACCGTGATGATTTCTGATATGGTTCTAAATAAAACAAAATTAAGATTTCTACTCAAAATGACTTGTCTACTAAATATATTTCTCGCAGATGCTGGATCTACAAAACAGATCTCTGCAGGGTATTGGAGACTTCTGACGCTATCTGTGCTCTCTCTCTAGACATCTTAAAATAAGATTATTGGAAGACAGTTTCTTCTCCTGGGCACCACCGATTACATATCACAGTCTGTTTTTTTCAGGCATTTATTGATCCAATATCAATTTTGGCATAAATAATTTAAAAGTCTAAAAATGTGTACTAATGCCAGACTGTTGCCCTTCCCTAGACCCATAGCCCATGTTTCCTTCCATGTTTCCCTCAAGCAGAAGCCAAAAATGCTGGCCTTCATTTTTGCTCCACTCTAAAGTACTGTTAAACCCATTACCCTGATAAACTACACACTCCAATCTTCCAGCTCTGTCTCACGTGGTTCTGTTTAAAATTCACTGCAGTCAGTACAATAATCTACAATAACTTTAAAGTGGAATATCATATACCACTAAAAACTACATACATTAAGGACACATTCAGTAATACTCAATTAAATGATAATCAATAATAACCTCAAACCTCTTATCCTGCTCAGTCGCTGGGGGTGGGGGAGGGGGCACTTGTATCCCTGGCAACACATGACAAAAGGAAGGGGTTGTCCCTGGGAGGGATGCCAGTCCATTGCAGAACTCATACTCGTCATACTCGATGACCAGAGATGCCAATCAGCCTATTTGTAAGGCAACAGTGCTGACCAATAAAAAGCCATGTCACCCAAAGCGATAACGGAAGGTGATTAAATGCGGCTTACAAATCAGCAGACTGAGAAAAAGAAAGCATTTTTTGGTTGGAGGAACCTCCCATTATTTTTAAAATCGCAGTAAGCTTGATATTGCATCATACAAATCCCAGATGGGAAAGTTATCAGATATGGTGGCAAAATTCCTAAAATCTGACAGGTGAGATGGTGAGAAAAAAATCCAGTGGCACCAAAACCTAAAAATAGTTGAGAGCTCTCCTTAAAAACAGTCAAAAGCCTCATTAAAACAATCAAGAACTCTCTGTAAAAATAATCCAAAGTACTTCTTATAAACACTCACTTAATCAAACAATCCTGCTTACACACAGCTCAGAAAATACACAGAAAACATTAAAACCAACAGATTCCAGTCTTACATAGTGGGGAATTCTTTTGAGTTAGGGGTCAGAGAGATCGTGGCAAACAAGCAGAGGGTTTGATCAGAATTCCTAGTCCTATGTTATGGATATTGCCTCAGCCTCAGGCAGGAAACAGTGCTAAACTTCCACCTTTGAGTGGCACCAAAGCCGGCGAGATGCTTTCCTTGTCATATGAATCATGAAGTACAGCTGGATCAAGGCTATTGAATTGGGAAAAATAAGCCCTAATTAATAATAATTGATACTTTATTGATCCCCATGGGGAAATTGTCTTTATGCCTCCCTCAACTTGTTCTTTTTTTTTTTTGTAACGTAAGTTGTCTGCAAAGGACATCAGCACCCAGGGAGCTGGGGGTTAAGGACCTTGCGCAAGGACCTGCAGATGTGCTGCAGACAACATTAGATGCACCATGCCTGTGTATTGGTGTTACACACCTGGACATGATGTTTGCCTGTTGACAATGTTATGAGTATTAAAAAAAAAAAAATGATATACATTTGCATACTGTTATAAGCAGAGTTTGTTGTTACCCGACTTAAAATTCAAGAAAATGTTTTATGGAGCAAACAGCCCTTTCTGATTTGGGGTCAGTCAATAGCTAATGCATGAACATGCGGGAGGTCAGGTGACCTGCATTAAACAGCTCCAACTGCGGCTCTTTTATGAAGCTGCTCCATATGCCATTCATAAATCTGTGAGGTTCACAAGCAACCCGGGGGCAGATCTGTCCATCCCAGCTGAGGGGTCTTTTTTTTTTTTATCTCACATGTCTTCCATCAGCTTCAGTTCTGCCACTAACCCAGGAGTTTCCATGTGTAACGACAACAATATAAAATCGCGTGTTCATTAAAACGCATTTGGGGAGTCAGTTTTTCTCAGCGTTCTTTTCCAGCGCAGGTGTTAATCAAACTTCAAAAATAACCGAATGCGTTACGTTTATTAAATGATGACAGGGACGTCTATAACTGCATAATCTTATGATGCAAGTAGAATACAAATGTATACTAGCAAAGGAATATTACTCTAGCTAAACACACTTAAAGGGTGTCTTTGTGCAGTTCCATTGCCAGCAAATTGTTCCTTCAGAAGACTGCTATCTGCCAACACCAGATTTCACAGCAGACTACAAAGACCTCACAGGAACCTCAGATGTGGCCTACTTGTGGCACAGGGTGAACAGCGGATGGAGACAACAGTTTAGCATCTGATCCAGGTTCAGACTGGGCCACAAACGCTTTTGGCAACTTTTATAATCAAACTCAGGCTGTACCGCTCACAAACACATGGACTACTACAAGGAAAATTCAGTGTACTGAAAAACCTGATAAACGACATCAGGAGACAATGGAGGGCTGGAGGTTTACGGGGACTTTCCAGGCACAAGGGGAGGGGTCTGAGCAAAGTAAAAAAATAAAAAATAAATAAAAAGCTGCCGTTCTGGCAGGGGGGAAACGCGAAGACGTAGCAAGCTTCATAGCGCGGGTCACTGGAGGAGAAATGTAACATAACAGAACGCAGCACTGCACTGCTAACACCTGGGAACAAAGAAGACATGGAAGCGGGGGCATAACTTTGGGTTGACATTGAGGGGGGATTGACGTCTCCACACATTTAAGGTGGTCCAGAGGGTTGTATTGGCTAATTTTTTTACTGGGGGGGGGTCCTAACCCCCATTCCTTCATATTTACGCCCATGAGTAGAATGAGCTGGCGGCCCCTGCTGACACGGAAGGAGCCGCCGCCTACGTTGTCACATTCCCATTGCCAAAATAAGGCTTTCACTTGATGGGAGAGTCTATGCATGTTTATGAGGAGGGTGCTGACTATTATGACATCACTATTAGTATTTAATGGAACAGTATGTAATTAAAAAGAAGCTCTGATTTTCTGCATTTGTTCATGTCATGGTATTTCAAATCAATCGATTTGTTCATTATATATATACACACGTGGACAAAATTGTTGGTACCCTTCAGTCAATGAAAGAAAAACTCACAATGGTCACAGAAATAA
>JAABNX020000119.1:4111595-4124015 GCA_015163995.2 Mormyrus lacerda | reverse complement strand
TATATATATATATATATATATATATATACACACACATGGTTTGGCTGCATATTGGTCTTTTTACTATATTTAAATACATTTTTAATGGGTTTGCATTTATGACCACAAGCAAGCATGTACATTACATCTCAAAAGTTAACTGACAATTGTTATCTATACTGTTACCTTTGTCTAGATATATATGGTTAAGATTTCCCCTGGGGTCAATAAAGTCAGTCTTAATCTTAGTCTGAATCTTAAATGACTTCATATAGCATTAACCTATGACATTGAAGCTGTACGAGACTAATTAGATCCATTTGAACCAGGAACAGCCAGTCAAATGTCCAGGCACCGTTTCATTTTACTGTCAGTCCATCTGCTGCTGACTGCTAATTATCCACATCAGACACTGACACAATGGTGTTAGAGTCACATGTATGCAGACATTTCACAGAGGCTTTTCACCATCACAGATGACAGTGGGTCTGTCTGCACAGTGAGACCTTTTAAGGGATTTTCCTTGGATCTGAGTTCCCGCTGGGCAGCTCTTTCCTTCACCTTTCAATTATCATTATGGCCTTTTGAATAAGACACAGAAGTAGATAGACCAGGTCCAGAAAGTTAAAATCCAGACCAAGGTTTTGTTCCAACCAAACAGTTGAGTTTTCTGTGACTGTAACTTTTTATACTCAATTGGTTGGTTGACACAAAATCTTGGCCTGGATTTTAACTTTCTGGACCGGACCTGCCCACCTCTGACCTGACCTGACAGGTCACCCTGCCTGGGTGATCACCTTGTGTAAGGAAGAGAATGCAGGTCTATGTTCGGCAAACGCATGTGGACGGACAGTCATTTAAACAGGACACGCTTGAGCAACATTGTTTCCTTCAGTGTTCAGAAAACATAAAAAAATAATAATTTAGTTTTAATTTGTTTGTAATACTCATTTGATGCCTTGAAATTCTGTGCATGGATTAAATAGCTTACTGGTATTAGTAAGTATTCCTGCTCTTTTTACAAACCAATTTTTAAGCCGTATTCAAGAGACACAGTCCAATTAAGGAAATGACAGAGTGCTTTGCGTTAAGTACCTTACCCGAAGAACATTATGATCTTTGTTCAAGGACGTAGTTGGGTACGGATGGTTGAGACACATCCCTACCTATACTGTGGGAGCACTGTGTGTTTCGGGGGGTGGGGAGGTTGGGGCTGATATGGTCCCTACCAATGTTGAAACCAAACCTACACCCTTGAATCTGTTCATTGACATTACTAACTGGCCTCGCCTACTTCTGTACCCTTGGGCAAGTCAACCTGAACTGTATTATCTGCCTCAGTGCTCTATCTGCCTCGCCTGTAAGTCTCTTTTGAACACGCGTCTGCAAAATAAATCAATGCAAATGTAAATATGGGATGTAAGATAAGTTTTTTATTAGTAGTTTTGAGGAGACGTCACAAGCTACAAGCTAATACTGAAAATAAATGTAAAATGCTGGTAAAATGCTATACAGTTTCCTTCAATCGTTTCTGTGTGCTGCATCAGCACTGAACTATACCATTTACTTCTCGCGGCACCTAAAATTGCTTATTATTTACTGTGAAAGAAAGTCCGAATATGCACAATTAAAGGCCAAAAAATTGATAACAAATCATGGGTAGGTTGGTGGACAGGCAAAAAAATTAAATCAGAATGATCACAGTTGAAAACCATTTGCAGGCATTGATTTTTTTCATAGTTTACGGTCTTAAAGGGAAATTGTTTAGTCAGCATGGGGCTGCAATAAGGAGGTGAGTTAAGCCTTTGCCTCACCCTGCTTCCCATGATGTCATTACTCTCCTTCTCTTTACTTCAGGTGAGCTGAGGATCAGTCACCAGCCGAATCCGATAATCAACCCCAGAATCAACAAGGAGGCGTCAGCTCACACACAGCAAAGAACCCGCTGAAGCCAGTCTGTTACAAAACATTCTCATCTGCTTTCATCACCTGAATTGCGCTCGTCACACAAAAACCTCGGATGCATTTCGTTCACTCATACCGCAAGTCATATTAAAAAACAGAAATATGATATCAAACCCAAGAGAGTGTGGGTTGTACAACTCTCCCTTGGATGAGGTTTCCTCCAAAGTGAAGCAAGCGGACTGACTGATGAATAAAATCTAAAGACTGTAAGTCAGCCTTGGCGTCAGCTATGGAGTGTGGATGAAGGCTGACGAGTCTAAGATTTTCATCTCATCTCTATTTTTATAATACTAATTAAGACTCCAGAAATATTGCATAAGGGACCTAGATTTAATTTAATATCCACCTATTCTTGGGATGATTAATTCATCGCCTTGCAAAGGCTTTAGGTCTTACGTTAAAAATAATGAATAGCAGGCAAACTATATGCACAGTCTACAAACAATTAAGCAACACTCCCACTTGTGAGGAAGTACATTAGCATCAGCTTCGCGGTTATATAATAACACGACTAAAGTTTCGCAAGAACAGTCAGCAAGTGGCGCATTCATTGGCTATATCTGAGGAAATGAAAGCCGGGACAAAACATCTAGAAGATGAATATGCAGTAGTCTTGGTTGATATATAGTGTTCAGATCCACAGGGCGGGGGGTTGTCTTGTGCTGTCAGTCAGCATCTGATACAGCCCATTTTGGCTAATTTATCAGTTCCCAGTGGGTTAAAGTCACACACAGTCATACCGCCCACTCTGGATTAAAATTAAACTGCACCAGGAGTAGTGCACATGTCTGTACAAATCCACCAGGACAGGGCAGATGACGTGTGATACTGACCTACATATCCCCTCAAATCAGATCTGGGGGGTCCTTTTAGGAGAGCCTGTAACCCCCCCCCCCCCGTTTCAGAGAGAAATGCCCCCGTGCTGCCTGACAACATGAGTCTGCAGTGCAGTTGATCCCAGACTCAGGAGACATGGTGGTCGATCCAGAATTTTAGGCCCAGCACTTTATGTCATGGGCTCAAATCCCATCTGTGGCAAAAGAAAAAATCTCCAAAACCCTTAGCAAAGACAACTGTTATCACCCCCCCCAAATGCTCCAGGGGTGCCAAATAAATGGCGGACACGGTGCCTGGGTCACAAGCAAGCTTCTCTCTCAACTGTGTATCTCAAAGGAGAGCTGGATGAAATATGCAGAAGTCTTGTTTAAAAAAAGAAAGAAAGGGCGAAACCCTAAGGACAGGGTCCTTACTGAACCCCTCTGCGTGTAATCACGATGATACACGGACCCATGGTGGCAGTGAGGCATGTGCAGTGAGGCATGCCTGCCACCGCAGTGGGGCAGACGATACCCCACACTGCATGGCGATAGCGCATCATAACGCCAGGAATCCAAACAGGAGAGGCAGCACACCTTAAAGATCTCCGCTCAAACACCCCCCCCCAACATGCAGATTGCCAGTCTGAGTCACTGGGTTTAGTAGAACACGTCTCTGGACCTTGCAGTCAGCCAAGGTTAACTGCTCCTACAAGAATAATTGTGAGTTGCTTTCCAGTGCTTCCAAAGAACTTTTTGATAAAAAATACAATCATTCTGGAAACACACACTAGCTGTAATAGTGGAAAACCTCTGCTCAGTACCTGATAGGTCACTGATCCTGCACAAAATTACAAATGAGCCCGAAACCCTCACACGGCACCGCAGGGATCACCAGTAAGGATTTATTTCCTGAAAGCAGGTGAGACTCCAGGTCGATACTGTGTTTCTTTTTTCTTTAACTGGATGGCTGCTTTACAACAGAGGACACAGCCTTAGATTCGGGAATCACAGTGCCGTGCTGGTGTTGATTCACCAGCGGTCATCGCTGCTATTCTGCTGTTAGGCCAAATGAGGATTGAGACATCAAACCGTTTTGTACAAACGTGCGGCGAGGTGATTTTCGGCAACCATGTCGGCCTCAAGACCATGTGGGTCCAGGCTGTCGTCGTCCCTGTGAAACACTGACACCCGACTGCTGCTTTTACGTAGTGACACTCAGCTCTCATTCAGACTTACACCATCAGCACCTGGTCAAAGCATGTGAAAAAGCCACATGGAAAGTTATATATTCATAGAAGTAAAAATGTTTGTACTACTTAGGAAACTGTGGTTAATTCTGTATTACTTAAAAATACCCTGCATAAATTAGATGTTACCTTGGCATCATCTACTAATTCAACAAAAATAAATAAAGTAGGTTAATATATACGCTTATCTGTCATGATGGGGCTATTGCGCATGGTGTAAGGAGAGAAGCACAGTGGAGCGCAGTCATGGCAGAGTCCAAAATCATTAAACCTCTGGCTCCGATTAACAATATTTACAGTGTGGTCATGATTTGTGATGGTGTCATTTTTAAAAGTGAAATAATGTGTGCAAGTAACACAAATCATTTTCTGGCATGAAAAATGTACTGAAAGTTAAAAAGTGTAAAGAAAAAAGTATCAAAGAAAAGTTGAATATTTTGATTAACACATCGTGGGTTTGTGTGCGGTTTTGTGGGTTAGGGCTCTGCCTGTGATCAGAAGGTCATTAGTTCAATTCCCATGGTAGGTAGAATTATTTTGGCCCCTAACCCCAATTGCCCCAGGGACTGGCCGGCTCTGCTTTGTTAATCGGACACTACTTTGGGTAAAAGCTTTTACTAAATAAATGTAACTTTATTTTCAATCGATCCTTTACTATTGAATCATTTTGATTTTCTACCCGCCCTCTTCCCTCTTGTATGAGGTATAGGATTCAGGGATTTGAAAGGTACCCAAAGACCCATATGACATACATGATCTCAGACCTAGATTTTGGTTTCCTTAAAACGTAACCCCATTTTTCTGCCTTAAATATTCCATTCCTGGAAAATGTCACTTGAATTCAAACAAGTCTGCTGATGAAAGTACAGACTGGCCATGGAAAGTCCTGTAGGGTTGTCATGACAACCTACCTGGATACAACCACAGGCCGCACACACATGCATACATACCACTAAAGAGAACACATACACAGAACTATAAAGGTTTTAGACTATTTTGCCTATAAAAACCAAATCAAGTTACATATTTTAGGTGGAAACATCAGAAGAGCCATTGTTCAACCCTTCAGTTCCATTGTACACTAGTTTCCCAAATTACTGTAATACAGCAACACTCAAATATTTCAACAAAAATAAAAAACACCACCTACGTTCTGCAAAACCGGGATCTTGGTGGTTAGCGCTGTTGCCTCATACCTCAAGGGGCTGTGGATTCGAATTCTGCCACCTCACCTCTCTCTAGTTTGACGAACGTTCTTCCCACAGACCTAAGACATGTGTTTAGGGTAAGTGGTGTCTCTGCACCGCTCATGTAGTGTGCATGTACGCTGCAAAGAGTGGCAACCTGCCCTGGGTGTATGGGATACAGCAGGTTCCAGGCAGACCAGGGTACATTCCACAAAATCATCACTACTGATATACACAACACTGAGTGTCACGTAACGTACACTAAAAAGCACAACGTAGCATGAAAAGCACATTTAAAATCGATTTAGGTTTAAGGTTTATATTTAAAAACAACAAATCAATGATGATTTATTTACCGTTTGCACGAGTATGAGTACGGGTTCATTGGAACTCTTCTTTTCACATACCCGTCTTGACATACACATGGTTGAGAGCAAAGCTTGAGGTCCGGGCATTTATCCAGTACCCTATACTGTCAGAAAAGTACCAATTGGTACCTTTGAGGGCACAATTACTGAACACTGGGACTGTACCCTCAAGTGTCTGTCAACTGTACCCTAGATATAACTAAATGTACTTCTTAAGGTAGAGAAATGGACTCTGATGAACATTTTTGCACCACTAGGGTACATTATTGTTGTTTGAACCATGTGGAGCAAACTTGCACCAGAGCGGTACCCTTTTTTCTGACCTTGCAGGGCGGCTGAAGTCCTTGCTCAAAGCACCGACAGAGATGCGATGATTCTGCAGAGGCTTGAACCAGCAACATTCTGGTCATAGGCCAAACCCATTGAGCCACACACTGCCCCCAATTCCCATGAAACACCATGGGTATGTAACATACACAATCTGGATCAATAGGTTTGAGAGATCTGGGTACAACTGTAGATGTATAAAGGATGTCAGAATTCTTGACAGAAATGGTCAGATTTTGTTAATTATACTTGGGCACTAAGTAATATTTTTCCCCCTCTTTAAAAGAATTTATTTTATTATACTGCAAAAATCTTTAGGAAGATTGTTACTGTGGTAAATTTAATGTCCATTTGAACCAATAACCTAAGGGTTCCAAGCCCTTTACCCCTTATGCTAGTTACTGAAAATAATGATGAAAGGAAAATAAAGAAAATGGTGAGAAAAATTAGATAAATGGTAAGGACAGATTTTGGCTCCCATGTTTAGTGCTTTATATATTTCAGGACTGAGGAATGTTGATCTGATAAGCGTTTAAGTACAAGCTGACCTAGCGATCCATTGTACAAACCTTAACATTTTTTTCAAACAATATCAATGTTTTTTCTGACTCATATTAAATTGGTGTGTCCCAGGGGGTAGTCAGATGACTTTAAATCAGGACTTTTTTGTGTATATATATATACAGGAGTTTATATTTTCTTTCCTCCCACTGTCCTCTGACTTTTTTCCACACTCATTTTTAATGTTGTTGTGGGAACATTGGCGTGCGTCAAAGAGCGAACCACGTGACACAGAGATCGCCAAAGGACCCAAGCCTCTGTTTCAGGGTGCAGTTGGGCGTGGGTTACTACAATAAATAAACACACAAACAAATCTCCGCATACCATATAATATTGCCATTTTGGTGGAGACGAAACAAACATAATGCTTAAGTGTACTGACACAAGAGGATCCGGTCCAGGTACAGTGATACACATGCTACAATACAAGCCGTTTACCACAGTAAGGAACGGGTAAAATGAATTATAGCAAACAAAATGTATATATTATATGATATATTAAATTATGCTACATCTGCTTTCGGTGATGTTACCCTTAATTTACAGTTTGTATTGTTGTTTCTGAATCATTATCAAGCGCCTTGGGGTGCTCTTCCTCGCACAGAAGTGAGCTGGATTCATTCGACATCTTCACATGTGACAGTGACAGTCAGCACATCAGCCACGCTCATATGGCGGATGTGAAGTTAAATGGGACGCTGGCGGCTGCGCCCATCAGCACCGCGCCATGTACATGGACTTCGCGCCTTGAAAGAAGGAGCTCCAGCGAAATTCACACCAAGTACAATACAATAGCTCTTTAAAGCCCTACACAACAAACTCCCCTGAAGTACAATCGACAGGAATGTCTTTCAACATGTGTTTAACATGAAACACTGAAATGATTTAGATTTGGATCTATCACTCCCTGCTTATTTCTGTTTTATTTTGACGGTTATATTTTGGCTTTGTAAGCTTTGCTGTGGGGGCGGGGATTATATTGTTATTTTTGGAGCAGAGTGTGAAGGATTCCGTCTTAAATTTAATTTTAGAAATTTCTCTCTCCATAGACAAAGTTAGTTAAAGCGTTCCATGATTTTTCATTTGTATTGTAAAGAAAAAAGAAAAGGAAAAAATTGTAAGTCCATATAACGTATTTCATTTGTAATTTGTAATAATGGTTCTTGATTACAGGTTTAAATAAGACAATTAAGTCAGATTCTAATGGCGACATATTTAGGAAGAATGATGTCTGCTATGCATCATTCAGGCTAAGTTCAACAGTTCGGGAAACAGGAAAACACACGTATCCGTCTGTAGTGATGTTAATGTTTTAAATTTTTCCTGCTTTGATCCCCCATCTGGTTTGTTGTATTACATTAATTTGTAAAGCAGAAATAACAGTAACAATTAAAAAAATCAGTTTCAGATCCGAAATATAAAAGCATTAAATTATAACTTTTAACAAAGGCATTTTCTATGGTCCCATTCCAAGTCTGATTCGAACAAGGTAAAACCGAAGAGTTCATTAAGTAGCAACAGCTCAGTTTTGTGTTTCAGCTATTTGCGAATTCAACATGACATTTGCAGAACATATAAAACGAAGTTACAACCTATACGTGATAGTACGCTACATCTACACCATACCCCTGAAATCTCTACTAAAATTTTTACTAAAACAAAAATATAACACCATAGACTAAAGTATGTCACATTCGACGGGACACATATATTGAAAGACCCCTTGAGTCTTTTACGTCTGTGTTTCCCATCGTAAAGGAGCTGTGCAAGTTCTAGTGAATCGAAATGAGATCAGATGCTGAATTTGCTATTGACGCACTGCAATGATATTGTTGTGAGACTTTCAGCCCAAAGAAAGGGGTGACGCGGAATTTGCAGCATAAGCATTACGTTCTCGGCCGGGGCACTTGTACACCGCGATAACCCGTCTGTCAATGCCCGTAATGAAGCGTCACTTTGGGGGCGAACGGCAACGTGATCCCGCTGACATAACGAGGCAGTGTCAGTGTACATAACGGCTTTCCCATTATACACGGGATTTTAATAATTTAGTAGACCCAGTACTGAACACGCACCCAGTGACACCAGAAACTAAAAAAACTGGTTTGGTTCAAAATACTATTTCATGATTTATCATTATTAATGGAACGTAATTTTTAAAAAATCTTGCCCAGCAGAGTGATAAAATGCATTGCAAGGCGCGATTATTTTTTAACGACTAACTAATTGATCCTTCTCACTTACTACCCAAAGCGCTCTTTAATCCGATTACTTGTTCGCTTGGTTTCGCACATGCATTTAACACGTCCTTTGTATAGCGCGTTTCTGTAGGCGTCCTTGCTTAAATACTCAATGTACACTAGTCCTTATTGTACCGACAACCATCTCAACAATCGGAAGTATAGTTTCCATAGCAGTTCGCTTTTCCACAGTCCATAATAGCACATTTTCCATGTTTGTCCAGCACTTTGGCTCCAGGCATGGACTGAATTGAATAAATTGACCTTCTCTTTATGAACACAGGCATAAGTTTTCTCCCCCGATGAACAGTCGATTCCTTACTAGCGAATGCCAGGCACAATACTGACCTTGTATCACAATACAGACCAACTACTTCAACATTACCAGCGGATACATTTGTTTAAACTACGCGTGCACGTTCCCACTGCTTGCCGTATGAAAAAGCGTGTACCTTTTTGCCGAAGATTTCTTCAATTTCCAGAAAATATCTTTAGAATCCTTTCCTGTTTGGTTTCTTTCTTTTTGTCTTCTGGAAGAGGATCCTGTTAAAGCCCACAGCTGGCGTTCTCAACCTTTACATTGCAAACAAGCAAACTGGAAACGCTCTCCTCGGCAGTTAGGCTCCGGGTTGCTGTTATCTCATATAGGGAAAGAACAGGGATTCCCGATAAGGGCGAGAATCGCAACCGGACTTTGCATCATTGTAGAGCATCATTTATTAAATCAGGCCGGGAATCCCGGTTTCTCTTATGCATGCTAGGGTCAAAAAACACAAGAGAGCAAGATTCCTGGTTTTACCATATAACCAGCGTCAGGGAAGCGAATTTGTTAATGGCGTTAATGTAGACCAAGCATGCCCACACGCTGGAAATTGAAATCCAGCGCACCACAGCGGAAATCACGCTGCACTTAACATGGGGAGGGAATTAATGGGAATGTCTGACAGAGATGGAAATCGTGATTCTCTTAAGATCGTTTAACTAAAAGAATCAGAATCGTTAACTGATTATAGTTCACTTCCGACACCAATACCTAGAATATTTTTTACTTTTATGCACTTAAATTATGTGTATATCTGTACATAATTAAAATTTTATATTCGTGATAACATATTTTGCCTGCCATTGTGAATTACGATTCATTTCAAATTATATTAGCCATACTGACTCTTTCAGATGTCCTTACACCATTACACCAGTAGATGGCGGAAGAGTGGCTACTGGTTGTGAACGGCGTGATCCACTTCGAGGATCCAAGAGGATCACGTTCGTGAACTGAGCGAATCAGTGCAGTGACAGGGATGTTTTTCTGCAGTTGAAAGACCGAAAGGTTAATAATAATAATAATAATAATGATGATGCAATGTTCATGGCTATGTCTTTCACAATACGAATTGGGCGCAATATTATGAAATCGTTTTATCAAAACCATGTCCTTCTGCTCTGTTCTCTGTCGTAAGTTATTTAAAATTGAATGCAATGAATACATATTAAACTGGATTGTTAAATGTTTACCACTACTGCATTGATGAATAACAGAACCGGCATTGGGGATGATCGACTGAATGTGAAACATAGCGAAGTGCGCATTCCGTAAATCTGATTCATCCGTTCATCTGTTTCAGATTAAACATCTATTAAAGATTAAAGAAGTGGTACGTGTGATATGAAGGATGTGGGGTTGTTATCTGGGGAATCGAGTTGAATATGTGCATTAAGGACCTCCCCCCCCCCACACACACACACACACACACATACACTAACACATCAACCACAGAAATGACTGGGCGGACACGCTGTTACGGTGCCGCTTACAGAGCAATCGGTGGGTGTCGACTTCGGCAAAAGTAAGAAAAAAAACGCTAGACAGACTCATGTCGTGACGTAACTTGAAATCACCAACAGTGACAACAGTGATAATGAGATTAGCCTTGCTCTGACAGACGCTTGCCCAGAACACGCCCACATTAAAGAAAATACAGATTTATAAACCCAAGAGAGATGGAACATGTTAAACAACGTTAGGACCAAAACTGTTCACGATTTAGGTCATGTGTTATCCCTGGAGTACCATTCAAATATTTTACCATTTTTGGTTTGATTTCACACCAGTTTTCATGCTCTTTACAAATCAGAAATATAGGCCTATCATTTAGATTTCATGTTCATTTACATAATAAATACACTTTACATAAGCTTTAAGAAGAAGTGCATCCAGTTCTTAAAAACCATCTTAAGATCACAGTTTAAATCTTGAATGAAACCAGAAGGCCTTTCAATATTGTTATTTGACTTAAGTATTTCATTAATCATAAAACAAACTGTAAATTTGTCTGTTCAGGGACTCCACACTGCCTGACCTTTACAAGTCATTATCCCTTTTGAAAGATTTGTAAAGCATTCACTTCAGTAATGTATTACTATTACATGACAAAGTGCTTGGTTGTTGGATTTGTGATGCGTGAAACTGTAACTGAAAACTCCTTCAGCTTGGGTGTGTGGATGATGAGTACACTGGGAAGCAAATTCTGACGTGTTGAAAATGCGGCTCCTTAATCACCTCGGCTTTTGTTCACGATAATATTAAACTCTGATAAGTCATCACTTCATCATCTGCATTTCAAGATATCAACACATACACAGCTGAAGAAAAAAATATGAGCAAGACCGCTATGCTTTTAGACAAATCTGCATTTTTAAATCCTGGTTTAATCCTGGTTCTGCTGGCAGAAGGCTACACTGAGCAACATGTTGCTTCCAGGTTCAAAATTTCTAAGACAGCAGTACGCAAGAAAAAGGTAAAGCGGGAGACACTGGAAACGACCAGAAACCGGCCAAGTAAAAGGCGGAAGCGACTTTCTCATAACAGAGATGACCGTTAACTTATCAGACAGTTTGTCATGAATTATAGGATGATATGAAATGACCTTCAAAAGAAATGGGAGACATTAAGTGTAGGTCTGAAGTGCACTGCTGGGGCTGATAACTGAGATCATTTTTGTCACTATAATTGTGATATTTAATTTTCATGTAATTTCATCTCTATCGCTGGTAAAATAGGATGCATTCTGCAATACTCGGGGGGATATCACAAAGGAGCGAGAGCAGCAAGCCTTCTACCGTATGGAGATAAGATATCCTTGAATTTTAAGTCGATATGTAAGCAGTTTGTATGTCTAGCAGGTTCACTATCAACACTGAGGGGGCCTCAGGATCACATCAGCACGGAGACGCTGCATTATTATGCACAATATCTTACTCCTTATGCGAGGAACTTCAATCCCAAGTGACTTATTTAACTTACAACACAACAATTCGCTGATATGCATAGCTGAGGATTTTACTGAAGAAATTGGCCAGGAAACGGCTCAGCATATCAAATCCCCTGGGCTGCGTAGCGAAACGGATGCAGGGTTCAGTCCAGCCTTTGTCACCTTTAACTAAAAAAAGCTGCTCACCGAAACTAGCACATTTGAATTATTAAATATTTTTTGATGGTTTGTCTATTATAGGTAGAGAGGTCATTAACAGTAACTGGGGAATTATATAAATGGAAAATACCTAATTAAAACCATTGTCAATCTCCTATCAATTATCAAATAAATCTTTTGAGGTTAAATCTTGTGTGATTTTTTTTTGAGATAATATAATCATCTCAGATATAGAATGTTATTTATATCACAGGTCTGTGTAAAAGCAAGCTGGGCCGTGACCAAAGGTGTGGGGGG
>JAABNX020000119.1:4083346-4111495 GCA_015163995.2 Mormyrus lacerda | reverse complement strand
CCGTGACCAAAGGTGACCCCCCCCCCCCCCCCCAATTCAGGAGTGACGTAGGTGCTTCTCCACACAGCTACAGTAACACACTCACTTGGAAAACAAAGGCTGATATTGTGATGTTTCCACTGACTACTAGAAATACTACTAGAATACTCTTACATTCCTGGAAAGAACTTTGATTTTGAGACAGTTCCATGACTATTGATAGGCTGGTCAAGTCAGTATGGCTTTGCCTGGAGATCAGCCCTCCCAGCTGCTATCCAGGTATCCGAATAGCTTAATTTTTAGCTAGGCACTTTGTTAAAGGGTACATTATGCTAATTAAGGACTCATAAGGTGCAAAACTGTCAGGATTTTGAGCAGAAAATACGGAGAAAGACTGCCGATCCCGTGTAGCGTGGATGGTAAACCAGACGCAGAGTTTACACGAAAAGGTAGGATAACCACGCGATTGTTCTAAAACACTCTTTAAATAAAGACTAGGGATTCCCAGCAGAATCCGCGTTCTAAACGCACACACAGTCAGAGAGTTACAACCAAAGACTGGAGTACTCACAGTACTGGCGATGGAGGTATAAAGGGCTTGGGTCATTTCGCAATGACGGAGCGGCAAGTGAATGAAATGTTCTTCTATTTATCTTCCGGGCGATCGCCTACTTTCGGGTCCTCATGGTGATCGCCTGACCGGTGTGCGTGACAGTACCCCCCCCTCCAGGACTGGCACCAGACGGCCCTGGCTGGGAGGATACCCGAACACGGAAACCCGAACCAAGGAAGGGTCAAGGATGAACTGGGCCAGGACCCACGAGCATTCCTCGGGGCCGTAACCTTCCCAATCAACAAGGTACTGAGTACCCCGGCCCCGAGGACGCGTATCGAGAATCTGATGCACAGTGTAAGTGGGACCACCGTCAATGATACCGGGTGGAGGGGGGGCGGGCTGAACCATAGGGGAAGTGACTAAAGGCTTGAGCTGGGAAATGTGAAAAACTGGATGAACCTGGAGAGGATTAAGTCGGTGGGTGATGTGGTATGGTCCAATGAAACAAGGGGTGAGTTTCCGTGAGTTGGTGCGGAGGCGAAGATTCTGAGTGGAGAAGCAAACCTTATCACCTATACGGAACAAACGTCCCGGTGGATGCCGACGGTGATGTTGAGCAGTATAACAACGATTAGCCTTTTGGATGGCTGAATGGGCTTGTGTCCAGAGCTGTCGGGGTCGGCGGACCAACTGTTAGGCCAATGGTACATCAACCTCTGGCTCTTGATAGTCAAACATCTGAAGTTGGAAACCATTGCATACCTCAAATGGACTGAGATCAATGGCAGAAGACGTGTGAAGGTTATGGGAAAGTTCAACCCAAATGAGGTAGCGTGCCCAGGAGCGCTGCCTATCTGCAACAAAGCATCTAAGGTAGCGCTCCAGTTGTTGGTTGGTTCGCTCCGTCTGACCGTTAGTTTGTGGGTGATAGCCAGAAGACAGACTGCAAGTAGAGTTGATCAGACGGCAGAAGGCCTTCCAGAACCTGGCAGTGAACTGAGGCCCTCTGTCCGAGATGATGTCCCTGGGGAGCCTGTGCAAGCGGACTACATGCTCTAAAATCAATTCAGCTGTGGTTTTGGCTGATGGGAGTCCGGCCAGGGCAACCAAGTGCACAGCCTTGGAGAAGCGATCAACGATGGTGAAAATCGCATTTCGCTGTCTTAGCTTCTGGGGGTCCATGACCACACCCTAGTCCATGACAAAGCCCAGGAACGTGGTGGAGCACTGGTGGAAAGCGTATTTCTCCAACTTACAGTACAGTTGATGGGCAAGCAATCTCCTGAGGACCGCCCTGACATGTTGGATGTGCTCTTCCAAAGTGTAAGAGCACCAGATATGGCATCCAGGGCGGTGTTGGTGCGGGGAAGTGGGTGACAGTTCTTAACGGTGATATTGTTGAGCCACCGATAGTCAATGCAGGGCAGGGTCATGTAATATTTGCATGCAAATTAACTAGCCTCATCCTGGTTTTTGGGTTCGAAAGGCAGGGCATGGATTTCCATTGGGTTTTAAGGGCAATCAGATTTGAGTCAACCAACCAGTTGAGTACTCTGCGACTATGATTCTTTATACTCAACTGGTTGGTTGAAACAAAATCTTGGTCTGGATTTGTACTCTCTGGTCCTGAACTCTCCCCCACTGCTGTATATAAACTGTGCCCATGACATCTGGGGTGTTTGACTGGTAATCATTGTAATATTAAATTTAGCAAGTTTGGAGTTTTTCAAAGTCGTTACTTTTGCTTTCCAGTTCAGATAAACAGTTCACATGTCGTTGAGCTGGTCCGCCAGTAGGGAATCTGAGGTGGAGGCTTGTCAAAAGATGTAGCTCAAGCACTGTCACATTTATGTGGAAAGACAACTGGTTCCTCCGAAGTACAAGAGTATGACCGACAGTTCTTTAACTAAGTGTAAATGGCAAACACATTGTTCAGATGAATTTTAGCCATTAAAATATAATTTCCCTGGAAAATGCATTTCCACCGTTCCCATAGTCTTTTAGATCTACTGCCTCAGAGAGATAGAATTTTATAGAATAGAACAGTGATACTTTATTGATCCCCAGGGGAAATTGTGTTTTCATATATCTCATCTTGGGCACACATCTCCATGACACACATATACAGGTAAGAGCAGGCTTTGGGGTCACAGCACAGGGTTAACCAGTGTGTTGCCCCCATGGAGCAATTAGGAGTCAAGGAGCTTGCTCAGGGGCCCAAGAGAAGCATCAGTCCGTTGGCCATGGATTTGAACTGGAAACCTTCCGGTCTCAGGCAAAAGAAGGTGAAGTTTTCAATCCACAATTTTCACGCCTCAGTTACATGTCAAACGCTACAATATTTCTACTGTGCAAAAATGTGCTTGATAAACAGTGCTGACTTTAAAATGTTTCTGTCTGGGGATTTTTTGGTAGTTGAATGCATGTAAGAGGTTTATTGGTCAAGAGTCAGAATGTTTCATGTAATTTCATTAATATTCAGCTCAGTCTTTGCAGAGGTTAAGGTTTCCTCCAGACAGCCCTGGTAAATCATGCAGTATAACGATGAGCTGTTCAGGGGGACGGCTGACTCACCCTGCTCTGGACTTCCTGAGAAAGACACCAGGTCAAATAAGCCTCATTTAGCAAGCATTTACTCAGAGGATGGACGCACAGGTGAAATTTTATGCTTTATCGAAGATGGCAAATAAAAAAAAAAAACAAATCAGAGCAGGTCGATTCCAAACTTTCAAAGCCATAAACGTTTTCCCATAGTTTCCTCCACAGGCTCAGAAAGATGCCCGAGGACAGTTTAATTCGTGACTTGAACCATATTCCACACATCGGAAAATGAACCCTGCATTTAAACCTTTCACAAAGTGGGCCTCATTATTTCAGTCTTTCTGCTATCTGCTTGGATTTCATAATCAGCAGATCAGCTTGTTTTGGCAGTGCTAACGATAGCTTCGATCCCTCATCTATAACGATCTACGACAGCCTATGTTGACGACTCCTGTTTCCTGGGATGTTCTGCGGATGAGCAGAGTGGGCCTCTGTGCTGGAGAGTGGCCTCTTGTCATAAATCCGTCTCCTGGATAGCCTCTAACCCCCCCACCATCTCGGTGGAGTTACGATGACAGATTATGGGAGCCCTGGGGAGCCTTCGCTCAACTAATCGCTCATTTCTGCCCCCCCCCCTTTGAGAGCACTGGGGTGGGGGAGCAGTTGATCCATAGGATGATGGGATGATGCCCTGGAAACAACAGCTTACAGTAGCAAAGAGATGCACGCTGCTCTGTGAACTTCCCCAGTGCCCCAACACAGACAGACCAGTACACTGAGTGGAAGGGTCACATGGACAGTATTTATTTATGGTGCACAACAAACCATGATTTCTCTTTGTTTGTACATACAGAGATTAAATCTATAAATAAAACAAATAAATTGTTTAAAGTTAAACAACAGTGTTTTTATACTTATCCTGATGCTTTGGTATGCAGCACTTAAAACAAACGTTGTGTTACTTCAAGTATAACTGAAAGTTATCATCATTCTATGAGGTTTACTATGACGCTGCGGATGGGGTGTGATGTGAGCAGCATCTCCACTCGGTCTCCCGGCTGCTCATTTGTGCTGCTCCTTCTCCGCGAGCCGCTTGGCTTTGTTCTGTAGGTAGCGTGCTTTCCCTTCTTCGGAGCGTTTCTGTTCCTCCTCATTTTCAAGCTGTTAAAAAGGGGAGAAAAAGATGAAAAAATGGTGATGATGTCATCATTCCAGGGGGTCTCAACCCAGCAGTCCCATTACCATTTTTTTGGGGGGGGTGGGGTGGGATGGTCCTGGGGCATAAGCAGAATTTGAGGTCATAACTGCCTTGAGTGTCTGCTTGGGGGCTGTCATGAAGGCATCAAGCATCCCATCTTTTGTTTACGTAAAGATATGATTATGACAGTGATGACGTCACCACGGATATCTCAGAAATGAAAGCGTCACAAACAAATATCTCATAAACGAGCACAAACGACAAACAGGTTTGGTTAAAATCTGTAACACATGGGTTGGACAACTTTACACAGGTGTTCACCATCAGCTCACTTGATTAATTAACTTCTAAATAAATAAGATAATTAACTTGATGAGGTATTTATTAGTCAAACATGCTATGCTAGTGGTTGAGTCAACACATACATAGATATATTGGATGGTTACTGGGAATACTGGGGTAAAGTTAGGAAATGTTTTTAAATGGGTAAAGTGACACCCTTTGTTGGGCATAAAATCAAGTTTAATCACAACAAGATCATTTGTACATAATTTTCTATGCCTGCTTAAGACTTTTGCGTAGTACTGTATCAATCACCGAATCACATCAAATTAGTTTCTTTAAGATGTCTAGCCATGGCTCAGAACGATTCACCCTGCTCTGCTCCCTCTCTGACCAGGTTGTTCGCTTTGCTTTCCTCCTGATCTCCTCACACGTCACAGTACAAGCACAAGGAAAAAAAAAAACACAGGACACAAGCACTACTGTGTCTGCAGGCAGCACGTACACCATCCGGCCTCCTGCATCTGCTAGGCCAGCCACCAATCTGGGGGAGGGCACCTACAAAGGGGATCAGTGGAAGCCTTGTGATCATGATGGGGGGGGGGGCTGGCCAATGATTTCTCTCAGATCAGTAGCGTGACGAAGGACACCTGGGGGATGGGAGGCTAGAAATCGGACTCGTGGATTTTCTAGGGATTTAGAAATCAGAGAGGAGGACATTTCATCTCTCTGAAAGGCAAGAAGACACGATTTCGGCAGAAAGACAGCAGGCCAAGCATTGCTGCCCGCAGTCGAGGGGGATCTTGTGACAGTTTGGGATGGCAGTTCTGGTGGTTCAGCGCTCATTAACCTGTCAGGCTGACCCTGGACCTTCCCCTTCATCCGTTTACATCTGTTCACATGACTTGATGCAGTAACGTAAAAATGTATCAATAGCCTGATCTGCTTCTGAAATTCCCAATGCTTGTTTAGGTGCTGTATGGCGGAGGAGCCGATGGCAGTATAGCTGTTTGAAGGCTGAAGGGCTCTGGGGAGGTGCCCTGACTGGTGTGGTGCCACAGCACCAGCCAGGGCATGACCAAATAGCACCGCCCACAGAACATGTCATCGAAACCAGGACCGTCACGCTGCCGGCTCATCGACCGTATCTCTAGTGCCACGAATATTTAATGAGCAGAAGTAGAGACAACAGACATCGGACTAGGCCAGTCCCGTTTGTTGCATTATAGGAAAATGTGGAGGTTCATGGGGAGAAAAATGCTATTAAACCATAATCCATTTACAAGTACTGATCATATTTCAATAATCCATTCTGTACCCCACCCCCAAAAGCAAATCTTACAGGGCACACTGACACACTGAAACACCATAATTAGAAAACCATTAGCACCAAAACCTTTTTCCTGAAATGTAAGCAATTAAATGTTAGAGACTTTAGAAACTGTCCTTTTATGTGGTCAGCTACAAAGGCCATGTCATCTGAAAGAACTTCAGAACAACTTATAAAATGACCGAGGTTCTCTTTTGAATATATCTGGTCGGACTTTTCAATTTCTGGACATTTTCATAAACTACAAAGAAAAATGTTACTGCTATAATTACTTGGCACATGTCACAATTAGAGACATTTAGTGACAGAAGACAAGCAGCACGTATAATACAAAGAAGATCTGAATGTAAAAGATGTATGAAAAAAAATAACCGACGAGTTCACATTCATCGCTGTGATGTGATTTTATCTGTCAAATTGCTTTAATAAAAGAATAAGAGATAATGTGCTGGTATTGGCCTATGGCTGATTTCTAAAGATATTAAAGGTAATAACAGATGTGGAGGAATACAAAGGAATACCAAAGCAATACGTCAAACCCAAACTGCTGCAATTTAACCCAGATTAAAAACAAAGCTAATCAAACATGACATAAAAAAAACGTCTCTCTATGCACTGCAGTGGATTTCCTCTAAAATAAATAAATATTCCAAAAATAAGTTATTGACCCATTTTCCATACCTGCTTATCCTATTCAGGGTCGCGGGGGGCCCTCAGCCTGTCCTGGAAGCTATGGGCACAAGGCAGGGAACAGCCCAGGATGGGGCGCCAACCAATCGCAGGGCACAATCACACCTACAGACATCTTGGCACCTCCAAGTAACCTCAGCATGTTTATGGACTGAGGAGAAAAACCAGTGAACCCAGAGGAAACCCTGTGATGATACGGGGAGAACGTGCAAACTCCACGCACATGGAGTCACGGCGGAGACTCGAACACTAATCAAACCGTGCAAAAAAAAACAAACTATATATTTTCAATTTTTCTACAACCGTCACATTCACACTCCCTGTTTACTACAGTTAAACTTATAAAATCACCAACTGATCCTCCACTAACCCCCAGTCTGTGAAATTTGCGTACGGCATAAACCGGCGTGTGGGCATCAAAATACTGGGAACTGCGACTCTAAAAGACATTTTGACCCAGAAGTTCCTGCCAGCAGGGGACCCATACAATCTTACCAGTACCCTTTCAAAAATATTAAATCTAATTACAACAGGCCAAGAAATCGAATGGCAGCTGAAGACAGAACGGCCTGAGGTGGGGTATGCCCCGGGGAGCAGGCTCTGGCTGCTACTCCACAGATTTTCACCCATAGTAGATCCAGCTCCAAATCAAAGATATTTCACTTGAACAGATTTACATATTATTGCAAAAGAGGGTAAATTTTATAGTTATTAGTGTTAGCTACTGAGGCCCGTTTGTAGAACATGTATCATCACCACACAGGCATAACCAGCAGCTGAAGACATTCTATAATCCCATGTGGAAAATTCCCAAACATGTACCAGAGACCACAATCAGTCACTGCTTAATCCTCAGTCAGGTCTCACACTATCAAAGGTTTAATATTATTCAGGTTTTCTGCTTGTGATTGCGGATAAATGCTTCTGGGAGTTTTACGTACGCATAAGTGTTCTGAGGGCAGAAGGGACAATGACTGGTTCAGAGAGATAACCAATCAGATTATAGAGGAGGTGGGTCAAAGCAACTAGAGGAGGCAAGACCAAGACATCTGATTGGTCCCACCACATGCAGTTGCGTGGACCCACCTCCTCTGCAAACTGATTGGTTATCTCTCTGAACTCTGATCATTTTCCCGTCTGCCTTCAGAACATTTTTGTGGAAGTAAAACCCCCATGAGCTGGGTAAATGCCTGTGTATACACTGGTAGGTGTGTTTGGCTGGAGTCCTTGTTGAAATGCAAGTGTTTACAGGGCTGATGGTGAACTCCATTATCACACCTCAAATCGATTTAGGTGGTAGGGAGGTGGAACTGCGCTAATCTGAGTTAGGTGTGTAATTTACTGGCTCAGACTTGGGGTGGTGTTCGAAAACTTTGCTCATCGTGAATGTCGTTGGGGAGAGTTGAGACAGGAACGGCAGTTCCATCTGTCGGTGTTACGGTGAGGGGAAAAAAACATTTCACATTCAAAACGAACATCACATATCACGCTCCTAAACATTCGGCTGTTTTAGATACTCAGTTAGCTTTCAGAATCGGCAGTTGTAGAAACAACCCCAATTACAGCTAAAGGAATCTTCTGGGGTGATGGTCTTCTGTGTACCAGACCCCACAAACTTTCCCCCTTCACAGCCCGCATTGTGGCATCTGGTGTGGTAGAATACCACATAAAATCCATGACAAACAAAACCAGCCTTCTCTGACCTAATTATGTCACGGCACATGAAGGCACACTGCTCAACTGCTGACAATTTCAGCAGAAATGCACGAGCAGAAACGGTACGGCCTGTAAACAGAAATGAGAAGGTTGGGAATACATTCACCTGGAGGTCATTGTACCTCTGTCCCATTCAAACCCAAAGCTTCTGCCGCTGGTGCTGATTTCAGTATGACCTTCCAGACTAGATAACGAAAGATCTTACATTAGCTTAAAGCTCTGTGCAGCCAAAAAGCTTGGTAGAACTGAAAGCATGTCAAAACATTGTTGGGGGAGGGTGATTTTAAGTGGTCTGCCCTGAAACCCCCTCCCGTATCCATGTCAGCTCATAAAAGTGTGATGTTGCCACAGAACTGGAGAGTAGCAAGTTCAGATCTCTCAATTCTGAGTGTTTCACGCGCAGAAACTGTCCCTGCGTGTGTGCGGTACCCCACCACCCTCACACAATCTGAGGAAATGCCGTCCAGGTGTACTGGGGACAGAACAAAATGCTGTTAGCTAGTGAATCTGTTTGTGTGTCTACCTATGGTTGGGCCATCTAGTGTATATCCTCCCCAGGACTGAATTTAGGGGGTGGGGGGGAGCAGGGCTAAAGTCGGGGCCCTACCAGGAGCAAAAGAAACTGCTGTAACAACCAGAAAAAGAGCCCGGGGCCCCTATAAGCTGGCCCCCTGGGGCCCAGCTCCTGTTAGCACATGCCTCAGCCTGGCCTTGGCCCCCCTCCAGGCAGGGCTGCATCTCATTCCTGCAGAATTCCTGAACACCCAGTCATTGACCAAAGATTTGTTAAGTCTATTTTTGCAACGTCTTATTTTAACTGGTTATTCAAACATCACTGAAATTAATAAAAAATAAATGAGCTCAGCCGCTTTATAAAAGGGTGTGCAGACAACATAAAAAGCAGTGGACACCAAAAGCTTTTATAAAGGTTAAATAAAACATATGTTAAATAAACTACAACATTTCTTGAGATTCCACTGACTGCAGATCCTATTGGAATTTCTCCACTAAATACAGGACATGGAAAAAGTACAATTAATATGTGTTTTAATATGTGTAATTAGATCTCCTTTTCTGTTTAACCACCCATTTCCAATGTAATTTCAGTTTGTTTTTGTTTTACTAACCTAATCATTGAACATGGTGGCAATGCACGATGCTGCAATCATCACATGTGTAGGGTGTTGCCTTGTCATGAAGTTGTTTGATTGGCTAAAGACAGTATGCATCATTTGGGTGTATTTCATTGGCCGAAATTCTTTTTTCCCATGACAGACGATCAAAGTCCGGGGTGGTTCCATAAAATCTTGGACAGGTGGACCCCTATCACCAGGACAGACTGGACATCACTGAAACTCAGACTGAACAGCTGCATCGCTTGGACGGCTGGAAAGGTATACAAACATGGCTTCTGCTGTTCTGCCAACTTACTGCGTGTGAAAAGGAATCATCAGCTGAGACCTGTGCAGCTGATCCTGAAGTCAGAAAAACCACAAGAAATTTTAGAATTTTCCACAGTGCAGCCTCCTAGCACTTTTATAGTGATTTTAAAACCAGCACTCGTGCTCACTTTGCGAGTCTTTCTTTAAAACCATACCATACTCATTCACTACCATGACTTATACTCTTATACTTACTTTGATCCCCGCAATATAAAATATACATGACCGCACACGCACAAACACTCGTGCAAGCATACACACAATCCCACAGACACGGAGACAAGCGCACATGTCCAAATACGCCATCAGAAACGCACGCAACATCCCGCCTGCGTTTGGCGTTTAATCAGCAAAGTTCAGAGGCACTAAGAGCGTCCTGCAGAGGACATAATAATGTCTCTCCCCAAAGCCCTGAGGGCCTGTAGGCTCCTTAATTACCACCATCACATGGGGAGCACTTTGCTTATAACAGGGATGAAGGAGCAGCTGGCCAATAAGCCGGGCAATTACAGCATATTCCAGCATTGTTAATTAAGAGACATGCAGACAAATCCTCTGTCATTTCTGCTGAGAAAGATCAGCAGAATATACGGGAAATCGCTCGTTCAGGCACAGCTCAGAATTAACGAGAGCACTTAGAAGTTACTTCCAAAACCATCCACAGAACTCAAAACTGTAGACTTCAACATAATTACAGCACTGCATATTTTCTTAATTGGTAACGTACACTAAACTCACAGGAGCCCTACTGGGAACTGAAGGTTCAAAGCATATTTAAGTTTAAGCTTTTTTTCTCTTTTTTCCCAGAATTAAAAGCAGTATTTTTGCCAAAGGTATAATGTACCAGCACGAAAATTCCTTGTAGTTACATATCAAAGCCCAAGCAGAGGGTTAGCTGAATACTTAAAGTCGGGTATGCAGTACAGCCTCACTGGAACTTATGGATCCTGCTTATAGAAAACAGCACATTAGCAATAACAGCACATCAATTTTCTATTCAAGGTTTTAAAATTCCCAACAACTCACTGCAGTGTGAAAACGTGGCAGATTCGGAGGAGTACAGATCAACACAAAGAATTACTAAAAAAGCAGTCAATAAGATAAACACCGTAGTATGTAGTATGACAAACACCAGAAGCTAAATGATAGGATAACATCAAAGAAAGAGTGGTGCATCTAATAAAGATTCAGATTTTACAACTGTTTATTCTTTTTGTTCATCAGTTGTTAAGAAAATATACTGTCACCTTGTACAGTACTGCTAACCAGAAAAGCAGCTAAACTATAATTCTTAGTACTTTCCAACACATCTAATCTAAATGCAGTGCTTAATAATCACTGTACTCTCTAAAAGAATGTCTTCTCACGCTATTTAGGTCATAAGCAGTTGGGCTGTTACATATATATTCTGCTTAGTTATGAAGCAAATAATTGCAAAGATGAACCTATAAAATCAAATCAAAACTGCTGTTTGCTAAGCAAAGCCCCGAAGACATCCAGCAGATACACACATTAAGCCAGCATCTTGTGTAATGTACTGGCCAGACTCCAAGGATCTGGGCGCTCACTAAATGTCTTAGGAAACCGTGAATTGTCCAGAGCATCAGACTGGTCAGTAATGGGAGAACTTGCTCACCGTTTTCCATGACGTGCTGCCTGGATTAACCAGTTGCTAAATGGTGTGGAGCATCGGGATTGGACAGCTGATCCCATCAGATGTCGTGCTAGGGGAGCTATACGCCACAGATAGCGGCGGACAGGATATCGGTGTCGGTGAAATCGATGATGAGACGAAGAGCAGGACCGACACGCAAAATGGGGTGGGTTTGTATTACTTACAATAATGTGTAGCCCCCAGCTATACGCATTTGTGCCGAGAGAGATATCAAAAGAAGAGACTGAGGCGGAGGTATGTGACACTGAAAATGATCCGTTTTCCCATTTTCTAAACACAGGGAGCAGCTGAGGGAAGACAGACATCTTCGGCGACAAGAGGACGGCCACTTCTCCACGTTCGTCCCTCATGATCTCAAAGAAGAGCTCACCATCATTCTCGCCATAGACCTAGCCAGATGACCAGGAGGATGCGGCGATCCAGGCCCGTTACCATGGTAACCAGCCCCAGCCTGTAACTAAGTTTCTGTTACAGCCATGAGAAGGGTTCCCAAAATTCCACAGGGTTCGTCATCATCAGGTAGGTCACAGATTCTCCTGGGGCTGCTATTATGTGACACATATACATTATATAAGACTCCTCCCACTGGAAGATAACACACGAAAAAATAATAAACAAATAAATAAACCGCATCGCCCAAGACAGTCGAGTTCCAGGCTGATCCTCTTTGATGGAACAGCAAAGCCACAGCCGTCTGAAGGGAAGGTACAGAGCTGAAGCTGCTGAAATTACATGATTTGGGGTCACTGTGATGAAATGATGCAGTCAGACATTGAACAACCAGGTAAACTTTCTGCACTGAGTCACAAACTCTGCCGTCTGTGAAAAACCACCCGATAAACGGTCCACATTAATGTACCAGGCGCTCACTTGCAGGCCCAAATGTCGGTGCTCATCTTTATATCAAAACTGTTTTGTCCTCCAGGTGACGTGTGACCTTGACATCATTTTTCCATATCAGAGAGTGAGCAGGACTCTGTCTCAACATGTCCAGACATGTTACAGCCTGTAAACTCTGGCAAACCAGGCTTACAGTTACTTTACACCCTTCGCTAAAGGTGTAAAAATGTTCAGAGATAGAAATAAAACCATTTCCCTAAATCACTCGGAAATATGCCCATAAATTCTTGATAAGGAGGTATATACCATCAATATAGCCAAAAAATGACATCACTGAAAAACTATAGGTGAGCACAAAATTCTGAGCACATTTCTTAAATCAGCATTAAAAAGTACATAAATCATCCCTTAGCTATTGCGTGAAAAAGTCTTTGTTGACCAGTGTTATGTCAACAAAGTAAAAAATCGCACCGTAATTATAACAAAACTGGCCTTTCCACAAAAACCTTATGTGATGTGAAAATTTTGAAGTCATTTCGGTAATCAGCATAACATTCTATCTGGCACACCAAAAATGATAAAGGAAACAAACTTTTTTCTTTCAGTCATTACTCAAGAACAAAATGGATGAACTTTTACTACTTATCCAAACCCAGCTGGATTTTAAGGGATGTTCTTCCTCCTGCCTCACTGAGAGCTTGCTGGACCCAACAGCTCCAGACTCAACTGTAACCCCGGGAATCTCATTCTTCAAAGCTGACAGGCCAGCAAAACTTTATCTAAGATCGCACTGAGGCAGCAGACGTAGGATTCGGACAAAGAATTCCACGCAAAAAATTGCTGACCGTTTTACCCGCGTAGAAAGTTCACTTCTGTTGTTCTCATCAGCGTTAACATTCTGCAACAGTCAAATGTGCAGTCAGCGATTTGTGAGTGTACGTGACACATTTCTGCCACTGAAAAATCTAATCTGGATTCTGTCATCATAGTTTTCAGAGATTTCAGTCATGCTTCTTTGTTGACTGCCTAATTATGAATAACAAGTGGCTTACTGCAGCCCAGACAACAAAACGCCGCACCTCTGCTGAACAGTATTCCCAGAGGTCTAGCAGGTGCCCCCCCTACAAACCACTCATTAGCTCCAGCCCGGCCATGTTCCATGCTCCGTATTCCTGTCATATAAGGAGAAGCGTAAAACCTGCAAATGGTGCGGCACATGCAGAGGGACTGTTCTAACACCAGCAGAGACCTCAGCTATGTACGAGAGGAGTGCGGGTCTTGTTTTCCAAATTGTCTTTCTGACGATTGGCTTCTGGCCACCTCGGTAATCTCTCTGATTGAAAGTTGGGCTTTCGGCCTGGGGCTCAGGACAGGGTGTCATGAGGACTTTGTTCTGGGCTTGGGAATTAGGCATGATGGACCTGGCTATACAACAGGCCTCAGGGACCCCCAGACAGTTTATATTTATTCTCCCCCCCAACCTCCCAAGGCAAGAACTGAGTTGAGAAGTACTGCTTTAGAAAACAGGAGTGCAGAGGCTGACCAGAGAGCAGCATTACTAGTTAACAAGCTGACACTGGATGAAAAACCTCTTGTATCAGGGTCAAATTCGCTGAAAACACTACCTTGCGAGCATTTTTCAAAGTGTATAGCCAGTTCATTAGTTGCGGGGTGGGATGGTGATGACACAATATTGTCACATCTGAAATTCTCCAGTTACCAATTCAGTTCCACTGTCATTAATCAAGTGCTCAGAGACGCGTGTTGGTGAAATGAACTCTCGCAGTGTGTCGCGGCGTGAGCGGCAGCATGGAACTCATTTAAATCACCTCTGGCCACTTCCAATGTCCTTCCGCTACTACATGGAAAATGCCCATAAAAGGTCTTGCTAAGTCCAAATACATTCTGTGCCAGCAAAGTACAGGTCGGGCCCAAGGATGAAGAGGTGCACATTTAGTCATCATAATAAACATAATAAACTAGGAGCTGTTCTGTCTGCTGGTCTGTGACGTGCCACCAGGCAAAGTTTCTGACCTATGCCTTCATTTTGACGGTAAGATGGCTAGTCTAGAGCTCCTATAGCACTTCACATCTCAGCTTGGGTTATCAATCTGCGTCGCCACGTGATACAGTCATTGCGGAGTTAATTCATTATGAGAGACCAAACTAGGATTTCTGCTGTTCAGTTCAGTCATTCACCGTTACTATATAAACCTGACGTGGTGTGAGGTGTCTTTCATTTTGAGCTACCTCCGCCGTAAGAGGGAGACTGCCAGCTTGCTTCAGCAAAAACATGAGGATTGGCCTCTTTGGTGACCTTCCAAGGCAGCTTGGCAGCTATAACAAAATCATGTGACCTTTTGTATTCAGTTTCATGCCTGTCGCTCCCTAAGGAGCAGCGCCCATCTATGCATGTGTGTTGCTGTCGTGAGGAGAATGTCTTTCCGTGGTTTAAAGACGGACACAAAGGTTGATGGTCTCCAATGAGGGGAACCTCCTTCTCGTGCATGTAATAGAGCGAGAAACAAAGGCAACTGGCCGTTCACTTCCATCTGCCATGATGTGTGACATAATGACTCCAGCTCCGTATGGTGAAGCACTGCATGCATGCAGCAGCAGCTGAGGGTTGTAATGCGTGAGCACTGTGTCTGAAGTCACCATCTCCACTGCTTCCAAAAATGCACTTTCACACTCTCTAGCTAACTCGCATTTCCTTCCTGCCTGCAGAAGGTTAGGCGAGGGATGGAGGACAGTTTGGAAGGAATTTATTATGATAACATAAACAAAAAAGACCTTAACTGTGATACATCTCTCAGCATGCAAAACAGATTGTATTTTCTCGTGTACATCAGTAGTCTGACCTAAGTATATGGTGCTGGGTCTGAAGAACTCACACTGGTTATGGTGAACTTACCCTAAAGCCTACTGGCCTCTTCAGTGCTTTGTTGAGATCCTGGACCATTGGCGACAACGTCAGCAAAATAACACTGCATTCCAGGGCAACCTACCAGCACTGGATCCATGGCTCTCTGCCAAAGCCCTGGCGCCAAGGCCATGCAGAAAACAAGCCAATAAAATAGTTATAGACCTTTGTGGGTGTTAATAGTACGAAACACCTTGGAATCTTCCATCTCCATCTAAAGATATGCATCTCCTAAAACAGTGCTGGCAGGCTGGAGAAAATACTGACAGTCTTGGTTATTTATTACTGCTCTGTCTTCAGTACTGGGTTAATGGTCACTTTAAAATCATGGAGTCTAACACCACCGTTCTTCTTCAGCCTAGTTTATACTTCATTTTTCCACATGTGCTTTAATGTGCTTTCGGGCTGCAGACGGTCGTACACGTGGCAGATATTATTCATAATACATTTGACTGCGGATGGTCGCGGTTGTGCATGCATACAGCAGTGATATTCCACCAGACCAGGAAAGGGCAGATGTACATACACAAATACAAGCAGTGTAGCAAAACAGGTAAACAGTTTTAAAGTTAATTCTCAAGGCTTGAACGGTATTATAAGGCCTGACACAGTATTTTGAAATCCTTAGGACAAAATTAGTCAGGACCCCGATCTCTCCTATCTACTCCGTGAATTTTATCGGCAAGATTACAAAATAACGGAATTGTGCTGCTTTTTAAAATACCATGTACCTCGGTAAAGTGCCTGGACAGTGTGAAAAATTAGATATTACGCTCATATTGCTGCCCACCATAACTAGCGCTGATCTGGGAAATTCCATGTTGTCACCTACTGCAAATACTTAATCAATTGTCTTGCACATGCGTGGTTGATGCACACGGATGAGGAAGGTTTCCACTAGACATAAACATCTGGGCTGTAAGCGCACCAACAGCAGTTGTCTGCAGCCAGCCCCTGATGACGAAATATACGTCATGTCCCCTCGTTCTCAACCAAAAGAGCACGCGGAACCATGAAGTATGAATTAACCTTTAGTCAGAGGCACTGCTGGTGCTGCCAATGGTCTCCAGTTGCCATGATCCTGTTCACTGTCTACTTTTTCTCAAGCGGCTTAAGGAACTGCTTATAACTACCATACCCTTGGTGTATTTGTGTGCCAAGTCCCTCTGAAGATGTCAGACACATCATCTAGAACTGTTTGTAGATTCGTCTCTATTGACACCACAGTGGCATAATTGTATTTGCCTTACCCAATCATGACCTCACAGTAGTGGTCCCCCTGATCTGACAACATGCAAGTCCATCAAATTCAACACTGCAACACCTAGGGGGTGATCTTATCTTTAGTTTTGTACTTTTGGAACTATCTACCAACCTCAATTTTTCATCACTGAAATGCTACTCCAAACTAATGCTACTCTGGGACTTGACTGAGACCGTGGAAGCTGAATCAGGCATCCTAACAGCTTTGCCATCCATAACGGGAGTGCACTATATTGCTTGTCTGCTGTAGGTATTTACTGATAGATTGTACATTTCTAGATTGCTGATCTCCATCTCATCATGGAATTTTTCATTCACAACATGCACATCAGCATTTTTCTTCACATTTCGATCATCTATCCCCCCCCCAGAGGGGAAATAAATAAACTGTTCACAGGGAAAAACCACAGTACAGCTTCTTGGAAAAAAAAACCTCTGTTATAGTTTTGCAGTATAGTGCCACAAATGATGCTTTTCCACTGGCTAGCAGGAACCAAGCTGTGCTAGAGCTGTACTGTGAAGAGAGACTAGTTCCAGTGTGGTTCCAGCTCAATTTGGTTTTCCACTGCAGAAAGGTTAGCTTGTTAAACCATTGCTGGGTTTGGAGGATGACAGTGACATAACATTATACACCGCTGCCTGACAAGTCACATAGCCAGAGTCGGCCAGCAGACTGCGATCAGGCTAGCTGGCATGGATCTGACATGGGGCCACAATGTAACACAATCAGCAGGTCTGGGATAGGCTGCTTCGGGACAGAAGACTGGCCAGTTGGTACAATATAGTGCTCTCCTGCCAAATGCCACTGCTCCACCAACAGGAGGATTAAACAGCGGATAACAAGTACATGCAAATGACCTTCTGGATGTAGACACATGATTGGCTGAGTTGCCACCCAGTGCTTTCTGTTAGTTAGCATAACTGACATTAGCGTGCAATCTTCCTATTCCAGAATCATTAAGCCTTTCACCCTCGTGACAATAACAATAAGAATAACAATATCATCAAAACCAGATGATGCAATTTTTAAAAACTCTAATTTTGTATTTATATATTTATTTCAAGGCATAATTTTAACAGAAACTTTTTATTTTCATTTCTCATTTCCCATTTTGCACATTAGGTGGGTCTGCTTCCCTTTTTTAAGATAAAACATGCATTTTCTTTCTTTTAATCATTCTTCACTACTACACTTACATATTAAAAGATGTCTGCCAAAAAACTAGTTTTACTCGAGATAAACTTATCTCTCTGTTTTGAAAAACAGTGGCTGCTTGTTGGGTATTGGCCTTTTTCGCAAATTTTACACAATTTCACGGTTCCTTGTCTTGGAACGCTGCTCTCAACACTGAAATAATTAACGTCGCCAAGGAGCATCAAAGGGTTCCTGAAATTGGCAGCATTGGAAAAGAAACACAAAACATCCTTTTTAAATATCAGACCGGAGGCCACAGCACAGTGGTCTCGTACTTTAAGGGATTGAATCCCAGACCTCTGTGTGTGTGGAGGTTTCATGTTCTCCACGTGTGTGTTGATCATGTTCTCCACGTGTGTGTTGATTCATGTTCTCTACGTGTGTGTTGATTCACGTTCTCCACATGTCTGTTGATTCATGTTCTCCATGTGTGTTGATTTTGTTGGGGTTACACTGGTTTCTAACCAAAGACATGTGTTTAAGTGAACTGGTGTCTCTCTAAAATCCCAGATGTCCCCCACCCTGTGCCCACCATTTTCCTGTGTTGGACTAACTGCTATGGAAATGGGTGGATGCAAAATGCATAATAATGCAGGAAAGAGCCACATAACACCTATGGACTGAAATATAATATCATAAATTTTGTTTGCATCACTTATTAGTGGTGGTGGCCCAACATGGTCTGCACGTGCTAAATACTGAAGCTCTTAACGGTTTTGCTAAAGTTTGTCGCCTTATATTCTGGCAACCAATAGGGTGCTAGCTAAATGCTAAATAAGTTCTGTAACAGGACCAAGACCTATGAGCAGGACGTGCAGGGCCCCTGATGAGGATTGACCTCCACTGACATAGGGAGCACAATACCTGCAGTGACTGCATGTAGTCAACAAAACGCCCTAAAACTAGGGTATATAAAAATGTTAAAAGGTCAGTTTTTCAAAGGTCAGACTGCATTTACAGATCTATCGATGCGAATGATATGGACGATGCTAAATAAAAGCGGAATTTATGGTAGGTGACAGTATTTACTGCCTGATAGTTAGGGCTGGAAATTAAGCGTGCCATTTGCCTGAGGTGAGTAATTTAGACCAAGTGTGAATTCAAAAAAACTGAGCACTAGCCTACTGGCTAGTAAAAAAAAAAAACATACATTGAACTAGCCCAGTCGGCTATTAGCTATAATTCTTAAGTTCCACCCCTGTCGACAGTCATATTATATGACAACTAAACAAGGGAATAAGCTGAGAGGTATGACTTTTGAGATAACAGAAAAATTGATGTGATAGAGTTAAGTAAAATCCTAATATTTAGCCATTGTGCGAAGGTGTAAAGCACCGGAAAAAGGCAGCACCCTCAAAGAGTAACAGTGTTTCAGTCCAGAGAAACAGATGGTAGATTTAACGGCAATGGTAATGATTCTGGCAAAATTCCAGGGTGATGTGTAGTCCCTGACGACAGCTTCCGGAATGCTTCAGTTTAGAGGTAGCCTACGTGGGGCTGGACGCGTACAAAAATGAGCACAGGTGAGAGGTTAACGCGGGCAGCACACTCCAGCAACGTCGGAGACCCCTGTCAAACGCAGAAGCCTATAAAAATAAACTCCCTCTTTCCTACGCTGAGGGTTGCTATAGCAACCCAACTTGTTCCGTGAGTGAAGGGACCCAGCTGAACACTCGCCGGGGCAAAATCCTCAGCTGTCACTCTGCGGCGGCGCACGTTCTCCGACCCGCTGTGCCGTAAAGCCCGTCGTTAGGCTCCGCCGTGTGGCAAGGACACACAGGTATACACTGTGTCTCTGTGTCTCCTCCCCCACCAGTGCAGCTATGCACGTTGTGTATAGGAGTCATGTCCAACTGGCCAGACACGCACACATGCACACACACACACTGCAGGCCCTGGCAGCCAATCACGGCCCCTTCCCTAGACTTCCAGCTAAAATTGGCCCTGCTAAAAATAGACACGAGTATTTTTTTTCCCCGAAGATAGCATCACCTTAAGTCAAATTAGAGTTGCGCTTGCCCCGGTCGATATATGCTATTTATACAGTGGAGCATGTTATTTCTGGCCACAGAATTACCAAAGCTGAGGACGGGGAAAACCAAAGGCTGTAGATGCGATTTTTTAAAATGCTATGTTTATATACAGGAACCCTGAGCATATGCTACATTACAATCATATTTATATTTATGGTGCTTTAATTACTCTCCACCCAAATTGCCAATAGCTTAGTTTAATTTATGCAGAGCATGTTACATAGCTGAAATGCAATGTAAAATTTTTAAGGCTATGCTGAGGTATATAAATATGTATGTATGTATGTATCTATCTATCTTTGGTCATTTTGGATATAGTAAATTCCCATTTTCACATCTATTTCTTCAGTTTGAACTGTGCTAATCACATTGTCACCTCATTTGGAGGGTAACACCATAGCAACCCAGCTGCCCTTCTGTTGCTGGCGCAACTCAAGGGCTAACATGTTTCATCCATCCAGCTTTCCTCATAAATTTTTTTACTGTGCTAGTTGTTAATAAACTACTAGCCATTGAAAATGATTTTACAGCATTTTTACTGTGCTTTGTTCCTGCCAGGAAGTCCGGGACCATAAACTGAGAAGTAAACAAATGTGGGTTAAAATGTGGTTTTTCGTTTCCGAATAGTGAAATTTTGTTACCAAGAGCTACTTTCACATCAGCGATTGGCAGACGGAACCAAAAGCAGTCCGATGCCATTGTGCTTCCTAGTAGTAATACAGTGACGACTGGGTTGCTATTTTCCGCCGTGTTTGTCTGGAATGTGACATCAGCACGCTGGCAGCAGGCCTGTTTGGGCATCACTCTGTGGCAACCACCCAATTATCCACAGATGGGCCTTTGAAGCACGTTTTTTAAATGCAATCACATGCGAAAAACTACGGTACTGCAGGTCTTCTTTATAGCCATTTCCTAGTCTGAAGTTTTTTTTAAAAAAAGTTTATTGTTTCTTTGCTAACTGAAATGTTTTAGTTTTTAAGACAAGGATTTGTCAGGTGCAGTAGCTGTCTAGGACAGTTTTCAGTAACAATGATCAAGGTGAAGTCACGGGCTTTGGGGGCCTCAAAGTATAGATACAGAAAATAATATAAAATTTAACAATAGCTTACAATTCTCACATAAATTGTTCTGCCTGAAGCAAATCGCTTTCTTAAATTAATGCAGGGTGCAGTATAACCTTGGGCTTCAGACCACTATACATCAGGCAGTAGATCTGGATTGACAAAGTCCAAATGAGACAGGGATTAATTAGGCTGGTTCAGCTGTCAGCTAATTCAATTCATAGAAACAAAATACTTCAGAAGTATTTAACTTCTCATTACTGAGCTTAACTGAACAATTAGTGAAATAAATTATAGTGTTCCTTATTTTTTTTAATGAAATGAATCAATGAATCATTTTTAAAGATTGTAATTACACAAAATCTTGAAGAAATGTAGTAATTGATATGTTTTCCTTGTTATATAAATTGGGATTTAAGGCCAGAAGCATATATGTATCTAATTTTTTATTATTTGGTAATCAATAAATAACTCAATTAATATGACAGACATAATTAATTTTAAGGGACAATTTCAATCTGAGGTACCTTTTCCAGAATTATAGGCATTCATGCAAATTTGACAGAATATGTTTTTAAATGTAGCAATCTTCAGGTATGACTTTATAATAATTTACACACTGTAATTCATTCAATCAGCAAGTCAGTTAAGATTCATTAAGAAAGTGTTCGGCTGGACTGAGAACCACCAGATACAGTGGGTCACCTGCACTCAGGTCAGGAAACTCTGAGCCAGATGGCATTATTGGTAAAGATCTTAAAGGATCCTAATATCGATCGCTTATTAGCAATTTGTTTTGGGGGCAAATAAGAGTGTATCCTCCCACAGTTCTCAGGGCCTACCTTCAGTGGGGGAACAGGAAGAGGCTTGCCCTCCTTATCCAAGGAGATGTAGGTGAAAAAGGCGGTGACAGCGCGGTAATTCCCCTTGTCTGCCTCCACCAGGTTGTCGGCATCCACAAACACCTCAATTTCCATGGACTTGTTACTGGTGAAGGTCATCCTACCAGAGACGGTCAAAATGCAGCCTGGAGACAGAAGACATAAGGATTCCATGTCAGCCTTTCACAATCTGTTCATCAGCCAGGGATGCAGGTTGGTTACAGTCATATCAGGCAGCTTTCAGTGCTGGATTCCCGCCAGGACGTCAACATGGTTGATTGCCGCAGAGGAATAATCTGCAGCTTGCAATGGAATCTCACCATCTATGCCCCGGGATGTGCTCCAACCCCAACATCATCAAACGTCTCTTACGCTACAGTCACACACCAGAGCTCTAACATCAGCGGCTTGCCTTGCCGTCACTGCTGCTTTAAGAGTGATGCAGGCCCCCAAAGCCTGGGGTCAATCATGGCCCCATAACTTGTCCTTGACAGACAGGTCCTCCTTCATAGCGACTTTCTGATTAACTTGTGCTTCGGCTCGCAGCTGCAGCGTCAGCACTCTCCTTTTCTCTTTGTAGAAGCCCCTGAGGGTTTGAATAGTATTTCAGATGCACGTCATGTCAGCCCAGGGTGCCTTTATTGGGATGGGTGGCACAAAGCGGGCCTCTGGTGCATCATGGGAAGGCAAAGACTTTCATAATGGATGGATACATATGATGGAGAAAAGCTGTATTGATCCAGCTGGATTTCCTTGATTGATGTACACAAGGATACAACCTGCACTTTGAATTGCCTTGTGTCTGAAAGGGACTATTTAAATAAACTTACCTTGCTTTGCCTGTTTCTAATTGTCAGAAATTTTACAGACCTTTTATCTCCTATAACAGTAAAGCTGTCAACTTGTGATTGGAACTGGGTTATCACTCTTTGTATTGTTCTAATTAATACATTTTTACTGTTTTGCATTAGCGGTGAAATTTTTTATTTTAGCTCAATTTCTGGCAACCCATCTAGTTGTATCAGTGACTGGCATCACTGTTCAGCATTAGAGACAATTTTGTGGCCTTTGTGCGACAGGTCATGTACCAAAGGGTCTGTGCCAGGACAAGATGTGCACACAATGTTGGGCTTTTTGTTACTGATATTGCACAGACCCAGCTCAAAGGATGTGAGGTTTGACTGTCACAAGCACTATTGTTACATTTACTGCATCCCTCAGTAAAAGTTTGCTCTTCTGTTTTGTCACTGAGCTGCTGTTGTGGAATGCAGGCATGACATAATCCCACAGAGTTCAAAAGAGCCCTGTTCTGGTTCTAAACCAGGACGATTATCCCTGAAGATCCATTTCTACCTTCCTTTTCTCATAATAGTGCCTTGTTTGATTGCCATGGCAACAGCATGACTTATCGATTAGTTAGTTTGCTTGTTTGGGAACGCTTGAGCTTGCTTGAGGTAGGTACTTGGGGTCGGCGTTTGTCGCCAGTCACTGCCCTGTTGCTCTGCTCCTGGGTCTGTGATAACATACAGGCCACAAGCAGGACCAATTCAAAGTCCTGCTTCACATGGCGGGATTGTGATTCCCAGTAAATCACAATAAATTAACTTCCCAGCCCAGGTTTCGAAAAGGGTGCCGCTGCTTCGCCCTCAAGAAAGGTTTTAACCCAAATTAATGCCATTATATAAATGGTTAAAATGATTATGTAAGTGGTTTTGAAGAAAAACATCTGCTAGATAAAAAAAATGTTGTCAGAGGATTTTAAAAGCACATGTCTGCAATAAAAAAAATCTTGAAATAATTTGCAACATCATTCCCTTGCTTTTAAAATAATTGCTTTCACCCTCATATGTTTCATACAGCTGACAGTTAGTTTAACCAAGTTCATATCAGTTTCCTTGACTGTGACTTCCATGCAAAGTTGATACTTCATATAGGACCATTATCTATTCCCACTTGTCCTAAGATCACAGGGATGAGGAGCCCATCACACAACCTAGGACAGGGAACCAACACATTGCAGTGTACATACATTTGGACATTTGGAAAGCAGAGCATCCAAAACAAACCCCACGCCAATACTGGGAGAACATGCAAACTCCACACATTAAGAGCTGGGGGCAGAGACTCAAACCTATGCAAAGCACGGCACCAATGTGTCACCCACAAATGGCCACTCCATTCAGGAAATTTACAGTATCTCATTCTGGGACTTTCCTGGAGTGGCATTCTGGAGCCCACATCCCAACCGGTACGCTACCGGCTGCCAAATCCATGCCAGCGACTTCCCGCTGCGCCAGGTGTGGAAGCCAGTTCATCGGGCGTGACGGATGGGGGTGCTGGAGACGTTTTCCGATGGGCGTCTCTGGTTAATAGCTGACTGCAAACAGCTGACAGGCGACAACAACAAAACCAGCAAGGCCAGGAAGCCGCTCATGCAGCACCTACTACACCCCAGGTTCATTATGACATTATGGCAGAAATGCCATTCACTCACATAAAGGGCATAGCAATTATAAAAGATCATACTCTATTGTACCTATATTACTTTTTTGTTTGCTAAGCACATTAGTTTATAGTGATGGTCACTCTGTGCATGAAAGCTGGTAATATAACCTCAAAGGTAACATCAGAATACCACCACAGGAAAAACACACCGCAGATACTCAGGCAGTTTGGCTCTGGCCATCCAATCGGGCCATTTGGAATTTCAACCAGAACAGGTCATGTCTTCTGTAATATTTGTCATTTATTACTCATCCTGCACTTTCATTGAGGTGTCTGTATTTTTACTGATTTATGCAGATAAACAGAAGCATCATCCTTCCATACCAGGGCTCCTTCTGAGCTGCCACAACACCCTGTTACCTCCTCAACTCAGAGTCTTTAACCTCTTGGCGAAGCACGCTGGGTGTTTGAAGTTGCAAGTTAATGCCCGTCTGGTGAAGATTACGATGTCGTCCTGATTGTAATAATATGACGAATTTATGTTTTACAGGCTCCTGTGTGTGAAAAAACCTCAGTGGTGGCAACGTAAAATTTTACAGTGGCTTTTTGGTTGCGTAGATGTTTGCTATATGCTAATATATGTAAATAACAAACAATATATTCAGGAACCCAGTACTGCACTAGATCTGTGAATTCATATGTGCAAATTCTGAAAAAATATGTGAAACGTATGAACATCGAGATAATCTGGAGACAGAACTGGGCATAGATGGTTTGGAGTTATGGAGATAGAATTATTATAAAGAAACAGGATAGTTTCAAGTATTACAAGTATTAATTCGTTCATAATACACCAGCAGCAATTAAAAAATAGGTTGAAAATTTCAGCAGCCTTGTGTGGACACTTACACTGATTAACATTTAATAGGGTTGTCTGAGGACATGCTGATAGAAAAATACGGCAATGTGGAAAAATCACCTCGCACAGCATGACCATGTGGCCACAAAACCCAATGATTTCATTATAACATTACCACTGAAGGGCACGATGAATGGCGTGACCTCAGGATTGAGATTCTGAGTCACATCAAAGGAGGGGCATTACACCAATTTTCATCATGAGTGCCACAATGCAGAGGAGTCCTGAATTATCTCAGCTATATTTGTGGCACTTGGTGAGCACTGCTGGAGGCCTGGAGTGCAGCTCAGAGCAAGATACACCATGCTGAAGCGAGATACACCATCCCTGCCTAACACTGAAATCGAACCTGACGGTTCTTCGGCAGGAAATCAAATCAAACCTCTTCGGCACCAAGATCAAAGAGCTGGACCCCACAAAAGAGCACGTATAAAGTGGGAGGGTAGAAATGGACATAAATTTAGTGAGGAAGCCATTAGGAACTGAGTGAAATAATTTATTTGCCTGAAGGATCCTCTTATACAGGAACAAGAGACAGGGGTGAGTGAGCTGAGTGGCTGTCATTGTCCACGTTGATTAATTCCATCTGCTCATTCCTGATCTCCCCCCATTATAACCACTCCGCTTTTATTTTGACACCCCAGACCCCGCATTTATATTAACACCCCAGACCCGGCTTTTATTTTGACACCCACCCTTAATGGAGGACTCGAATCTCCATGCTGCTGGGAGCTTATATGCTAGTAACAGCACACAAAAGAAGTCGCACTTTGCTTCAGTGCAATTTTATTACAAGTCTGCACACAAGGCAGAGGCATTTCAGCGTGTCACATTTTCAGCGTGTCGCCTTGTACACACTTTGAAAAATGCACATTGCTGTGGGATAACCAATGACCAACAGGTGTGATGCCCATCACCAGGGCATCACCAGATCACACCCCCAAAAAACATTTACATGTTAGGCTTTTTGATGTAGCACTCCCTCCCTTAATAAAATTCTGATCGGTTCTGAATTTCCCTGGTCACATGGTTCTTTCCATCAAGGGGAAGGGACTTTAGCTTACGACTTGATGCTTGATCCAATAATAGATATTTCGCTGAAGCAATTCTGGTTAAGAAGCTTTCTATAGAGGTGAGACGCAGGGCCCTCGAAAGGGATCTGAGTGGGTCTTGGTCTAGCACTGATGACCTTAACAGGTAAATCGCGGTGTAGCTTTTTTCACAGCGCTGGAGAGTAAGGGGATGTAAGGCGATGGCCATGAAGACACAGCAGGGGATTGTGGGGGATATTCATTTATGAGATTTTTTTACATGTTTACTGTTCAAAACCAAGTTTATGCAAAAGTTAAATTGTTAGCGGTTATAATGCTGTATAATACTGTTTAGATTATGCAACCAATTGTTAGTGCAGGAAGTCTGTTACACTCTGAAATGCAGGCAAACCCAGTAACCTTCTCAGCATTCAACATGTTCATCTTGTAAACTTGTAACATGTTTTGTTGTCTTTTGGGATAAATTGGCCTCTTTTTAAAAGTAAAACAATGGGCTGGTTCTTCTGTTTAATAAGGCTGGCTGTCAGAATTAGAGATTTGTGTGGCAAAAAGGAGCACTTAAAAAACAACACAGATATCCTGTTTATTGCACAGATGCTATCTGTTGTCGAGGTTACTTTTATGGCAAGATGATTTATTCCAAAACAAAGCAAAACAATTCTCTTAATTCTCACAAGACAGTCTCTTAAATGTGAGAACGGTTCTGCATGAGTTCCTCGCAGATTAGCAAGCACACGATCGTTGCACCACAACTGCCCTATGAAAGGAGATGTATGTTTCCTAGCTAGTCACTTGTGGCAGTGTGTACAAACTTAGGACAATACTGACTGTACGCATCATGTCTGTGGGAGGCATCATGTCTGGGAGATGGAAATAAAAATTGTCCAATTGCACTAAATTCCACCTTCCACAAGCAGCCTAGCACCTATGTCCAGCAAATGTTCTCTCTTGCCTATGTCACAGTTGCTGAAAATTTGTTGGCCAAAGTGGACTGATGCAAATCAATGTCAGCCTTGCTAAAAAAAAATTCTGGGTTCTTTTTTCTATTTAAATCAGTTTTTTCCATTTAATAATGTCTTGTACCACTCCTTGGAGGATTTGGTGTACGCACAGTTCCAAAAGCAAAGAACAAATGATTTAGAACAGAAGCATCTAAGACATGAGAGAAAGGAGAAGAGTCAGTGGATCGTTTCCACAAATAATGAATCTTATCTGATAACATTTTAAAATAAGCATGGAAAATAGGGATTCCTCAGTAATTTGCCACAGAATATTCGAGGAAATTAGGTGCTAATTGTCTTCCAGGTTTGACAACAACAGTAAAACATGGAAGTGCTGTGAGTCCAAGGCGCGTTGTGGGCAAACGGGTCCATCTAGAAAGGCGAATCGTTAACTTTAGCCCAAATTATGCAGACAGATCGTAAAGTACAAGGTCACCGCGGATCAATGAGCAATTTACATGTCTAGCATCTCTCCTTGTTAGTTTGTTCCCTGAGGAAGAAACAGAAACATTCAGCCCCTGACATCCAGGCTCGTGCATAAGAACTAAAAGGCAAAGCGGCAGCATCACCCTTATGGGAGTCTGACTTATATAAGGCAGGAAAATGGCCGAACCCTCGCTGAACATGCTCCTGCGCGTGTGCTCATCCCGTCGAGAAAACAGCTGGGCAAGACAGTTAATAAAAACTGAGCCATTTCCTCACCACAACAGCATTTTAAGGATAAAAATGCCACAGCCATGGAAAATAGCTCGGGGTTATTTATTTCATTGATTCTTTCCATACTGCGCTAATGAAAATGATTTCCTCATACGAGGAGAACATGCAGTGGAGTCAAACTATAAGGATTCATGAAGGAATGCTAATTTCAAGAGGCCCCTCCTGGCAGTTTAAACATTTGTTTTATGTTTTTTTCTTGCTTTGAGGTTTTTTTTTCCATTCAGCAGAGTTGGATATTTCTTGGCAAAATGACACTGGCAGAGACGACCAAGCCTATATTAACATCAAGGGTTTTAGTTCTTTGGGGCAGGACAGGGTTTAGCCTAACGGAGGTCGTATGATTGCTTGTATATTTGGAGGGAAACGGTCCGATAAGGATCGCTCGTCATCATGGCCTCTCGTGGGGGGGG
>JAABNX020000119.1:4063956-4083336 GCA_015163995.2 Mormyrus lacerda | reverse complement strand
CCCCCCCCCCCCCCCCTTCATGCCGGAAACTCTGAGAGTCGCCAAGAGACGGATCACGTGGGTATAAATAAGCAAGAGGCCCAGAATATCCATCATATAAACACACTGAGCTTGTAGTCCCCTGACTCACCAATTAATGTGGCACAGAGAGACTTCTGGACCTGCGCCCTGCAAGCCCATGGGACACACTTTCCATTTGTAGACCCCAGCTCTCCAAGAACAAGGGTCCTCTGACACAACGGGCAGGTTTTCCATTTTAACATAACCTTGGGACTCCCATCGAAAAACCAGACTTAATAAATCCCAGCAAAAAGCTGCTACTTTATATCAGAATTCATTTATACTGTATATGCAAATACTCTTTCATAGTTCCTGTATAAAGAAGACATGTAGTCCATTAAAATCTATGACAAATTCTTGCTAAGAAGCCTGTCAAGATCATCACAGAACAGGACTGTTGATTTGGGGACATGTTCCTACCAATAATGTGGGAGTACCATGTGTTGTGGGGGGCGGGGGGGTTCGGAACTGATATGGTCCCTATCTGTGTTGAAACCAAACAGTCTGAGGGCCTGTAATCCAGGCTGATAGAATCATAAACATCATCATTCAAGATGATGGAGCGTTTTATTTGATGGTGGAAAAAACTAACTAGGTTTTGTTTGGTTTTTTAGCTTCCCAACCTTTTGCACATCTTGTGTCCCGAGGTCTGTCTCACCTTTCTTGATCTTGCGGTGAAAGTTGATGGCGTCCACCGAGGCCGTGACAATGTTGGTCTTGCAATGCCGGGCCGCCACAATGCCGGCGACCTCGTCCATCAGCTTCATCGTCACCCCTGGCAACGGAAAACGAAGCCGGTAGGTTACACTTGACACTAATGTTTGGCAAACGGCAATGGAGAAAGATAGTGAACATTAATGATAGTTAATCTAATATTCCAGCCATTGTTCAATAATCCTAAAGTCCAATGACTTATCGCTCAGAGCGGACAAGCGTCCACAGATTATCCCTCCCACCTCGGCTCAGATGGCTTCATCACCACCATTAGCAATCGGCTGGAGAGTTCGCTTTTAGCTGCACCAGGGGTTGCATGAAAATGGGCCAGAATCTATTCAGCTAATCAAGCTTTTGAACCCATAAAGACGGAGTCCACAAAGAATATTATGAACCCAGTTTTCACAATGATGTGACTCTACACTCATTAAAACATTTAATGCGCTATTAGTAGCTAGGATGCCATACAGACCCGCTGACAACAATAACGTCGTTAACTCCCCTCTACACAGTGCAAATGAGTGCAGGCTGCCCGTGTCCAGTGTCACCTTTCATCAGCCCATCAGCCTGCTTTTTACCACCACTAGCCGAGGTCGTCATCTGCGGACAGATCCAAAGGCAGAATGACCATTCCTGAAGAACTCTTCCCATATTATTGGGCAAGATAAGTCATGGCCAAAAATGCAAGGCTCGTTGAGCGATACAGTACACCTATCAAGCAACTATTTGCACTATGTTTTCCATGTGCAGTTATTCGTGCTGCAAACTGTTTGCTTACAGATACACTTAGGGGTCAGTTAATTAGATACACCTGCTCTGAGAGCCTGAAACAGCCTGTTCATCCAGCCAGCGAAACATGCAGCTGCAGCTGAATACATAGAGAGTCAAGGGCGAGAATTAGAGCTGCTGAAATGCCTAATCTAACTGGTTTTGGCCCTGCTGTGACTGTGGATGCCATATGCGACACTTCCATTATCTCAGATACAGCCACTTTTCAGGGATGTTCACACACTAGATATCTTAGAGTTTATGGTGTAATAAAAACAATGTCCATGGTATTTGTGTAGCTGTAGACACCCTATTAATATGAGGTTAGAGTAGAATGGCCAACTCATTAAAGCTAAGCGTAGGGCCATAAGTTCAAAAACAACAGGGCAGTCAGTGATGTGCTCAGAATGTGTCATTCCTTGATGTGATTTTGGAGGAAAAGGGAGTTCTACCCTGTACTACCAAGACATATCTCATGAAATGAGTGAATTTCTCACTTCAAATGTTGTCATCTGACATGAAGAAAATTTGAGTGATAGCAATGAGCTCAGCAGAAAGGCTGCAATGGTTAGCATATTGACTTAGCAAACTGAAAAGCGCAGCTAAAAAACAAGCATTTGAATACAAACCATCGGCAGAGCATCTGAATATAAACGACAGCGAACACCGCCCCCATCTCCCCACGCCACTGCATTCCACGTTAAACCCGACACTCTTGATTCCGCTAGTAATTCACACCGCGCATCACTCCTGCTCAGCAAACGCCATTTTCCAAACTGGCTGCCTTATAAATCAACCTATTTTATTCATCTGAACGTGACCTGACGAGGGAGGACCGACGCCGAAGAAGAGGAGCACGTGACGGTGTGGGCACTGTGAGGGCGTGGCAGGTAGAAGGTGTGATTCTCCGGAGGTCCTGGCCTCACATAAGGGGACCCTGATGATTTTATTTGGCCTGACAGGCCGCGTAGCACATAAATCTTCAGGAAGTCCCTGCTCCTTCCGTGGATCCTCTGTCAGCCTCCCCGCCGAATGAAGCTCAGCTTCATCATGCCGCCTAACAGCGCTGGGGCTGGATGAGTGACACCCAGAGCAGTCTGTGTGCTTAATGGATATATATGACAGCAATCTACGTCTATTTACCGCTACAATTAATGACCTACCCCCTGGTATTTATGTGGCTCAGATTCAAATCAATTACCTTGCGGGGTTGCCAAATTTAGTCAGATGGCTGAAGTGAGACTTTCAATTCGAGACAAGTCTGCACACACATGCGCACGCATTTACATGTACGTAACAGTTTCACTGCCTTGCACATAGTCAGTAGGGTTTGCAGGCTGCCCCAACACTTTTGATGTGGCTAATTTTAGGTTTAAAATGTAATGATGTGGATTTGCTGTAAGAGTTCTTTCGTGATCGTGAGAGTCTGAAAGCCTGAAATGAGGAGTTAAATAGAATTTCAAATCCAAGTGAGATTTAAGCAGTATTCCACAGAGCTCCTGACTTTTTAACACTGTTACTTCTGATCTTTAAAGACCCCTGCTAACCAGATGAGTCCTTCGTCAATGGCAGGAATGCCTTTTAATTAAGCACAGGGCTGATACAGCCACACCGATTAAGGCAGCTGACACCGATTGGCCGAATTAGACCCCGGAGCCAGCCCCCGCACTCACGCTTCAGATACAGATCTTCCAGGCCAAAACTCAGGATAACTAGCACTCCGACGCTATATCTGAGACAACGACTGAACCTCTTGGCTATAGACTGCACTGTCATGTGACATGGGTGTGGTCAGCAGAGGGTATTGGTGACATCTAGGTCTTTAGGGAAAAGAAGGGGAACAGCAGCAATTGCAAGCTTTGTCTTTCTGCATCCAGAAGGGAACAACAACAGCCTGAGCAGTCATCACACAACATCTTCTCATATTGCGGCCCATGGGCTCGAGAAATTTACAAGGAATAGTTTCGCCCACTCTAAATATTATGGTGTACGCCCCCACCCACCTTCCAGCTCCATTAGCGGCAGCCCTGGTGGGCTTCTTATGCTTCATGGGCCGGACAGCGGCCCCCTTAATGAAGATCTGAGTGTTACAGGAAAACCATTACTGCACGGCCATTATTCTGCAAACAGTTTGGCCCAAGCAGCAACAGCTGCAGAGCTTCAGTTCTGTGTAACTGAAAGCTGCACGGATAAAATCAAACAGAGCAGGGTGAGCAGGATGGGAGATGAAACAGACCCCTCGGCTCTCGCCGACCTTTTTCATCCAGACATGCTTGAAGCCGGCAGTGTCGGGTAGGGGGGTGATTATGCACAGCTGGGCAGCGTAGTATTGCTGTGTGAGGTGCAATGCACTCTGGGAAAAAGCTTGTTTGTGAAAGAAGGGAACAGTGCGATCATTCCTCCTCGCGCTACTGTATACAAGCGTCAAGGTGAAACAGCAGCACAATGCAAGTTTGAGGGGACCTGTAACGATTGTGGTTTTGAAGAAATCCGCCTGAGCTTGAAGTGGAAGCGTCAAGACGTGTACATTTTGGAAAAATGTGAACAATTTAAGCTATGTTGGATAAACTCTGCAATACCATAGATGCCATACCGTAGTTTCATTTTGTGACGAATGTGGAAATTATTTCTGTAAAAATAAAAAAACGGCATGAAGAGATATGAGAGACATGAAAGACGCCAGGCTGCTCTCAAGATGGGAAAGGCAGACATTTTTCCACTTAGCTTAACTCTCCCCCTTCTAGCCAGTGAGACCTCTGGCCTCTTTGAGCACAGACAGCAGAGTCAAGCGCCTGATCCTTCTGTTTGACGGAATAAGGCGGGAAACGCGACAGCCATCCACAGAGCCTTGAGAATACAGGCAGCTGCCAGAGGATCCGGCTTTTTTTCCCACAGAACTGGGCCGACTAAGGGGGGCGGCGGGGGGGGGGAGGTTTGGAATGTGTTTCAGCTCCTACCTCCCATCTGTTTCTCTTCTAAGTCCCACTGAAGGGAGGGTGACGAAAAGAAGGGTGGTGTTTGTGGGGGGGGGGGAGGGGGCATCTGTGCAAGTTTTCATTTGCGTGCATCATGGGAAAACCGGTAGGGCTCCTCAGTGATTCTGGGGGCGCTTGCCAAGGGTTAGACCACATGCCGGATGCGTGCATGGAAAGGGGTGTGTCGGGGTGGCGTGTCGTTCGCTCCCGGGAACGCTTTCCCCGACGTTCCGGAGCCGGAGCGAGATGAATGTTCCCCCCTCTGGTGGGAGCTGCCAGAAAAGCCTGAACGAATTTCAAAACAACTGAACGCCTGCAAAGAAAACAATAAGAAGCCATTGAAGGGCACACCTGCGGCTACAGTCAGCGCGCCCCCAGGAGGGAGCCGGCGCCCCCAGGGACCATCTGGGCCGGAACCAGCCAGCGCTGGCTTCGCCGCACGATTCCAGGGCCACAACAGGTCCTGGCTCTGGTCCTCCTACAAGTTAGCAGCTTGTTTCAGCCATGACAAGATGGCAATTAACGTGGCTACCAGAGCCAAAGTAATCGTCCAAGGCAGGGGGTAATGTACAGGTAAATGGGAAAGTGGCCCAGACAGACCTTTCTGGAGCAATTTGGCGAGGCTTCAGGCAGCTGAACATAGTGTCAGGACTGAAAACGAACACGGTCGGGCTCCACTGTGAATCAATGCTTTCAGTCAGCTAACAGAAATAAAAATGTAGATCACTTGTAAATATCTTTCTTGGGGGGTGCGGTGGAAGGCTAATAGGGCGCTCATATTAGTGCTGAGATGAAACTTCGCAGTATCTCCCAGTTGACAACATGCAGTTTTGTCGTATTCCTGCAAATGCCAGGGTAATTAAGGAAGCAGATTTCTATAATGATTTTGTCAGCGAGGTCTGCAGTTGTACTCTTGGCTTTGGAAATACTTATAAATGATATCAGTTACTTTGGAGTCTCCATATTGTTATATATATACATACATTGTGCATAATGCAACCAGCGCATAACAATATCCTTAATGTAATGTCTTTATATGCACCCTTATATACTTGGCTTGGTTACCCTGGTGCTGAATGGCGAATCGCGTCAAGACTTGTTTCTTTTTCTTTGGGAATTGATTGGTTTGTAAAACACGGCAAAACAAGAAAAGCCCAGGGATTGGGGCATCAGCGGGAGGTTTCACAGCGAGCCACTGGAAGTCCACCTCCGAGTGAGATGCTAAATGATAAGGACTATATAAATGATAATACATTGATGAGCCAGAACATTATGACCTTTCCCATATGACAGAGCCTGTCAAGGTGTGGGACATATTAGACAGGGTTGTTCAAAGCACAGTCCTCAAGGGCCAGGCACTGCAGATTTTCCAACCTTCCTTTACTTGTCAGCCAGGTGTGAAGCCTCTGGCCAATCAGAATCAGTCATTATTAATCTAACTACCTGGGAGAACCAAATACAAGGCCTGGATTTGGAATCGAGGGTCAGATTTGAAGAGCCCTGTATTAGTTGGCAAGCGAACATTCAGTACTTGTAGTCAAAATATTGAATGCAGAGGAGATGGACGGAGTTAAAGATTCAAAAGTCGTTCATAAGGGACAAATTATTATGGCCAGACCACTGGGTCAAAGCATCTCTGAAATGAATGTCCCTGTGGAATTGTTACCACAGATGTTCAACATGTACCCGGCCGTTCACACGATGCAACGGAAAGCAGAATTCACTGGGCCAGGCGGCCTTTTCCCATGGATCCAAAGTCCAGTTCCATTGCCTATGTGTGAATTGGTGGACAGGGTCAGCATGGGCTCTCCGACTGCTCTTTGGCCACGCAGCCCCCCCTGACACATTATGCCTGTAGTCATTAAAATTATCTGCCATTTATGTCACAGTCGCCCTTCTATTGGTTCGCACCAGACACGATAGCCTTTGCTCAGATCTCGCAATCATGAGTCTTGGCTGCCAACATCACATTGACAGATCGAGGTTCTTCCCTCCTCAGGTCACTGTGGGTAGGTCCTCCGCATGGCTGACCATGGTCACGCCACAAACCCTGTCATCTCGATTTGAATCTTGTCTACGTCGCTCAGATCTTTACCCTCTGTCCATTACTTGTGCATTCTACACGTCAACCACGAGTAACAAATGTTAGCTTATCATCTAATATATCCCAGACCTTGACATTAACTGTTTTTCTGAGATAGTTGACCTTATTTGCTTCACATTGAGGGGGTCATAATGTTTTGTCTGATCAGTGTAAAAGTGACAAGTACATTTTTATGATGCCTAATTTTGATATCTGTCCATCCATGGGTGAGGCCAAAGTCAATCTTACGATGCACAGATGGCAACGGAAAAAAAACGACGAAAATACTGTGATGTGCGGAGAGAACTTTAACCAGCCACTGCAGAACCCTACCCATGGCTTTCAGCATCATCTGATGCTTCATCTGATGTGTGATGGAGAGCACACAGGTGTAGCCTGACTCAAACCCAAGACCACTTACCACTGAACCATGGTGTCATCTGTTCACATTTTCTAAATTATATTCATATTCTATTGGAATGTTCCTCACACACCACTCACATGTTCAGGTAATCCTTTCTCCATATGTGCAGCTAGTTTCAGAAGCCAAAGTTTGATTCAAGTTCAGTCCTCATATTGTTTGTGCTGTCTTTACAGCCCTCCTGCTTTCCTCCCCAAGCTGGGCGAAAATGAACGGCATCTCACTCGAAGGTGGACTTCCAGTGGCTCGCTGTGAAACCTCCCGCTGGTGCCCCAATCCCTGGGCTTTTCTTGTTTTGCCGTGTTTTACAAACCAATCAATTCCCAAAGAAAAAGAAACAAGTCTTGACGCGATTCGCCATTCAGCACCAGGGTAACCAAGCCAAGTATATAAGGGTGCATATAAAGACATTACATTAAGGATATTGTTACGCGCTGGTTGCATTATGCACAATGTATGTATATATATAACAATATGGAGACTCCAAAGTAACTGTGAGTCTGCACTGAATAAGGATCTATGGAAAATGTATGTGTGCATGACAGTTCCCCAGTCATAAAATCATAACTGCATAACAAAGATCATTAAAAGAGAGATGGCTGCCGAATTATAAAGTACTGTAAGGTTTATGCCAGAATATCCAACAGACAAGACTGTTTCATCATTCTGACAGTATTTGATTATGTTTTATATGTAACGTATAACCTGACATATACACCATATGCAGTGCTTTCTATCCATTTAATATACCATCGATACCACTATTGCCCACTCTGGAAGCACAGGGCACCTGCCAGGGGATGCACGGTTGAAAAAGTGTATAAATATTATTTAGATATGAAGCGTGTGTCACCCCACAGATGTGGGAGCTCAGGCTGATCACACATTTTAACACGTGTGCCTGTTTTCTATCATCCCGCACCGGCCGTATTCCCATGAGGGCGCAGGACTTGGGGTTTGTTTGCAGCTGAATTCCACTCTCCAGTCTATACTGGGCGTTTGGACCTGAAGCACGTCCTTGAAGGTCAAAACGGCACAAAATCTGCGACCTGCGCATTGATCTGTCGGGTGCGAGGGGTCAGAGCGGTTGATTCAGTCTGGCTGGCCTCCAAAGACCAACTGAAACTGCCCTAGAAACAGCACAGGTCGTTACATTTCCATATCAGCAGCACAGAAAAAGCAAAAAACATTATATCATGAGGGCAGATTAATTACATTTCTTTTGTTTTCTCCTCACCGATTCCTCCTGCACGATCCCCCAAGCGTCATCACACCCAGGCCGAATGGATCCACAAAAAGTTTAAACGGGGAACCTTCAGAAGCTTTGGGTTAAACATGCCATATGCCTTTCCCAAGCAAAATAAAATTAAAAACAAAAAAATGCCCTTATAATTAGTCCCAGGGTGGGCTTCCCAACCCATCTTTGACTTGTCATAATTCAGCTGTTTTTTTTCTTTGTGGCAGCATAACTACAGGTGACGTGAGTTTCTTTGAGTCTATTGCTTTAAAAATAACGATTTTCCCACTAAGCTAAACAAAAGCAAGGACGTCAAGGTACTACGGGGAGTGTGGTCGGCTTGTAATTGTCTCTCCTTTTCATGGGCGCACTTAAACCCACACAGGGACAATCTGTTATTGAAATTCTAAAGCCAAACACGCCATTGTCTTAAGCAGCCATGCAGTAAAGTGATTGATGGAGTGGTGTTTGGCTATGATGTCTAGCGCTCTTCACACAGTATGCAGACAGGCCACCGTGTGAAGCACTTCCCAGAGTTCCTGGTAAACACTCATTCCAGATTTCCAACATCGCAATACAGTTTTGTTTTTTTTACTTTTATATACTTCTTTGTTTTTTTTTAATACACAAATGCGATAATGAAAAAATACAGTAAAAATACAAAGAAACCGCTATCCTGAAATATTGAACAAAGCACTATTTTCCATGCACAAGAAATGAGTCTGCTGACAAGTCTTTAAAGTCAGCAAGAAGCAAAATAAAAGCAAACCAAAACAATCGATGCCTTTTGACTACATATAGATGATAAATACAACACATTATTATTTAATAAAATAGACAGTAGGGCCTCTTCAGTAGTTCAGTGAGCTAGGTTTCCCATCTTACTCACAGACTGGTCAATACAGCACAGGTCATGCCTGGAAGCTGAGGGATCAGACCCAGGGAGATACTAGCTGACAGTTGAGGCCATGCCATGGATTCTCCAACAGGTGAGGTGTAAATGGGGGAGTGGAATGGCTGGCCTGCACTGGTTTGAAGGAGTATGTCAGCTCACCTCTGCCCCCTGGTGGACATGTACACATCATGGGCATCAGAGTCTCATGCAGAACAGGAAATTATTATGGTTAATAGAACTGGATACTCCAGACCAATCCGGTCCATCTTCGATACATAAAATTCTTATTTCTATGCTGCTCATAGTTTATTCAGACCAGTAAAAATATTTATTCATGAACTTCTGGTGTGACAGAAACAGGTAATTATCATGGTGTACGCTGAATATATTCCCATCAGGGTTTTATGATGCACCCTGATCATTCCATACATTTAATTGTGCCTCAGTTTAAATGAGGGATTTCATATTACCTTACAAATTTTTGTACAGTTTTGAGTGCTTGCTTATATTTATTTTTATAAAACTGAAAATTAACGAAAAGATGTCCAGATAATTATAATCTGCAACAAAAAAGTTTTGCCTGAACAGTAATAGCGATCATTAGAGTTAATTAAACTCGGAACAATTCTTGCCAGGGCACTGACTGTGACTGAGTAGTTGGGACCAAGCTGTGTAACTCGCAATTAGTTTTCCACATATAATAAGGATTTCTACCAGGATCCTGTGAAATGAAGAGGTGAGCTCTAGCAAGCTGAAGATCACTATAGTGACCAGGAGCCGATTCAAGGCCTTTTAACCTGGTATCTTATTATCCATATCTTCCTCTTATTCCACTCATGGTTAGTACTGTGTACAGCAATGGTTCCCTGATTTAAGAGCAAGTTACTGCTGCACACACCAAGATATTAACAAGTTAATGAGCCAAACATACACTAAATGCATTGTATTTTGTGGTTTATTAAAAATATTTCAAATGTGTTTTGATGTACTGTGAAAGTGATGCCCCTTTTCTTTCATTAAATAAAATATCCTAAGACATATCTATGACCCTCAGACTCAATCAAATCATCATGTTAGCTCCTATTAAGTGTTCTAGGTAAATTCAGATGTTCTTCTCAGAAACAGCTCAATAAATGATTCTTTACAGACTTTAGACTGGACTGGATTACAAATATCACAGATGGAAAGGTTGAATAAATTGGCACAGAGGACTGACACAATACTATGACTCATATTTTCCATGTAAGTTCATCTGAACTCTGGTATCCACACTGGAGGACCCAAGATAAGCCCTTCTACAGAAAGACTGACATGTGAACACTGTAGCTGTGTTAATAGATGAACATACAGTGTAACTGACATGAACATTGTCAATATTGCTTTTCCAAACAATTTAGTCAGAATAAACACGTTTTGCTGCATTAAACCACATGAAATTCAGCAGTGAAATCCAGGGCCTTGAGATTTTAGTATTTTCTCTTGGAGCATGCAGCGCTTACGACAGTAGGTTACCAACACTGCGCAGAAATGAATTAAATAAATGCAAATAAGAGGCTGCAAACAGTGACCAATACCGCCAAAACATTTCCTTCTAACATCCCTCCAGAAAGACCCCAGAAAGTCACCCTGATTACTATTTCCGTTATTCACCTTTGATGGAAACATTATTTGTTCATTTTATTTAGGATTTGAGTTAAAAATCCCTGTTCAAATGGACAAAAGCACTCCCTTCCTACGTTGGGGGGAGGATGGCTCTGTGCCAGTGATCAGAAGATCATCGGTTCCAATCCTGGCCTTCGCAGACTAGCTAAGCCTCTGTTGGGGCTGAACCCTTAACCCCCCCCCCCCCCCGAAATGTTCAGGGGGCTGGTAAAATGGCTTAACCTTGTCCTTGAACCTCAGACATTACTCTAAACTGTATACATGCATATCCCAAAGAAGAGTAAGATGGGACATGCAGGAAGAAGCATGCCAGTGTACATGGACTTCTGCAAAAGCAAATAAAGCATCATCGCATCTTAAAATGTGGTCACATCGCGCACAATATGGTCAAGGGTGTTAAGGTTGCTGGCTCAGTGGATATTACCATATACCGTAGGCATTTGTTAGAGGTTCAGCAGAAGGTCCAAGACAGACAGAGGGCAGAGAGTCTACTAGCCAATGGCGTTTTCCAAGCTGGAGAGGAAGAGCAATTACAAATTAGGAAGAAGGATCTCAGTGGAAACTAGTCTGGTAGAAGCAGCTGCCTGTGGAATTAGGGTCCTTGTGATACTGTAACTGCCCAGGTTCCTTAGTCAAAGGTTTCCCTGCCCAAACATGGACAGTTAACTGCAAGAATTCCCCCATCTTTTCCGATCTACAGCTTATCCAGGTCTTACTCCAAACCCCCTTGAACACTGTGGACAAAAACAGCCATATATTTAGTCTTGTAAATAAAGTCATTCTTTCCTACGCCATTTAATTAAAGCTGTATAATTAAAAGACTTGAACTACTTCATTATGTGATGTTACTATAGAAACAGGTTTCACTGTTATCACTTCCAGAAATAGAATAAGGTCCAGAAAAGTTGATCTTATTAATGTACACATGCTACGTTCTCACTGACGATGACAATTATTCATGTGTAAAGCATGAATTTAACGCCAAATAGTGACAATTTAATCTATTTATAAAATTCTGAGAAAATAAACTTTAAAACAGCAAATTAGGTTATCAAATATGTATATACTACGAAATATATTACCTGGACATAGGGTATGCGCAATTCATGAGGAAATTAGGAAGGGTGACATGTCCAAAGCGGAATGGTTGTCCAGCCGTTTTTACATAGTTTAAAATTGCTAAATTGTAAATTTATGAACGTTAATACGTTTATATTATTGCAATTACACGGCAACAAGAAAATAAACACATCAATTTAGCAGGATTAATGAACATTCGCTATGCCGTGAAAAAATGTGTCCTGTGGAGGCCGTATTTGTTGAGGTTGATAAATATTAGGTGATTAGGGCGGCCGGCTGCGCTGCGCGGGCACTGCGGCGATGCGCGGCTCACTGGGCTGCGGGGTGCGCGCCGTGCTGCCGGCCGTTCGCGGGTACTCGCTGGGAGCTAGCTGGACCGACCACAAGATACGTAGGGGGAGGCATATGCTTGCAGTTTGCTGATGACTAAAAAAAAAACGTTATTTAGTTAATTTTGTAGTTTCATTGTGGTGAATACTGGGGACAATTTGTTGAATTTCAGATTAAATCCACCGAAGAAATGTTGCGGGACTTACTTATCGTTCAGGTCACAGATACTTTAATTTCTTCGTAAAACTGTTTTTTTTTTTTTTTTTAAATGGAGAAACAAAACTTTACAGCCACATGAACACATTTAACAATGCTAGGCCTACTTACATTTAACGCACTATTATTGGGAAAGACAAACACTCTGTCATCCCACAGGATAATTCTAAGTTGTTCCGCAGTATATAGTGATATATATAGTATTTATTTTCCGTCATATGGGACACGCTTGACGCAAGCTGAATATTTGTTGTTATACTACGAAGCTGTCAGTCTGAGCCCCAGTAAATCTCATTCAGTCCTAACCCTGAATACGCTGTTTAAACTGCTTCACTGAAAATACAGACGATATGTACAATGAGGATACGGCCATGTAATTGTATAAAATTGCCCTCAACAAAGTACATAAATTAAAAGAATAACATAATTACAGAGTACATGAGGAAGTGCTGTTAATATTAAATTATGATTAACAGTCACACAAAATGGTGGGTGTTATGTCCTCAACAGACAAAAACAATGAATATATTAAATGAATAAACTATTACAATTTATTCTGGAACAATTTCCCTTCCTGATATATACAAAAGTTCAATCAACACCAACCTGTTTCCTATGTAGTTTTCACATGTGTTGTAATTAAAGGTATATGCCATGTCAGAACCCATTAGTGATCAACAGGCGTTTCCAAGGAAACAAGAAACAAAGAGTCCATCAACAGAAGTGTGTGTGAGGGGGGAGGGGGGGGGAGGCTGGGGAGTTGCAGAAGTGTAGGCCGGGCCAGAGGCAGCAAGGCTGGCAGAAGTGCCCTTCTTGGCAGGCTCAGCCCTGCACCAGGATGGGGGGGGGGTCCCTCTCGCTCTTATTCAGACAGCCCGACCACAGAGGGTGCACATCATGTGTAGTCCCACCCACAGCAGGAGCACATCATGTGTGGCCCCGCCCACAGCAGGTGCACATTGTGTGTAGCCCCGCCTACAGCAGGAGTATGTCATGTGTGGCCCCATCCACAGCAGGGGCACAATATGTGTGGCTATGCCCACTACAGACCACAGAAATCACAGCACGATTTTGGCTGAGAATTAAATTACTTCAGTTTAGCTGGAAATATTAAGTTAGCATAATTAATCAAAGGTATAAGGGAACTGATAATTCCATTACTGGCTAAACAAAATGGAGCAAAATTAAACAGAACAGGGCGCGGGGAGGGCACTCCTCACCACCCTCCCATAATAGAACATTTTGTCTTCGGGAGCACAGTGCTCAATTCAAAATGATCCTCTGTGTGACGCCTAAAGTGACGTACAGAATTGCTCATGTGGGTCTGGAACGTCACAAAGTGATCAAAGCATGGTGCGGGGTACACGAACATGCGGCTGGAACCAGATTTAAAATCTCAGAATTCGTTTCACACCTTTCATTCGATAACTCTTCTTAAAAACAGAACATAGCTCAATACCAGCTAGTCAAGCAGGAGGTGCAGTCTAACTGCAGTACATGAATTATGCAGAGAGGTGGATCTAAACAAAAATAGTTCTTGACCACTGGGCAGTTTACGCTTAATCGCTGTTAGTGGTTCAATTAAACAAGGGAAGGTACGTGACAAATACTGAGGAACTCATCAAAGCATTTCTCATGAAAAATGCGTCAAGGTTAAGTCCTCACGCTTATTCATCGCTGCCACCATACGGAGACGAAAGGGATCTGCCTGCTGACTTCAGTCATGACATTACCCGCTGTTTAAAAAAAAAAAAAAAAAAAACATCTAAAGTAAGTAATTACTGACCAGCTATGACAAACAATACTGCAGCTTAACAATTGTACATGTGTGTTTACTTGCGTAGGTCAGCATGCTACGTAACAATAAATAAGATCAACTATAACTCTATGTAACAGATCAAGTGGCCAAAATGCTACATTTAATTCAGTTGTCCTACTGCAATGATCCATCCATTTTCTGTAACCGCTTATCCAATACAGGCATGCAGGGGGTCTGGAGCCCATACTGGAAGCTACAGGTGCAAGGCAGGGAACAGCCCAGGATGGGGGGGGGCACCCCTATGGCAACTATTGTTGTTATTGTTGTTCACTGTCAGACTGATCGCTATTAAAACCTGAATCGCTATTAAAATCGCTATACAGTAAAACTCTGGAATCAAAACTCACTCATGAAGCTGAATAGCACAGGTCTCCTGAAAGGAACACATATATTACTGTATCCTGTCACACGGGGTTAATCATACCGATTATTTCTGTGAGCATTAAGCAGCTCCGTTTATGAGCTCCCTCACATGCCGACTGACCATCCACCAGACCACCCAAACAGACAAAGTCCATAATTACACTTCAGAGAAGCCAGAGCAAATTATTAGTCAGATATATTGGAGGTTAATTGCCAATGGAGTAGAGAGGCCTGCCTCGTTCTCCATGTCTGTCTGTACCTGAGCACCTGAGCATGCCCTGTACACTTCCAGTTTTTAGTCCTCCGTACTTCCTCAAAACGGTGAGAGAGAGAGCAGATAGGCACATGGTCACACTCAGGGCCGGCTCTAACGTTCAAAGCTTTACTTGGGAGGCCCCTCCACCAAGAAAACTTAGGTAAATTGGGAGGGGGGGGGGGCGCTGTAGGCAGCTTCCTATTCTGCCTTTAGAGACGGCCAGCCCTGGTTTTCACTACAGCAAAGGTGGCAAAACGCTGCCTGCTGAAAGAACCAGAAACCAGCCGAGTCAGCAGCTCACTCGCAAACCTCCATAGCAGTTGTCGCCATATGTCAGTGCCACCTCAATTCAGATGTGGGATCAATATTTTAAGATCAATTGTGTCATAAAAACCATTTCAATGATTACACCGATTAGTGCATTTATAGTCAGTCTGCAGTACACGTTTGGGAGAATCTACTTTTGTCTGGTGGCCTAAGAAGATGAGTGTTCAACTAATACTATCACTGCTGCTACTAAAACTAATAATCGATTCAGTATCGAATACAGAGTCGTGGCGGAGGAGGCTGGAGTCTGTCCCAGGCAGCGCAGACTGCGAGGCAGGGGACCATCCTGAACGGCATGCTAGCTAAAGTACATCATGCTGACTGAAAAACCGATGCCAACATTTTACACAACCAGCTTGCCTGTGATGAGTTATCGCTGTTTGGCCCGGTGGCCCATGAAACATCACGTTCCCTCTCTCAGAACAGCGTGTCGTCCCAGTGAACCTGCTGCTCAAAGACATCTCTTTACTTTGATCATCCTTTTTTCAAGTTTGTTACATTGTTAATGTTTTTAACTTGTGTTTACCAATTATATAGTTATATAGAGATGCTTAATGGCTTGAATATAAGCTTGATTCATGTTATTAATTAAGTAAAGAATTGCTATATCTGGGTGGTAAATTTCTGAAAGCTTATTTCAGGAGCACAGCAAAACAGAGCAAGTCAAACAGAGTAAATGTTCTTACTTAAGATACTTGGGGTGATCCTTATGCTGTGGAAATCCTCACCTATTTAATGTAATTGTAAAATGTATACGTATTGTTCACTGTGATAGCTATAAACACAAGCCCACTCTTGAAAATGCAACTGAAAGATGCAGAATGAGCTCCTAACGATATCTGCCAAGAACAGAAATAGGTTTGAATTTCCTCAGCTTGGTATTGAAGTAAACAAAGAAGAAGAATGAAAATGACTCTGAAAGTTTTTATGTGACGACTATAAAAACTTCAGATTACACTGTAAAACATTTGGATATTTTCTTCAAATCACAACCTATAAGAGTCACCTATAGGGGCCATCAGGTATTCTATATTTTAAGGTGAGGTTCTGACAGCTGGCTCTACTCATAGATACTCAGGTTCACAAACAATAACCTTGTGTTGTGCATGTGTGTGTGGTAAACACCTACCTAGAGGCCGGCCTTACTGGAAGAACAGGAAAACACCAATCAATCAATCCACAACACCGGTTATCCTGGCACGAAAATAAACAGTAACTACGCCCCTACGTGAATTATGACGCGAGTGCTCACCTGTCCCCCACTACAATCTCATTCCTTCAGAGAATCAGTGTACTGATGTGTACGACGTGTTTCACATTCATATCAATAGACTGATTCAGCAGTAAACTTTAAAATGTTTTCAGGTTAAGCTGTTTCTTCTTGTGACTGACGCTTTAGAGGTACACCATTACAGGTACACCATTACAGGTACACCAACCGACGCCCTGTTCGTTGATATGCATGCTTGTTTCTCCACACAACGGCAAGTACAACTCTTGGAAGCCATGTAGAAAACAAATCACCGCGATAGGGTCTTTGATGTCGACACTGTTGGGTGTTTCACAAGGGGGTGTCAAGCCAGTTCTGGCCTTTCACAGAGGACAACTGCACAGGCGATCCCGAGAACTGGATACCTGGCGAATGTCCTCTTTAACACCACCTGTTCCTGCAGCAAAGCAGTTACTCTGGGGTGGGGAGGATGTGGTGCGTAACATTAGCCAGTAACCCAACGGGGGACCAAAGCATGTCACTCCACAAGAGGCTTTTTCATTTTTAATTTCAGCTCGCAGTGGAATCTTTCCAATTCAATAACAAACAAGCAACAACTACGGCCAGATTCATTTAAACAGTCCCAGTTTCAAAGGAGGGTCTGCAATGAATCACTCCTGCTTATGTAACTCACTCAGCCATTTAGGGTCAGTGAAAAACCTCAACTGCACTGCACCACTGCAGGCCATCGGCGATTACAAGAATGGCTTGCAGGGTTGTCTTCTTTTAAGAATGCAACCTGCAGAAAAACCAACAAACAATAATACCACTGAACGGTGACTGGAGGAAGGAATCGTCTTTTCTCAGCAAACTGCAGGCTAAAAGTATCCATTAATCATGCTGGGTTTGCAGACAAGACATAATGGAACTATCTATACGACAATAGTGTTTCTGCATTCATTTAGTTCAACCTGCACCATTTCCTGAATATCAATGCGTAGCTGAATGCGAGTCGAGCAAGAAAAAGGCTCTTCAAATGTGAGACATGTTAAACTGAAGACTTCGTAAAAACTACATCCGTTATGCTTCACCATCCTGGACTGAACAGGGCTGGAAAAACTTCTATTTCCGCAGACATCCCAACATAACAGCATGTAATACACAAAAAACCACTACAGGAAATTAATGACAGGCTCTGAAATCCGCAGAGAGTGAGATTCCACACCCTCTGCTCCATGAACTCTTCCTTAGTATACTCCCACACTCCCAGGAAGCATCTCACACTATTCAAGCTCCTACTCAGGATACCACAGGGACAGGCCTCACCTCCATGGACGAAGCCTAGCAGTGTGCAGTCTGAGGGTCCTACCAGGTGGATCAGGCTGGACTGGCTGAACCCCACAGTGAAGGCGTCTGTGCCAGAACACACACACACAATCAGAAACAGGAAGACACTCATTGATAAAGAAAAGACACTACAGATTCATACAGGCCAAGTTAATTCATCAATGACTTCTACATAAATGATTTGACAGAAACAGCTACATATTTCAATGTATTAGATCATGCACAAATGAGAATATTGGCAGTCTATGTCGTTTTCAGGGCTGAAATAAAAGAACTATATGGCCAAAAATATGTGGACATCAGCTTGTCCAACATCTCATTCTGAAATCAAGGGTTTTCATATGAAGTTATTCATATGCCATTGCTGTTATAGACTCTGCTCTGGGAAGGCTTTCCATTAGATGCTGGAACATTTCTGGTACAATTTACCATCGTTGAGGAACGGTCTTAGTGTTGGGTGATAAGGTCCCTTTCTGTGAGTTAATGTCATCAAACGCTTCACAAATTAACTTGCTCCCAGACGTAATCACTTCACTTGTGACTGAAGAGGGCATCTCTAGCAGGGCAGAAATGTGGTGAACTTGGTTGGTTGGAAAGATTGGTTGGTGCCAAGTGGAAAGTCACTAACCTCTCCTTTATAATCATCGAATGTTTCTTGCAGATTGCGTAAATGACTGCTTAATTATACACCTGTGCCAGCAATGATTGTGACTTAATTAGCCAATTCCTGTAATTAATAGGGGTGTCCACATATTTTGGGTCATATACTGCATCAAAATATATAAATTGTATGCACAAAACAACAAAAGTGTTTGGAAATTAAATATAATATTATGATCCCACCAGTTTTAACCCATTTTCTTTAATTACAAAGAACACCTTTAGGGCATGGTGCCATTCAGTATGCTACAAATGCTTTACACAATATAAAACGTGTTGTCATGCAAATCAAATAGGATGTTTTTTTAGTAGGAAAAACACGAGAGACCCACCTTTCGTTTGTCTGTCTGTAAGGCGGGTAAAATGAAGGAAAAGAAAAATCAGCAGGAGAATTGAAGAACACATCTGTGATTAGGATCTTCGCTCTGTGATTTTAACACATGCATTCCTCTTGATGTAAATGGCATATTTAATTCGTTGCCTGGACGCCTGAAAATATATATTATAGTCTTCTTGGGCAGATACAGTGATTTTCCATTGCTGCTGATTGGTTGTGAGATTAGGATTCTGATTGGTTGAATGGCAACCTATCACCTGGGCTGAGCACAGGCCAGATCTTCTCCCCATTCCTCTCCTTGGTCTCCAAGCGCTCCATCTTCTGTGCTTCATAGCGCTTTTTCCCCTCTTCCTCTTGCTCCTGGTTGGTGTACTGAGGTACATACAAGCACAATATTACATTCAGTGACTTCCTGCACAGCACAGTATGTCACCGTATGTCACCGTATGTCACAATATGTCACCGTATGTCACCGTATGTCACAGTGTCACAGTATGTCACCGTATGTCACCGTATGTCACAGTATGTCACCGTGTCACAGTATGTCACCGTATGTCACCGTATGTCACAGTATGTCACCGTGTCACAGTATGTCACCGTATGTCACAGTATGTCACAGT
>JAABNX020000119.1:4049622-4063856 GCA_015163995.2 Mormyrus lacerda | reverse complement strand
TGTCACCGTATGTCACCGTATGTCACAGTATGTCACCGTGTCACAGTATGTCACCGTATGTCACAGTATGTCACAGTGTCACCGTATGTCACCGTATGTCACCGCCTTTTGCACAAGCGGATTTTTCTTTTTTTTTGCTGATTCAATGCCATCGTCGTCCGGCTCTCCGGCGACTCGCTCTGCTGTTATGAATACAGCACGGAGCCAATCAGCATCCCTTTAAGGTCACATTAGTTTATCTGACCAGGTATTCATATTCTATCATGACAATAAAGCTGAGTTGGATCCATAATGCAGCCAAACCAGGTTCAGAAAGCAAAACGAATGCGCTAAAGTCCAGAAAACTGCAGGCTTGAGGTGCTGCAAAGACTGTGAGCGAAGCACAGGGAATGATGGACTGTGCAGACACGCCCTGTGTCTCCCTGTGCGTCACTTCTGAAGCTGACCATGAAGAAATGAAGCCGCTGAACAGATGTTACTTTTATTTGCTTTAGTCCTATTACCAGTTTCGGAATTCTGCTGAGGTCTGGTCACTCACAAAGGTGTAATAAAAAATGCGTGTGTGTGGTCCAAATATATCTTACCTTGTGGGGACCAAATTTCCCAATTTTTTGACCTTGGGTCAGATCATGGGTAGTCTTTCCTGGTCCCCATAACGGAAATTCAATTTTCTAAAAATCCTTGACTGCAATCAAAAAACTATTGTATTTCGTTTAGTTAATTATGGTTATGGTTAGGGTTAGGGTCATCATTGTTGGGACTAGGGTATTTCCCATAGAAATTAATGGATGGTAATCACAAAGATACAATTATAAACCTGTGTGTGTGTGTGTGTGTGTGTAATGAGAGCTACACAATTCACCCCCTGTAGCTTATGGAAAACATACAATAAACTTCTATGAAGAAATAGCAGCCAATCCCTAGACCTCAGTCCTGGTCACCAACATTTTTCCGCACTTCCCTACATACTGCACGCATCATTCATACCAGCTGCCAGACATTCGGGTCTAAGGGAATCACACCCATTATTCTTCATTTTCTCATTTTTAAGATATACCTATTAGCTGAAAGCAGAGCGAAATAACTCTCTTGGATTATTAAATTCGCTTTTAGCAGGACTCTGTTTTCAGTTATCAGAATTTATTGCCCCTTACGTGTATCTGTCACTGCAAGTTATGCATAATTAAATTAGAAAACAGCCCAGTGTGTCAAGGCAACACAGACCTGCCTGGATGTGTAATTTCCAGTTGGTTTCCCTGCATTATTGCATGCGTTCTTGCATCTTGAAATCTGCTGCTGAATAAGCTGCCATCAATTCCAGGTCATTTGTAAAACAGAGATCAATGTGGCGTGAAGACGTTTGAGTTCCCAAGCTTGACAGGACTGTCGCTCACCGTTTGGAACTTAAGTGTGTCAGGAACTACTTTGTTGGGACCCAGGGGACCACCATCCACACCCCCCTCCCAGAGCCTGGCACAGTCCTCAGGTGTCTACCCACTGGATCCCAGGTTTACCAGGGTACCGTAAGACGGTGTCAGTGAAGACAGCTCCCTGTGGCCGGCCGCTCACTACATCGCACAGTAAGTGCCATTCTATCCTGTATCCTCAGCACCCCCCTAAAGTATCACGTTCACCTCCGAGTCTGGATGTCTAAGAGAGGGCCGAGAGCCAGCCCCGCATTTATCTATGGCCGGTTAAAAGGGACGGAGAAAATGAATTCCCAGGTCGCCTGTCTCATTTCATATTCCTCTCTGACATGCTCGCGTGCAAAAGGCTCAGCTTGGATGAAATGGATTGTGAGAGGTCGCCATCTGCCAGGAAGGATGGGGAAGTGTGTGTGTGCAGTGTTTCAGGAGTTAAAATTCAGGCTGGGATTTGGATGGGGGGTGGGAGGGGGTTGCATCGCCCAATTGAAGTGTAGCGATGGAAACATAATACATTTCCCCGCTAACACTGCTCCTGCAGAATCCCTCTCCTTTAAGAACAGTTCAGCTACACCGATTTCTCTCTAATGGCCTGAAAATATTGTATTAATGCATGGTTCTGACTAACAGGGAAATCATTTAAATATTTATTTACCTTAAAAGACCTATAGCTGAGAATTCCCTCTGGGGTAGTGGGTTACACTCACCTTGAAACTGTCTTATATTTTTCATACTGAGAATATGCACATTTTCGGTCACATTAATCCAGAGTAATGAGCTGTTTGGACTGTATGTCCATCTGTTGCCAGATTATCTGTCTTTGTGCAAACATACTTTACTCTAGTTGCAAATCTCAGGCAGCATAGTGGCTTAGAGCAGTGTTTCCCAATCCGGTCCTCGGGGACCCACGGACGGTCCACGTTTTTGCTCCCTCCGAGCTCCCTGCTAGTCATTACACGGTTTTGTTCCCAGTAGGGAGCTGGGCGAGAGCAAAAATGTGGACAGTCTGTGGGTCCCCAAGGACTGGATTGGGAAACACTGGCTTAGAGGGTAGTGCTGTTGCCTTATACCTCCGGGGCAGAATGTTAAAGTCCCATCTGGGCTCAGTGTGTGCAGCAGGCATGCTCTCTCTGCCCTGTGTGGGCTTCCTCCCTCAGGCAATTGGATGCCTGTAAAATGCCAGTATGGTGTGATTGTGCCACTGTTCAGAATCAGCAATCATAAGATGGATGGACAACAACCCCCCTCCCCGTTCCAGAAGATGTTTTGCAGTGTAAATGTTATTTTATGCAGTTTTGTACTACAGTTTTCAATACAGATTTATCGATTTGTATATAATGTATTAATCATGACTGAAAAAGGACTTAGAATCTCCCAGTTTCTATAAAAAAAAAACCAGTCAGCCACATTTAAAGAATTAGTTCTATGTCAAAAACGTCATTTTTTTACTCTGAAGAAAATACAGATGGGAGCCCACGGATCTAGTTTTTGACCCAATACAAAGTAATAGCAAAAATAAAAAATAATAATAAAAAAAATAAAATTTAAGGGGGGGGGGGGTGTTAAAATAACATTAGCTTAACTGGTGGCAGGGCCGGAGTGATCATTTCTAAGAAATCATTTCTTTGTTCGGCCACAAACTAGGTGATTATTCTACCCTTTCTTCCCTTTCCTCCCCCATTACGGTGAGCAGTTCATGTTTAGTAGTTCATGTCCTGTTCCCTGTAATATAAAGATTTAATTTTCCAGGCAACAAAAAAAAATGTTAACGTTTCTGAATCAATTCTTGCATTCAGACAGATAGATCGTTATTTCAGCATTGATGTGCACATCCTTTGCGAAAAACGCTTAATAATAAACCCGACACTGGATCAGGCGGCTGAGGAGCACCTCGTCCACGTGGTGCACTCCTCAGTCCGCTGGCAATCGGGACGCGCCGAGAAGACGGCAAACACGCCAGGGGTGCCGTCACGGTGTGCCAGATGAACCCCGATGCGTTGGTCACAGTCTGCGGTGCCAGTCCGTGTTCCCCGTGCCGAGCCCAAACTGAACCTCCTCCCTGATTTAATTACCTCAATAATTAGCTAATCATGCAAACCATTTCTGTGTACGATTAGCATAACTGGTCTTTCATGGTGAATTAGACCTTTTCTTTCACGGTGTTACGCTTCACTTTCCAGCACCCGGGACAACATAACTGCTAATGCGCCATTTCAGGCCGGCAATCTGCCAGTGAGGGGCTGCATCGCGGTTACATGCAGTTCCTACACGGTACACGGCCCCATCTTTTCGGGAGCCTTTTTCAGGTGAATTTCTAAAAATACCGCCTAGTTTCTTGCTTTGGCCCCTTTCAGCCGCAGCTGTGTTGTGATAATTCAAATTTATACCCTGCAAACAAAACAGGGTAAAGATTACCATGACGACACGGACAGACACGGTAACGTCGCGTCAGTGAGGTAGGCATCCTTGTCTTCGGTCATATTCAGCACTGAACAAAGAGGTAAATAAACCTCATTTTCATCTCTTTATTCCACGTTGAACAAAGACACACTTCCACACCCAGGCCAGTACAATCACACCTCCCAGAGGGCCAAGTTCACCTCCTTCTGTGTCTAGAACTTCCTGTTCCGCTGTCGTTCTGCATCAGCCTCTGTAACCCCATAAGTGTAGAGTCAAAATGGCCACCATGGATTACAAAACAAAACCTTTCTTCTGACAAAGGCTCCGCCATACTCAGATAAATCAGGCCAATGGATCTGGCTCCCAATGTCAAGCCAGTGGTGCCAAATATAATCTGAATTGATGTGCTTGCAAATATGCTGCTAGTTCAGGCACCAAAAGGGGATTTGCTAATGTAGCCTTCAGTACTTCGCTAACAATTGTGCATTTTAGGAACATTTACCAAACGCTACAATTAAGGTACATAAATGTTCAAAGTGTCCAGTTTTACTGATGTTCCCAGAATGTTATCCCACTACCACTAACTGCCACTACAACTACGATTAAAAATGGTAGGGCAGCAGGGAACAGTATTGCCTTGTGTATCAAAGATCATGGGTTTAGGGCTGTTTGGTGTGCTTGCATATAGCACTTTTATTAAACAGTATTTTATCATCAAACAAAAATTTTCAATAATTGCATTACAAGGATGATCAAGTAGTAATGCTAGAGTGTTGACATCAACAGAACCTTTGTTAAAACGGAGGAAACTTTACATTAATGCTACACATGAGAACGTTCTCTGCCAGCTTTGAGATAGCATTTGCTCAAGGTCTGGGAACGTTCCCTGTCAGCTGGGCTGACCCTGAATAATACTGCTTTGGATAAAAGCATAAGCTAAGTAACATCCATCCATCCATCTTTCATACGATTTATCCAGTGCAGGGTCGTGGTGAAGGGTGCAAATTCCAGCTGAGTAACATCATAAAAAATAATATTTATTGAAAGGTCAGGTTCAACCTAAGGCCACCCGCTGTGCCTCAGAGTGGATATATGGGGTGAATAGATTCAGTGAAATATCCAAAAGTATTAGTGAGAGAAGCTGCTCCCTGTGCAGGTTGCCCTGACAGAAACATGGGCTCTGCTAGTAGAGACTAATCGCTTTGGACAGTACCGTCCAGGTTCATGCCCAGGTTGAAAGGGTCTGCCTACCTCAATGGGGGGGACTTCGATGATCTTGTCCACATTTTGAAGAGAGAATGGGACGTACCAAAGGGTGGCCTTGTTTGTCACCTTTTTAGCCCCTGGGAATCAACAACAACAAAGAAAATCAGTGTGACGTTAATTTGACAAGACATCTTATACACTTAAATTAAGAAACCAAAATAATTCCAGGATTAAATGCGATCGCCCATAAATCTTTGATCTGTAGTCTATTCTGAGTACATGTTTTGGCAGACATATTCATTTCGAAATTCGGATTTCTGTTTAAAAAAAAAAAAAAAAAAGTTTTTCTTGTCCTACTTTACTGAGCTGTACCTGAAAAGAGCATATTATATTTAGAAAGACAGCCAAAGTGGTTGGTAGCCAAATGTAAGAGTAGGAAAACTGTGTATATTTGACACATGTGACATTTAAATATTTAGACCTGCTCAATCCTGACAGTTTGAAACTGTATCCAGGCAACACACAAAATTATCAAGCTAAAGCCAGGATTATAAGTACAATTTGAACATTTTTGAAGGAATATACTTTTCCATAATAAGACCAGAAATAATATGAAGAATGATGATGATAATGATGGTGATGAATTGCTTTAATGTTGAGGGCCAGTATGGTGGCTCAGTGGGCAGTTCTTGGGTTGGGGGTTTGAACCCCCGTCCATGTTCCCTGCGGAGTTTGTATATCTTCTCTGTGGTGTGAAGGTTTCCTACAGGTACTCCGGTTTCCTTCCTCAATCTAAACTGAGCTAGCGCCTCTAAATTGCCCTTAATGTGTGAATGTGAGTGTGTGTGTAAACTATAAACATCCCATCCTGGATGTTCGACAGTGTCCTTGGCGACACACAGTAGCCACTCTGCGCCTGGTTGAGCACCACTCATCATCGCCTTCCCCGGACGGGACACCTGAGTGTCAGGCCAAAATGAAGAGAGACATGGCAGAGGGGGGGGGGGTAGGGGGTCAAAACACTGCTGCAGCCATACGGGACACGTGTGGAAAAGCTGCATCTTCAGCAACTGGGACAGCAGGTCGGGCAGATCTGACACCAACAGCAGGCACAGGGTTAGCCCTGGGCACCCGCCCAGTAGGACTTCCAGTTCCTGTGCTGCCAGTTCACTTCTCCAGTATATATCCCAACCTGAAACCTTTTTTTTGCTTCGGATTTGAGTCAAACCTCAATAACGTGGGTCTCAGTAGAGTAAGAAGCATCAAAGTGTGGGTTTTATTCCTGAACAGTCAGAATCATCCCAGTACATCCATCCATCCATTTCCTGTAACATCTTGTCCTATTCAGGGTCATTGGGGGGCAGAAGCTATGGGCGCAAGGCAGAGAACAACCCAGGATGGGGTGCCAACCCATCACAGGGCACCAACCCATCACAGGGCGCCAACCCATCACAGGGCACCAACCCATCACAGGGCGCCAACCCATCACAGGGCACCAACCCATCACAGGGCACCAACCCATCACAGGGCACACTCACACTATTCACACCTATGAGTAATTTAGTAACTCCAATTCACCGTAGCATGTTTTTGGACTGTATGGGGAAATCAGGAGAAGCCAGAGGAAACTCCACAATGACACAGGGAGAACATGAAACCTGCGCACACATGCAGCCATGGCAGAGACTCAAATGCTAGTCTCAAATGTGGGAGGCAACGGTGGTAACCACTGCACCAGCATACCACCCCAGTGTGGGGTCTATTCCTAAAGAGTCAGAAACTTCCTCTATGTGGTTTGCTCCTGAAGAGTCAGAATCATTCCAGTGTGGGGTTTATTCCTGAAGAGTCTGAATCATCCCAGTGTGAGCTTTATTCCTGAAGAATCTGAGTCATCCCAGTGTGGGGTTTGTTCCTGAAGAGTCAGAATTATTGCAGTGTGGGGTTTATTCCTGTAGGGTCTGACTCACCCCAGTGTGGGGTTTGTTCCTGAAGAGTCAGAATCATTCCAGTGTGGGGTTTGTTCCTGAAATTCAGAATCATTCCAGTGTGGGGTTTGTTCCGGAAGAGTCAAAATCATTCCAGTGTGGGGTTTATTCCTACAACGTCTGAACCATTCCAATTTGGGGGTTGTCCCTGAAGAGTCAGAATTATTCCAGTGTGGGGTTTGTTCCTGAAGAGTCAGAATCATTCCAGTGTGGGGTTTATTCCTGCAGAGTCTGAATCATTCCAGTGTGGGGTTTATTATGTATGTATGTATGTATGCATGCATGTATGCATTCATGCATGTATGTATGTGTGTATTTATTATTATTATCATTATTATTACTATTAATAATAATTATTATTATCATTATCATTATTTTGTTATTATTATTAATAATAATAATGATAATAATGATAATAATAAAAATGCATTTTATTTGTGGGTGCCTTTCTAAAATCCAAGGTCACCTTACATAGCCCATAAAAGACAAACAATAAAAACAAATAATAAGTAATTAAGTAATTATTCTGCTTCATTATGCATAATAAAATAGGTTATTCTAAGGACATGTAGCACAGTAGCAGGCACAAACATGAGAGTAGCCATGTCTAGATTCCCCAGAGTGTGTGTGTGTGCGTGTGTGTGCCGTGCAATGGACTGGCGCCCCACCCAGGGTGTCCCCTGCCCTGCATCCTATGCTTCCTGTGATCGGCTCCATGTTCACTATCAGAAACATGGATGGATGGATGGACGGATGGATGGATGGACGGATGTGTCAAAGTTCCCCTGTATCACAAATCATGGCAGCCTCTCCATTACAAAAACTGGCATTTAAAATGGATTATGTGGTGTGCAATCTGTATCAGACAAGGTAGCCTAATTTTGCTATTATGGCAAGAGTGCACCTCAATCTAAGCTCTAAGCTGACTGCACAGGCAGACTCACAAATTTAGTGCTGCTACGTTGATGAAGGCTCAAGTGTTTGGTTGTTTTTCGTGTGTAACTTGGCAGCAAATAGAATATGCCTGTCATTTGAAGGCCTTCCAGCAGCCTGCATTTCTCCATCACTTCCCATTTTAATGCTTGTTTTTGTGCCCCGTCCAGCAGCTACACTTTAAACAATGCTAATTATAAGGTATAGAACATACAGGGGCCATGGCAAAGGAGACTGATTTTGATAAACCGCTTTTGGGAACAGCGCTTGCATTTTGCACCCAGATAAAGCAGCCTGACAGGCCCGTTGCCATGCCAACAGCATGAGAATTCTACTGCGACAACAAACACTGTTTCTCTCCTCAGTTCCTACAGAAAATCCTCCAAACATATTCACCCACGGTTAAGTGTATTTACGTGTACTTATATGTCAAACACTGAATACCTAAAAATCAACTACTGACAAAATCTTAAGACAACTCCATGAACAAAGGAAGGGGGAAATGGCTTTAACATTTCTGTGGTCCCAAATGCACCAAGAGTTGCACTGGAATATTCAAAATAAAACAGGTATCAATGTGCCTTGTCATGTATAATCAGTAAAACCAATTGCCTCAGGAAAATAAAAACTCTTGATTAATTACTATCAATATTTCTGAATTAGTATTTATTCAGTTTAGAGTAACAGTGACCCTGTGGCCTAACTCGGGGAGCACAGGCAGAAGGCAGGGGACACCTTGGGGTACGATTCCCAAAAGCATAGCTGCTAACTATGTAGCAACTTACATAGTTGGAACCATGGAACCGATTGGATCCAACTAAGCAATTCACTAAGGGAGCTTTTGGGAAATTCACCCCTAGATAGGATACCAGTCTATCACAGGGCATAGTGATTATTTCTTTATTTATATTACTCATATTTTGAATAGGTACTATTTAATCCATTTATACAGCTCTGCGTTTTGCTTGAACTAATTAGAGGGGACCCTGGCATTCCTGGCACCGGCAAAACCAGCAAAACCAGAAATCCTCAACTGATTAGCATATCCACAACCCTTCCTGCCACCATTCCAGCCTGGGCACTGTACCCCCCCCCGCCCCGAGACCTACCTCCCCTTCATTATCACAGTCCACAGACAGCCTGGACTGTAAGCATCCCTCAGATATGCAGCACCATGTCACTGTTGTTCTGTTTACTGGATCCATCTTCACACTATACCCTGTAGCTATGCTCCCTGGAACACCCTCCTAGGCGCCATTGCATGGACCCCGACTCTGCCCTGTAGTCTCCTCTGCCTGTCGCCCCCCTCAGACCCTCTTGTTACTTCTGCCCCACTGGAATCTCCTTTTTCCCCACTGCCTGCGAGAATCACAGATGTTTACATTTAGGGCAGCGTTTAAATCGTTTTAGCCATCAAGGGTTATCTATTGGACTCCTGGGAGCCCGTCGGATTCAGCCATATGATTTGTGGACACGTTTGTGTCCCCGGCCAGTGAGCTCTACTAGTTATAAGGTCAGTTAATAGGGATTAACACGGCAGCTGAATTGCACGATGGAACGGTTCGCCTTCTTAGCTAGGAATCGGTTAATGTATCGAACATGAAACGTCCAACTCAGAGGAACATGCCAGCTGGTATAAATGCAGTCAAATCAGACCAGATGGCAGCTCTAATATGAATGTATGAAAGCTCCTCCACAGACATAAACAAATATGGATCAGAATGATTATTCATGCAGGCATACAATTATCATGTTGGGGAGTCTTTCACCCTATAGCATGAGAAATGCCAATCATTCCAAAGCAGGGTGAGACATGACGCATACTGACAGAAGTTGAAGCAGTACCTCCAGCATAAAAACCCAACCCATCATCGTTTGTTTCAGTGTACCACATTCAACAGTTGATGTGCAGGACTTAAACAGTCATGATCATACAGTTTAAGATTGCAGTATCCGTCACAATAGTTGCAGTCGTATTTTTCTCATTTTCAAAAAATGACACCCTGGGTGTTTTTCGATATGTAGACTTGACTGCACTTGTGTTCTCGGGTACCCGTTTCACGTCGGCTTCCATTGCCAAAGACCAGTTTCAATACTGAAGAACAGAAGTACCGCGGGCGGTATAAATCCTGCCCCGCCCCAAAAACCAAGGATGTGTGAGCTGCATCCTCACCAAACAAGAACAAACCCATAATTCATTGTGTCCCAGGTTTATTCTTGGGAGGCAAGTTAGCAAGACCAGTCGTGCCAAGATCGCAAGTACGACTGGCCATCTTGCTATTGCGAAACACCTCTGAATTCTGACTGTAGAATGGCGGGGGGCGTGGCTATGACAGGAGGAGAGGTCATGTGATCGCGATTTCCATGTTGTTTAGTTCAACCAGTTCCCAAAAACTTTATTTAATGCAATGTTTGGTTTCAGCTTTTAGCCTTGAGTAATCGGTAGGTTCTTGTACCTGAATTTTGTTTGGGAAGTTAATGCATCACTTGTGAGAATCCCTTCAATCATAACAAGAAATGAACCATGTCACACGTAGAATACTCAGGAAAGTGTCTCTTATTACAGAGGCAGAATGATTTACATAAAAATAAAAAAGCCATTTTGACAGATGAGAAAACTAGCAAGCAAACCTCAGGTGGGGAATTACAGTGTGAGCATCTAACCCCTAAAGCACCAAAAAATAGGACAGGTGGAACTAATTAACAAAAACCCCACGTCACTGGATTCTCCCTCCCCTGGTGTGTCACTCCAATCCTTCAACTGACGATGTGTGATTTGTACTAAGGTAACGTGTCATTCAATATCAGGATCACAATTAGTATTATTATGGCCAAGTACACGTGTGTATGCAAGGAGTTTGGCATGGTATGGTATGGTATGGTATGCCAGTGCAGTCAAAGCAGGAGCGTGGGAGGGGCACGGTTACTCTGGCAGATTTGGGGGGGCCAGCACCATTTAGGGGTGACATTTTGTTGAGGGACCCAGAATTTCTAGGCAGGCCCACAGCCGCAAGAATTCAAAAAATAAAAATAATGACACTAAACAAGCATAGATAATAACACCAAATACAACAGACAACAGTATCAACCAGAAAATATGACACTTGCGGTCTAAGAACCACTTTTCACAATAAATGTTTCGTATCACAATAAAATCTACAGTATACTGCATTTTGTCTATTGTCTTTGCACAGTTGTCTATAAGTCAGATCACAGAATCCTGGCTTCCGCATCTGTTAATATACTGATACTCCAACATAAAACAGGCTATGTCTACATATTTTTTTTTACAATTTTGTTTACTTATGTCTAATGGGCCTGTTGTCTGTTGTATAAAGCATTTAATGTTATTTCTCATTGTATACTGCATGTTATACAAGAAAAATGGATCAGTTGAATTATTATTATACTATTCTACAATTCTAAAATAGCATTTACAGTCCAAAGAAATGCAGTTAGGCTTATTGAAGAGGTAATTTCCAAAACTTGCTTAGTCAATTTGTATTTGCTTTTGAGATGAGTCTATGGATTTAGTGAGTTTTGGAAATGTAATGGAAGCTCTACATTGGATTACAAGAGGACTGAGTGAGTTTCGGTTCCTGACACTGTAACATATGATGAGGTAGCTTGACTTAAGGTCAATGGCGGTCGCATCTCAAAAACAACAAGAAATGGACTGAGTTTTGGAAATTAACTCTTCAATTGTCTCCAAATTGCCCATACAGTGTGACTGTGTGTGCAGGTATGTGTCCCATGCTGTCTAGGACATACCCCAGCCCTGCTCTCTGTCCTGCCTGGGATTGGCTCCAGGGTCCCTGTCACCCTGACAATGATAAAACAGCATTTACAGTCCTCCCAAGGTACTTGACATATTCATATTCAATTTGTTATAAAGAAAAGCAGAGTAATTGAAATATGGCTCAATCACCTGTTTCTGTCATGGACTGTTGGTCTGTATGGGTATCTGTGAAAGGCCAGACTTTACACCAGGGGTCTCAAACTCCAGTCCTGGGGGGCCGTAGCCCTACACAGTTTTTGGTTCACCCTAATTTAACACATGTGATTCCAACTCCTTGTGCTAATTACCACACAGCTCTTGTGCTGAATCATTTGTGGTGGAACAGGGAAAGAACTAAGCCACACAGGACTCTGGCCCTCCAGGACTGGAGTTTGAGACCCCTGTTTACAGGGTCCAAACAGAGGTGTCTTCCACAGACACAAGCAGAAAGCAGAGTTTAGGGATAATCCGAGCTTTCAGGAGTTCTCGAGAAGCCAAACATGCAGGAAACGGACAGCGGGGCATCATCCAGCTGAAGCTCGTTCTGCCACGTGAGGCGACTGACTACAAACTTTTCTCATTTGTGGTTCCCCAGTGACGGAATGAGCTACTGAACCACATCCAGTCACCAGATTCCCTCTCCACCTTCAAGAAACACCTCAAAACCCATCTGTTCCAGGAATACCTCTACTAGCCCATACCGCTCTACGTTCTCCGAATGCTCTTATGGTTGTACTTTGTTGGCTTGTTATGCTCTTTGTTTGCTTTATTTGGAAGATGTCGTGCAGTACTTGCTTCAATACTGCTTGCACTAGTAACTGGTCAATAACTGGAACACTGGAAGTTCAGCTTAGCGACATGCAGTGGCTTTGGAAAAAAGGCAAATGTAAAAGGAACCTGAGTTCAGAAATATGGTTGATCAGAGGTTGCAGCGATACTTGTGCACGTGCCAGAGATGCACTCTGAACCGTGAACGACAAGCACCCTGCACCATTCCCTACCCCCAATGAAACGTGATGGAGGCTCTGATGATGAGATTTGACCTGATCGTGTGGGGTGGGGGGAGGGGGGGCATGTGACTGCCTTTGGCTCCACCCTGTCCAATCAGCCGGGGTCCTGTGTGACCTCTGCTCAGAAGCATATCGCATGTGAAGTCTACCCAGCCATCGCAAGAGAGCGGCCCTAATTAACTTTTAGTTAATTATCATTCTACCTTAAGGATGCATTACGGTGAACAGACTGCTGTTACATAACAACTCTGCCCGTCACCAGTAATAAGATGAAGCAGAGTGACAGATTGTTTTATTCATAATGACCTTTGTCTGGGGACATGGGGTTTGTGTCTGTGTGTGTGTCTGTGTGCGTGCAGATGGCAGAAGTGTTATACAAGGACGATGAACTATTCCATAGCCAGAGCATCCAAACACTGGGCTGAAGCTCTGGAATTGGTAAACATCTACGACACAGATGACAGAAGATCCCATTTGGGTGCAGAGCTACTAAACCCTGCTCCCAGCAAACAGGTGCCGTCGAGCGGCTGAGTGGGGCAGCAAGGCGTGGATGAGATGCAGATCACACACGTGAAAGCATGAAAAACGCACAGGAGAACACTAAGAGAATGAAGGAAATGGAAGATCCAGGCACACAACATGGGCTTTTAGGGAAATGCTGTCTCACTCTGCACTATGGGATTGGCAGCAGCTCCTGTGATTGGCCTGCTCCTACGCATTATGACATCAAAACATTATGACATCATCGCAAGAAATGTCCTCAAACAAAAAAAACCCCCTGCGGAAAACTGTGCAAGCCATGGTCCTCCTTCATACACAACAGTGTTCTTCTGCTTCCCCAGGTAGCTAAATAAAAGATCCAGACCAGCTACTATGACACATTATGACATCATCACAGGAGACACCCTTAAAGTAAAAAATAACTTTAGGTCCAAAAGCCCCTCGGCGAAATCCAGTCGTGGTCTTCCTTCACACACAGCAGTGTTCTCCTGTTTCCCCAGTTAGCTAAATAAAAGATCCAGACCAGCTGCTACTACGGCTGCTCTGCTTCACCATCATTATACCAATTATGGATACGTTAACGCTGAGATGGCCGGCCTCACGCAGTCGAGCACGCGCCACTTACTGTCAGCATCACAGAGCTTGCTGTCTCCGAGCCGTAATGAGTGTTCTTAGGCTGACAGCGCCTGGCCTCGGTTGGGGCAGCGGCCAGCCCACACGTAGGTGCTGCAGATGTCTCCGTCGTGCCCACACGTGACACGAGGGGGGTACGGCCGCTCGTCTCACAAAGACTGGGGTCGGCTTCGATCCGCCCCCCCCCCCCCAGCATGCGACAGATCACAACCATTAAGACTGAAATGTCAAATGATCGCCTCCCCCCCCCCATCCACCTATAGCTCTTAGGGAAATGTTGGCCAAGGAAAATACCTGTATTGTCAGTGAAATGAGTGATAAGTGATGTTACACTGAAAAGGGGGCAGCGTCGAGTCACAATCGA
>JAABNX020000119.1:4010693-4023625 GCA_015163995.2 Mormyrus lacerda | reverse complement strand
TGCTGCTCTGTGAAGGGAGCAGTACACAGCATTGTACCAGATCTTCAGTTTCCAGGCAATTTCTCGCATGGAATAGCCTTCATTTCTCAGAACAAGAACAGACTGACGAGTTTCAGAAGAAAGTTCTTTGTTTCTGACCATTTTCAGCTTGTTATCGAACCCACAATTGCTGATGCTCCAGATACTCAACTAGTCCAAAGAAGACCAGTTTATTGCTTCTTTAATCAGCCCAACAGTTTTCGTCTGCGCTAATATCGCAAAAGGGTTTTCTAATGATCAATTAACCTTTTATAATGAAAAACTTGCATTAGTAAACACAACTTTCCACTTATCACACAAAAAAAAAAGAAAACAATGCAAAAAAGTCGAGCATCTGCATCAGATAATCTCTCGAAATACTCTAAGTGGGCTGCATTCAACCGCACATACAGATCCCTGCGTAAGAAGTGCATTGATGCTCCCTCACCGATTGCAAATGCACGTTTCTCACTTGGAGGATCCATCTTTACAGATAAAGGTTTATTGCAAGGGGTGGAGGCTGGAAGACTACCAGTAAAAATACAAACATTTCTCACAATAATGCCCAAATGTGGCAAATTATAAAGAGACACAAACAGAACAGTGCATGCTTTCTACCCCTAGTAGAAAAAGCACCAGTTTGCCACGTAATGGGAACTACAGCAGGTTTAGAGATAAACAAGGAAAAGAATTTTCGTCACACTTAGGGTGGGGGAGGGGTTCTGTATTTGAAAAGGGTGCTTACACTAGCAAAGAACCCAGGCCCATTCTGAGAATGCTGGGTGCAGTTTTGTGTATATTAAGCATCCTGACATCAGTGAGGACAGTCCGAGGGTCAATGGTTGATCGTACCGTACGAAAAACATGGTCCCACTCCAGAGCCAAGCCAAGTCTGCCTCTCCCTCTGCCTCCAATTCCTCCGCCTCTACCGTGGTCATTTTCTGAGCCATATGTCTATGTGATGTACGCTGTACCACAGACGGCAGTAGCTCCTCACTACATCGGTTTTCTCATCCATCCATCCTTATGCAGATGAGCTGCATCTCCCAATGATTGCTGCCCAGCTTTACTCTCCCAGCATATGCAATGTTTTCTGACTTGTAACTTTCCCCACATACTCACTCACACCATACTCTAATACAATACTCGCTCAGAACATACTCTTGCACGCCATACTCTTCTGAGTACTCCCCTAACTTCAGCTTACATATTCACAGTAAAGAAAACTGCTAGAGTCACTCTATCAGGGTCGGTGTCCATCTGGCCCTGTCCCATGTGTCGTCTCCCCGACTGGCCTGCATTTATCTCATTTGGTGTTACCCTAGTACGTCCACATATTCCCTTGACGTAGCTTAATGAGTTGAGCATGCTGCTCAAAGGGTAATACTCCTACAGCCATGACTTTGTAACCATAAAGCTTATCTAAACGAATCTGAGGTTTGCATATATATATTATATAATTTAATTTTATTATATGTTGTCTTTATGGTTATGTCTTCTTCATTCTTTGTTTTACTTGTGTTTCTTGGTGTATTCTAGTGTTGATAGCCCTCTGTGTTGTTACAGTTTCCTAGACACTGACGTCTGTAAATTGTAATTTACTCCACCTGTTCCTTGTTGCCTTGTGCCATTACTGATTGGTTGATTTGGTTATGGCTCTCACCTGTCCTGTGTTGTGCCTTGTTAGTAGTGTATTTAAGTGCCTGTTATGGTTCTGGTTCGTTGAGGCTGTTTCCCTGTGTTAGTGTGTGCCCTGTGTTAGTTGTTGTAGTTTCCTGTGCTCATACCTACCCTTGGCACTGTTGTTCCTGATGTTGTTCCTGCCTTAGTTTAATTTTCACCCCTTGTGGTCTCTCTCTTCATTTTCTCCCTTGATGTTCTGTTTTGTTAATAAATGCCTGTCTTGTTGAAGTTGCCCCGTGGATTGTCTCTTCCTCTGTCATCCCCCGCCTCAACACACTCTTATAATACAAACTCCTATCACCTCCCTGTTTGGCCATCGTGCCTTTTTCAGCCAGTGCTCCCCTACTGATCCATTCGGATGACTCTAATCCAGAGTCGGTGTGCCGTTGATTGCGGAGGGTTCCCTAGGGAACTTCAAATGGCATGAGACCACTCTTTGTAGATTGCGTAAAAAACAGAAGAAAACAGATTTGGTATGAGGATCTGTCTGCCAGGGGAAATTCTGCAAACCGGGAAACGGGAGGGAAAATGGATGAAATCAGGCAGCATATTCAGAACCATCAGCAGTCAAGCTTTCCTTTAGATCAGCGATGGCACACGCGTGAATGAGCATTCATGTATCTGATGTCAAAAAAACACATCTTCTTTCTTTGTCTTTTTGCCTTTCTTTTGATGCTACTCTTTCTTTGAGTGGGTGGATTGAAGTAGCAGACATGCTGCCCGGAATGTAACTGCATTTCCGCTTTACGAGCTGCATTCTGTACTCACTGCATAAGATTCTGCCTTGTATCTAGTATCTACACAGGTTGTTAGAAAGGGGCTTTTGAAGGTAGACCAGTAATTTGCAGAGCTCAGCATCTTTAAATACAAATGTGTGTGGGGGAAGGGGGGGGGAGGGGGCTGAGATCCCTGAGCACCTGCCTCTTTGGCCCATTGACAGTGCCCCCCTTTTAAGGTTCTTGGTGCCCCTTTTCGATAACCGACAAATTTACCAAGAGGACCCCCTCCCCCACTGGAGCACCTGCCCCTCAAAGAGCTTGTGCACGGCATTGCTTAATCCCGTCGACGTTGTTAAAGAGTAAGACTTTGGTCTGCATAGAACCCGGCCGTCTGCTGCATATCCAATGCCCACGTCTGAGTTTCTGCATCTTTCAGATTTTTAACAAGCAGCTGCATCAAGTTCATGGTAAGATGGTCTTTTTTGAGAAATATTTCATAAGATGGCTTGCAATTGTAGTTTTTTTTCTTATCCGATCCACTGCCGTATGGAATATGGATGACACTGACAATAGCCTCAGGGCTCGAATCATTGAAAGGTTCTTGTTTGGACTGAAGTAAAACATTCAAGCAAGTCTGTCAAACCACCCTCACTGTCTAACAAAACTGGCTAGCCGTCCCTATGCGAGGCCACTGCACCTGACAAGGCTTCTTCTACAACATTGTGGAACCCATTAATAACATTTTCATTGTACTTTCAAAATGTAGTCATTTCTGGATGGATGATATTTTAAAAGTATTTAATCTGCATAATATTGAATCTCTGCCATTCTATACACCCCCCTGAATTGGAGCTCCTCTTTGTTGTTTGGGGACTCCAATTTCTACCCCACCCCCTCCTTCAGCGCCATGTGACTTAGCGAGGCCTCAGGTAGGAGGTGCCATATGGCCATTTTCAAATTCCATCAGCCTTACATGATACACCAGGAGAAACGGCTCCCCCCTTAATTAATGCAGACAGGGGACCATTGAGAAACATGTGAGGTGCATCGACAGAGTGTAGGTGAGAGAGAAAGGCTGTGTTTGATCTCTGTCTCAGGAATACAGTCTGTCACTGGCAGCATGATCATGAGCCTATGCACTTTTCTGTAATGTTTGTACACAAGTTTCCTATATGTGAGAATCCTGAATGTTGAGTCTTTTGTGAATGATGCACATGTCAGGGACAGCCCGCTAACTGTTCAAGCCCTTACAACACTTATGATAAACAAGGTCAACTGGCTCAAATCCTCAGTCGAAGGACCTGCCTTTTCCTTCTAAACATACATGTGGTCACAGACAACATGAGAATTCCACTACTTAACACCCCTAGATAGTGGTGTCAGCTTGGGGAGGCAAAAAACCTGCATTCTACTTACCGTGTGTGTTACCGCATGTATCTGATGCACACAGAACATATTCCTCCATCTACCTACAAGGCATCACTCTGCCCATGAGTGCCGGATCATAAAAAGTGCCTTGAATGACCATGTCAGTTGATCAGCAGTCATCAGGTTTCCTCCATAGTCCTTGTTCTCGTACAGATTCTCCAGGATATGGTGTCAGGTAGGCCATGTCCAAACAGGCAGTAAGAATAGGCACAGGGCATGGGGGGAGCCCTAGGGAGTCCCCATAATCAGAAACACACCAACTCTGATTGCCAAAGACGCACCGACTTTTTTATGCATCATGTGACTTCCTAGGTGAACCCCATTTTCAGTGCCGTGGCACATCTGCTTTACATAAGTATGACATCACGCACACGCATGGGAAGACCGCACACGGGACATCCGGTGACCCACTAGGTGTCCCCTCATTATCAATCACTTTGACGCGTCTGTATAATGTCACTCCCTGATACAGACCCCCAGGGCAGACCCCACGCTTCTCCCACCAAGGTTTACAGTCTTCAAGGTTCCCCCCTGGTGTGTTTGCTGGGCCGCTGCTGAGGGAACCCGCATGTTGTCACAGCAGCTGCTACCCACGGCCCGTGATCCGGGCTGGGTGGCTCCACACAGATCTTGCTGTCCAAACCTCACCAGCGTAGAGGGTCGCTTGTACAGGGAAGGCAGCACACTGAACACGCACTTCACTTCCGTGGTCCAGACAAGAATATACAAACAATATACTAGGCCGAGCTTTGTGGACTGGCTTTCTCACACGCTCACACGCAGGTGACAGCTGAGGTGAGTTAATCCCCAAAACAGTAGAAAACACCTCATTCCCAATAGTTCAACTGATTTATTAAAGTGACCAAACTAGTACTTGAAGTCCCAATGGCTGGTAGCATTGAGTGCAGTTAATTAAGGTATTTTTGGAGAACATGAAAAACTGGAAGGCTGTCAGTTGAACTCTCGTACCTTTTAGTTAGATATTTAACCTGAGTGGCAGTTAGAAACCTTGAAGCCTCAAGTACACTAGATATATCTATGCAGTAATCAGACTTTTTTCAGAATCTTTTTTTTTCCTAGAATGTTACAAATGCAGTACTGACAATAATGAGAGAAAAAATTATAATACCCAAGTGGCGTTTATAGTAACCTGACCCTGTACTGAACTGAGGCCTCAATGAAAAGTGACGTCTCAACCAAAAAACACAGTGGAGTGAAGCTGCAGCTTGCAGTTATCGACAGAAGAACAAATTCAATGGACACTATAAGCATTGTGTGAGTCTGACCAACAGCTAATATTATGATTAGAAGCAAGTAAGTAATCAATGAAAAGCCCAGACAATTCAATACAGTCTGTAGATTTTGTTCCAAAACATAAGAAAAATTATCATAAACGTTATTATACCATGTTTTTCTGTGTATGTGAGGGGTTAGACAGTTAGCGTATGAAAATGCAGTGGGATGACTTTCTGTGAAAAAAGAGAAGTGTTTGAATAAAAAGACAATGAAACAGGGTGGGGGGGGGGCAATGCCAGCTGGTGTCTGACCCACAGCTGAGCATGTGGCCCCACAAAACAGCACCACTAACTGCATGGCATTTCTATAGTTCTCCAGCAAACACAGAGTTTTCAGATGCTATATTTGTAATGAAAATTTACTCAGGAAGCCTGACGTGACTTTTATTATAAGGGTAATGATCAGACCGCTGATGAGTCATTGACAGCCTTTGCGTCCTCGCTGTCCCAATGCATTGCCTGTCACTCTGTGTGATGATAAATGTCTGAATTGACCTCTATTTACAATACTCACTGAAACATATTAGTAAGCGAGAAAACGCAACAGGCTCTAAAACCAAGGCTGCATACATAGATATATGTTAAAACTCTGTTACAATTAAATGATAACAGGACACAGATGTGCATGCAGTTTTTCCCCCCTGTGTTTTTATGGGTTTTCTGTGGGGACTTCAGTTCACACAGCCCACAGTCCAGTGAATGGGTGCACCCAAATTGCGCCTTGAGTACATGCATGGCTGTGTGTGCCTGACCTCCCACCCAAGGCGTCCAATACCTGGGACCCTGTCGCAACACAGAGGGAAGGATTTTTCTGCTAAGAGTTGCCATCATCTTTTTGTTTATTTCTGCCTATTCTATTTCGTTTTATTGTATACTTTTTATGGTTTTTGTTTATTTATTCTGTGTGTGTGTGTGTGTGTGTGCGTGTGTGTGTGTGGGAGCGGGTTTACCTATCCTTATGGGGACACGATGTCTCCATAACGTGATAAATATCCGGTTTCCTGGTCCACATAAGGGAAAACTCTATTTTATAAAAATCGGTGACTGCTATGAAAAAACTAAAAATGCAAAAACTTGCATTTGGTTAAGGTTGTCATAGTTAGCGTTAGCATTTTTCCCATTGAAATGAATGAGCGGTCCCCATAAGGATATGTTTACCCTACCTGTGCGTGCATGAGTGTGTGTGTGTGAGTGAGTGTGTGTGCGTGTGTCTGTGCGGCTCCAGGAACACTGAGATCCTGTGCTAGACAACTGATTATGGAAGATGGATGGATAAAACTAAACTGTTTTCCCCCAAACTGCACGCTTCTGCTTTGTTTCATGTTTATTCCCTGTTTTGTGCTCCGGAAGTGGCCTGTGCTTGGCGTCTCCCATGCCTGTCTTTATTTATAACTTAGTAGTATGACTCAAGACAAAAGACAAGTGGAGATTCCAGTGAAACAGCACTGCATGCTTGCTTACTAATCATCAATGATACAGCACCCTAAGCACATATGCAATATTCTGCATTGTGTACCGCAAATACTGTTTGTATGACAATATACATGCCCTGTAACATGCACAAATAAAAACAGATGCCTGGAGTTATAAAAATACAGTCACCATTGCTGCTATTTTCCTGGTTTATCCACTCTAAATGCAATTCTGGACAATGATTTTCTTTATAAAATATGCGATTTTAACGTGTCTGCAACAAGTTTAGTATAACAATAGTTACCGAAAACACAAAAGACGTTAAAATAACAAACGTGAGATGAATTTAAGAAAAACAGAGAAATAATCTGTTTGCAAATTAATTGTAGTTCTTTATTTGAATTTCAAATATTCACGTTAAGTCACATTTAAAATCATACTACTTAGCAGTTTCATCCATCAGCAATCAATGTTCTCACACATAGTGCTTACAGCTCACCTCTTTGCACAGACCCACCTTATAAAAGTTAACTGTGCAAATACAACACAAATAAAATAACCCCTGGGGTTTACAAAGGTGTTGTTTACAACCCATGTCATGCTCATTTAACCCCCAAAGGAGAATTAAATATAACACAGAATTCATATTTTTTCCACAGTGCATGAACTCGAGTCAATAAATCGCAAATACTTCAGCATGTATACATTACAATGCACTGCTAAATTGTTCAATTACACTTGTGTAACACTTTGCTTCCTTTTTCCCTTAAGTGTATACAAATACAATTCTTTGCATTTAGGTGGGTCTCATTGCTAACATTTAATCTACCAAGGTCTCCACATGTTAGTACTTATAGCTTGTGGCATTGCCTGGGGCTGATTCACATACAGAATGCTGCTGTTTGCATTCCTGCTGGAATCAGGACGGCAGCCTCCAGTGCCTGTAGACACTACCCTCAGAGCTCCAGTGTTCATTTGGGGGACCCCTTGATAGTTCTGCCCCCTACACTTGCAGTTCTGGCAAGAAGGAGCGTCCCAGGTCAACATGGAGTGTTTGAGGTACTCATTTACCCGCTGGCTGGTGTCTTGATCAAGGAGATTGGTTGTGGAGAGTAAGGTTGAGATGCGTTGACGGCATGCTTTGTAGCCCTCTTTGTAACTTTCAGATGGACCTAGAATAGAGTGGCTTTGTTTTAGTATTGTATGAAAACTAGTTAGTCATAGACAACAGCAAAAAATTACAGAAGACACTCACTTTTAGCTGAAGTAGACGGAAGCCGTCTGAGAAATCGTACTGTCATCTCCAGAATATCTGCTTTCTCAAATTTCGAGTGACGAGATTTCTGGAACAGAGAACAGTAACAGAAAAAGATTAATGTTGGAGGGTTAAAATGTTCTCATATATTATAACATTGTTGCTTTCAAAAAATATATAACGTAACAATTATTCAAGAAAAAATAATATATGTACTTACATCTTTGCCAACCAAAGGCAGAATAAGCGTCTTCAGTTGTTCGAGGCTTTCGTTGATACGCGCGCGCCGTCTTTTTTCCATTAACGGCTTCAAAGTCTAAAAAGAATGCAAGTAAATGCAAGTTAAAATCTGAATGTAATGCACCGATGATGCAGCGTAGCAGTCATACTACTAGCCATCGTTCTTACCTTTCTCAGTTCACTGGCTTCCGTCCTTTTGGCTGCGTGTGAGCCGTAGATCTGGGCTGTTGCAGTAGTGATTCGGGTCATGGTTTTGGCAGTGCGCACGTGCTTTCCGAGACAGAGGAGCGCTGCAGTGACTTTGGGGGTTCAGCCTCAAGTATTTATAGGCGAGCTAAGCGTCAAGAGCGCGGGACCAAAGCGTCGTCACTCATAGTTTCGACGCGAAAACCTTTGTTTTAAAACCAGTTTCATATCACCATCTGTTACTTATACGATCAAGTATAACCTATATTGTATGTTTACGTGTGGTGTTGCTTTGTTACTGGCTTATCGACCAAGCAATCCTGTTAAGCGCCAAAATCATCAGTCCTGTATGTTTTTCAATGCTTACAGATATATATATATATTTTTTTTTTACCGAATTCAGTTTTTTATAGGTTACATTAGCTATACATAAATAAACAATTGGTCTATTAAAATTAGGTTAAACATATTCCCTCTTCAACAGCTTATGCAGTCGGTAACACAGAAATGATCAAATCATATACTTAAAAATGTAGATATGTTTGTATAATTTAATGTCTTTAAAATGTTAACATAACATCAAGTTTTAAATCTGTACTATGTATTATTGTTGCCACATTGTGTTAATGTATACAGTTCTTAGGTGAAATTCGGAAGCTGGGATGAAGGATTCTTCTTGGAATAAAAAAGCATTTGAATTACAGAAGGAGGTCCCCAAGCCAAGCTATATTTAAATTAGATCTCACATCTGTTTAAACAATTTTGTTTTTGTCGCTTCTTCTTCGAAGTCGAGGCACCTTCACCTGCGTCGACAGTGCGGGGGGCGGGGGGCGCCACGCTGGCCGTCTGTCAAGTGCTCTAACTTGCAGCAATAAAGTGAATAGCAACACATGTTTTTCAGGATGGTTATATTGTAAACAAACAAATATTTAAAAAGGCCTACCGTAGTCATGGTTTCTACTTTTTACATTTTGTCAATTACAAAGTTATATGCATAACATTAAAGTTATAATATTATAACTTTGTCCCCAAGGAATACCCTCACGCGTCCGGCACGAGCCACCAATAGGCGGTGGGCGTGGCTCTCACCATCCCCCCACACCTCCCACTGCTGCGCTATGGGGCAATGTCTGCGCTCGGTTTACGCTTTATTCCTTTGTATATCCGTTTGCAAAACCTATTTTCAAATCAGTTGGCGTCCATATTCCATCAGCAGCCCTGTCAATGAAGGGGGAGGTGCAAAACGAGCAGAGAGGCTGAAAGAATAACGCCCTTATTGTGTTAAATGCGTATCTTCGCAGTATTCAGTTACATCATATATAGAATAATGTGAAAACATGAACATCAACTAACCCAGTGTATGAATTTCTACTTTTCTAAGTTTAAAATATAAAGAAACTTGCCAGACGTGATCATTTCACTGTAGGAGAGACTCTACGGCGAATAACCTGTGCACATTGGCAGTGCAAACTTAGTAATCTTAGTAGTCACAGAGTCGATTTAATATAGGGAAAAAAACTTACAGTAGGCCTTTGTATACTGCGATTTACAGGAACTCCACAAAAATGCCCGTGATCAAGTAAACGATGTACAGTGATTCTACTCAAAAGAAATCGCAGGCTGTCCCTTTCTACATGGACTATGCACTGAACAAAGGCACTATTGAAACTGATGCAACATTTGCATGCGTCCCTCTTCCCGCGACTCGCGCACTTAACAGCACTGCAGCCAGCACGGAGTTGGGATAGTTTAACATTTGAGCGTTTCGGTTACAATTTCCTTTGTCTTTGAATGAATTTGTAGTGCCTACCCCGTCTAAGGACCCTTAGACGAAAATAGCGCTTTTGTTTAACATTTTCTTTCCAAAATGCGAGAAATAGATATGGTATTTGTAAGTCTGCGGTAAACCGGCCTATTAAAATCGTTTTAAATTGGCAAAGTTTGGTTCAACGTAATATTGCATTATTTATGTTATGACGAAGGCCAACTGTACAATACAAAACTGAGAAACAAGCTAGAGAACAACATATCACGTCTGTTATAGTCGGTAGGCCTATATTACAGTAACCACGGCCATACTCCAGCACTACGCGCGCAATCGCCGTTTGTTGAATTAAAATTTAATAAATCTAAAGTTTTAGTATTAGTTATAATTTAACAATTGTCACTATAGTATAGATCAAAGAAAGACTACCTAAAGCTGTTCAAACAGCTCCAATACATGCAAAAGTATGTGCTACCCCCACCTCCCACGTTTAACATAAAATATTAGTTTAATGCCAGTGTGCCCCCCACATTCAAAATACTTCTTACTCCTCTGAGTAGCGGAATTACATTAAAACAACTGTCAGAAAGCTAAGTAAAGAAAAGTATTGTTTTTCTTCCGGACTTAGATACTTTAATTAATCAAAAGTTTATATATAAGACCAACCAGCAATACATGCTGGTCAAGACACCGTATGAATTAGATTCCATGTGTTATATTGAATGTATCAAAATTCAACGATACACCGCCTTACGTTTGAGCGCGACATACAATAGGTATAGGAATCACGCTTACTCTAACGCACAGTGACGGACAATAATCCCACAATTCAATTGCTACCATTCTTTCACAAGACAATATAACATTCTTAGGTGGAAGCACAAGTAATTGGTCATATTCTAAGGCGTACATATTCTTTTATAAAGAAAATCACTTCTTGCTGTTAAATTTGCTTTTACGCATCTGAATAATTTACACCTGCAATTTACACTGTACAGCGAAAGGCACAGTTAACCGAAAGACCTACAAAAAAACAGAGAAAGCGTTTTTACTACCCTCTAATGTTGTATGGCTGCTGTCGTATTTCTCTTAATTAAGTATGGATTGATTGGTGCGCAAGTGGTCAAGTGATTAATGTTTCATTTTATTGTATGTTCCAGTCTTGTTTTAAGTTGTGTAATGTACGCTTCTAGTTTTAGTATAGTTTAGTAATGCAATGGATTACACACACACAAACACACAGAGATATGGACAGAACTGCCTGCAGTTAGCAGTTAGTTATACTAAATGCTAATTGATAATATGATCAGATATGCGAAGGTCGGCTTCCCAAGTAAAAACCAGCACTCAAAGACATAATAACCGTCACATAAAATAAGTCACACTGCAGAAGTAGTGTAAAATCTTTTTCTTCCAACTTGAAACTGCATGACGTTACTCAATTGGTGCACGTGGCTACAGCCCAATCTTTATGTACCAAGCATCATTTGCAGCGTAACGTTAAACCATACTAACTTCACGATAAATGAACAAAATTGACATTTTGCATCCTTTCTTTTAATTCAGTCACGAATATGTTCTATATATTTTAAATTTTATCTAGCTGTAGATGTGACATAAGGGCCACGTAGTCAAATTGTATATCTTTAAAACCTTCAAAACGCGTGAACCTTTCTTCGAGTTAGATAGAAAACGATAGATTTAAGCCTAGACCCTCCCCCCCGCCCCCAAAATTTGTACCAATTAAAAATACCCAAGCCAAAACCCAAGCCGAATCATGTACACATCTGGTTATCCGCCTTAATTTTTTTTAAACAAAAGCATTTTGTCTCTTAAGATACAAACCATAAAAATAAGGCTGTGGCGTCAGACGCGTGAAATATCTGGCCAGCCTCCAAACCTGACTTCCTAATACTTAATGAATATTAGAGGCGCCTCTCGTTATAAAAGTTATTTTTTTAAAAATATTCTCTTCATTTGTGATTTATGAAATATACCTATAACATGCAAACCGTAGACGTAAGTAATAGCAGATTACGTCCTACTTATAGCCTATTACACAGGTTGCTTGATAGCGCGACTTTCAAATGCTACATTTTCTCGTGGGCGGAGGCACCCAGGCCGCCTCCCTTTGTAAAGAGGAGGCAGTGGACATAGCCGGCACGAGATCGGCACGAGCCAATAGAGTATTAGGACAGATGGTCCCTTTCTAACAGGAATTATACAGTAGACCTACTTGAAGGGGATTCAAATATCACATGTTTCATATGAGAAATGTTAGTAAAATTATTCTTATCGTTTGTTTTATTACAAATTACGGAGTGCCTGCTTTCCTCTTGTTCCTAACATTTACGCAGTTTCTTGTTGGACCGTTTCTTTAATTTCCCCTAAGTCAATATAGAAACATATCGGGAACGCTGCAACCGCATCTGCTCTTTTGGTTTCCTGGAGTAGAAAACGCTGTGCTGGAGCAATTTAATTTCTAGTAATTTTGAGAAATAATAGCTTTTCTTTTACCAAACTTAATGATGCTGTTTGTTTTCAGCTGTTATAAGATTTTTGGTTAGTTGTCCTATAAGCAAATGTATGATTTCAATCCGTCAGTGCAGGGTGTTTTTCTCCAGAAAATAATGCTGGAGCACTCCTTGACATAGAACGCTAAATTTTACACAGGCATTGCTATACATACATTAGCCTGTAATAAAATACATTTTAAGGGCGCATGAAGGACCTTGTGGCGCAACGGCAGCGCGTTCAAATCATGTCGGGGTCATCCTAAGTGGGTTTTGTTGGCGATTCCAATTCGGTGGTTAGTAGAGTAATTTCACAGTTAGGCCCACAAACAGGTGTATCTAGAATGCTTTTTATTGTCACTGTACACATATACAATTTACATTATATACATGTGCGGTGAGATTAAGAGCATCTCT
>JAABNX020000119.1:3970200-3983066 GCA_015163995.2 Mormyrus lacerda | reverse complement strand
TGTTGTGGGCGGGGCCATGGATGTGGTATGCCCCCCCCCCCCCCCACTCACTCAATTCATTTCTGTGGGGAAAACTCTAATCCCAACATGATGACCTTAACCCCAACCCAGCCCTAGCCTAAATTCTCAAGTAACCAAACAAACACTTTTGCCATGCATTTGTACTTTTTTATTGCATCAACAGATCTTTGTAGGGATCTGAAAAATGGTCCCCTCAAAGTCAAAATAACAGGCTTTTATCACATTGTGGGGGATATTTGGTTCCCACAATGTAATATTAACCTAATCCACACACACCCATATACACATGTGCAATGGGCAGTGGTGTCTTAATGGTTAGGGAAGCGCAGTTGTAATTGAAAGATTGCTGGTTCGAATCCCCAACCAGCAAGGCGCCACTGAGGTACCCTGAGCAAGGTACCGTCCCCAAGCACTGCTCCCCGGGCGCTGAATTAGCTGCCCCCTGCTATGTCACTATGTCACATATGGGTTAGACACATTTCATTGTCGTGTGCTGTGCTGTGTCACCAATGACCACTGTCCTCTAAATTCATTGTTCCCCCTTTTATGACATGGCTTATATACCATATTGTACCTCATAGAATTAGAGTGTGTTCTAAAGTCTTACTCCACTTGTTGGTTGTAACACACGAGTCGTTTTCAGTTGGTCATGGAGTTCGTGGTTAAAAAATTATTTCTGATTTTGTTTTGTCTGCCGGCACCATCTCATTCATTCATCAAACTTCACCAGTTGTTATTTGGTTCAAGTCTTTAAAAATGATGCCCATATGGGCCTTGAAGCTCCAGCAGTTGAGAATCACTATTTTAAAGTAAACAGTACAATTATGCCTGGGCAGGATCATTTTTTTGTGTTATTCTTTGTGAGATGTTTTAGTCTGTCTGAGTTAATCTCAAACCCAGCTTTGACATCATTACAGTGGAAGTTCCCAACATGAACCCCGAAACCAGGCTAGCAGACAGTCCCGCTTCTGATTAATTAATTGACTTAATTGGGTTTATTCTGATTCACAATGTCATGATGTTTTTAATTGTGTGAGTTTGTATATAAAACATTAAAATAATAAGTTATTTTTTCTGTATCAGCCCTGAAAGCCCTGAAATATTTATTGCAAGCCAATTTAGCAGAAATGCTACTTGAAAGGATGTCTTGTATGATTGTATGATTGTAAAAATACAGACACTGTATTTTTTGTGTCATGTACAGCAAGTAATTCTAGTGTAAATAATTAAATGAACTGTTTAAAACGACGTGTCCCAAATTTGCCAGACCAACACAATTCCTCTTTGGCTGCTTTCGGCTGAGTTAGTCATTAAAATCAATGGAGCTGTTCATTGAATTAATTCATTTCTTTAATGGAAAATACATCAAGTATTAGCTTTAATTTTTGTGCTGTGTTAAAGCAACTTGAATAATGAATAATTGACAAGGTTTTTCCATTTATTGCTAGAAATACCTTTCAAAGAATTGTTCATGTGAGCAGAATTTGTAGCAAATCTCTAGCAACAAATTATTCATTGAGATTATTTATCGTTGCAGTCAGACCACAGCTAAATTAGCGCAGAATTCTTTGCGACCAGCAGGGGGCCGGGGGTGACTGAATCTAAACGTGATCTGTGTTCTCTGCTGGACTTCATACCATGGACCTTCAACCTTTATTGGGGCTTTGCTTGTTTGTCCTCAGTGGTATCGTGTGGCTGTGAAAATCATATAAATAACCTGATGAAGGATTTTCGAGCAGGAAAAATGATCTTTATAAGCTCTTTTTGTAAAAGCACGGATTCATTTATCAGTGAGCAATGGTGTTAAATGCAGGGCAGCGATGCCTCATAGTGCTATATGTTTTTGACAGGATCACGGTTAGTGCAGGTAAACGACTCTGATCCAGGTATGGAGAGGGTTCAGATCCCTACTCACTTTTTGTTCCCCGTTTCCTCCGAATGAACGGTGACACTCCCGCGGGCCACCATTCCACAGACACACATTCAGACAGAAGTTACCGGAGTGGATCGTTACGGATTCAGGACAACACTGGGGTTAGGAGGGCCTCCGTATGGGACCACAGCCCTCTGTGCTTTTAAAGGGGATAATTACTTCATTCGGACTTTGTTCACACGGTGTCCTCAGCCTTGGGAGGGACACACAAAGTGGTAATTGTGACCCAGCGTTAATGAGGGCCTCATTACCCGGCCGGCCCCCCCGTCAAAATCGCTGATGAGCTCCCTGATGGGCCCGTTAGTAATTCCTCCGATTGGCCGCTCAGTCCGCTGTCTCGCCTGTGCCCTGTCATTACCGCGCAAGAGCAGCCCGGGTCCTGACTGCATAAAAAGGGGGCGATGTTTGTCTGGCTGAGCCTTCGGTGGTGTCACCTAACGTCTCAAGTGGAGAAATGTAATGAATATTGCAGCTTATTCTCACTTATATTGACCTTTTATTTTGTTTTCCCTGCACAAACGTCCTACAAAAACCATATGTATTGTCCCATTCAGTCAAGGCTGAATTCTGATATGTTGAAGCGGGAATTGACCTTTGTAGGAAAACGGTAAACCCACGTTGATTTGGCCGGTAGTCCTGTGCAGAGACGGCAGCAGCAGTCGGTTGTCTTTCTGCTTGTGCCGCTGTCACCGCAGATGTGCGCGAATGGCTGCTGGCGTGGTGTGTGGCTCACTGGGTTCGGATGCTGCATCTGCGATCGGAAGTCTGTTGGTTTGAGTCCTGAGATTGGCAGAGTGATTTCAGGGCCGGAGCCTTGAGCCAAACCTGTAAGTCCTCTTGCTCTGCGGACTCTGATCCTGTTTCCAATTGTCTTTCATTTTGGGTAAAAGCATCTGCTACATAAATGAAGTGTAGCAATGTGATGGTGTTTAGGATAAGTTTGAACTCCAGTTAATCAAACCTACTGGTGATATCGTGGTTCACTGGGTAGCTCTGTTGCCTTGCATATATACCCAGGGTTGTGAGTTTGAGTCCTGCCTCTGCTGTGTGTGTGGTCCAGGTATGCGTTACCTTGTGGAGACCAAATGTCCCCACAACATGATGAATAGTCATTTTTTTTTACCTTATGGGGACCAGGTTACTATGGGAAAACTCTATTTTATAAAAATCTGTGACTACAATGAAAAAACTAAAAATGCAAAAACTTTTGCATTTTGTTTGGTTACTTATGGTTATGGTTAGGGCTGGGTGGGGGTTAAGGTTGTCATAGTTAGCGTTAGCATTTTTCCCATAGAAATTAATGAGCGGTCCGCATAAAAATATGATTACACGACTGTGTCTGTGTGTGTGTGTGTGTGTGTGTGTGTGTGTTACATGCAGTGCCTAATTGTGTATAGGTAATGTCCCGCCAAAGTTCTGGAGCCTAATTCCGAGTTCCTGGGTCATCTGTACCAGACACTGTCTAGCATCACTTCCCCACCATGCAGCTGGGCCTGTGACCTTAGAGACACAAAACTTTGCAGGTTGATTTCAAAGCTGATGAAATTACACTTCCATACAATGGAGTGTGAATAAAATGTTTTATTAATTATTGTTCTGTATGTTTGTGTATTGTAACCTATGTACTAGAGACGCATAATATAGTGGTTAACATAATCTGTATCGGTAGTATTAGACAGCAATATATCAGTTTTGGTAAAAATTCTAGTGCACCACTATTATGTACATCTATTATAGATAAACAGCTTAGATGTATATGACAAGATTAAAGAACAGCAGGAAAGCCAACGCACAAAAGCGAAAGAGACTCGCTTCAAAATGTGGAGATCAAAATTTTCCAAGGCAGAAATATGGAGACTCATGTAAAAAAAGGTATTCGTTTATAAATTCAATGTAATTGGAAAAAAAATAATTGTCATGCCCTGAATCTCTGCCCCTCTCGCTCACTAGGAGTCACACCTGTTGATCATTTGTCATACCTCTCATTTCAGCCCTCGTGTGATTCACACCACATGCCTCTCATTTGCTCCCCATAACTGGTGTATAAGAGTGGCTCCCAGTTCCTTGCTTCCCAGTCTGGTCATTGACGTTGCCCTAGTGCAGGGGGTCGGCAACCTGCATCCCGCTAGCCACACTTGGCTCTTCTCAGAACGATAGACATGTTCACATTTTTATGTCTTAGCATGTTATGATAAATTATTTATATTTGTGAAAGTATAATGGGTTAATATTATTATTTTTCATTTTGATATTTATTTAGCTACTGTATATGTGAATGAGGCGGTCCGTTGCGTGCTTTTGTGATGTCTTAACTGCATAATTTACGTCTTCCTCAAAGTCATTTGACATCTCTAGTCAATTGGTATGCTTTCCAGGGATTTCTTCAGTGTCTGAGATATGATTTAGGTTTCAAAGTTTATTGGGATTCCGAATTCTTACGTATACTTTTTGTGGTAAATCGTTATCACGCCTTCCGAGGTCTTTGTGAAATGATTATATTTTCTCCATTTTACATATCATAGCCAGCTGAGTTTGGAGTAGTGAGGACATTTTGCACTGCTCGGTCAGCACAGTTACAAAATAGTGAAGTGGAAAGTGAAGGGCAGAAAACTGCAGAGCCAAACGAACTTTACTAAGAAAGAAGGGGTGAGGCTGTAGACTATCGCCTCAGAAATGTACAATATTGTGATATTAGTCACCATTGCGTTGCTGTGCGTAAAGTACTTGAAGTTTTGTTTTCGTGTTAAATGCATATATACCAATATCGCATTAAAAATCGTATCTAAAACCCTCTTCTCTATCCATTGCAGCTCTTTGTAAGTCTTGTGTCAGACATTTAGGATAAAATGGCCTTTGCTTTAAAAAGGTTGCTGACCTCTGCCCTAGTGTGTGTGAATTTCCCCTCTAGCTAGTGGTGCCCTCCCAGACAGCAGCGTGCTACTGTCTCCATGTCAAACTATAGTTAAATGCGTTGAATTATGGTCAGTGTTAAATTATCAACGTTGAAATTGACTTGATTTTTGGTCAGATTTTCAATAGTGAAAAATTGACGGTGGCAAAACCTTGATTCAATGTTGATATAAAATGAAAGATCGAAGATCAATGTTGTCTCAACCTTTTTGTCTGATATGGAATCAATGTCGTTGCAACATTATGTCTGCTATCTGGGTTTTGTTTGCCCTTTTCCGGTTTCATTTTAATAAACCCCTTATTCGTTTGCCCTCACGCCTGCACCTTCGTGTTTGTTACATGACACAATGTATTCACAGACACGTAGAAAACAACACATAGAAGATACAGCATAAATCACAACAGTATCATCAATATAAATCACCAGTATCATCAGAGACCATCAATTATATGATCCCAGCGGGATATTGTATAGCAGAATGTAATCACAGTAATGATTAGATGGATCAGTAGCATTACTGATTGGTGTCATATTGAACTGTATGTTTGATGTATATTCAGTTGGATAAATAGGTCTGTGATGTGTGTATTTATGCACTGTTGCTTAGTTACAGAGTACAGTCACAGTTGGACAGTGAGCCTGTGCCCTGCAGTGGGGAGGGGGGGAGGAGGGTGTGGTCCCAGGTACGGGAGGAGGCTGGGAGGTTAATTAGCCCACCTTCCCACCTGACCCCCCTCCCCCCCCAGGCCCCAGGTGAAGAGCCCAGGGCTCACCATCATTAACAATTAATCCGAGTGCCGGTGTACGCTCCCCGGGGGGAGGGGCACAAAAAGATACTCCTAATTGTCCTCCGTGGGGGGCGGAGTGGTGAAAGCGCAGAGGTACAAAGCTTGGCTCATAAAAGGCACGGTGAAAAACAATGTGTCCGGGATGCCATGGAAACCAGGGGACCTGGTGAGCTGGTGGGGTGGCAGGGTGTAGCTGGGAGCGGGGCCTTTGTGTCTCTGTCAGGGCTGTCCTGGGCGTGCCTGTCTCAACTGCAAACACCCGGCTCTGTGAATTTAGTTTGCGGTTTTGTGAATTTCTTGCCTTTTGCTAAAAGATCCAAGATTTCATCTGTTACTTGGCTTTTTCAAACACCTTTGACTATATGCACACTGCCCTGTTTTTTTAACTTTAGTTACAGTATGAAAAAGAAATGTGCTTTGTAGGTAACCAAAATCGTACTTTTCGGGAGAATGTAATCCTGAGCCTGTGAGATTTCAGTATGGGCAGCCATGGCTATAAGGCCAGCCTTTTGCTCTGGGTTTGCATAGGAGGGCCTGGGCTGGGCTGTGGTTGGTTGCATGCCTGGCGCTGATGTCACCTTGCTGCGATGTGATAGGTCTGCGTTACTGATGAGGGGCCGGGGTAAAGCGAGAGGGCAGGTAAAGTGACACAGGTGTTGTGGATTTGGTATCTGGTGTCGCCTCGTCTTGCCTTCCTGCTCCTTGGCACACTCGCTGGGCACTGCCGGAACCTCAGGAACTCGCACGGTAAGACCGAAGTCTGCACCGGTGCCGGTCACGACCCGTCTGCGGGTTTGTTTGTCACTCTGAGTCGTGCTGGTTCTTTTTGTCATGGGTTTAATATAATGCAACTTTTTTTTTTGATGCAAACTATGCCTTCAGAACTCTTCAGCTATTGAAACATGATATGTACATATATATGCCTACTTACACACGCACACACACGCACACACACATATATGTTGAAGCATTTCAGGTTTCCCATAGCCTGAAGCCAATAGGCTATGAAGTCAAGGAAAGGCCAACTTTTCATATTATTGGATTTTTTTTTTGTTTGCTTGCCAAAAACTGCTGAAATATGTCAGCAGAATTCCGTCTCTCGGCAGGGGTTTGGGCTTGTAGCTGCCATCCTGAACAAGGAACAAGCTGGTAGTGATGTGTGGTGCATCGGTGCTGATATGACGTTAGACACATACAGCTGAATGCTTATTATGCTGTACATTGTTGCCGCTGGTTTTCAGGCATTTGTAAAGTATTGATTGTTTATAAATCTCCCACTGTTCTTCATTTGAATTCATTCTAAGAATAAACAGGTGTTCAGTCTTGTTCATCTCTCAACCTGGAGCATCTGTACAAGCTGAGGTGAGCTGGCCTGTGCGATATGCGATTGACCCCCATGGGGAAATTCTCAGTTCGCCTGCCCCGTCTTGCTCTCCATGACACACAGACAAGTGAAAGCGAGCTTGGCAGCGAAGGGCGTGAGGCTGGGGGGGGTTAAGGGCCACGCTCAAGGGCCCACAGACGTGACTATTCTGACGAGGCCAAGCCGGTGACCTTCCGATGACAGACACAGAGGCTCGGGCCACTGAGCCGCGCAGTCCTGTTTTGGGGGGATCACTTCAGAGTCCGGCTTAGCTGAGCCTGTGCTTCTGCGATGTCAGACCTGTCCCGCTCGGTCCCCGTGCCCCGTCTGCCTATGGGATGTCCGGTACCGAGGAGACGAAGGATCGGCTTTCTCTGCCAAGATGAGTCTGCAATGCAAATATGGACTGAACCGCCGCAAAGATGAAATGTATAATGAGGTCGTTTGTCAGATGCACGTGTGTCACAGCTGACCTTCCCGGGTGGCAGTGAGGGTTTCACTTAGCTACAGTCTGACCAGTTGCTGCCTACATCGCCAGTAAGGTGGGCAGGTAGAGTACTGCAGAGTCCTTCAGAAAGAGCACCGGGGAAGGTACCCCGCCGGTCTGTGGTGCACGACTGGGAGACTGCAGTAACCAGTGACGTAACTCCACGGAGGGGGAGGTTGTGAGTTTACATTTCTTAGATTATCATTTCGTTACATTTTTTGAGTTGGATCTGCAATTCAAATGCAGTGCATTTTGCATTAAGGAAATCCGCGGCACACAGGAAAAACAGCTGCAGATTGACTTTCTCAGAGGAAGTCTGGAAATTTCCACAAGTCTGTGGCTATGACTCAGTATGTCTCTTATTGCTGACCAGTTTGGGTCCTGGGTCAGTCCAGATGCGTTTCTCTGGCCCTGGTCATAAAGCAGGCCTTTATTTACAGATTTGAATGATTAAGTATTAATTTAAATTATTTGAATGGTTTTTATGAAGTAATGACATAGGGATCATATTTGTTAGCACTTACAGTGTTTAGTGCCTAGAAAAATCACAGTTTGAAATGAATTCCAGGTTGGATTAACATGGCCTACCAACAACTGGTTAATGTAACCCAGTGGGAACCAATGTTTAAACACAGAGGGAATTGAGAGTCACAGAAAAAATATCATTATGGAATGATTGACATCTTGGCTTTTTGAGACTGGTATAATTTAAATGCTTGAATTGTTTGTCTTTGTAACATTGTGCACTGTCAGTTATACAAAATAAACTATCAAAAAATTATCACAGAAATTCAAAATAAGCTAATCATAGTGAGAATTCAGTCACCATCTCAGTTCAGTGCTAGGCTCGGGAAGCTGGAGTGGGGGAGGGGATGGAGGCCTGTCTGATGACGGCCAGTCTGATGACCTCCTGCTCTTCCCTCTGAAGGAGAAACAGCCGGGCTTCTGGGCGGACCTCAGCCCTAAGCAGACGTCAGATGCGTTTAGCTTCTCTGTGAGCAGATGGTCTCGTTGAAATGCTTGTCAGCAAATGCGTATCTTAAGCGATGCTCTTCCGCCGGCTGCGGGTAAATCCTCGTAGGTACTTCTCAGGGCTCCTGGCCGATCGTCATGAAGAGAGACGTGCCCACACAAGACACACACTTGTTAAACAGTCTGTTAAAGGGGTTAACATCACATTCTCTGTCTTATTAGTTTCTAATCACCTATTCATGTAAGGTCTGTCACATGAAGATTAAGGCAGATTGCCACACACTCTGTTGCTTTGTTTGTTTATTGTAATATTCTTAGTAAAACACAACCCCCCCCCCCCCCCATGACGCAGTTAAGGACCAGTGAGAACTCGAACAGTCTACGCCGAATCGACTCCAACCGGAAATCTCGAAACTTCAGCAAACAGCCCAGCACTGGGGATTACTACAAGGCACTGGGCAGCAACACGGTCAACCATCGTGGACCCGACGCCATGGCGCCCAGCGAGGAGGTAGGCGGGGCCTTCAGGTCCTTGGTGCCATTTTTATTTCTTGCTCAGATGCAGAGATGCTTACATTTTAGCTCGCCGTTTTACTTTTGGTCATTTCCCAGTTCACGAGTACAACAGCAGTGTCCCTCTATGCTGTTACCTCTCCCTCGTCACCTGCTGCCATTATTGCCGGTTATTACATCGTGGGGGCCACTGAGGTCCCCCATAAACGCTTCCTTGCACTCTCAGTGGAGGCTGTTAAGCATGTTTTCTGAGTGTTCCAATCTGAGACGTCATCCCGATGTTCCCTGGCTGGCTTTCTGCCCATCGGTCTCATGTCCTGGCGTGGACGTAACACCGAGATGCCTTTAATGTCCCATAACAGAGGATACACCCCTTCTCTCTTAAACGCAAGCCCTCCTGTGTTGCACGGATACTCGTGTTTGCCATTTTCTCCACGCTTGTCAACTTGCACCATTACTTGTACACATGCAGAATGCTTTGACAAGGTGAAAACAGTTTCATTAGCTAAGGTAGATATTAATGTCTGCTCGTGGGTGTAATTTGCCCCGAGCCCGTTTCACTCCCTGTGGCAGTGTCAGACTGCTAGACGGTCCTCCTCCACAGGAGACATGCTCGGAAATGGCCCCCAAGTGATTTACACCGCCTCCCCCCCATATCCCGCCATTGTTCAGTGGTACGTGTGCTGCGGAAGGTCACATTTCAAAGGCGGCCGTCTTGTAAACAGCTGTAGTGACAAGCGCGGGTGGATAATGACCTCATGCGAAGCTTTCACCCGAGCAGTGGGCGTCCTGGCCTGCATGTGGATGCTGTGTGTGGGAAGGTGGCGCCCCCAGGGGGCAGAGGCTTGAATATGTCAAGGCGGGCATGTCAATCTCCCAACTGTGGTGCCATCTGCACATTTCTTTAATGTAATGATTCCCCCACCCCAGGGATCCCTACTGCTGGAGGACACAGCGAACAGTCCCCCGAGCCCTGAGAACGGCACAGCGGAGGAGCTGCCCCTACCCCCTCCGCCACCCCCCCTGCCAGAGAGCCAAAGCACCCCCCCGCCACCACCACCGCCGCCTCCCCCGCTGCCCTCAGAGTCGTCGCCCCAGCAGCCCAGCGAGGGCGGCCACCGGCGAATGTCCTCCTCGTCCTCCGGAAGTGAGTGCCTCACTATTCAAACACGAGCCCCCCGGTCCTGTCGGGGGGGGGGGTCCCGTCCTCTCTGTGACTTAACACACACGCTATTCCAGAAAGGCGGATAGATTCAGAGTCTGTTCGCATTAGCAGCCTGTTGTCGTGTCACTCTTTGAAAGGAGCTTAAAATCCGTCAGCCGGACCCTTTGAAGTGACTCGTACGGCTGATTACGCATTTATAGAAGCGAGGCTCCGGTTACTGTCCCGGCCGGTTTAGGGTTCGCTCATTTCCGTAATTGTACGGTGGATCCTGGCCAGCAGCGGTGGGTCTGTCTGCTGCGTTCGCAGTTTGGAGCAGGGGGCCGTTTCCTCTCTGTGACGTACAATTATTATCATTATTATTATTTTATTTTTTTTAATTATTTTTGTTATTATTGTTGTTATTACTTAACCTTATTGTCATTGTGCTCATACAAAACAAAGTGAGGTAGTAAACTCTCTTAGTGCAAGCATCAGACGTAGTAATAGTAACAGAATACACCCTCATCTCCAAGAGGTCGATCGCGACTGATAGGAGAATCGCTAAGACAGACATGCAGAGGGTCCCTCCCACATATATACTAATATACTATACGCACAAAGGTAGGGGTCACCTGAACATTATACCCCCATCCCATTCTAAATCCATAGGCATCAATATGGAGTGGCCACCCCTTTGCAGCTACTCTGCACGCTTTCCGTAAGATTTTAGAGTGTTTTCTCGTTAGTGTCTACCATTAGTTAATTTGGCCTTTAAGCGAACACTCTCCACCTTTTCCTGAGACCGTGTTACTCCATCTTAATTATGAACTGAATTAAATAGTAACTAATGCATATTGTTTGTCATGAGCTGGAACTTCTCTCGTGTCCCTGGAGAGTGTTGCATTATGGGTGCTTGCCAAGGAAAGCGCCATCGATGTTAATTTCAGTTTTGCCCGGATAAGGGGGCCTGAGACGGTACCTACCAAATCCGCAGCCAGAATTGACCATGCATTTTTGCAGATCAGCTGAATGTCTCGCTGTTGGGGCCAGACGGTCTGAGGTTATGAAGTTCTGTGTTGTCAGTGGAAAAACCATATACCTACACAGGGCTTCTGCAGACTCTAAGAAACATACGACGTGTCCCCTGTTGAACCCATGTTCATACCACCAGTGACTTCTGGCTGCTATAAAGGCAGCCTGCTGGTATTAATTTGAAGAGGTATCTCTGTGTTTTTGAGATGTTGCTGAAGAAAGATGGATACAGTAGCACTGGGTGTAACAACGTGTTCAAGAAGAATAATAATTTGAAGCCGTCCAACCGATCCACAGACCGTGGCTGTTTTCTCGAGAAATCCAGTACTTCAGTGGCCCTGAAAGGGTCCACTGTCTATTTCGTGACTCAGACACACTTTGACTTGGAAAACTAGTGTTTTGCCTAAGTCAGCTTGTTCTTTGCTAAACAAGGGAAAAATGCAAAATGTCCATGTAGTCTTTAAAACAGGGAAGCTGTAGATGGAAGCGGTGTCTGTCTGTCTTACCCTCAAAACTGCTGCTACATCAGGCCACAGTTATGATGGTAACTGCTGCCCCCCCCTCCCTTTGACTCAAGACTCAGCTGCTGCCTGATGTCAGGGGCATTCAGGTGATTGGCTGATTAGCATAGCATCAATGCTGTTAGCTAACGGCTAGCCCGCCATTGATTGTAAGATCAGTAGACTGAGTATTTCTTACATGAAAACTGTAAAGTTATTAGGGAAAAATTAACTGTAAATATTGACTATATAGGTTTTTTTCCAGATTTCCTCCTGATCTGGAACGGCGTAATCTCGTTTGCCTGAACGTACGTTATTTTAGGTATGTGCTGTCAGGCATGTTTCATGAGTAGCAGGTCTCTCCGAAAACTGGGAAGACGCCCCCCCCTGCCCTCTTAACTTTAATTATGGTTTCTATGGGAACCCTGAAATGGCAATATGAAGTCTCCAAAGTGGCATTTCAAGAACTGTAAAGTGTGAAAAGGTGTGTGACCAGGTAGCCTCCGGCACCATTGCGGAAACTTCGGATGTATGGAGTACAAATTACTGCCGTCATTCCTGTTAGCGTCGTCGGCGTATTTACCGCTATGACCTGACTTCCTGAGGATACTGTGCTGGGCTTCCCAGAGACATACGGCCTTCTGGGGACCCTGATGAAGATGCACCGAATTGTGGGGAGTAACCTCTCCTTCCCCGTGATTACAGAGCCGGGGTGTTACTGCTAACAAAAATTGAAACTGAAACTACGAGAAAATATATTTTTTGGATTAAATAAGGTATGAAAAAAATAAAACTATGACTATATGAAATATTGCTTCTGAAACTAACTTAAAGATAATACAAACAAACCTCAAATACTTTGTGATACTGATACTCATAGATGGCAGCATTGTGCTGTCGGGTAGTTGAATCGTTTAAACTAAAACTAATATATATTTATTTAGTTTCTGTATATATCTGTATAGTTTCTGTGTCTTTCAAATGAAAACTAATAAAAACTCCTGAAAACTAACTAAAACTAAACTGGATTTCAAAATAAAATAGAAAATAGTAGAAAATAAACTAAACTAAAAACAATGTAACTGTAATAGCGGTGTTACGATGTTCTGAGCCGGCAGACGCCACATACACACGTGGACAAAATTGTTGGTACCCTTCAGTCAATGAAAGAAAAACTCACAATGGTCACATAAATAACTTTA
>JAABNX020000119.1:3950275-3966126 GCA_015163995.2 Mormyrus lacerda | reverse complement strand
GTCACATACCACTGTCACACACCACTGTCACATACCATGGTCATACACCACAGTCATACACCACTGTCACATACCACGGTCACACGCCACTGTCACATACCACTGTCACATACCACTGTCACACACCACTGTCACACACCACGGTCATACACCACTGTCACATACCACGGTCATACACCACTGTCACATACCACGGTTATATACCACTGTCACATACCACGGTCACACACCACTGTCACACACCACGGTCAACAGAATATCACAGTAGGGCTTGGAAATTGTCAGTGGGCAGAATTTTTAATGAATATTGGTAAATACTTGGTTTAACCCACTTCCCTTTAGGGGACTTTATTGGTTCCCATTGGGTTTATCGCACTGGTGACTGACAGCATGTCATGAACCTGCCCATTGTAGGGTTATGGCATGCTGTAAGTCCCCTTTCTGCCAGTGCTGGTAAATGTCACTGTCAAGGACAGTCCTTTTAGTCACGGTCACACACATCAGCAATCACACCTTGCTCACTGGCACCCAGTAAGAATACGTATTAATCACCAGAGATACTGTTTTCTGTCGAAAAGATTGGTGGTTTGTTATGCATTGTCTAGAATAGATGTGGTTTGTCAGTTTTACTGACTTCAGGATGAAATACTGAGAATGGCCAGGATCTTTCAGTCCAGACACAGACAATTCTCAGAATCACCTTAGACATGCGGTTTCTTGTCCCAAAAACTGAGCACAAGAAAGCCTTTTATATGAGGCTTAGAAAACAACAGAATGTATATTTAACAATTCAAAATTTTAATTTTAATCCATTCAATTCGCTTGTATTTTATATAAAATTTGCTGAAAAATAAGCACCTTTTATTGGGTGTTAAAGTCATTGAATGTGAACTTTGTGAAACTACTCAGCAAAGTTTCTTTTTGATCTAAACCGGCGTGTCACTGGCGAGCTAAATGCAGTGACCCCCTAACCTTAACGCAGCCATGAATGCTGTCCCTCCCAGACCTGCGCCTCAGCATTTAGGAATTCCTTGCTTTTCATCCCCGTCAATTGGACTTTGAATGGCCTCCAGTTGAATGCGTGGAAAGCGCGTGTGAGTCTGTGATGGCCTTTCTTTGCCCGCTGCTCACGTAACAGCCACAGCGATTCTTGGTTGCATAACATCCTGCCTGTAGGAAAATTTTCCACTTTATTACGCTAATTGCTTGTTAATTATGTTTTCCATTTTGTAGCTGGCTGGGTATTTAACTCATAGACATTGTTGCAGTCCCTGCTTCATATTTGATTCATAATTTTGGTCAATTACTTGGCTGAATCCATTTGTAAAATGTTGAGATCTGTTGATTTATTGTTTGTGAAGGGATGCGAGTCTGCATAGGTGATAACAGCTCGAGTTGGCAGTGGAAGGACCCTTATTTGTTAGGTTAATGTTATAAACTTCTGTCATCTATCTCAGGAGTTTATCTGTGTGGCCTAACTGGTGAGTTTGTCATTCCAGGAAGAGAGCCCAGCCACGACTCCGCCTCCGGCCTCCGTCACTCCGCCCACAAAGCCCTTGTCCCTGCCCCCAGAGACTCCTCCCACTACTCCCAATTCGGCCGGCCCGTCCACCCCACGGGCACTGGCAACCTCGCTCAGCCAGGAGCGGCTACCCCCCGTCGTGAACGGCAACACAGAGCTGACCCCGCCCACCACGAATAAGGCCGGCCCGGTGGACGTGGAAGCCATGGTGCCCACGCATGACGAACAGGGCCGCATCATTCCGGACTGGAAGAGGCAGGTGATGGTGCGCAAGCTGCAGATGAAGATCCAGGAAGAGGAGGAGCACAAACGCAAGGTATGCTGCGTGAGGGGCGTGGCCAGGTGGAGCCAGTTTCAGCAGTTTCTCTACTTACCCCTGAAATCTGAGGTGATGTCCCTCAGCATGCAGGTAAAGACCCCAGCAGACCAAAGCAGCAACAGCAATAAAATCTACATTGTCTGCCATCCTGAGATGTGGGGGGGGGGGGGGGGGTTTTTAGCTGACTTAACTAAATGCAAACGTATTAAACCAGTTCATTTTAAACAGGTTTAATTTAGTCACATGGCAAATAAATTTGTGTACAGAATTTGCTGTCCTCACAAATCTGAAAAATATACATTGTGGTGACATCCTCAAAAGATAAGCTGTAAAAATATATATGTATATTTTTTTAAGGAATATGGAGCTTAGTAGGCCAATCCTTTGTGCTTTAACTTTACAGTATTCCTCCCACATGCTTAATAATGCCTTTTTTTACCTGCATAATTCAGTTTATTAGCTTACATAATCATTTCTCTCGGTTGACCGGCCAAGCAGTCAAGCAGACAGGCGATAGCAGCTACTGGTTCAATATTGATAAGTCTGATAAGGTGTAAAACAGCACAGCTGTTCATTTGATTGGCCAGTTACGTTTCTTCTGTGATGTAGATGCACTTGTGGTTGAAGCATGTAGTTATCGCATTTAAACTTTGCAGTGAGCTGCACATGAGTGAGTGAGTGAGTAATTCCTTTATTGCTATTGCAATTCACCATGTCACTAGTCACAAGTACCAGCGAAATGGCATGGGCATTGGAAGCTTGTGTCACTTCACTGAAACATCTGCACTGTTCATGTCAATGACAGCATGGGAGGCGGACCCTAGGTCTTATTAGTAATTGAAATTTCAGTATATTTGTATTTAAATACTGTGTGAGAAATGTTGATTCCCTGTGATATATTTTAATGAAAGTGTAGAGAATTTGTCTTTGGATTCCATAAATTAATGAATTTCATAAATGAATTATTTTTTTAACTCCCCCTTTGTAGATGAAGGTCATGACATATGTAAAAATTCTATTTTGCAGTTGGAACCCTATAAACTTTATTTTTTGCCAGTTTTATTGCTTGATTTACCTTGTTTGTCTTCGATAAGGGCTACTTTAATTAACCAGGAAAGCTCATTTTAAACATGACCTTTGCTGGTGATATTTTAAGATGCCAAATACAGTGATATGCTTTATATAAAACATCTTTTATTTCCTTGTTGCTTTGTCATGCAGTAACAACACAGGTAGACAGATTAACTGGTAATCTATCAAAGAGTGCGTCATCTGGGTTTTTTTTCCCTCTGAATACAGGAATCAGTTAACATCCTGGACTGTTCAATCAAATTGCTTCTTAGTTAAGATCATGTTCACCTCCTTTGTATAGATCCAGTTAGTGTTGAGATTTGTCCTTTATACTGTAGAGAAGCAGGACCTAGGAGTGCACATTAGCTGCAGGTTACGTATCATTTGCACAGGCTTCTGTCTTGTTTGAATTAAATATGATCTCTTTATTGAGTCGAAATAGGTCTTCCTTTTCATAATTGCTCTCAGCTTGGAATAATCCTTCAGTGCAATTCTCATCCTCATTGTTACAGTTTGCTGGATTTCACCCCAATCCTGTCAAACATGCTGATGGAACGTAACCCACTTTTGTTTCTTTGATCCTCCTCACCCCTCAGTGGGAATCAATCCCAGCTCTTAGAGGAATATTTTGTTTTGGGTTTAACTACACAAAGGAAAAGTGTTATATTGTCTGGCAGGATTATAGCAGACAATTTGGAAATGCTTTGAAATGACAGTGAGGCGCCTCTGTAACAATCAGTTCAGTCCCCCCCAATTTGTCTGGGCGTTGTTGGTCCAGTGTGCTCCATCTGGACTATCTGCAGTAACTGTTGGGTGTTTAGAAGCCTTAAAATATGCTTATTTGTAATTTTTAAAACATGAATGATTATATCTGATTCTCTTTACTCAGCTAATCATGTTACTTACAGTAGAAGGTGTTTCTTATAGCCTGTCCTGCTTTCTTAGACATGTGTCAGATCTGTTCCCCTTTAAGAAGGTCCACTTCGTACATAACTGTGGTCAGGAGCTGCAGCTGCAGAGGTAAGGGTGCTTGTCCCAACCCAGTTCTGTTCCTTGCTGGCTGAACGAATGACTGGCTACAAAAGAGCAGCTAACCCTCTTAGCGTCATGCTAACCTTACGGCTTACCGCCACTGCAAGGAACTTCATTGGATGGCTTTTGATCATCTCCACCAATTAGCCTCTCACTGGGAGGGGCTCAGCTTGTATCCGTAGAGATTATTCTATACTTAGTGGTGTGCAAGGCTGAAGATATTGTTACAGAGGCATTGCTTACATTGCCGTTCCCTAGAATGACTTAGTACAGTCTTTTTGTGTATTGACACAATACATACTAATTACATTGTGGAACATATTTTAATATATTGGTGCTAAAAAGCCATGTTCATGTAAGGACTATTCTATGATGACAATAATTGTCATATAATAATTATACTATAAAAATATCTTCACACATATTGTGACTGTACTGTAGTGAGTTGTATCATGCAGCGAGATCTCCTATGCCAAAAACTCCTCAGAGCATGTAATACGCAGAGCAAAATAATTTGCTGTTAAATGTTCCTTCTTAAATATTGTTACCTCTTAGTCTGCACTTCTTATTTGAAAATAGCACAAGTGATCGGTCCTTCCTGAAATAAAACGCTTAAAATAAACAGACCCAAACATGGTCTATTTCAAATCCTGACAGTCACTACATGCAAAGCAAACACAAACTAGTTTCCAAAAGTTTTATTTACGCGGATAAAAAAACTTGAATTGTAAAAACACTTGTGCTCACAGACATGCTAAATTCCCTTGGCATTATAAGCATTTTGGAGACTTCTGCCCTCAGTAAAACACATTATTTTGAAAGCTCTTCCCCTTGGCAACAACCACTATAAATCTTGTCTGGATTAGTTTGGCGGCCACTCGGCTTGGTCACATTCTCCCATAGTACCTTCAGTTTACCCAGTGTTGAAAACAACAGATAAAAGTGCATAAAACCTGTGTTTACCTGTAGTTTATGTTTCCTAAATTCCTTTCCTGGCTTTGTATCCTAAGTTTGAAAAGTCATTCCCTTACAGAGATACAAATGCAGAGATCAACATACTGCACGATGACTGTTATGTTATTCATGTAAATAAACAGGAAGTGCACAGTTTGACCAGTGGCCATATTGATATGCTAGCAAACTTTTATTTAAGTGACTTTGTCTAGATACTTTTTGCAGATGGGGCGGTCATTGGGCGGGACAGAGAAAGATGCTACATCCATTTAAATGTAACTTGAATGTAACTCAAATAGTTTTCCGGGAGATGTACATTAGAAAATGTGAATGAAATCTGTACATTTAGCCACACTAACCCTTGTCATATTGTTTTATATAGTAATTATATATAAGTATGTTAATGAATTATTTGCTGAAATCTAGTTATATACCAACCAGCAACCAATTTTAATTTGACACCTGTTTTTGGTGCTAGTTTCTTACTGTTAGAGACTAATAGGTGTTTATAAAACCTAGATGTAGATCCTACATAAAAGACCTTCAGGTATTTTAAATGTATGTATGAAAATGTTTTCCTGGAATTTAATAATCATGGTAATTTATTTCAAATATTCTAGTACAGGAAACACAACCTTATGCAGTGTCTGTATTGTGGAGGTGATTTAAATTTTTATGGCTAGTTATTCAATCCCGACAGCACCTCTGTGTGTCTCGGCCCTCTAAGGTGGAGTAGGTGACGTTCAGCTGAAATCACAATGCATTATCTGCAGAACTGCCCAGCTTCATGAGACAGAAAAGCTGAAGGCTTAGCCAGCGGCCTGCTTGGGTCTGTAACAGTACACAGGCCCGACTCACTTTCCTTGCTTGTCTATCAACAGGCATCTCCAGTCCACTAGATTATTCCCAGGGGGATATCGTTAAAAATGTAAATGTCCGATCGCGTTACCAGACGCCCAGGGGTGGGGGGGCTCGCTCACTGAGAGTGACCCACCTGGAGGCAAGACGAGAGCGATGAAATGACTGCCTCTCTTCCATTATGATTTAAAGGGCTGGAGAGGATCGTGTTTCACACACTGTGAATGCTCTCGTCTGCCAGCTACTGCCGCCTTTCTGCCCGCTTGCCCAGTCCCACGTTAGTCAGTTCCATTGTAAGACTGTTCTTTGGCTTATAGCCATCGAGCACTCCAAACCGAGAATGATCGTATGCAGCGCTGTCATAGAGACGCATCACAATAAAGTTGGTACTAAGTGTGTTGGGTTTCGGGCGAGACGTTCTTCCCCTTCCTTTACAGGCTGAGGAGGAGGCAGCTCGCCTGGCATCCATGCCAGCCTGGAGGAGGGACATCATGAAGAAGAAGATGGATGAGGAGAGGTCAGTGAGGGCTGGCGCTGCTTGCCAGCATCCCCTGCTCCTAAGAATTGGCTTCACTTTCTCTCTGACCTTCATGCCTGTTGGGCACTAATTCTTCAGTTGCAACTTCACTTCCGTCGATCCCTCATTCCATCCACAGATTCATCATCCGTACCTTTTATCCACACACACAAGGACAATTTACAGATACAACTTTTCATAAGCACCCAGCAGGCAGCAGTGGGCTAAGCCTGTGTGTCTGTAATCAGTAGGTTGCTGGTTCAAGCCAAGCTTTGGCACGTCTGCAGGTTCTTGAGTGAGACCCTTAACCCCCAGCTCCCTGGGCACCACAACAGGTGGCTGCCCTGCCCAGCCAAGCCTGTTCTCATGGAGAGCAAGATGGTGGAGGTAAAAACAGAATTTCCCCCCAGGGATCAATAAAAAGTATCTATTATTAGGAGAATGCCAGTGGATTTTTCCTGCCTTTTTAACTTGATTTTCCACACCTACTGTGTTATGTATATAAAAGCAGCAGCTGTTATTCATTCAAACCTGTTATTAAGTAAATGTGAATAAATTCTAAAATCGGAATTATTAAATGATATTTATAAACACTGAGCATGGCTGCGTAGGTCTGACCCCGTAATATGAGTCACTGCTCACATCTCCCTCAGCTTTGTCTGCGCGGCTCGTCCACCGGCCCACTATACATTGACTCTATGTCCCTTAAAACTTTAATAACCATGCCAGTTATTAACAACATGTAGACGGTGTGTTTATCAAATACACGGTTTAACATTTCACCAAGGCCGGGTCACTGAAATGGCAGCACCAGTGTGGCATGGACCCGCGTTTCTGTGGCACGTTTGCAGCTTAACGTGGTAGTTTTGTTCATTTTAAATTCAAAAGCCATAAAAAAAGCTTCATGAAGGGAGGAGAAGCTCAGTACATGGACCGTCTGTGGGTCCCTCCGGACCGGATTTGGGAAACACTGTGTTATATATTTCCATTTTTTTTACTCTTACTAATTTTCTTTTGTTTTTCTTTCTTCATGCACACAGGGAGCAAAAAAGGTAAGCATATCCACATTTATGCTCATTACCATTGTATGTGTGTTGTATATAATACATGGCCTCTGAAATAACCAGATTTTTTTACAATGTAGTTATTTTGTATAATATTTTTCATGTTGTTTTAAGTAAACAGTTGTGTTAAAAAAAAACAAAAAAAAACAAAGATTGCCACCCATGGGGGTAAAAAATCTTCCCCATATGTGAAACTGTAACCTGAACTTGGCATTTATATTTTGTCATATTAAAAGCAAAGAAATTTATAGGCTATTTTATGCTGAACGAGTTCTCCCTCTAGAGGCGGTTTTGTGAAGTATTCCATCTCTGGTCAGCTCAGCATCTGCTGGTCATTAAGAACACATTGTCTGCTTTTGTTCAGTCTTAATCCCTGAATGGAGTCAATACAATATCCCTCATTAAAAAGGCATTAAATCCATCAATGGGAGAAATGTCTGTAACCTACAAAGCAGTGCCTTCATCCATGCAGAAGAGAGGAAGAGAGGCTGAAGATGGAGAAGGAGAACGAGGAGAAGTCTGAGCTGGAGAAGCTACGTACCCTGGGTTACGACGAGACCAAGCTGGCACCTTGGCAACGGCAGATCATCCTCAAGAAAGGAGACATCACGAAACAATAGACTGGTGTTTCCCAATCTGGTGCTCGGGGACCTGCAGAAAGTCCACGTTTTTGCTCTCTACCAGGAGCTGGGAGGGGGCAAAAATGTGGACTGTGTGTGGGTCCTCAAGGACTGGGTCGGGATATGCTGCAGTAGTCCCAGTCGTCCCCTACCTACAGTTCCTTCCCTTCACTAGACTCCCCATCCTGCTCCACAGAGCACAGAGAAGATCACTCCCCATAGTCCTGCCCTGCCCACCTCTCCCCTCCCCTAATAAAGGACCACGATGACCCCCCCCTCCCCTCCAAAGTGGGTTGCACACCTCATGCCCTGCACACGATCCTTGACGCACTATAGGGCAGCCCCCCCTTAAAGACTTGCGTGACAGGCACCCGCACTTGAAGAGGAATCGGGACTGTGCTTACACAGACTGCCGCTCTGCCTTTCTAAGCTGTTGGTGACGGATCCTGAAGCCTTAGTCCCTGTAGCTTTAGCTGCCCTGCTACTGTAATCTTATTAAATGTTAAACTCGCCAGCTGCTATTTTTTCTTCCACTGGCACATTATCCCAGACATATACAGAGCTGCAGCCTACAAGACCGGTGTCAAACGAGTGTGACGTGAACTCCAGTCGGTCTAAATCTCCCGACGTAGAAAAGCAAACAGGATTAGCAAGCGGATGCTATTTTCCAGGCCGTCAGGTGTCAGAGTCGCCGTACCGCTGAATTTTGTCCGCATGCCGGTCTGTCTCACTGCATGTGTCGTTCAGAGCAGTGCAGGGGGAACACTGGCTGGTTGTCATGCTTTTTTAGATATTAGGTCATTTTGTAAGGCCAGAGGAGAAGTGTGGCATTGACTGACACCACAGACCCCAAGAGGTCTGTGCTTCGCATAAACATCAGATGTGAAAATGTGAGGGAAATGCGAAAAGCTGCAAAACCCACAAGTGATGAATTCATCTAATTACCTACAATTAATAAATCCTAAACTGGTCCTGTGTAGTCTGAGATGTGATGAAACCTTCATACATCAGTAAGGTAGTCAAATATAAATATAGAGATTACTCCAGTCTTTGTTGCATTTTAGGTAGAAATTATAATTACACAAATTGGAGCCACTATTCCCAAGTCACTGTCATATTAATATCATGGGCACCTAGAGTTACTGTGGGGACAGCAAAATTCCCAGAATGCCTGACACCACATAACGCGTTTATCATTACAGTACATACTGCTGAGAAGAAGTCCATATTGCAATGAAATACTAAAACTGCTACCGTTACATACAACCGCTTTATGAAAATGATCCCCACCGAAGCTTATGTGAACTGTGCCTTGGTTTAGAATTCTAAGTTAATTTAAATCATTCATCAATACTAATTGGACCAATTGGAATCAAATATTTTGCTCTCATGCTGTAGCTTGACTACCAAGGTGCTGGTTGGTTAATATTTTTTGACATCCAGAAACTTTAAAACCGTCCCACTGCATAGAGCAATATATATTTTAAAAAGTGTAGAATATAGTGACCTCTTTAATGTACCGAATGTGTCTTTCTGGAGATGTGTATAAAATTTGCTTTCTATATAGTGAAAAATGCGTAAGGCTTGGTTTTAAAAATCATTAAATATGAAAAAAAAAAAATATATATATATATATATATAGGAATCTACAGACAAATTCATGGTAATAATTCAGAATCCATTTGGGGATATTGAATTAATTTCATTGTATGCCATATTCATGTTAAAATTTAAAAATAGAGACTTTTGCCATTATCATATTTTTTATGCAGAAATATACAATCCCTTAATTGTATTGTACTAATATTATTTTACTGTTCACAGTCTTGCCTCTATAGAACTCTCACTGTGTAAAAATAAAATATTTTCAGACTTCAAAATGTTTTGCATTCATGCATAGAAAAAAAGTATAATGCACGTGTTTGTGTGTCATGAATTCCTCCGAAATCCCTGTCTGTAAGAGATGCCAATAATGACAGGTAAGGTTTTATGTGGTATTTATTATTCGTAAATTATAAAATCAAACTCAGCATAAGCACAGCATAGTTAGTGACGTAGCAGCAGTCCCTGTGAACCTTTTGTCCTGGAGCGTCTCAGTGTGTTCCAGTTTTCCCAGAACACGCAGGGTAATCACAAGCTACGCACAACACTCACACTGAGTAACGCTGGTCAGCATGTAAGCCAGTCATGACCACAGCCTTTTGTAATGGACCATTGGTGATCTGATGCTCTCTATGATACCATAATGGTCCATGAAATATCTGGGTCCTTTAGGGACGCTGTGAATAAAAACGACAAGTTACTGAGCAGATCATCTCCAGCTGCATCAAACCACAAGTTTTATGACTGCAGTTCAAATTACCCATAATAGATTTTTTTTAAATCCAGTCTGCGTGTCAGTGAATTAATCAGGAGTTAGAGAAATTATAAATTAATAAATGACAAAGCAATAAAGACACAGTACCTAATTTCAGAAAATACGTAAAATGGGAAGCGTGAAGGGCGATTGTTCATAGTCTAAGAGGTGAAACTAAGAACATTACAGGCCAAGAAAGTTTTTTGTTGAATTGAGCATGTTAATGCATCACTGAGTGCATACCAGACACGCCCCATTGTATCCTATAATGCGCTTCAGGACCCCGATCGCCAGTCCTATGCAGAGTCATGGGGGTCTGGAGCATATCTCAAAGACTACACACACAAGGTGGGGAACAACCCAGGATGGGGGGCTAACTCACTGCAGGGCACACTCACACCATTCAGATACACAACTGCGGACATTTTGGGAACTCCGATTAGTCTCAGCATGTTTTTGGACTGTGGGGGGAAACCTGAGTACCCAGAAGAAACCCCATGACGACATGGGGAGAACATGCAAACTCCACACACATGGAGCCATGGTGGAGACTCGAACCCAGGTCCCAGAGGTGTGAGGCAACAGGGCCAACCACTGCATTGGTTTTATGTATCTGTTTATAATTCACCTGAGCGCATTTACTGTTTTTCAGTTACAATATCCTCCATAAGGAATTGCTGCTTGACTCCGCATCAACTGAAATAATTCTAAACCTTTGTGCCATATAGGCCAAGTCGAATGGGCTTCATTGTCATACCATCCATAAGCAAGTATACAGCGGCAGGAAATCACATCCCCCCCAGGACTTCAGCATGACACAAACGATAATATCAATGTGAGGGATTTAGGCTACAACGGTGCAGTAAAGGCGCAAAACACAGGATAATGCAAGACACAAGGGAGATAGACTCAAGACAATACATAATGCATAAGTAATATACATCAGTGTATTAATATAGGCCTATGTGAACAATGCTATCAATAGTGCAGCAGTATAAAACAAATAAATGTGCAGATAGAGATTGACCAGCAAACCCCCATCTCGAAATTTTGACATTAAAAAGGATTTCTCAGCAACAACCACGGTAAGACCTTAATAGGCAATACATATCCATGCATTACTGTGTCCTTCATATTGTCATTGAACATAGCAAATATTGTACTGCACATTGTAGGCTGCTGCTGTATTCCTTTAACTGCAAAGATATAAACGCAGTATGACAAGCCGTTTTAACATTTAATCAAATCACACTCCTTTATTACATTTTACATATTCACAATAGCTTTTCTCCTAGTCAAAAAGAGCATTTCAGATATCCACAATGGCATTATTCCTATCCACAACTGTCATTTGGACGTTTAATTTCAGATACCCACAATTGTATTTCAGATATCCAGAATGTTCATTGATTGAATTCTTACTAGGAAAAACTCCAATTTCAGATATCTACAATCCAGTTGTTACTAGTCATAATTTTAATTTCGGATATTCGAAATTATATTATGGATATCAAAAAAGGTGGTATCCTTTCAGATATCTGAAATATAATTGTGGATATCTGAAATTAAAAGCCCAATAGACATGAATGGCAAAAGTGACGTAATTTCTCGGAAGCAATTCTAGAAAGAATGATGATGTGGGAAAAAAAAAATATGATGTGGATATCTGAAATGACAATTGTGGATAGGAAGAATGCCATTGTGGATATCTGAAATGGTCTTTTTGACTAGGAAGAATTGAATACATATCCAGTCTAGCAATTAAATGTTAAAATGGCTTGCCATAATCGTATTTAAAAATCAAATCGTCGCCGTAGGACGTACTTAAGAAAACGGAATGCAGGTCACACCTAGAGTGAGCTGGCGGACTGAGCGATACGCTGACAGGTAGGAAGTGCTTTACCGGCACCTGGAGTCGCAGGAACGGGGCGGAAACGGGGAGAGCGCAGCGGCTCCGGCGGCCCTCCGGAACAGTACGTGTCTGTCTGCGGCGTTTCTGTGGTTCAGGTACGTTTCAGTAAAAAAGGGATATGGCTTTTATAATAAAGACGTATGAATAACTAGTCAGATGATCACGATTTTAATGGATGTCATATTTATTTCTATTTATTTAGCTGACGTTTTTTTCTCCAAAACCGACATACAAGTTAAGCGAATTTCCCATTACAAACACAGGGCTGTCGAGGAATCGAGCAAGGCTGTGCGGATATGCAGTTTACAATCACTGCTTATGTTGTTGGATATACAGCTAGGAAATCCGACAAGAAGCGACAAATGTTTAGAAGTTCTGCAGAATAATGTGTAAAAGTGGATCGATAATTGATAGCTGTTCGGTATTGTGCCATATCATGCTTGTGGCACAACTTTAAGGTGGCAGTGTAGCACTTTTACTCTGGTCGTGATTTATTTTGCTACATACTTACATAACAGCAGTTGATTTGTTGGACAGGTAACATTGCATGTATCTGGGCAGGTGACTTTGCTTGTATTTGCAGAATGGCTGCCTTGAGTTCTTCCTGTTTTCTCCCTTGTTTTCGGCTGCGCCGGAGAGTCCGCGACCCCCGCGAGTCATAATGAAGCGCAGCTCTGCGCTGGAATTCGGGGGGGATCAAAACACCCTCTGCGGCCGTGGCAACGCCGAGCGCCGTTAGTGTTTGATAATACCTGCGGAGCAGTTTAATGGGCGGAAAAAGAAAATCTATGTTAAAACTGCGTGTGTCGCAACAGTCTGGAAGTTCTCTAGGGAATTATAGTAGGGGCGGCATTACAGTGTATTGATTCAGGAAATGGTGAGTTTTGAATGACACCGTAAACATATATTTAAAGCGTTTACATACCTATGTGCTGTGTGTATGATTTGAATGCAACGGACTCTGCATGTTTGTGTGTTTCTTCAAAAGTTGAAGGACACGCGACTTGGTCAGTTGGCCGCGACGTTTGTGTGTATGTATGTATGTATATATATATATATTATATAAATGTCCCCACAATGTGATAAAAACCTGTTATAAGTCTTGTATTGTATTTGTGTGGTTACTTATGGTTAGGCTGTGTAGCGGTTAAGGTTGTCATAGATGGGATAAGGGTTTTGTCCGTAGAAAAGAACATACAGTCCTGTCAAAGATATGAATACAAGTGTATGTGTAAGAGAGAGAGAAATTATGTTTATATTATACTGTGGACAACAAACGTAATAAAACCAGTTATTTTGACGTTGTGGGGACCATTTCTCAGGTCCAGACTAAGATGAGAATCTGTGAATGCAATCAAAAAACTAAAAATGTCAAACGTGTCGTATTTTGTTTGTTTACTTATGGTTAAGGTTAGGGCTGAGTAGGGGTTCAGGTCGTGATTGGTGCATTTCCCCCTAGAAATGATTGAGGAGACATAATTACAAACCTGTGTGTGTATAAGAATACTGACCCCGTGACAGATCAGCGAGTCATCCCAGGTGTCCTGTGCTGTCTGGATTTGACTTCCTACTGCCTGTGACTGTATATTGTTTAAGCATCAGAGGACAGGTAGCTAAATTAAATTTTTCACTAGTTAGTTGCAAACAAATCAGGGTTGTCCTTGCTTCATATGACAAGGAGAGATCTAATGGATTTGGACTGTTAACGGTTTTAAATTGAAAATGTGGGGTGAAAATACCGATTGCCACTGTGCTTTCCATAACAGCGATCCACGTTTTTGAGCCATATCTGGGGGTCTCTGGTTGGCACAGCGCTGTTGGAATACATTTGCATGAAGAGAGGAAGAAAATCGGCGTGGTGTGTCTCAGAGGCTTTCGGACAGCCCCGCGGGTGATCGGGCACCTCTCTTACTCAAGGGCAATTGGATTTGCAGCAGCGGGAGGGGAAGCCATGGCAGACGGGCCGAATGAGCCGCAGGGGTCGGCGCTGCTCAGTAGTCAGAGCCCGGCCGCCTGGCAGATGGCCAAGCGGCAGGTCATCCCGAAGAACCTGGCGGTGACCAGTCGGCCGAAGCCCCGACATCATACCACCGTGGTCACGCTGCCCGTGGTACGGGAGGACCAACCCGCCCCCGCGCTGCCCCAGGTGTCCTGGGAGGACTACGACAGCGACGGCAACGGCGTCGGCTTCCGCAGGAACCGCAGGAACATGTCGTACCGCGTGGCGGTTGCCACTCCCGCTGATAGTAGGCCGCTGCCCACGTTCACGCAGAAGCCCGTGGGCGAGGAGGCCGCCGTGGGAAAACAGCCTCTGTCCGGCCAAGAAAGTGACAAGGCAAGTGTCATCTATGGCTAACCGTCTCCCGCTTATAATGCGGCATCTCAGAAACACTGCCCCAGGCTGCCTTTCTCTGTGTAGTACTACTGTAACTTATAAACTTTCATAGAGCATCCCTTTTGTCCTGCGGGTGACTTCCTACTGAGCAGTTCAGATAAAGTTCTTATATTCAAGGTCACTCTGAGTCCTGAAATTTAATCTCTCATCTGTATCCTTCAATGCATTCGGACTCATGCACGTGTAGTGGTATTTACCTGTATATCTGCTCAGCATGTGTGGGACACACCTACAGCTCCGAGGATCAGCCTGAAAATATCAGGGAACGTCTGGGCCGGATTTTAAAAATCCCAAGGTGGTAGCCCATCTTGTGTGTGCTGCGTAATGGGTTGGTGGTTATTGGAGTTGCAGAAAAAATCCTGAGCACTTGACCTCAGTGTCCTCAACGGTAAGTGCAGGCATGGGAAATGTGCTCTTAATTTTTATTTCTGGGGCAGAATTGTAACCTGGCTTTTAAAGATGCTAGTTCGCCGCGCTAAGCATTAGGTGATTGCAGGCTGAGTAGGCGTACCTGTGAGGTTATGGATTCAACAAAGCTGCCAGTGTTACTCACTGATCTCACAGTGCTGATCTCTCACATTTAGAAAACATTAAGAAGGAAATCCAACCAAAGAAAAGGGGGATCCTTCAAAGACGGTATGTTTACACTGTCATATTATGATGTTACTATCTTACACTATAATTTAACGCATATCTAAGAATTCACACTAATTGTCTGCTTAGTCCAAATGAAATGTTAATTGAAAAGGTATTGTGCAGATCTATTGATTATTTACTTTAGGAATGAATTTTTTAGTGGTTCTTGGCGTATCGCTATTCTAAGGAAATTCCTTGAAGGCTTGGTTAGTACAACCCCTGGCAAAAAATATGGAATCACAACTCTTGGAGGATTTTCAGTCAGTTGTTTCACTCTATAGTTCAAAAAAACAAATCACAGATATGACACAAAACTATTTTACCTAACAGCTGATCATTCTGGCTTTGTAAAACATACCTCCAAAAAATAAAATGACATTGTTGCAATTAATGGTACAACTTTTTTTCAGACCGGGTAGGAAAAAAATATGGAATCACTCAATGTTGAGGGAAAAATTATGGAATCAAGAACAAATGAAATCACTGATGAAAAACAATATTCTGCATCAATCAGGTTTCAATATTGTCATATAGCAGTTGACAGATCAGCTTTGCAGGATGGAACCTTGTCATGTGCCATTTTTTTCAATTTCCA
>JAABNX020000119.1:3928940-3942583 GCA_015163995.2 Mormyrus lacerda | reverse complement strand
GGGGTCGGGCAAGGCCTGCTATTGGGCAGGTGCTGAGGCCTGTTCCATTGTGCATGGGGGGGGTCGGGCAAGGCCTGCTATTGGGCAGGTGCTGAGGCCTGTTCCATTGTGCATGGGGGGGGTCGGGCAAGGCCTGCTATTGGGCAGGTGCTGAGGCCTGTTCCATTGTGCATGGGGGGGGTCGGGCAAGGCCTGGAGGGCCAGGGCAGTCGTTTCTTTTTCTGTAAAAAGTCATTTGCCGTACAATTTCATGGATGCAAAATGGCAAACGTTCGCCCTCAGCTGGTGAAGAAGTGCAATGACGGTGCCCGAACCATGGAGAGAACAGAGCAAATGTACACCATTCAGAAGCACTTGGACTTTGGAAAGATCAAGGTACTGTCGCCATGGTGATTTCCTGGCCCTCAGGCTGCATTTACCCTCGTCACCTCTGGTGTGTTTTCAGGATGCTTATTGTGTACAGCTGCACAGTATAATGAAAAGCATTTTGCTACTTTCTCAGAAACTGTAATAATGAATGACAGTAAAAACAGTAAGAAACCAGGAAGGCGGGGGGGAGTACAGGCTGTAGATAATACCTTAAATAAATGGCTCTATACAAAATGCAGGTAGCACCTACGGTGAGTTTACAGGCATAAAAGGATTACATAACTCCTTAGATCCTTTGGCACGGTTCCTATTTCACAGAATTGTTTTAATTAGTAAACAGAAGCATATGCTGTGAACTGATTTGAACAGTCTAATTAGGTTCTTGCTTTGTTTGAAATGATGTGGCTCCTGTTCCTGTACCGCTCACTACGTACTTGATGCGTAAATGTAAAAAGAGCGCCGGTGTTTGCCTGGCGCCTCATGGCGGCGTGATGTTCCTTCAGCCTTTCCCCCTGATCTCCACCTCACGTTGGCTCCTCAAACGTGGGGAGCTACTGGTCTGCACCGAGGAGCTCAGCATCTTCTGGAAGCCGTACAAGAGCCACAAGAGTTTCCACCTGCTCTTGTTCAGTGACGTACTCATCGTCACGCGGAAGAAGAGGTGCGGACAAGATCGGGGCTGTACAATATGTAACGTCGCAATTTATATGTGCACATGCGCAATGATCAGCAGGGCTTCAGATGACTGCCATATCCTTATGTTTAATGAATGCGTCGCATTATAAACTGCAGCACACCACCGATATCTTTTTACCTTGTTTATCCACCATATCTCCTCTTTTTTAAAATAGGGGCAGCTCAGCAGCTACAAAATTTCTTCACCCCCAGTGCTTACGGCTCCCATGATTTACCCAAACAGTAGCATGTAATATGTTCTGTTAAAGTAATTTGATAAACATAGGATACGCCTCATTTATACCTATTACTAACTTCTGGGCTTCATAATATGCATCTCGTTAATATTTGACCTGCTTACCAAATCGTGGGAATAAGTCGATGTCTGTATAGGTCCTATAAGACAGTGACTGGACAAATCATATCGCATTTACTTTGTGATGTGATATAGTGCAGGCCTATTACAAGTCGATCTGAATAAATGCCTCGTGATTTTATATTGCTCTGTGCTGCTTCCAGTGAAGAGAGCTTCACTGTGATTGACTACGCCACCATGGACAACGTGGGGGTGGAGCTGGACTGCGCAGACAAGCAGCAATCTCAAACATCCAAGCAGGGCGGCAGCAGCCTCTTTCCTCTGAAGCTGATTATGAGGAAGAACAGTGAGGGACGCACCGAACAGATCGCCTTGGCGGCCGAGTCTCAGTGAGCCCCACACTAACCCCCATTTTTGCTTTGCCCATTGTGCTGCTGTTAATCTGCTTTTTTTCCCCCCCGATGCCCTCTGGTGGTCATCTTCAGAAATGCATATGATGAACTTAACCCGGATTGCGACTTGTTAGGAATCTTGCTGCTGTGATGCAAGCTCCAAATGTCTTATCTTAAAGTCATAGTTTGCTGTAAATGAATTACATAATATACAGTTATGTTATATTTCAGAACACTTTATTTTTTTTAAATCAGAGGCTTCACAGCGGTTCTAGTCTATGGGCCTCGCTTACGTGTTGCGATGCTCGGGAGAGAGGTTTTGTTCATCCTTGCTTTTCTTCACTCCTTCAGGATTGAGCGCGCTCGTTGGGTGACGGCTCTGCGCAAACGGAAGCAAACGGACCCCACCCCCAGTAAGGACTCACAGGCCGTCTCCTTTCAGGATCTTTACTCACCTTTACGCTCCCCCACGCTGAAGAGTGCAATGCTGCTGCTCTCTGAACGCTTCCCTCCCTACTTCTCTCCGATGCCTTCAGGCGTGACGCAGTGTGAGGTGAACAAGGCCTACATGCCCAGGGAGTCAGATGAGCTCGGTCTGCAGCAGGCTGAGGTCGTGCTCATCCTCCAGAGAGAGGAAGGTGAGGCCCCAGTCTTCCCTTCTGGGATGATAATTCAGCCGTTCATAATAAATCCTCTTATCTGCCAGGACTTCTGCTACGCCAGATTGGCAGTGGCTCCGTGGCTGTTGTTTTCCGGTGGGGAGGTGCAGCTTACATGGTCTTCATGCAACAACATAGGAGCTTGATGATTGGGGGGGGGGGCACACAGCTTAGTAATTTTACATGCAGAGTTCTATTTATTCTTATGAATGAAGCAAAGTTAAATAACCCCCCCCCCCCAGTTCCTATGCCCCCCCATCCCATGGTCATGTGAGCCTGGACAGATGTACTTTATTTGGTCCCAGTGTCTGAAGTACTGTAGACTTAAGTGAATTTTGAACAACATATCCAGGCCTGGACTGGCCGCCTGGTGTACTGGACATTTTTCCAGTGGGCTGGTGGGTTCGTGGGCCAGAAAATTCCTTGTACATCTGTATGTGTGTTGGTTCTGTAAAGCTAGAAGCCCAAGGCTGATTTTTAATCCCAGACCAGTCCTGACTGTCCCTAAAAGGAATATTTTTTTAGTATTATTATTTTTATTTTTTACATATATATTTGAAGCTTAATGCACCACTTCAGGGCCCAAGTGTCTGTGGGACATTGAAATCAGTAAGAGTCCCTCATGGATGAAGGGAACTAGCAAGCGAGAGGCTTCCACCAAGACCGCTGCTTGGTTTATGTGGGTGATATGTGCAGAACAGTGTGTATTGGGGTCCACCTCATCATATGATGCCCCCCACCCCCACCCCCCCGCAGGCTGGTACTATGGGGAACGCATGCGTGATGGAGAGAGAGGCTGGTTTCCTGTGAGCTACACCACAGAGATCACAGACCACGTGGTAGCGGAGGGCAACATGCAGCGCATGCGCAGGTTGCGTGAGACCAACGTGTGACCCACCTCTCCCACCACCAGATCAGGTAGTCACATTGCACTCCTAGACAGACCACCCATCTACAGACCACCATCAGTCTGGCCTTGGACGAGGGAGGCTAGGGACTATGGATAATTGTGAAATGGCAACTGAATGGTTTGTTTTTAATGTACATAAAAGTAAATTGATAGCAGACGGAACAATATTTTATGTATTGTAATGGTCAAATTTCCTGGCCCGACATTTCACTGGAATTCGGATGAACTGTGTAACTTTACCGGTGATGTCAGTAAAGTGACATCTTGATATGTGAAACAGCTGTGAACTTCTTTCATAGATGCATTTGTTGGTGAACTTTCGTTAAATGTGGTACTTTTAATCTGACCATATTTTGTGTCAACTTCCCATCAGTAAGATTTATGGCTGTCACTCATAATAAAAATGTGGATATACGATTCTTCCTTTGACTTTTATTTGCGCTTGCCTTGTTAAAATTCATGTTGTACACATAAAAAGTTTAAAAATGTCAAATTGACCAGATATCAAATTACTTGTCTTTAGAAACTTGTGTAAAAACTTAAGACCGATTTTAGAAAAGTCTGCCGTTTTTGGGAAAAAAAAAATTGACCTGTTACATAAAAGTAAAAGGAAAAAAAAATTGAGCTGCATAGGTTTTGCAGGCAAATTGGTGGGATTCTGGTCATGGTGCAAGCTGCAAGCTTTCGATGTCAAGTTAAATCTGCTCCTTATTGCTCAGATCTTCAGTGGTTCATTCTGACAGCTGAAACAGAAAATTTGCATTATCGCCTTCATTCATTGATTTTCACAAAGAAGCAATTTGAAGCATTTACATAGCGCAAAGTTTTGCAAGAGCAAACTCATAGGGATTTAAACCAGCAACCTTCTGCATACAAACCCTCCTCTTAACCACTACGATACATGTTGCACTTCTTTGAAAGGATAGGCGTCTACAGCCTGGTGAATCTGAGCTCATCACTGGAGCAGCAGTTCCTTGAAGCAGGTAGTGTCTCAGCAAAGTGGCACAATCCCAGTCTACATGGGCACCATGGAAATTGGGTCTGAATGAAGCAGCCAGTCCGGTCTGCTGGATCCACTGCGTTGCCTGCGTTTGCAGGTGTTAGCAACCCAACACAACTCGCTGTCAAGATTAAGGAAGGGTTTTTGCAGAGAACTGGGCTGGGAAGAACACCAAGCGGGGCGGTGAACTTCACCACACCCACTCACTCGCCACACGTCCCATGCTGGTTTTTTTTGGCTCACAGAGGGCGACAACAGTTTGGCCAATTATAGGCTGAGATGCTGATTACAGGGATTGGAAAACTGACAAAACAGCTGGACCCTCCAGTGCAGGGAGAACAGCTCTACACCTCTAAGCTACAACACTGGGGCTGAAACAGGGTTTGTGCTCATTGAGCATGTGATGGACCAGCTAACGTCCAGTCAGACTGCCCAGCCTGTCTACAAAGTGGACCCACCCGGATGATGGTAGAGACGGGTCAGCCGGTGCGTGTCACTCGGCGCCGCCCTGCTGCTCTGCGTCGGGAGCGGGTGGCTTCTCTGGCGCTCTGCCGGTCACCTTGTTCTCCTTGCCGTCCTGGGGCCTCGTGCCGGCAGAGGTGGCCTGTGGGCGCCTGCGTCGGTAGTTGAAGTTGCGGCGGTAGCGACGCTGGGACGTGTCCTGGGCGTCCTTATCCTCCTCGGCGTCCCGGGGTGGTCTGGGACGGGGGGGAGCCCTGAGTTGGGGTGGGGGTTGGTGGTAGGATTCCAATCAACAAAAGTTGAATTTATCCAGAAAAAAAGAAAATACTTGGATGCATGCAGATGCGCAGAAATGAAGTAATTATACAAACAAACTTTCTTTGGATAAATAGATGTATAAAAACCATTTGTTGCGCTCTAAGAAGAAATGTCTGCAGAGAAATGGACACACTACTGACAGTCACTGAAATACGTTTACTGTGTGTTGAAGAAACACCCCAGCTTAATCTGTTCTGGTCGAGCTTCGCATTGCAAAACATCAGAAAAAACATTTCAACACGCGGCTGCATGGCAGGACTGCGCTGCTTAGTGATGACATCACACTGCTGTCCTATAAAAGACGGGCGCAGCGTGTGGCTCAGCGGGCTAAGCCTCTGTGCCTGTAATCAGCCAGCAGTCATACCGCCTGCAGCTCAGACTAGGTAATCCACCTGCAGCTAAGCAGGCTTGGGCCTGGCCAGTACTTGGAGACCAACTAAGAAAGTTGGGCTGCTGCTGGAAGAGGTGTTGGTGTGGCCAACAGGGTAGTCTATCTTGTGGTCTGTGTGGATCCTAATGCCCCAGTGCAGTGACGGGGACACTGCTGTAAAAAATGCCACCATCCTTCAGATGAGATGTAAAACTAGTCGTCAAACATCCCTGGGCGTCTTTTGAAAGAGTAGGTGGTACCCTGATGTCACACTTAAAATTGCCCCCTGTGGCACTTTCAAATCTGGCCTCCTAATCATCCCCTATATCTAATTGGTCAATTCTCTCCTGCCCCTTCACCACCTCGGCTACCACGTGGTTCAGAATGGCTGCTGTCGCACCATCCTGGTGGGTGGTGCACAGTGGCGGAGGCTGAAGCGGCTACCCATGGCTTCTTTTTGAAAAAAGCATGAAAAAAATGTAACATTTATTCAAGCCCGGGCTCAGCATGTCTGCGGGCCCTTAACCCCCAGCTCCCTGGGTGCTGCTATGGGTGGCTGCTCTTCACAGCCAGTTTACTCTCACCTACAGGGAGCAAGTTGGGGGAGGCATAAAGAGAATTTCCATCCAGGGGTAAATAAAGTATAATCATTGCATTTCAAAACCCACAGATTTTAACACTTGTTAAAATGTTAAAAACAAATCATATGCCCACAAAATGTGTCTTTTATCTTGATTTGGGTTCTGTTTGTATGCATTAGGGCTGTGCGATGTGCAATGTCAATGATCAAATTCACTGACTGCTTTAAGCTTTTTCTTAAGCCCTGTCTGGTCCAGATCGGACGGCGCCGGGTAGCAAACCTGGCTGTGAACCTTGGCCGAAACCCCTGGTAGTAGTTCTGCCTCGCTGGTTTGGCGCTCTGTTCTGGGCCAGACTGGTTCTCCTCCTCTTCACCTCCCTGCAGTGGGACACACAGGATAAGCACCACTGCCTCCGTCGTCCGTGGCTGAGCGCTCAAATCCTGCCTCTGCTCTGTGTGAGTGGAGCCTCCATGTTCGCCTATGTCAGGCAATTAGACTGACTGTTACGCTCTAAATTGCCCAAAGAACAGTGTTCCCCAATCCAGTCCATGGGGACCCACAGCCAGTTCAGGTTTTGAACTGGGGACTGTCTGGTAAGGACCTCGGAGGGAGCAAAAACCTGAACTGGCTGTGGGTCCCTGTGGACCGAATTAGAAACCACTGCCACAGTGTATCTGTGTGTGTGCGTAAGCCCAGAGCTGGACTGACATCCCATCCAGGATGTACCCAATGCTACCTGGGACCGGCTCCAGGACCCATGTGGCCCAGACCGGATAAATGGAAACAAGCGAGTAAATCAGGGTTCCGTAACCCAGTATCTGAATGTTTGCGACATTTTCCGTCCGAACCTGCACCCCTTAACCGGGCAGATGATATTCCCTCATTTACCGAGAGATTCTACATACGTATCACTTTTTCAGTAAAATCCAGCTTGAGACCAAAAGAGCTAAAGGCATAACAAATATAATCACAATCGATCAATCCATCCATCCAGGTACAAGCTTAAGGGTCAGGGATTTCTGAGGTGTTAGGGATGAAATTTTGCCCCTTTTCCAACCCCCTGGTCTGAGGCTGAACACTGGAGGTTTCTTCACTATATATTTTCAGTTTTTTTAATTGCCCCTGACATTCATTAATTCTGTTTGTTTCTGGAAAAACATAAAAAACCATTTATAAAATTGATGATTGACCCACTGGCCCCCACCTCCCCCACAGACAGCAGAAAGTTGAGCACCCCTCCTCTAAGCAGGAGGGAGCAGCACACACCTCGGTCACCTCCCCCCGCTGTGGCGCCGTCGTGTAGGTGGGCCGGCGGCCGTAGCGGCGATGAACGAAGTACGGCGGGTAGCGGCGGCGACCGGGAAAGGCGGGCCGGCGCTGCTGTACGGGCTGCGGCTCGCTGTCCGCGCCGCCCTCTGGGCCCCCCTGGTCATCCCCCTCCCCGTCGCTATGGTAACTCTCTGGGTAGTCACGGGCAGGGCCCCGGCGCCGCGGGTAACGGCGGTAGCGGTTGCGGTCCGCAGCGTACTTGCTCCCCTGGACTGGGACCCCCCCTGGCCCGGTGACGTTCGCGGCCTCTGCACCCTGAAGCAACGTTTCGTGGATAATGACACAAAGAAAGCGAAGCATGACTGCGTGCCCTGAAGCAGTATGATGATTACAGCTAAGGACTGCAGAACAGAAAATGCATTCTTTAGTTTTTATTTCATTAACTATGAACAAAACACAGACAAAATAAATTCATTTGTAAAGAAGAAAAGTTCAACTAGCAAAGAAGACACAAAAAACTAAAATGTCAAAGTTTAACCAAACGCAAAACAGAAAAAAGATTGATATCAAGTGATAAATGTACTTTAACAGAACACAAAAAACCTGCTTGTTCTAATTCACACCACTTTGTTGTGAATCGTAGTCTATTTGTGTTTCGTTCGCAATCACACATCTCCACACCATACTCTGTTACTACAAACGTACCCCCCCCCCCCACACACACACACAACACCCTCATTACCTTCTCCCCCTCTACCACATCGAACTCCACCGTCTCTCCATCTCCAACACTACGAAGGTACTTTCTTGGGTTGTTTTTCTTTATTGCAGTCTTAAAACCCAAGGGCAAAAAAACAACATCATTTATTTCCATAGCACCAGAACATGAAGTGTACAGATATACTATATGCATAAAACATACATACCTGATGGACAAAAACATCCTCTTTTGTATCATTCCTTGCAAACAGAAAAACACAAAGCCCATTAATGAGTTAATATCGTTCAGCGGTGCTGAGTTAAGGCATCACCGAGGAGCCAGGCATGGGTCACACTAGCTTACTGGCTGAATAATCCCTTCAGCTGTAGTAAAATGAGCATGCTGCTGACTGACTGACGCATCAGCGGAATAAGTACCTAACGGCTATGATAGGATTAGAACAGGACCTGGTCTATAGGTCATATCTATGTCCTTTACCTGTTGATGAAACCGTATCCATTTCTTACGTTGAACCACTTGACTGTACCCAAGACCTTTGTTGCTGGGGGAAAAAAACACAAACACAAACGCATGCTTAATAAATTGATTATTAAGATAAAGTCTGGGAAATGATGTATTTAAGGCGAGATGAATTAAAATATCCCTACCATTTAAATGTTCAAATCCATACAAAGTAAAAATTCAACCCCAGAGCTTAAACCTGATAAAGTGCACCATTTTTTGTTTTTTATTATTAAAACATGAAAAGAATCTGACAATCAACCCAATACTGAGACGCACAGCTACTAAGTGTCCAATAGGAACCTGTAAAAAAAAATAAACATTTGTACTTATTTTCCAAGGTTTACAAAAACGATTTGACAAATATCTGGTACACTCGACCCCCTACAAAATGGAAAACGTGACATCGGAACGCTTTCGCTATATTGCCAAGACTAGTTACTCGAATGAGATTTTTAGTGAGTGCATGAAGAGTTATGAGGGTGAAGAGAAACTGAGTTAACAAGCTAGATGCAAATAAAAGCATGAACAGGTCGAATGTGATAACCAGTGTATCATATATATACCGCTTGTCAGCTATTTTTCGCGTCGCATACTCTATGTATAACTGACGGCAGGTGGTTTCTAACTACACCGCATGAAACATCATTTTAAACACGGGACAGATAAAAACAAATAAATAATAAGGAAACGGAAGAACTGAAACTCCACTTAGGGTATATTTACTCATTTGCCGATTGCATGTGTCTGTACAATACCTGGCCATCCGGATCAAAACGAGACGGCCAAAGACGCTGGCAAATGAGACCGGCCTTAGGGGTACATGACAAATTATTTGTATTAATTCCCTTAGTCGCAGAATGCTAAAAATCGCTCTGCAAACAAAAACAAATTCATTTCGCCTCAGAAGCCGCATGGCGGACATTTTGAATAAAATTTCCTAATCTAAACGCACCTAGTATTCTAATCCGTTAACTCGCTAAAGAACAGCTAGTCTGGTTAGACAAACATCAGGCCGGTATTTCTTTTTTTATATACTAACGATGCAAATCCTGCATAGCTGTAAAAATCCTCGCAATTGAAATTGCATGAAATTACAGGAGTGCGATGCGCAGAAGGAAGGAGCGGTCCGTGCAGGCGCGCGCACACGGAGACAAAGGGACAATGCATCCGGGCCGGCAGCCTGCAGTGCCGCATCGCCTTGTCGCGGGCATCCCCTGCGCCGCCACCGGCAAGCTGGCTCCGCTAAACTGGAACCTCAACATGCCGCTGGCAGTGCAGTAGCTCACGCTCCTCTTTACTTGGTCTATAAGGAGAATTTGAGCAACTGGAGCAACTGCAATGGTGCGGAAGGGGCTCTTTTTAAAGGCTGGGAATAAGGGTCACTACCAGGGGCCGCCTCGGGTACCTCAGGCAGGATGTGACAGCTGGGGGCATTTCGGCCGTCATTACACACACGCAGATCGTCTTCTAATCTAGCACTCTCCCCATTTAATGCATCCTCAGAATTTAGATAATCTCCAGCAGAACCTTTCGCCAACTGATAGACAGGCTTATTGACTACATAGCCTAACTCGTTTATTATAATAATAATAAATAATATAATAATCATATCCATGACTTGCTGATGATACTAACCTAAAAGAATCCACAAAATCAGCTCCCACACCTATGCTGACCAGCTGCATATGCAGCACGTTGTTCTGGAACTAATATGACTGAAATTTATCGAAAACAGCTCATATCTGCTTACCAATAACCTTCTTATTATCCCCCGCGGTAGTAGCGGCTGCCGGGCTGGATGAGCTCTCATCTTCAACGACAGGCTGTGGTGGCTGTTGTTGTGATTCGACCTCGCTGCTCATGGTCGGTTCTCGTTGGTAATTTAGAACTGGTGCCGTCGGTGGGTTTTCAAGTGTGTTTCCCGGTGCTAGATGGTAACCTGGGCCGGTGGCAATGGGGGCTGCAGCCTTCGGGCTCTCACAGCGCACCTTCCTCCGCTCCCGTTGCCGATCGAACTGGGCTGATTGTGACTTGATGCTGCACAATATTACAGGCGCCATTCCCTCCCACTCTATTCTTTGATTTGTCGGGATTACTGCTCGTCAACGTCATTCGGCACTTCTCTTTATTTTCATTGGTCAAATCAAATGACCGACGTTTTTCGCGACTGGGACAATGCGATGGATGGAACTACCGCTACATGACACTAGGATGAAATCTCAAAAGAAGGAAGCGTTTATTAGAACTGTATTGCATTTATAGCTTACCAATAAAAAACATCTGGGAATAATCAAACTATGACCTTACAGTGAACTATTTCGAGTAAGCAATGGGACTGAATTATTAACTACAAGGAATTAAGGTATTGCAACTATATAATACGTGCTCTTTTAGATTTTTTTTCAGATTAATATTTGAAGGGAATTGGTACATAGGTTTTTTAATCAAGGCTGAGTGCTCATTGTTACCCTTGATTATAAAATATAGTTTATTAAACCTATAAGGTGTTCAAGCCCAGTTTTTATTACCGTACTGTTACTATAAAACATTTTTCGTGTCAAAAGGTGAAGAGACTATAAAACGGGTTGTTAATTTATAATCTATCTGGTGAGCAGGTACTCACTGCATGGGGACTCAGGAAATTGCTAGCTATACTGGAAAATAACTCCCGCCCTCTGCAGGTCGTCTTGGCCAAACAGACGGGCACTTTTAACAACAGACGGAGACAGTTGCACTGTTCCAGCTATATAAGGTCGTTAACCGGTCAGACACATTCACAGAACATTCATTTGCCCACTGTGCAATGTTATTTCTTTCTGAACCATTACTTTGGAATTCCATGCAATATTTCCGTTACTGTTATTGTTGTCTATTGTTTATTACAACTGTCTATTAATATATAAATGCCTTTATTTCTATCCAATTCATCATGCCATGAAATACCGAGTACGGATTACTAACATCCCATGTCTTCCGGAAGTTCCGGAAGTCTTCCGCATGTTGAGAGTGGCTCACTGACGCCCGCAAATTAAATAGAATATCCAGGACATTTATTTTTTAGAGCGAAAACGCGCGAGACAGCAAAGACCCCAGAGCTTCAATAGAATCTTTGGAGGAGGAGAGCGCGCGCCAGGGAGCCGCTATCAACACGCGAGAGTCTCTCGGAACCTCCGGGACTATGGGAGGTATTTTCTGCAGAAAATAAAATGAAAATTATAAAAAGAAAATACAATTTCCACTTTGCCATTTAGTTTCCCAAGTCTGTGCGCAAAAATCCTGCAAAAAATAAAATTTAAATGAAATAGCACCATTTGCATTTTCATTTTCCACTCATGTATGAGTCAGATGTGAAAAATTGAAAAATAAAATTAAAAACCCTTTTTGTCTTTTCATTTTCCAATTTGACTTTTCATTTTCAAGTTCACTACATGCAAATATATGTTAATCGGAGCTGGGCTGAGGGCGGAGCTACGGAACACTGCTGCGTTTTCTCAGTACGTTTGCCGATTCTGTTGTCTTCGTGTTTCTTGGCCATGGTGTCGCCCAAACTAATTGCAAAATCACACGCGGCTTAAGTTGGCTATTTACAGTATCTGCAACACTTCCTATTCGTTTAGCTTCTTATTCGTAGCGTCTTTTTTGGTGCTTAAGTTAGCTTATTATTCGCAGCACCGCTACATTTTACAATCACACTGCTGTTTCTTTTAAGCAGATGGAAACAGAAAGGTAGTGAGGGGCAGAGGTGGAAATTTCAAGTCCGGAGAGTACAAAACCAGACCAAGATTTTGTTTCAACCACCAGTTGAGTATAAAGAGTCACAGTCACAGAGTACTAAAGTGGTTGGTTGAAGCAAAATCTTGGCCTGGATTTGTACTCTCTGGACCTGAAACCGCCACCTCTGGTGAGGGGACAGGTAATACCGAAAAGTAAAGCCTAGCCACCCAAAGCATGGAATAGGTCTCGAATCCTGTCGGCTCTTAGCAAACCCCGGGGCGTCGTATTTATTTTATTACGACGTTGGTGAGATTGGCTGCTATACATTTTGTACCACATACAAGACCTTTTGATTCATTTTGGAAAGTGGATCCGGAAATGGCAGGAGGTGATCCTCAGATGTTTATGATCAGGCTAAATTACTGGTGTATTGTGAACAGCATGTTGATAGTACCATGACAAAAGTGCAAAAAATTTGCATCCTGTTGCCATTATCTGGTTTTATCTAATAACACACACATATAGGGCTTTGCGATATGACCAAAATCTCATATCCCGATAACAATACATATCACGATATAGCACATTTTCTGTAAGTTCATTAATAGTCCTTATATAAATTGACTGCATGGAAATATCCACTATATTTCTTATTACATTTTGAATTATTTACTAAGCAAATAAGGCATGTAATCATTTTCCTTTTATTTAGAACATTTTATGCAAATTTTCACTGAAACATAAAACAAGATATAAAATGATGTTTAAAAATACTTTGTTAAATAGAAAACGGTAAACTATTGCAGCACGTGCGGTATATACACTGCGCTGTGAAATGTGCCGTGTACACATGCGCGAAACCTAGTGCGCATGTGGCCACGGATCGAGCAGCCACTGGGGGTATTTTTCAATACCAAGAACACAAAGATCATACTTAGGGTTGCCGACCGTCCCGAATTGTCCGGGACATCCCGAAATATGGGTGATTTTGATTTGTATTTTCAGGGGCAGCTCCAGTCCCGTATTCCAATCACAGCCTCGTCGGTCAGTGATAGACACTACTGTAAGCATGTCAAAACTCATGCAAACGTTGCTATGATACACAATTGCATTTCCATTATTGTTGGTCAGCTGCTATGCGGGCGCACCTGCAAGAAAGTGTTGAGAAAGTTGGCAACCCTAATCATACTTGTAGTCTTGGTAAGACCAGTCTTGCTAACTTGCCTTCCAAGAACAAACCCAGGTGATTCATGGGATTTGTCTCATTCAGCGAGGAAACAACCAATTAATGCAGTGGTTCTCAACCTTTTTTTGCAGTGGGCCGCACTATGTCCAAGTTTAAGTCTCACGGGCCGCATATTATTTACATATGACGTCATCAAC
>JAABNX020000119.1:3895942-3914311 GCA_015163995.2 Mormyrus lacerda | reverse complement strand
GACGTACATGTGGTGGTCTGTGTGCCCCCCCCCCCCCCCCGTGACGGCGCTTCCTGTGCCGGCCTGCCGCCAGGATCCGATCTTTATTCCGCTTTTTCCCGCAACACGAAAGGCCCAATAACAATGTATATAGGCCTATTCAGAAATGTGTGCTGCTTGGGCTGGGGGTGCTGGGAGAGGCCTTTGTGTACTTCTCTGGGGAGTGGTGATGGTGGGGGGGGGAGGGGGGTGTTTAAGCATGCCTGCAACGGGGCCAGTATCACTGTAATGCGGGCCCCCACCCCGACTCGGCAATGGGGACCACTGAACAACGAGGCGTACAAACGCCGGGCTGTCGCCGGACGGCATGGAGAGGGGGCGGGGGGGTAGGGGGGCATTCAGACCCACTGAAAAGAAGCGTTTGTCTCACGGTATCAATGAGGCGAACAGAGTGACAGCGGCGAGCGAGAACGACACGGTCGATTTCCTCTTCAGTCTGAAGCTAGAGCCTGAGACCAGGGCAGCGAGGGAAGCGGCAAAGCTGCAGGACATGCGAGTCTCTCTCTGGGCCAGGGACACGCACCGACGTCCGCTCCCCTGGCAGCATCCGACAGGTAAGAACTATACCTGCAGCAGAATGGCTGGTGTCTGATGTCAGCCAGGGGAGTTTCTTCAGCTCTTCAGTCTCTCACGGTGGGGTGAAACTCATTTCGAGGTGAACTTATTCAAATGATTGATCATTTTATTGACTGGGTGCGGGAAATTGCTTTTTTTTTTTTTTTTTTTTTACAAAAAAATGGCAACTGGATATGAAATGCAGCCTGGGAAGGATGGCTATGGCGCAGAGGGAAGCCCTGCTTCTTCATTGACATTCCTCACGTAGGCAGTGATGGACAACCTGTAGGCGCTGCTATACAAGCCGGTGTCAGAAAGTCCAACAGACCGCTTTACTGGTCCAGCTAACCGACGTCAGGAATCACTAATCTCATGATGTTAATGGTCTCCATTGCAAATACAGACTCTTTGTTTCAACTTTCTAACTCATTCACATTGAGTCAGTTATTTACATCTCATTTCATCTCATCAGTGTGATACATAGTTTAATGGAAATTTTCATCCATTGTTACAGAGCTCATTTACTTTCATTTTATACACACACACACACACACACACACACACACACACACACACACACACACACAAGACTGTTACCAAAAAATGCCATATCAGTGTAGTTCATGCTTAGTTCTTACATTCATTTGCATCAACGAGAGATTAACTCAACACAGACACACATTCAAATCAACTCAGGTATCATATTGACTCAACAACCTCTGCCAATTTGAATATTTATGCCCTTATGCCAATAGTAAATATTTAATTACTTAAGCACTGGAAACAGTAATGAACACATCTAGTGTAAAATCTGCCTTCATCGAAACCACCGTAACACTGGAATTCTCTTATATAAAACCTGGATGATCCAAACTTCATTGTACCAGAACCTCCAGACTGCCTAACGGGACTGCCTGCTGGACCCACATGTGATGCAGCGATGACTGTCCCAGAGCCCTGCTCTTCCCAAGGGCCGCTCTTTGATTTCTGTTTGCCTCTTGACATATTCATCACTGAATATGTCTAGCAATTTATCATCATCTGAAAACAGTCCGTATGGATTTAGATGATGTTAGATCTTAGAGCTAATCCCGTTTCAATTAGACGACCAAGCAGATCTAAGTCGGTCACTAGCGCCTAAGGCAAGACAACAATTTGAACACCCACTGTTCAGTCTCACCCAGTGACCGCAAAGTCAACTTTCAGGAATGAGAACAACAGAGACGTTTCATAAATTCACTCCTTAACAGGAGATACTATTAAGATGGATCATGCAATGAGATCACCGTCAGCTTGGTTCTTGGGAACTGCGGCAGGCAGCACAGGTGGAGACGAACCAATAGAACAGGAATTCCATCTCGCTTATTGGCACCCGGCTCTTACCCTCCGCCATCTCCCTCTGCATTTGCGCTCTGATTTGGGCGACGCCGACAGTGAATCGGCCTGAAAGAAGTACTTAACAACCCAAACTGGTATGTGAATCCGAAAGATGTACACAGGCGCGCCCTTATTCTCGGGAGCGCAAACAGACACCAGGCGTATACACTATATGTACACAAAGAGAGTATTCTGGGTGATTATGTATAGCAACAAATGCCCATTCACCACTTAAGTAACTAGTTCAACAATGGTAGGTTAAATGTTAACATGCCAAGAGGTTTTCTGTAATAAACCTTACTTGTTTCGACCGGACAGAAGATGCTAAAAGGAGGATTGGTTGACCAAATTCTACTTGAAGGCGCTATACCAGAATATACGATGCCAGAGGGGGATCTGATCTCACTGAAAGTCAGCTAAGATTTTCAATCAAGTTATATGATCACCCGTGTCTTTCACAGAACATGTCATGCATATTTTGACAGAAGGACAAACATACACACAAGCGGCAATGGATTCCCCCGCCTTATGAAAATCCCACCCACAGTTGCTGCTCCGCCCCTGCAAAGCTGGTCTTTCATGCAGAATTAAAGCAAAAATCCCCTGTAAGCTTAAACAATCTAATCATGTTAGGTGGGGCAAAAGTCAAATGTGAAGAGGACAAAAGCCTCACTTCCATCTCACAATTCACCATTGATATAGGAGTGAATAACCGCCAGGACGACCTGTAAGATTGGCCACCTGACCTCTCTACATGAAAGTAAACAGTATTCCAACATGGCGGATATGGTGGAGGTCAATGGTGCTTTCCCTGTTACGGTCCTGTATGCAGCTGAATAGCGTGTGACACGGTGTGACTGAAACTAATTTACCATTCCCAGGCATGCAGTGTAGGCTAATAATCACGTCATATATGTTCTTGCTCGTTTCGGTATGTATGGATATAGTTACGTAAATGAGGTGAAAACACCTGTGTGGACGTAGCCTTAGTCGATTAAATTGCGCAGTGCAGGTGAACGTGCTGTAGCGGAGAACAGAAGGATAATAAGATGCACATGACAAAGGCGCTAAAAAACATTTCATAGGATATTTTTAAACCAGTCAACCACAACCCAGCAGAAGACCATCTTCTTTCTCGTAGGCACAAACTGTTATTGAAATCAAGAGAAATTCAAAACTTTAAAACACTAAATACAAGAGCAACGGCTCAGGTCCACTTGTCTGTGCAGTAATGGCCAATTAAAGATATGCTCTGAAACATCATATTTCTCTCAATTTCAGATAGTAGACCTATATTTTTCTGTTTTACAAATTCTATATTTTTCCATTATAAACCTAAAATAAGCTACATCATTATTAATAAAATCAGGTGATAAAACTGTTACATACATGTACATGTGTGCACATGTTTAGAATTAGAATTAGAAACATGTGTATGCAGACTCGAGGTGAAAATCTCACGCCAGCCAGCTGACCCAAGTTGGCAAGTGACTTTCCTCTGGTTGACTGTGAAAGTTTAAAGTACATGTGTATAACACTCGTTCTGTACACTCCAAAATAATGCCTCTAGCCCAGAGACCCCCACTGTCCTAGGTCCAGACCTGAATGTCCGGAGCAGAAACCAAAGACCTCAAGCACACATTTCACACATTTCAGCATTTTATTCTGCCAATTTACAGAGCTGCCTGTTCCTCTCCAGCTTTTATAAAGTTGTTGCTGTACCACAGAAATGCACAACTATGAAAAATCTGTTGAAGGTAATGTTATAAATGACAAGAAAAAGTTGAGTAAAACTGGGCAGCTCACAAAAACAGGATTAAGTTAGATTACAGCAAGACAAACCTAACATGACTGAATTACCCAATCCACTGAGTATTTTGCAATACCAGTTTTACAAAGGAGTATAATCACCTACATTTGTCTTTGCTAAAATGATTCACAACATTCGTGCTAATACATATTGCTGTGTGAAAAGATCTCATTAATAGCAAAAACAAACTATAACGTACGTATACGACGTATACAGGCAGACGTAGTGCCGGTCCTAACCGATGTAGCGCCCTAGCCGCGCGTCACCGCGGGCGCCCCCGCATGAAGTAAAATGAAACTGGCTGGCAAGTCGGCGCCCACCTCATAAAGGGGTCCCCTAGGCGGCCGCTTATATGATTGACCGGCCCTGGGTCAGAGAAGTAAACGGGAATATTCAGCCAGATGGCTGAGGGCACCGCCCAGAGCCACAGGGGGGAGGGGGTAGGCGGAGCGGCAATGTATCCCGGTGTAGAGAGTCTGGGGCGTGACTCGCACACGCCCCCAGCGCCGGCAACAAAAGGCGAGTCTGCAGGGGGCGCCGCTCACACGAGACGCGCAGGTGGGCAGCCGGCACCGGCAGGTAAGCGGCCGCTCCGGGCTTCCGAACCACCCGGGCGGCGGTTCCTTTGCTGCATTCATATGCTCCCTGCGCTCCAAAACATTTAACTTCGCTTTCGAGTCTTATCTTATCTTTTGCGATCAACTAGTGCTATTCTGCCGCTTACGATGCCGGGGGCCGCTTGTTTCCAGGTAGGAGTCCGGGGGGGTTGCTTTTCTGCTTTGACGACCGTGAAAATCAATCTAGTGCATCTGGTAAATGAATAATTCAAGCGGTAATAAATGCATAGACGTTTCGGGAAATCGGTTACTACGAAAAGTAAGTGGCCGCACTGAGGCGATTACTATGGGCTACAGGTGCGCCGTCAATCACGACCTAAAACGTCATAATTCGCATCGGTACGTATTCCGTACGTTTCAAGACAGTATATTAAATTTTAATACCGGCTAAGTTAGGGAGTTGGTGTGTGAACTGCATTCGTCTGCTGTAAGTCAGCTTAAGCTTAAGCTACGCAAATAAGACAAAGTTTTTTTTTTTTTTTTTTTACACACAAGTAAAACAAGTAACGCTTTACGTCGTTAAGTTAAATTGGCAGGGAAACACTGAAGGTCCTTCCGCATTGCGTATGGACCGCTTCATGAAAGGTCCTGAATCGAATTTCAAACAAGCCACGTTGCCACCTCATGCTAATCAGCGCATAATTACTAACTGGCTTCCCATACAGGTGGTGATGTCAGTGAGATGATCAGTACCTAAGACGACCACCACACCGCTGATGGTAACCAGGAAAGGCTGCCGGTCACAGGATGATGGCGATTATGGTCACGTGGTTTGAGGATGCCAGCTGTGTCCAGGAGAACACCCTGCACTACCTGTTCCTCTTGCTGTTCAAGGTGGGCCTCAACGTCCTCATCCTGGCCTCCTGCTTTCGGAGCCTGAGGGGCTCCTTCATGGGGATCAGCGGTGCCTCCCTGTGTCTGGCTGACGTACTGCTGCTGTGCTGCATTGCCTACGTGTGGCTCTGCGGCTATGACGCCGAAAGCGCCGGGTCCGTTTCCATGTGCTTCCTGCTGGCGCACGCCTCCGCCATATACGCTTCTTTGCCGATCCCCGTCTTGCTGCTGGGGCTCCTGGACCATGCGCTGCATCTGCGGCCGGGCTCCCAGCGCACACAGGCCGCGAGGCTGCCCACCTGCTGCGTGCTGGTGCTGCTGGTTTGGCTGCTGGCCGCTCTCCACTCCTCCTGGCGCACGGACACGGCGGTGGTGGTGGTGGCGGATGAGGGGCGACGCGTGGCTCTGCTCTGTGCCGTGCGCGGTTCCGCCACGGTGCTCGCCTTCTGCACGGTGTTCTCCGTGGCCGTCGTCTGCATCCTGCTGCTGTCCTGCCATAGGACGTCGCTGTGGACTGGCCAATGGACTATCAGCCAGTCGGAAGATGGGAAGTGGCCGATCGATGTTGAGGGTGAGGCGTCGGTAACGCCTGGGCCGGCAGTGCAGCCGGTCCGCCCCCTCTTCCTCAACCTCGCCCTGGGCTTCGCCCTGAACTGGACCCCCTTCCTGATCATCAACATCGCCTGCGCGCTGCTTGGCTTTGCCACGCCTTCTTACATAATGGTCAACTTGCTCTGGCTGCTCTGTGCCAACAGCGTCATGGTGGCGACCATCTTCTGGTACAAAGGCGGCCAGCTGGGTTATGGCGCCAAGCTCCCGGACGACACGTGCATGTGGACGCTGAACTGGCACACGCGGCCGGGACCAGACTGGCAAGGCGCAGTGCCCGAGCACATCTACACTGTGTCTGGCAAAGAGATGACAGACCCCCTGCTGGTATGACTCAAACACTCAGGAATGCCCTTGGTGCCCAAGGGACTCTACACATTCTCTCACGGAGCTAAAAATGGCAGCAGAATATAGGCATATATGCAAATATCCAATCAAACATATTTGAATGTTTTTTTTTTTGGTATTTTAAGAAAAAAAAAAATGTACACCAAATCTTAGTAAATGTGGTGATCAGCAAGTGGCCATTAAAAAATGCTGAAGTAGCACTACTGATAAGTAACGAGGATGTGGTGTAGGGAGTAAGGAGAACTTGAATATTTACATAACACCTATTTGCTTTACAAAGACTAATTTTTGCAAAAGGGAACTGGAAAATGATTTAATATTTAAAGCTGTTTTTTTTTGTTACAAGAAAATATCTAACACAAATACAAGGCAGTGGACAGGGACAGTGCTAACTGAATATGCAAAACATTACATTGTGAAGTTCTGTTCCTGACGATTTCCATTGCTTATTTTAAAATGTACAGGTGTCTGAGTTGTTATAGAAACCTCTTTAAAATCAACTTAAAGCTCATGAATCTGGGAGATATCTTTCCTTGTTGTTTTTGTGTGAATTTCTGCAAAAAAACAAAGATCCTTTATTTGCAATTGAGCTACCAAATGCAGAAAGAATGTAACCTGAGTGTGTTAACGTGATCGAGAGATGGGATCCTTTTCCGAGGAGTGTGAGTGACAGGATCGGCCACAAGGGACATGAGCATACAGCCAGCAATTCCACATTTTGGCCAGGACGTATGACCAGTACAAGGAGGAGTCCCTTTCCACGCAGCTCGCAGGCATTCCTAACTGCACAACAAAAACATTCTTTCCTGTGGGTAAAATAGGTTTTCAGTCTGTAAGCTAAAACACCAGATAATTGAGAAAGCACATGGTACAAGGACAATAATTCTATATAAGCATAATACTGCTTACTGGCAGGTGTAGTTTAACCATCAGGAGCCCGTTTCTTCAATTTGCACACTCTCAAATACAATTTAGCACTCACTGTACTATTTGTTTTACATTTAACAACAGTGAGCGGCTTAAATGTTCCTGTCACAAATGTATGCTTTCCGCCTGAATGTGGACTCAAGCACGGTAGGAACCCACAGCAACTCAAACAAGAACATAGCAACGGTTTCCTCTGTCTCTCCCTCGCTTAAGGTTTCAGTGTTTTCCCTACCATTATATTAGGGGGGGGGGAGACCCCACCCCCAACAGCACCTCCTGCCCCCTTAATTTTATTTTCTATATAGCATCAGATCACAACAGAAGTCATTTAAGGTTACCTTTCCTATAGAACAGGGCTATACATTGTCCTTTTATTAAACAAAGTAAATAACCTTATGTTATTTATCTTATTTACACAACAGCTTGTCATTTTTATCTCTACACGGTCATGTGTTTTCAATTCTCTGCTCCCTGTGTTGCGCATGGCGGAGTTCCACCCCCATACGCGTGCACAGACACATACGCGCGCACACACAGGTGAGCACACTCCCACCAGTGGACAGAGAGCGCGTGTTGGAAAATATGTCGCATCAACCACCAGGTCGGCAGTGTAAACCGTGAGAGGGACTTTACAACCATGAACAGGGTAATTAAGAGGTTTCACAAGAGATTTTCTGCTTTAAACTATCACGATTATAAGCTATCAGCTATCACTTTTAAAGCCTAACAGTTAATGTACTTGCAAGTCAAGACAAACATCAGCAATAGGCGGCAAGGAGACCATCTTGCCTGTATGCACATATCAAATGGGCCAAATGTTTCTGACTTCCCATGTCAAGAGGCTCTAGAAATGTTCTTCCAGAAGCCCAGAGAGATACACTGCAGTGACAAAAGCTGCACACTGTGTGGATAATTGTCATAAAAAGAAATGTTCTGATGATTACTTCAGTCGTTATCTTGACCGCTGTCATTAAAAGAAAAACATGAACACCATGAATCCTGTCGTGTCCGTCTGCCCCCCCCCCAAGCAGTAAACCCAGGGGAAACACTGGGCTCGTGTCCCCAGAAAGCTGCCACCCAAGGAAGCGAAGCACATTTCATACACTTTCCCAGTGCCGCCTTAACTGAAAAAAATCCAAAGCGCATTTTAGTTACTCCCCATTGATTTCACGGCAGTACAAACAGGCATTCAGCCCAGTTTTATGGATACATATAATGCCCCATTGTGAAAGCTACTCCACATCCTTTACAAAGCCACAATGTCATTTCTGAAAAAGCTTTATGTTTTCTAGAGCCCTGTGCTATTGAAGGCGCCACTGACCGCTCTCCTTACAGGTAGAGTTCTTACACAAAAAAGGCATGCGGCAAGTTTACCCAAGCTGGGTGTTACCGCGACCTCGGCCGATAAAAGACTCGGCGTCACACCTTGCGCAGGATGGTTTGTTCGTGGAAATGAGAGGGACGTACGCAGTGCAGGTAAGCTAGCACATACCAGTCATTTACAGCCCATTAGAACTATCAGATTAAACTAAAATAAGAAATTATACCAGAAATTAACCACCCACATGCATGAAAACAAAAGTTTGATAAGAAATTTCACAGAAGCAGGTTAATTCATTGCAAAACGAGCTACATGCCCGTACCACTAACAATTAATGACTAGGCTAATATATCATGCTAGTCACTTAACATTATTATACAAAAATGGTACAAAAATATACCTTAATTCTTCAGTGACAAGCAAAGGTACAAATTGGTGCTCTTTATTTCTGACAGTGTGACGTTATAAATGTAACGTTTCATCGTCTTCTAACTTAGCGGGCCACTTGAAACTTGCCGGCGCCCTCTGCTGGTCATACCCTAAAATAACAATGGGGGTGTTTCTCTGGCTCCCTCGAGCGTTCACTTCCAGATGGTACATCAAAGAAATTAATCCTTAAGACGTTTCTCTTACGGTACAAACCGTGGTTGTTACCCAAGGCTGTTCTTAATGCTTAACCATCGTGGGGTTCACCCTTATTGACCTCCAATAAGGGTGAAGCGGCATACAGGAAGGAAGTCCAGAAGTTCACAGGGTGATGTAGAGAAAACAACCTCATCATTAACATAAAAAATCCAGAGAACTGATCCTTCAAGAAGAACAGAGCACAGAGCACTTTATATACAGAGAGAGAAGGCAGAAAGTGTCGAGTTTCAAGACTATTGGGGTTCAAAGAACCTTACTTGGTCACTGAACACCTTTCAACCTAGTGAAAAAAAGCACAATCGTGTCTCTTTTTTCTCAGAAGCTGATAAAGTCCAACTACCTCGTAAGTTTCTGTATAATTTTTAATTCTGATTCCGACCCCTAACTCCTGAAGTGTGTTCATTCGGTCATACATCATGAATCTTTTTCAGACACTAGCGGCAATAGATTATGAGTAATCACAAACCTTCCAAGTTAAAGAGCATCTTTCAGCAGACTACACTGAAAACGGTATTCTACCCTCAAACGAAAAGATCTCCGTTTGTGGTATTCTATGCCTAACCGGTCTCACGCTTCGAATCCTTAATAATGGGGCCATTTCCAATTCAGTTTTATATCAACAGAAGAAACACTTAATCGATTTAGTGCTTTTACTGGAAATGCATTGTACTAGGACCAATAAATGTTTTATAATGCAGAATTCCTCGGTCTGGTTTGCATTCTGTTCTCATTAAGCCACACACATATACCAATAGATGGTTTCCTTTTTATATTATTTTACATTCTGTTTAAAATTAAAATACTATACCAGCCAGTTGGCGAGACTGGCGGCCACCACGACTAATGAATGAATTACACAAACCCCTCATGAAAAATCCACTTACATAAAAAGGAATCAATATGATCGCAAGAACACATTTAGCAAAGTAAAGCAATCAGGAAAATTTAGGATTCTTTGGTTCTTGAGACATACATAATTTAATGTAACGTGACTACCGTAGTACAGTTTAATTTTTATCTTACCTGACCACCAATGGTTATATCAAAAAACACTATTGGGTTGTTCGGGTTCGACGGTTGAATGTTCATTTTTTCCTGGCTTCCAAAACTGAAATATGTTCAAATGTGATTTCAAAAAAACCTTTCACGTTCAGCTAACGAATAAACTCTGCGCCATTTCTAAGTAAAGTACGGTGGCCGAAAAAGGACATCCTACGGTTAGTAACGTAGGACAATTGTAATGGAAATGCGTTTTCTTTACTCTATTTATTATTATTATTATTATTATTATTATTATTATTATTATTATTATTATTATTATTATTATTATTATTATTATTATTGTTGTTGTTGTTGTTGTTGTTGTTGTTGATGATGATGATGATGTAAAAACGTGATAATTCATTTTCCTTAACTTTTTAAATATTACTTCATTACGGCTAGTTTGAAAGTATTTTTCATGGCACGGTAAAATCAACTCTTGCAATAAGTTTCCTTTTTCAAGGTGATCTCGCAAGTTTATCACACAAACGAATTTCTTTCGCTACTTCTGATTATTCAAAGCAGTTAAGGGTTGGGAGTAACTTTTTTTTTTTTCATTTTTATAGTGAAATACATACAGGTATGTAGACCTACGTGTACTACTGATATGCAAAGTATTGACTAATTCATTGGTCACGAGATAAATGTACAAACTAAAAAAATGCTATTTTGGGAGGAGTAAAAAGATTTCACTTAATTTGGAAGAAAGTACTCTTTATCTGGCATCTGATAAAATGAATTGTCATTCAAATATGTGTAGGAGTTACAATGTTCTGAACTTACAAGAACAATGTAACTCATTCACGTTTAATCCGTTTATTTAATTAAATATAGGTGAAAGTGTACCTAAGCGTAGCACAGAAAAGGATTATTTTTGAGCTTTCCAATGAGGTATAGCAGAGCTATGTATGTATTTACCACAATCTGAATTAGGCCTATCTTGTTTTTGCTGCCCGCAGTACTATCTCAACAGGAAATGTTTTTTGTAAATAACAACAAATCATTTTTGAGCATCGGAAGACATATGTAACTTACCAAATTTCATCAGCACCAAAAGTGGAATTTGTTGAGTTAAAATGGCATTACCCTACACTACAAATTAGCCCACTATTTCGTTGTATACAAATAAAGGAGTGTGTAAAAAAACAACGAAAACTTAGATTCATATGTTTATGAATGGATTAATCATAAGGTTAATTTTGCAATTTGAATATTTGTAGGTTTCAATAAGCAAACAGAAATCTATAGATTTATTTTAAATGTTCAAAAAAGTAACTGGTTTAAGATTTGAAAATAGGCTTCTTTCACACCCATAGGCCTATTCACTTTTTTAATGCATGAACATGACACAAACCAACGAACAACCGTGGACAGTTATTTTATTTATTGTTACAATGATAATTATACATTTTGTAAGAAAATCAAAAATAAATGTATTAGCCACTCGTTTAATATTACAAGCCTACAAAGAGACGATTAATGTAAAATGGGGACTACGACACACAACTGAAAGCTTTGACCGTGTGTTTAATCCCTAAAATTATCACAGAAGATTCATTTGCATTCAGTGTTAAATGTGTTTGGAAGCTGAGAGTTACGTCGGTAGTCCAGATTCCGATAGAGCATCAGTCAAGACATACAGTCAACCTCGAAAAAAACCTATGGCACAGCCACTTTTCCTTCGCTCGTCATACGCAGAACTACAGCACCCATGCAGCAATCCGCGCTTCACAGCGTGACAAACAGGCCATGACGCGTTTCACAAATTACGTCACATTTACAGGCTGGTACATCTCATCGCCGAGTTCTGTCTATGGGGTCAGTTACACCAAAAAGGGTGTTGCTTGATGTCTATTGGAATCAATTAATACGCGAACTATCGATTATTATTATTTTTATTTACAATTTATCAGAATATTTTTTTTTATTATATTTTCTTAATTAAAGGAGTGTGACAGTCGAAATCCTTTGCAAAATCAGGAGCAAATGCTGTTTTCCTGAGAAGTTTATGGAACCTTAAAACTCGACAGGTCATTTTTTACATCTAACACAACGCGGCCAAGCAACATGAAACAATACGAAAGGTATGGGATACAATGACGAGTGCTCTTTTAATCGGTAAAGTGGACACTGAACATGCAGGGAAACACAATAACCGCATAGTGCCAGTGGGCTAGTAAGTCTCCCGACAGACATGATTTAGAACAGAGCAGAACAGCTTTAAAAGCAGCTTCGGGCGTTGCACGCTTATATTCTCCCAGTTTAACTGAGGTGCATGAATTTTCCTTCGGGAAAACCTGCGGTTATTTATCTGGGAGCTTACGCTTAAGTTACGCTTGACTTCAAGGTTCAAGAACTTCGGACTTAAAAATATATATAATCACCTTCCATTTTTGGCACAAGCTCGCAGGAAATTGAGTACATTAACAATTTCAGATACAGCAGTATACAACACAAAAGACTTAACCACCCCTTGAGGATGCTGAGGAGTGTTTAGCTTGAATCCTATATTTGTTTATCTGTTTTCATTTATCCCCCAGCTGTATGTGTATAAAGGAAAAACAGCCACATACTACAGAACACTGTATACATCACATTCCCTTTTGAAAAATATACATTGAGTAATTGTTCTTACCCAGCTTGGGTTTCTATACGTCTGCAATACAAAATTTGACGGATATGACCTTTGCAGGAATTGAATTGCGTGCTTCTAGAGATTTCCAGGGTACTGAAGTAATGTGAACAGTACAACAGGATCTGACATGCAGCTACAGCCCACAAGCTAGTGTGACACTAACACCGCTATACGGTAATACAACTACTACGTCATTACTACATTGCCGGCTGTCATTTGCAGGAGAGCAAGACAACCTGGTGAATAACCTCTTTAGGAGAAAGAGAGTTTATTAATATCTTACCCTCACAAAGAAAAAGTCACTATACAAAACTAAAAGCATCTGTCTTTTTATTCTCATGGAAAAATAATTTCTTAAGTTTCACACCGATAGTACTGTGCCACGGTGCAACTATTTTCAGTTTAAACAACAAACACATATAAGCACAATGCGATACTTAGGAAGCATTAACTTAATGACCTTATGGCTGTTTAAATGCTTATTAAAAACTACTAAAAACTCCCTTGTTGTTTATGCTGCTGTTCAAAAAAGCATAGAGTAGCGTGAATATCCTTCTTAAATTTCCACCGATAAGACAAAATCCAGACAAAACACCCACGTAATATAATTTTTAAAGTTGAGTCAGTTTGCTCCTTCTAGTACAATGTCAAATGAAATCTTAATTTCCATATAGATGTTGCTAAATGTTCCTGTGCTAAATTTCTGTTTGAACACCACATTTCTGCTGGAAAGCATTCAACACAAAAAAAAAAAAAAATTGACCGAACCTCCGAGAACCCACGGACACTGATAAAAAGATATAAAATAGCAAATTATATCACTGAGGGAAACTGGAAACCAGAAAAAAGCCAGCCTCCACCCTGCTGATCCTATGTTCAACTGTTCCTCCTGTGGCCACGAGAGGTCACCCGGTAACTCCGCAAACTGATGGTTTCCCAGTTTATAAGCATTACTTTCAAACGTCACACAAGCCGAGATGCCGGTAGTGCACTATAAAATGCAGAAATGCACACAAAAGCACAGAGGAAGCACTGAGATTAGAGCACCTTCGGTATTCTTCCAGGTCACTATTCATGTGGCTCAGGAACCATCTTCATCTTAAGAACTACTTTGGGTTATATGAGTTTACGGTATCATTGTGCTGCTGTCAAGTGGCATTCAGATTTATCTGTAGAAGTATATTACAACTGCTGTGAAAGTTCATGCTGGAAGCCACTAACTGGTGAGTGTTTGGCTGCTGCCCCAGTTGGTAGATCAGTGATGGATTTTTCACCTGTTAGGGTTACTACTATACATTTTAAACAAGCAGTGGGGAAGTCTGTTTCATCCACGGGTGTAGGGTTGGGTTCGTTAAGCATGTACATAATGGCAATGAGGTTGATTTCTGCTCTACTGCTGCTCTTCATTGCTTTACTGAAGATATTATTAAGATGCGGTTTAAGTCCACCTGGTGCTACACATGTAACTAAGTCATTAACAAACTGACAACCCTAGAACCTTAACCTTCCATGGAAAAAGGACCCCCACCCTGCTCTAAATAATGACTCCAGGTTAAACTGCATCACTAAAACAATTGGGAAATTAATGCTCTTTAAGCATTTACACAGCCAATAAGTTTCAGTTACACGTTCAACGCAAAACACGAAAATACTATATTTATGACACGATTACATAAGTGCTTTTAAAACTAAAGGTTTTAGAAAGCTTTTTTTCACCCTTAGTAGTCAGATGTTGCCAGACCAAAATAAAAAAGACATAAGAGTAATTATGATTGCAGGTGAATCTCGCACTGTTAAGGCAGTTCGGGCCGATGGCAAGGTGGGGACATAACAGGTCGCTGTCACAACTGGGATTGTCGGAACTTCACAGTGACAATGCAAAAAACAATACAGTGTGGATATCACAGAACATGCCCACTGAAGAAGCATGCAAAGGCAACTCCAATACACATTTAAAAATGCATGGGCCTGTTTTCCAGACAGTGCATCCAGGAGAGGGTTATAGCACTCAAAAAATATTTCAACTCCTTCAACATTGGGTGTTAAAAACCTTTGCCAGCGATGGTTACTGAGTGACACACAGGTTCCTTAATGCAGCTGAAATGATGTTTGCTATCGAGGAAAAAGCACTGACACATGTAAAATGTACACAGGAAGCTATATCACCTACAAAGTGGAGTGCATATTTTTTAAATTATACACATTAAATGGACAGGACACACACTTTTTGAAACATAACGTAAAGCAAACCTAAACGTGTTTTATAATTTTCTATCATTTTAAAACCAAAATACATTTTGACCCAAATGAGTTTCATGTTGTGACATCTATAATTTTTTGTGCTTTGCTGTTGCAGACGTAACTGAAATACATTATTTTCTCCATTTATAATAAAATGCTGACAAAGTTCTAGCTATTGCGATGTTTTAGCAGTATTTTACAGTGGTGGTCCTTTTTAATGTTAATATAATGATTATGGGATGGATTATCTAGTTCAGAGTTTTTCAGCCCTGGGACTGACAACTCAGTTTTTTTTTACTTTCACTCTCCTAGTCAGGGATGTTAATTGAGTGAATCACATCATACACATTACAGTAAACCGCCATCATATATATGTCTACTGCAGCAATTCTGTTTGCCAATAAATTCAAGATATGTATTATATCTAATTTATTGACACTCACAAAAACCTCCTCATAAAAACACCTGTGGTCTTCTGATATTTATCACCACTGCAGGTATTTATCAACCATGTGACTTAATGTACGCAGTGTCTCTTGAGAGTGCATGGGTTTCACAATGTGATTCATTCAGTTAACAGATAGTAAGCATACTTAATAAAAAGCTCAGTGAACAACAGCATACAAAGTGTGCCATCTGAACTGGGACTGAAACCCACAGCTGCAATTACATCCATCTTCTAAGGACTTAACCTGGTCAGGGAGACCTGTAGCGGATCCCAGCCAACACAGCACACATGACTGGGACAGCCTCTGGGTAGGATCCCCATCTATCACAGGACAATGGACAATTTAGAGAGGTCAATTAGCTTAGCCGCATGCCTTAGCATGGCAAAGGGAGACCTGCACAACACGGGAAGAACATTCAAACTCCACACATGGGGGGAATAGGATCTGAACCCCCATCCCTGGGGGTGCACACCAGCAGTGCTGCTCACTGAGCCATCACGCCACCCCTCCTTTTAAGTATGACTATATCTATCAATGTGAAAAATCAAATTAGATCTGCTTTTTAAGATGCCAATTTCCTTGATATAATTCCAAAAAATAATTAATATTAAATTACAAATAACTAAAGCAACAGGATCCCTCATACAAGTCACTACTGCAGCGCATCCGTGTAATGTAGCAAATGAAGGTCCTTATGTTCCCGTTTCACTCTGGCCGTCCTTATAAACCAGCAATGTTTCCCTTAAGCTCTCCTGGCTGCCTCCAGAGTCGGGTCCGTTGCCGTCTCCGCTGCTCTCTTAGCTCCTGGAGGTTGCATGTACTTGTTTTTCTTGCATACATTTAATCTCTATGTGATAAGTGGGACGTAGGTGTGGGGACACAGACAGAGGTGGGGACAGACTGGCGGACGGGGATGAGGGGCGGGGCGGCGTCACTCGAAGGCAGACTGCAGCTCCTTGAAGGCGGCTTGCCTCTGCCGCTTCTCCTCCGCCTGCCTCTTCTTCTCCTCCTGCTCCTGCCGGATCTCGGCCTCAAAGCGACTCGACTCGTTCATGGCCTGGACCTGCCGGTAAAACAGGATGTGATGTCACGAACGTGGCCCTGTGCCAGGAGTATTCCACACAGGCTCGGACGACCCACTTTGACACGATTATCAAATCAGTATGTGGAATTGTTATAAAATAATCATGATATTTGAAGGTTTTAGAAAGAGTTTTAGGCTTATCCAATGATATATTGATACTGGGGATGTAAGGATATATCAGATTTCATGATATGGCAATAAAAAAGGTCTCGATATTATTGTGGGACTGTGACGATATCTACCAGGAATTACATGGTTATTTCTCTGTTACATTTCCATTTTACTCTCTGTCCTTGTCGATAATTGCAGTTTTTTTTAACAGCATACTAAAAACACTGATATTCCACTGTGAGTGCGATCAGGGGGGTATTGTGTGTATGTCACTTAAATCATCCTTAAATCATCATTAACTCATCTTGGATGAGTTAATGCCGGTGAAAGTCAGCGCAGCTGTGTAGTAGATTACTCTGCATACACCTGCGTTGCTTGAAAAGCCCATATATATCGAGACCGGATAACTTGATCGGCAATCTTTATAGAAGTGTAATTTTATTGTGTATACATTACCTGCAATGACATAAAAATGCCTCTTTAATTGCCTGCACTCGCAGGTTTCCGGGAAAAACAATGAAAACCCGAAGGAACTATTTCAGGCTCAAATGGACTTTGCGAATTACCTGGCAAACTGTACTCTTTGATGTATTTTCCACATCGCCTACAGTATACAAAACAGTGCCGCTTGCAAAATATCTCAAGGCGATGCACATTGTCTGTGTGGCTGTGAGAGCCCGATTTCGCCTAGTTGGACTTCAACTATACGGAGCTAATAAATCATTAAGATATAATATTCCATTTCGACTGAAGCGGTATCTTTCGAAATAATATCATCCGGCAACAATGAAGGATCTTGCCGATCATGTAAAATCCCTCTCTATTTGAAATTCTCTTCTTATAATTTGCACACCAGTATCAATTGGTGGCTCATTCATGAATGGTGAGGCTATTGCCTTGTCCACACGTACACGGGTATTTTTTAAAACGGTGTTTTTCCTCCTTCATTAAAAAAAAAATCCCCGTCCACACGAACACTGTCTTCTAAAATATTTCCGACCACGTGAAAACGCTAGAATGCGCTGTCAAGAGCATGGCAAACCAAGAGGTGGCATTATAACTCTAACCGTACTGCCATATTAGCCAATCAGAAGCCTAATTGCCAGTCCTGTTAAGTTCGCAAACTCAATAACAGATCACAAACTGGATAACATCATGGTGTCTAACAACCGCAGATTGGATAACATCACCGCGACTATGGACCGCAGATTTGATCACATCACGGAGAAGCTCACGGTTCTGCAAAGGATTTTGGATGACGGAGACCAAGCGTGGACATTAGAGGAGCTGCGAAATTACAGCTTTTCGCCCGAAAACCCAAACAACCTAATTTTATCTGCTTTTGGCTCCCCCTAATCAGCGCGGGCCTTGGCCAAGGCTGCTGCTGACTTCAAAAATCCCCCCAGAAGAACAAGGCAGTGAGACTCTCTTGCATTCCTCTCTCCCAACCCCAAGGACACCCTCTCCCCCATCCCACGCCTTCGCTGCTTCATACCCCCAGCATGAACAGGCGGGTCTGTTAACCAGCGCCGTTTGGCTGCAGGACCGGACTGATGTTTGTCTATGCTGGACTACCTCCACCTCCCCATTCCCCTCACCTATTGCAAGTCTCTACTATAATGTTGTGAGATGTGGTGACTATGTGTTTATGTCGCTGAGGTGTTCTTTTTTTCTGTTCCTACATTGTACTCCCTATTGGAGTATAGTCTGGGGGCTGTTTTTTTAT
>JAABNX020000119.1:3860829-3874560 GCA_015163995.2 Mormyrus lacerda | reverse complement strand
ATTAAGTTACTATAAATAATGTGGTTGCAACAAGATCCGCTTCCATATAACAATAATAATAATAATAATAATAATAACAATAATAATAATAAATTAGGCCTATTGGTATTAAATTGCATTGAATTACATATATTCGTTTTCTGAATTTTGCTAAAACGGTTAGAATAATCGAAAACACACGCGCGGCCCGATTTTATCTTATCCTACAATTCGGATCAGACTTCAAACTCTATACATATTTCGAATATTCAGCCCACTTACAAAATTAAGTTCCCAGACACCGAGCAGCCTTAGAATTACCTTTTTAAACTTAATGATTTAACAGGACCAACATATGCCTCATTATGATAGAAGTTTATTTCGAAAAATACGCAATATCTCAAGCGCCTCGTCTGTATACAGGCGACCTAAAACTGAACATTAGCATCACTGTTCAAGCTGCGCACTGTCATTGTCACCGCACCGCTATTATTTTAGTCGAAGTCTCCCGCATAGTAACACGCATAAAACGCTGATCATAAAAAATATCTGTATGTGTCAGTGACCACTGAAATGTCTTTTTATTACAGATAAATCTCGGGACTGGCACGTCGTGCTGCAGGTCCATTGTCACGCTTGACACCCACCGCATTTCAAAAGGATATACGGCCAGACCTGGAAGACGCACTTACTGCTTGAACATCCTTTCCATGTCTTTGATTTGCTTCCTGGAGAATTCCTTAAACTCAGTGTAGGGGTTGAAGACCTTCATGGTACGCGGATGATGCTCCCCCTCATTCATTTCCCCCCGGCGCAGCAGCTTAGCGCCCAGCTCCGAGTCGGCGCTCGCTGTGGCCGGCTTCTCGGCTCCGTTTTCGCGCGTCTTGTTCACGATCACTGGCTCTTCTCCACCTACTTCACCGATCTGAAGACGCCGACTCAGCTTCGTTGTCAGCTCGTCGGAAGCCATGTCTTTTTAAATTATTTCAAATGAAATAACTACTAAACAAATAAAATGCTACGAATAGACGAAATGTTCCAATACCTACGGTCCATAGGCAACAGATTCGTTATTGCATCCAATCACTATGCGGACTGCTGCTCTTCCTCTTGAGGTCTGAGATACAATGAACTGAAATCTCAAGATTACGGACCTATTTGTACAGTACAATAAACTAATTCAGGATCCCCTGTCCTTAAAGGGGCACAGCGCCACTGTGCAGGAAATCCTGCGGCGCTCGAATTTCTCGGGACGCACTTTCCTCACGGAAAAGCTCCTACGTCTGAACATACACCACGCCTCTTAAAGAGGCGTAGAAACCCAAGGAAAAGCCACAAAAACAAATGGTTACAAATTGCATCATTCGTGAAAATTTGAATATTTTCAAAATATTGGAAAATATTGGATTCCACGCTGTTGTGTACTGTTTAATGCAATTCCGCGTTTGAAATTCAGTATTCATAATATGAAATTAAATGCTTACATAAAAATGTATTTCGTCTGTACTAATTGATATTTCAAAATGCATGTGTTGTTCATGTGTATCCCTATTCACCTGCATCTTTCACCTAAAAACATTTTAATGATCTATATCTTGTTATTGCATGTTATGTACAATGTGGGACTATTATAGATTGTATGGCCTGTGGTCCACACAACCTATGTTCTAATGTTACATTAAAGTTATTTTAAGTACAGCTAATAGTTTAGACATCTAATATCACTAGAATTAAACGAATCAGAATCGAAATTAAACTGAATCACTAATATAATATCTAATGACATCCAAAAACAAAACTCACGCCGTCCAATTTAAGTGCTGTGTAAGATTCATTCGTCCGTTTTGTTTAAAGCGACCTCGCCAGGGAGAATTAGATACTACAGCTACTCAGTCACATATTGTTATAATTACTACCCACCCACCCATATTCTAATTGATTAGTCTATCCAGGGCTGGAGTCTATCCCGGGTAGCACGAGGCTGGCGTAAACCCTGGATAGGATGCCAATGCATCGCAGGCGACACACACATCCGTGCATTAATGGCAATTTAGATACACCGGATACCAGACAGAAGAAACCCCCACGATGCGGGAGGAGCATTCAAACTGTAGCCAGTGCTGCGGCGGGATTCGACCCTCAACCCTGTGACACCGTTATTATTAGAATTCATTGATGTCGCTGATGTTGCATTCATGAATTCCGAGCGCTTTTTTTCATTTAAGTGTGTGATATTTTTCAGTTACGCAACTGGCGTCAATGGTTGAATAAGGAGGCGGGTGGCTTAAATTCAATGTCACTTATGTAAACAGAGGGCGTGACAATCTCCTGAGTGAAAGCAGTGACGAGTGGAACATGCTACATTATGATATGGCATACCTAAACATATATCTATACTTAAATGTAGGAATGTCGGTAACAGCGGTACAGTCGGTAACGGCAGTGGTTAGCACTGTTACCTCTCAGCAAGAAGGTCCTGGGTTTGATACCTGGGTCACCCAGGGTGCCTTTCTATATGGAGTTTGCATGTTCTCCTACCACAGTCCAAAGACATGCAGATTAGGTTAACTGGCTACTCTAAATTGCCCATAGGTATGAATGCGAGTTTGTATATGTTAGCCCTGTGGTGGGTGCCTGCCCAGGGTGTACCCCACCTCTCACCTGAAGATGATGGGACTGGCTCCAGCTTCCCCGCGACCCAAATGGATAAAGCGGTATAGATAATGAATGGATGGATGTCGGTAACACTTTACTTCAGGGGACGCAGATAATGTAGCTGAACGCTCCTACTTAATGTGTTAATTAAGCAGAAACTGTTAGTGTTAGTTACGCCGTGATCCCATGTTCGTTCATCATGAATCAGTCAGTGTTAGTTACGCTGTGATCCCATGTTCGTTCATCATGAATCAGTCAGTTAGTGTTAGTTACGCTGTGATTCCATGTTCGTTCATCATTAATCGGTCATAACTTCTTATATTTCATGCAGTTACCATATCTATTCATTCTATTTGTACTTGAGGAGTAACAGAGTCACTAGCTTACTTGTTCCCCCTCAAGTGTCACCAGAATGTCTACCAAGTTTGGTAATTTGGTGAAATATGTAACACGTATTCCATATGATTAAAATAAGTAAGTCATTTTTAAGTCCTTGCAGCACGGAAACTAAGATATGAAGAAGTTATTTAAATCGTTTGAAAATACTAAAATCTGATGATGAGCTCCTGAAAGAACTATATTCTTTAAAATAGACACAATTTGTCTTACAAAATCATCATCATCACCGTCATCATCATACACATATTCGTACAGGTATATACGTCGTATTTCGTTTACAACCCGGAGTTGAATTGCAAAATCATAAATACAGTCACAGCATTTATTAAACCAGACATCGTTTAATTATCCATGATAATTAAACATGAGTACCAGAGTAATTGATTATGTATCATTTCATAATCATGCATTTGTGAAGCAAGGGTGATGAAAACGTATTTGATACATTGCAATGCTGTAGTTCTTCTGAAGAACTAAAGGCTACAATTTGTTCAGATGCTTTGATGCCTAAGTCAGCAGACACTGGATAGCTACACACTGATCATTAAGGTCAAATGATAACTAATTACGGAATGATCCTATCGTTTTCACTAAAACCCATTTAACACAATGCCAACAATTTGCTAACAATGTGTTCTTGTAAAAAATTAATATTGTTTGAATTGTTGAAGAAATTCCTCATTGCATTTTATTAAATGTTTTTGAAAAAAATAGCATAATAAGGGTGTTTCTCATCTGTGTAACTAACTCAGTAGGTTCAATATACATGACATACTCAAAAGTATTTAACGTCCACCAGGACTGGACTGTCCATCTGGCATACTGGGCATTTTCCCAGTGGGCCGATGGTCATGTGGGCCAGCAAAATTCTCAGTAAAAACTCAGCAAAGTTCATTGTGGGGACAGCCCAGCTTGGTTAAATGTGTCATGGAGGACTGCAGAGCCCGACTGATTTTATATCCCCGTACAGCCAGTTTCATTTTGTCTTGGATGGTGTGTCCAACAAGTAAAATCAGTGCTGCCTACAAGACTGACCAGTTGGACGGACCATCCCTGGGTGCCTACAGGGCACTTATGCTTGGGATCTGAACCAACAACCTTGAGAACACGAATCCATGCCCTGCAGATTGAACCAGCTGCTTATTTTCCATAAAATATCCCGCTGGCAAAAGCAATGTAAAATCACATTGAGTCCCATTCCTTTTTGCATATTTTTTAAAATGGTTTTTTGCATTATACATTTTACTGGTCCACTGTCTGCATATCCAGGCAGATATCTATAATTATACATATATATTTCACTAACTTTGACCTTGGGAAATTAGCATTTTACAAATGCTATATTTTAGCTCCACATTCTAGTTATACAATATCAGCAGCTAATGGTAAATGAAAGCTAATGCTTTAGGCTGCACCTGCCAGAAGACTCTGGTTAAAAACTGCTACTGCTGCAGGCAGCACCTGCTGGGAGTGACTGCGTGTGCAGCTCGTCATCATGACATGCCGCTACACACAAAAGCAGCAGAAGCAGGGCCTGACGAATGAGTCAGCTCCGCCGCAGCAGACCTGCGATGATGCATCCAGTGGAATTGGAGCCTCCGACGCCGTCAGAGGACTGCAGTTGGGAGGGCGGAGAGGGAGCGGGAGGCGCTGCTGTGACGGAAAACCCCGTTTTCGTTCTCAGGTCCAAGAAGCATCAGCTCGCCGTTCTCCTTCACTGGCACAGTTGCGACTCTCGTTCGGCCATCTCCACTGGAGAGGCTCTCATCGGCGGGCTGGAGGGTCCCTCAGAGGGTTTCGCAGTGGGGGTCACAAGGGGTGCCGTAGGGGAATAGGCAGGCTCCACATCAGGTCTGGCCTGCAGAAAATGCGCAATTAAGGAGCCATTACAACAAATGAGCGAATCTAACCGAATTCATCAAAAAAAAAACTAAACTTAAAAAGAAATGTAGAAATAAGATCTTCCATTCAAAGTGAAATCTATACTGAGAAAGACCTGGATGTCAGAATCGGCTTAGAGCAGGGTTTCCCAACCCGGTCCTCAGGGACCCACAGATAGTCCATGTTTTTTTGCTCCCTCCCAGCTCTCTGCCAGACAGTCCACATTTTTTTGCTACCGGGAGCTAAAAGCGGGAGGAAGCAGACTGTGTTGGGAAAAACTGGCTTAGAGACAGGAAGCACCACAGCAGGGCTGAGCTGGGCTTTGCCTTGATCTCTAGATCTTCATGCATGGGATGCAGGGGGACGGCAGGGGTGGGAGATTCTATCGGTCCCATTTTTGCACAGGAATTCACCCCCCTCCCCTTTCCACTCCAAGGAGGGCAGCTGGAAAAGGATGTGGCCGTATGACCTGAAGCTTTCGAGCTCATGTCCCATGAGAGGCCATCGTTACAGTTTCCTACAGTGTGATACTTGACCTAACTTACTGCAAAAGTGCCAGAAAAGCAGCTAAAAGAAGGAGCTGGATATGTGGATTAATAGGAGTCCTACTTTATGGGTGCAGATCCTCGGGAAGGCGCTAAGACAGCGACACCGTCAGGCACAACTCGATATGACCCAGCAGCCAATGTGGCTGTGCTGTAGCAGACAAGCGCTTTCATTTCCGCTGCGCGAGAAACAGACCTGCACTGCTTTTTCCTCATGATTCAGGGAAACAGGAGGTCAGGGTCACTGTAACTTAACATCAACATCATAACGCAGCAGACTGCCTGGGCAAGCGTCTTTTCCCCACTGCAGAGTGTGTGTGTGCGTGTGGGGGGGGGGGGTCCCAGCTGGAGCCAGTTCATGTTTATTTCATTGCTGTGTTTCGTAGATGTTTGAGTGACCGGTAGCTTTCCCATGATCAGCGTCTCCATGATACACACTTGTCACCACTCCAGCCCAGAAAACTGTCTGATGCACAATCTCTCAGAAGTGTAAATATCAAATAAGGCAAATAAGATTTTCCTTAAGGCGAACCAGTGCAGTAATTAAGTGTGGATGCCCGACACACCCTGATGAACACGCTACGTCTCCCACGCGACCCAGGGCTCAGAGCACCTCTGTGGGCGTCGCCGTCCTCTGTTTTTGCTCCCTCTCTCGCTTCTTCAGCTGCTCCTTCAGGACCTCCACCTCATACTCCTTCTTCTTCAGCCTCCTATGCAGGCTGGGTTTCCCAGAAGGAGCCTGTCCAAGGGAGATACAGACAGTGGCGGAAGGCATGACAGACGGACCCACAGGCAACGGTGTTTCAGTTTACTCAAACGCTGCATTGATTACCACACAGCACCACAAACACCGAAATATTAACTAGCGGCAGGGGACAGAAAATTGAAGATAATTGTTGAGGGGGCTGTTGTGTCTCAGTGTATTATTGCCTTCTCCATTCACACAGCTGATTATAATGCCAGACTAAATCATGTTTAGTGCTTTTCTCAATGGTAGTACCACAGTGACCTGCTGCAGAGGCGCTGCTAGAGATTTCGGACCCCATGAAAGCACGTCATATTGGGTCGCCAGCCCAGACCAATCTAATTATGTTCTAATTTTTAAGAGCCCCTGAATATCACCCTCCCCCCTGAGTATCACTGCCCCCCCCCCACTTTACAATGGCCCTGCTTCTCTGGAGCACATTTTCAATCCATGATTTCCATTACCTTTCCTTATCCTTACATAAGAATCAGTGCTATCATGCATCAAACTTTATTTGTGGCAAAGAGGGACAGCACAATGTTTCCCTGCAAATGGAAAAGATGAAAGCCGTGTATCCCCCCCCCCCCACCCCCCCAGCATCCTGCTTGTGAAGATCACAGTGTCCCAGCGAAAGACACAGCAGCAGTCACACTGTGACACCCTGCAGGGGGGGGGACCATCTCAAGAAGGATTCCCTGCCAATTATCCGCCCTCTCGAAAGAACCAGCCAGCTCAACTTACAGTCCTGGGGGAACCCTCGTTTTGGATATAAATCATTCAGAAGTAGTGAAGCCATTGATCTTTTCCTTTACAAGAAAGACAGCAGACTTGTCTATCCTGTGATTAGATGAGGCGTAATTTTAACAACAAAGACATCAAAGCTACAGGTTTGAACTGTGTGGAGCCTCAAAGATCAAAAGTGTTCCCAAAGGTACTGTGGTGTGTAATACAGGTGCATTGTGGGATACGCAATACATTGGGTTGTATACATTATAATAGGCAAATCTCTTCTGAGTTGCTCAGGGGGAATTTAACTCGTACCCTGGCCCTGTTACTCAAGGAAACGGAAAGATAAAATTATAGTTTGCAAAGGAGAGATTTAGATCACTAAGAGCCCTCATCAGAAAGGACAAACTGCGCTTACCTTATCACGAAATCCATCCTGGATGCAACTGTGAGAGACCACCCACCCCCTCCTCTGTGTCAGCTGCTCTGACGCCACACCCTGTGAAGGAGGGGGAAGGTGGGAGATAAAGTAAGTTTCAAGACACTGGTTGGAATAACAAACAGAATACATGATACATGGATGGAAAGATGGATTTTTTTATCCTTGTATATAAGTGGAGGTGGGCTATGCAAGATGGTGGACGGTAGACAAGAATGCAGAATCCTACAGCAGTAGAGTAACAGTGCAACTCGGCCCTGTCCCCAACTGGAACACACTTTGCGCTCTTTGATGGCCTTGTTGAGGCTCACTTCCTGTGCCAGGCGGTCCTGGGTGCGACGCAGGGATTCGCGCAGCAGGGAGCTTTCTTGCCTCTCTGCCTGCAGCTCCTCCCTCAGACTGTCCAGCCGGCCCTGGAGGCGCTGAGCCGTTGCCTGGCTCTGCCTGCAGGGGAAGAACGGCCTGGCCAGATCCTCGTGGGCTGCTGCACCTCAATCATTGCACATTCACTCACTCATGATTAACTCAGCACCCAGTCATCTTTCCAATGTATCCTTTCCGGTGCATTCATTTATTCATTCCAGTGATGGACAAAATTACGCTTCTTGAACCAATTGCTGTATTTTCTGACCCCTCTAGATGGTGCTATTGGTTTGCTTGAACAGAGAGCACCATCTAGTGGAAAGAAAGTACACAGCAAATGTTCAAGAAGCATCATTTGGTCTATCACTACCTATACCTTAATCACTCATTGCCTTATCATTGCAACCATGCACTCATCAGTCACACCCTCATCGCTTCTTAGTTTTCGCTCGCACTCAGTCATCACCCTTCCATAGCCCTCACTCTTCTTCACTCGCTCACTCATCACTGTACCTCCAGGCTTCCCGCTCCCGCTGATACTCCTGTATCTGCTCCTCCTTGCGTCTTGCCTGCGCACTCAGCAGATCTAGGTCCCTCTGCCTGCAGGAGCCCAGCTTCTCCCTCTCGACCCGGGGCAGAAACTTCAGGGACGAGCTTCCTGACAGCCGCGCTTCTTCCATCTCCAGCGCTTCGCTCAAGGCCCGCACCAGGTCCAGGTACTGGGGGGTTGTGGCCAGCATCACAGATGTGAGAGGGCTGGACTGTGCGCTTTAGAGACCTAGATTATGGTACTGTGTAACCTAAATATCCTCAGCATAAAAGAGCAGATGCATAAACAGGCAAAGTGTAAAATGAGTTATTCACCTTATTTTAAAGGAAAGCAGTAACTGGTGATTGGTGATGGCTAAAACATTGCTTCATGAACCATTTGCTGCATTTTTAACCCCACTAGATGGTGCTCTCTGTTCAAAAATGGGCTGAAAGCATGCCCCAGCACAGACCAAGGGTACTGGCTAGTGAGGTGAAAAAATACCGCAAATGGTTCATCAGGTATTGTTTTGATCATCACTACTGGGGATGTTATGTTCAAAACTGAGGCTTCGAAGCATGTAACGAGTTCAAAGGAGCGTTTCCACTTAAGCCTTGCATCGAGGGTTGCATCATTCTCAGAAAATCAGGTGATCGATGACAAAGAAGCACTGCTTTCCAAGGGAAAATTCTATTAATTCGAGTTTCAAATTATCAATAAAAGGGAATGGGGCCCAGTTCGTTTTGTAGGCAATATTGATTGGTTTAAGGGTTTTGAGTATCATGCTGAAAAGATCACTACTGAGAGCTGAAATTTTTGAGGCGTATGTTAAATGTAAATTTTAATGGCAAAAATGTTTTAAAACCTTTGTGATACTTCTGTATCAGAAGATCATTCTGCCATCTGTATCAAAATGACAGTCACATGACCACATTGAACAGAGCTTCATAAAGTCATACTATTTCTGAACAAATCCTTTGTTTTGCTTCATTTTGGCTCAGTCAGTTATGAATTAATACATAATTAGACAAAATCAGTGTTTAATCAATATGTCTTTACTAATGGCAGGTCCATTCTGTTTTTGCATGTTCCTCTAAGGGAGCACTATTTATTGTATCTGTTTAGATGTTTCTATGAAGCAATGGTTCGAACATATTGCAAGATTGAAAGATTTGTTTAATTTGTCTATCTCTCAGAAACCCAATTTTGTCAGCACTGTATTAACCAGTATGTGTTACTAGTGCACATTGTGTTAAAAGACATTTTGAGTAATGAACTATTTGGCTGGAAAGCCTCCACAAGCCTATACACAGTCTCATTTCAGCATCACTAGCCATTACTAAGCAGCTATGTGATGGTGTCACACTAGTGGCTAATTAACTAGGAACACATGAACGTCAAGGCAAACAGTGAATCACGATCAAGAGGCTCGCCTTCTGTTTAGCTAAGCATTAAAACAGCAGTTCTTAGCAATTTTGAACATGGTGTGATTGTTGCTGCCACAAATGGCGGTCCTAGCATCCTAAACATAGTCTGGAGCAGTGTTTCCCAATCCGGTCCTCAGGACTCCCAGAGAGTCCACATTTTTGCTGCTGGGAGCAAAAACATGAACTGTCTGTGGGTCCCCGAGGACTGGGTTGGAAAAACTGATGTAGAGAACCAAAGGAAGCTGAGACCACCTTGTTAACGAGAGAGGTCAGTGGGGAATGACCTGATGGCCACACAGGCTCAGTACAGCAATCACACAGGCTCAGTACAGCAATGGTGTACAGAATTCAGTGAATTCTACCCAAGACTAGCAAGATTCACCTAATAAAGGGTCCATGAAGTACGTAATGTAAGAGAAGGGATGACACTGCCATATGTGTTTAAGATCAGCCCCCAGCCCAGCAGCTAATACTGACTGTTCTTTCGCTGAGGTCCAGAGTGTCGCATAAGTCCAGCCTAGCTGTCTGCTCTACGCACTCCTGGCTCTGCACCAAGGCGACCAGGCTGAAGTCCTGAAATATCAATAGTGTGATGTTCAGGTTCTTATAGGTATAATCATATGTAGCATTTAATGTGGGGCTGTGATAAGAGCAGATTAAGAGAAGCTGTACCTCACAGGTGCCAGTTACATTTCTCTCATTGGCCAACTGGGTTCTCCATTCATTTGGTCTCATCAGCGCCACCTGCTGGGCACAGAGCTCTGGAGGCGACACTGAGTATGAATTTGTCATGTAAGAGAAGGTCTTAATAATCTTGGTGAAGGAATATGTTTTACATTACGATTAATGTATGCAGATTCATATGCTATTTGAAGTCTTAGATAAATGAATATTAAAAACACAATATAAATTGGTCTGCCCATTTTAACATGACCAAGCAAAGAATATGTAAAAGTAGGATGTCGGTTATCTTATTCCTAAAGTAACCTTCTTTTGATTTCCCAGAGTATGGCTCACTTACTTGTGGACACCATTTGCTCCGAGGCTTGATCCTTACCACTGGATTCCACTGGGCCTTCCTTTTGTCGCCAGATCCTGACCTGGATGTGATTGGCCACATAAAATGAAATAAGAAGTTAGACAAAAAAAAAAACATTATCCTACTTACAAAGAGGATGAGGGAGCAGGGATTGGCTGGTAGAAATGGTACAGCACCAATGAGACGGAAGCTCATTCACACCATGAGTTCACCAATAGGAACTGATAATATAACAGTGAAACAGCCACAAGCCTATGGGACTTTCCCTCCTAAAAGTGAGATAACACAGTCAGGCAGTCCAGGGCCTGTGGTTAGCAAGGGTCCGGTCCCCTGCTGGCTAATATTCCCTCACGTGATGACAGGCAAGTGAAATTGCAATACAAAACATATCTTGTAGTACAAACATAAAGGAGTGTGCTCTGTATGACATATTAATTTGGACGGGGAGACATCAGCATTTAAATAAATATCCAGATAAAACAGGCCGAGTTTCTTAAACAGTTTATTACCTGCTGGGGGTGAGATAAGCCACTGTACTCACTATTGCTATGGGCTTATTTACCTCTGCAGGGCTGTAGACTTGTTCAGGTTGCGTGTCCAGCCCCTTCTCAGCGCTGGGATGCACCCACAGGTCTTCCTGACATTGTCTGCCAGCACACACACGAATAAAAGATCATTTAAACACCACACATAAATGCATCATACAAACCACAGATAGAATTTGGTTACCAAACATACACATGACACGCATCACACGTGAATTTCATTTGCAGATGTATAACTGTATTCATTTCATGACTATATCATGTTCATGTCATAGTATTTATATTCAGTAACACTTTACACCGGGGGTCTCAAACTCCAGTCCTGGGGGGCCGGAGCCCTACACAGTTTTTGGTTCACCCTCATTTTACACACCTGATTCAACTCCTTGTGCTAATTACCACACAACTCTTGAGCTGAATCATTTGTGATGGAACAAGGGAATGAACTAAGTTACACAGTGCTCTGTGAGACCCCTGCTTTACATGAACTTCACCTTCATAATGCATTCATAGAACACCCATAAAAGCAGCATGTAAGTATACCTTAATGTTCTAACATAACTTAGCGAGTTTCATATACATTAATAACAGATATGACATGATTATAATGTTTGTTATTATGACAAAATGTTTGTTATTAATGTACACTGCACGGCCAAAAAAAAGTTGCCATTTGAATTTATATCAGCAAATATTTAAGAGCCAATGACTGGATCATTATTACAGCTCAGCAACGTTATGCAGCAATAAAGTGAAGTCAGCTGAGTACCTGAATCTACTGAATGTCCAGGTTACACCTCCATCCATCATCAGTGGGTTTTTTTCCCTGTTGGCATGGGCATATTCCAGGACCAGAATGCCAAGATTCATTGGGTTCAAATTGTCAAAGAGTGGTTCAGGGAGCATGAGGAATCATTTTCACGCATGATTTGGTCACCTCAGAGTTATGACCTTAATCTCATTGAAGGTTGCTTAAGGCGGCTTTATGAAGTGGTTCAACTTACTTGTCAATACAGGATCTCGGTGAGAAATAAATGCAAATCTGGATGAAAATAAAGGGTGAGATGTTGCATAAACTTGTTGGTGAAACAATTCCATGACAAATGTGCGCCATAATCAAAGCTAAAGGTGGCCCAACGAAAAGTTCAAATGCCAACTGTTTTTCTTGGTAGAGCAGTGTATATTAAAGCTGTTAAGGTACGTTAGAATGTTATGGTATACTTACTTGCTGCTTTTGAATGTTCTATGAATGCATTATAAATGCATCATGAAGGTACCATTAATGTAAAGCCTTATCTTATATTTTCTTTATCACCAAATAACTTTTCATTTGCAGTACAACCAATGAAGATGATATTTCAGCTCACTGTGTGACTCCATGCATCCTGTATCTGAAGCTGACATTCAGCGATACTTGGGCTATAAAATAACACTTCAGAGGCTTTGCTTTCACTGCTTTCCCAGCTGAAAGGCCAGACTCTCGGAGAGCATGTGAATTAGACTCAGTACCCCCCCACCCCCCCTTGGGAGAATGAGGACAGATCCTGTCACTGTTGAGTCATTTTGTCAAACATTTCATCACACCAGGAAAGATGGATTTGTCTTCTCCACATCCCAGATAATAACCTGACATCACTCATCAAAAGGCAAGAGAAAACTCTGAAATCCCCTTTTGTTTGCGTACTACAAGTTCATAACCAATGTGATTTCTGTAACAAACTCATCTGACAATGGCACCCCATTCAGTATTTATTTAATCTGCACTGTCCTCAACCCAGGAATGCAATGTTTCCAGTGTTGCTTTTAGGGACAATCAGGCATTTTATTTGTATTGAATTAATTATCCAAATTCCATCAGATGTTTAAGCACACTATAGTAAAAATACCATGTTAGTACTTTACTAAAAATGAGGGCTTTCTCCCAAAATGTACTGTAATATCAATTGATTGATGAGTCTTGTGCTCTTGGATTTATATGAGTAACTTGACTTCCATCCCAAAAAAAACATGGAATCATCCTTCAAAGTGTGTATGACCAGGAGGAAGTGTGTGTGTAATGGTGGATCCTGTCCAAATTGGGCTCCACCTCACACCCTTTGCTTCCTGGGACAGGCTGTGAATCACTGTGGTCTGTTTGCATGATGAATTACAACCAGTTGGAAGGATGGATGCTGGTCCCAGAGACCATGTGACGCAGCAGCACTGCAGTTTTACTGCTGTACCTGAGTTCCTCCCTCACTTTCTGAAGCTCCTCCCCCTTCTGCTCCACCAGCTGTGACATCTGGCTCAGTTTCTGTGTGAGCATGCTCAGTTGGACCCTCTGGTCGACCACCATGGTCCTGTGCTGCTCCAGCTCCACCTTCTGCTGCTCACTCATCTCTCCTGCACATGCAAAGCAGGCGGGTGACTGTCTGCACATGCAAAGCAGGCGGGTGACTGTCTGCACATGCAAAGCAGGC
>JAABNX020000119.1:3843941-3857061 GCA_015163995.2 Mormyrus lacerda | reverse complement strand
TACCTTTTTTCTTGTTTTACCCCCCCCCCCCCACCCCCCAAAAAAAAAAAAGTTAAAACTGTTAGAAACTACCAAGGGAAAAAATACATATTTGAGTCAACTCAACATGGTTTTCTATTTAAATTTGTACAGAGACGGCACATCCTATGCCATCTGGACACAAATGTCTGGACATGCAGTTTCTTCATCTTTGATTGCAGCTCCAGAGGCCTCGTGGGATTTTGTAGCATCCATCAATAGCATGCTACAGGATGTTACAGAATGCTACAGGATGTTACAGATTGTTACAGAATGTTACAGAATGTAGTATGCCACCCAAGTACCATTCACCTACTGCCTCATCCATACTGAGGATTCGGACATACTGCTCGCTTTGCATACTATATTTTGCCTACTACATAGCAAACAAGTATGCTATTTTGGATGCACCCCAACATTTCCTGCTGACCCCGCCCAACTACCTCAGCTCTCCTGAGTGACTCCAGCTCAACCCTCAGTCCATCTAGCTGATGCCTGAGTGCAGCTTCCTCCTTCTGGTGGGTCTCCATTGCCTGCAGTGTTAGGAAAGGTCCTATTCAGATGAATCACAAACAGTGGTTCTTTCTAATGCCACTTCAGTGGCCCTCGACCCTCCTAAAATCTGTATACACAAGCTACAACACCTCCAGGTAGCATTTAAGCAATTAAGGTACAGGAACTCATACAAATGGGTTGTCAGTTTAATGCCAAAAGGACTCAGCTCTTAGATCTTCTACAGAGGTACTCAACTGATCCAAATATAAGTGATACAAGCTTGGATAAAGGTGACAGTGAATCTATGAACTCAGATTATTAAAAATTGATCCCAAGCTGTGATTGGTTATTGCATACACGCCTGGGTAATTACCTGCATGAGCTCTAGATTCTGGCTTTGCAGTTCTTGCAGGCGGCCGAGCTGCACAGACAGCGACTGCGTCACTTTGTCTCTCTCTGTCCTCACCGCATCCTGCAGCACCTGCAGGAGTGACAGACAGGCTATTCTGTGATTAACCTTACACACGCTACATTATACTAATACAAACTACACAAATGGCATCCAAACTTTAAGCACCCACTATGGGGCACCGATGCTATCGGCAACAATAAAAACACTAAATAAATAGATAAGCAACTAAAGACTGTTGCCTAGCAGTTATACTTTAGTGTAGGTTTAGGCTTTGGATGCCTGCATAACCAAAATGCTAGAACTGTTCTAATAGGGGCAAACCTCCCCCTCCAGAAATTTAGCAGGAAACACAAATCAATCAATCAACCAATTTATTTTACTTCATTATAAATTAATCTAACAGGACAGTGCAGTAACAGTTCTCAGTTCCAGTAACTAGCTGCATAATTGGATTTTACCTTTGAAAATCACTGAACTGTGACACATTACTTACACTTATTTTAATCCTTTTGTATACACACACTAATGATTATTGTGCTGTATTTTTAGTCAGATATTTGACAGGATACAACAGATTATGAGGTAAAGCAGGGGCATAGTTAGAGATGATGTTAGAGATGGATAGGTAGCTGAGTCTTTAAGGGGGGGGCACAGCAAACAATAATATAAAAAACTATTCATGCTTTAGGCAATCCACACTTATTTGGGGGGGCTAAAACATTTTAGGTCTGCCGACGCCCTGAGATAAACAATAGCAGGACATATGGAAAGGTGACTGAAGCGTGCCACTCCGTAAGCATGTGCAAAAACCTACACGGGTATTGTGCATTTTCTTGGTTATTTAAATGTTTTTTGTAAATATTTAATAGTGTTATAATACTAATAGTGTTCATGTATACAGCACTTTTCGCAAACCCAAAGTCAGCTTACAAGGGGAAAAATATTATATATTTTAAATGTTATTGTTTAGTTTCACAGTATTTGGCAAACTGAGGATTCAGGATCACCTTTCTTTGAAAGGATCCGTGTGTCTCCCTGTCTCACCTGCTGGCCCTGCACCTCCAGCTCCTCCCGGAGGGTGCGAATTTGCTCCTCCGCCTCCCTGGCTTGCTCCTCCCTGCTCTGGGCGTGGGCCTTCAGACATGCTTGCAGCTCTGCCTGCTCACGGTTGGGTGGTGAGGGGAAAAAAATGTGGCTTTAGTTCCCAAGGTCACTTACCCGGGAATCAGTACCCAGATGGGATAACCAGAGAATGTGCGCCCTCTGTGGGTGTGAGGCCTGAATCATCACTCTGTATCAAAGCGTGCTTTTGAGCTCCTGTTAAACTAACTCAAGACATTCTGGTTCAACAGAAGAATCTTATTTGAATCATCCAACATTTTGTGAAGTAAATTTACATTATAGCAGATGCTTTTATCCAAAGCGACAAACATTTTATTGAGAGAGCGGCGTCACACAGTCTCTGGTGAAACAGGGGGTTAAAGGCCTTGTTCAAGGGCCCAATAGTGAAATCACTCTGCCGACCCTGGGATGTGAGCTGACAACCTTCCGGTAACAGGCACAGCGTCTCAACCCACTCAACCCCCCCCTCCCAGATTAATCACCAAATAAACACAAACATTAAATGATTAAAACTGGACCTGAGACACTGCCTAGTTTTCAGATAAAGTTGCATCATGCCTGATACGGACACACGGGATTCAAAATGCCCCGACGGGAGAGTGCAGTCCTGGCAGCACAGTGTTAAAAGCCTACCTGCCGGGCTCTGACCTCATCTTCACACGCCTGTATCCGCTGGCCCAGGACTTCGATTCCTCCGGGGATCCCTGTGGACAGAGGCACGTTAACATGGTCAGGGGTCCATGGGTCTCAGCCTAGGTAACCCCTGCATTAAATCACCCCGGTCTGTACACTGCAAGGGAATGTCCACAGACAGTCAAAGGTACAAGAGCATGACACCAAGTGACAATGGGACTGTGTCATTAATGCTGAGAGACTCAGCTTTTTAGCCACCTGCAGAGTGACATTTAATCTCACGGGGCCACTTCACCTTCCGCATAGTCCGACACGTTTAGCCCAGCTTGCAGCAGGGCCTGTGTTGTGTTCTGCATCTGCCTGAGCTGGGAGCCCAGCATTGAGAGGGTGGCATCGTGCACCCAGGACAGGCCAGGGGGGACCTGCTGCCCCTGCAGGGCCGCTATCGCCTCCTGCAGGGCGGGAGCTGAGTTCACCTTCTGCAGGCGTGTCTGGGGACACACACACACATGCACAGATTAGATATCTATATCACTGGGGGGACTCTCCATTCATTCCTAAGAACGTGAGCCTAACCCCAACTATGACAACCATTTTGACATAATGGGGACAGTTTTCCAGGCCCCACAAGGGGAAACTCAATTTTACAGAAATGCAATCAAAAAACTACAAATGTCAAAAGTCTTAAGACATATGTTTTGTTTGGTTACTTATGGTTAAGGTTAGGGCTTGGTAAGGGTTAAGAATACATAACACACACACACACACACACACACAGCTGAGATACACTGACCATCCTTTTAAAGCCATAACATAACCCAAAGAAATACAGTGATGCGTGCCTTAATAGCAGGGATACATTCTGACAAACGTACCATTATGTGATTTTGTCATTGTACAATCATGATAAAGTGTACACTGTGTACTTAGAGTACACTTTTAAAGTAAACATTACATTCCGTATAAAGAGTACACTCCAATACTGTGATTAAAACTTACAGTAGATGCATAAACTAGCTAGCCTATTAACTAGTAAACTAATTAGCATAGTTGTTTATTATCATTATTAAGTATTATGTGCTGTACAGGATTACATGTGCTATACTTTCCTAAGCTGGGCGGCAGAGCAGGCTTGTTTACGGCAGCAACACCACAGACATGTACGGAATGCGTTGCGCCTTGACGCTTTTCAGCTCCATTATAATCTTCTGAGACCACCATCGTAAATGTGGTCTGTCACTCATCTAAACGTCGTTATGTGCTGCATGACTCTACTTGAGTTGAAATTTTCGGTACTGTCCAAAATAAATAAACACTGAACCACCTCTACTATTTTCTAATGGAAATATCTCTTCTGTGATCTAGTATGATGCTTCCATGACAGCAGCAAGCTTTCTGGATGCACTTTTAACTTGAATGCTGCTCATTCTGTCTGCCAGCAGCGGTTCCCACTCAATTAAACACCAGTATGTAGCACTGGGACAGGAGCAAGATGTTCTCTGATGCTGTCATTCTCCAAGTTGTCCTGCTGGCCTCCTGACGCCTCATGAAAGCCCAGCCCTGGCCGCTGTTTACCTGCACCTCCTCCATGGTGCTCCTCAGCCCCTCCGCCTCCTTGACCCGCCCGTCCTGCTCTTCGTGTGCTGTCTTCAGCTGCTCCTCCAGCTCCCTCACCTTGGTCCTCAGACCTTCTCCCTCCCTGATAAATTCTGATATCTGTTCTGTTATCTGCAGGTAATTCAAGGACAATCCAAAGGATAATTAAGAAATTCCCCCAGTTTAAGTATATTTCCAATATATTAATAAAATAACTGTGAAAAAGATATTTACTATGATATGATAAGTACAAACCTGACTGGAATGGAGCTACAGAGCTGCTTGGACTAACCTGCTGGTCAGACAGAGTGTCTTGTGTAGATGATGCTCCTGGGCTGGTACAGGTAGCCTGGATGATTTGGCAGCGGAGCCTCTCCAGCTGAGGACGGAAGTGATGTGTATGGTATGTCTGTTATTGTTAGTGTTACATTAAGATGAGATGTGGCTTCATAATATGAGGCGTGTCTTAACAACAGGGGGTGTGGTTTCATGCGGATGGGTGTGGCTTCATAACAGGAGGTGTGTCTTAACAACAGGGGGTGTGGTTTCATGCCTACGGGTGTGGCTTCATAACAGGAGGCGTGTCTCGCATCAAGGGGTGTGGTTTCATACCTATGGGTGTAGCTTCATATCAGGTGGTCTGGCATGGGTGTGCCTTCATATCACCGTTTCATAGCAGATGTTACTGCTTTGTACTTTGTATAGTGGATGTGGCCCCAAGCACAGCTGGCTGTAGTTCCTCACCACAGAAGGGAAAGGTTTCTCACCCGAGTCTGCTCCTGCTGGAGCTCCATGAGGGCCCTTTGCTCCTGCCTCCGGCTCTCCTCAAGCTCTGCTTGTAGGGAGGTCTGCTCCTGAGGGGACAGCATCATCCACGATCCCATCACCACAAACGGTGACTGTAGCTAGCAGGGAAAATGTCTCTTTTGACAATTATGCATCGGATTGGCAAAGTCATCCCCGAGGTACCATCTGACCTGCCGCTCCTTGTCCAGAACTCCCCTCAAGGAGTCCCACTCCATGTCTTTCTGCACCAGAGCGATTTGCAGCTCTGCCCGCTTATGCTCTAGATCTTCAACTCTCTAGTGTGACACAAAAATGCAGTAAGACACACACATGCATGCGAGTAACAGAGGACGGGCTTCCATCTGCGACAGGAATACAGATACGCACCTTGTGCAAAAGAGCCACCTCCTTTTCCCGTGTGAGCAACTCACCCTGTTGCTTCATGTTCTGCCAAACGTGGACACAGCAGTTAAATGCAGACCATCCATCCATCCATCCATCCCACTATCCATCCATCTATTTTCAGTAACCTCTTATGAAATGCCACCCAAAAATCAGAACAGTCCCGGGCGAGGGGAGCAGTGGACAGGGGCACCTTGCTGGACATGGAGCCCAGCTGTCCATCCTTCTGCCGGATTGCCTGTTGCAGTCTGTCCACCTCAGAGGCCAGTGCAAGTCCCTCTTTCTCCCTTGCTGACAGATCCTTCTGCAGCCTGGTCACCAGCCCTGAGCGGCAGGTCAGAAAGAGAGGGGACAGGGTTACATGGAGACATGGAGACTGGCCGCACCATTATTGCTGGGTTAAAATTCTTTTCGAGGAGCAAATTCATGGCAGTTTAGCCGGGAAAGTTCAGCAACAGGAAAATCTAATGGGCACCGGACGACACATAGAGAACAATGGCTACAAAACAAGATGTAGAAGAGGATGACTGATTTTGTAGTTTAATTTTTGTTTGAGGGTATATCCGTTTTTTTAGTAAATTCGGAACAATTCATTGATCCAATGTGTTCACATCACAATCATTTTCACAACTATCAGCTGACTTACAATTACACTAGTCCCCCTGGAACCATGGTTTACTGTGGTCTGAAAAAAACGGTAAAATGTGTAACAGTAGCCAAAGTTTTTTCATTTTTCCTTTGCCCTTTGAGGGGTATAAAAAGCATGATTTTCACTGCTCCTTTATCCCTTGATACAAGATATTTTTTAATTGATCTATTGCCTCCCAAGAATTAGGCTCAAATGGCAGAATTTTTTTCACGAGAGAGAAAGAGAAAGACAGAGAGACAGAATAAAAGAGTACAGTACTGTATAATAATGTACTTTTTTGTTACTGTATTTGATGCTGGTAACATTGTACTGTATTTATCAATCGCCATATGTAAGCATATGAAAATCTTGTATATGGGGTCCGCGGATCCGCCGCAGTATCACTGGTAGCTGTAGGGGCTGAAGTCCAACAAAGACCACGAGTGTTCCCACATACAGCTACCAGTCATCCCTACCAGCTCCCGCCCCAGTACCTGCACACATGTTGTTGTCTCTCTTCAGCTTCTCCAGCTGCCCTCTCTGGCTGCTGATCTTCATGTCCCGTTCAGCCAGTGACTGTTTGAACACCTCACTGGAGCCTTTCTGCAGCTCCTCCATCTGCATTCAAGAGACGGTAATTAACATTATTATTAATGCATAAGAAAGCCAGCAGGTGGCGCAGTAGTTAAGGAACTGACCTGCACCCAGGGTGCCTCTCAGTATCACACGCCACAGCTAGTTATTTAACCTGATTCAATATATTCGATCCTTTCAGTAAAAGCATCTATCAATCCATCTAAACTTACATTATAAATCAGAGTTAGCTTGGCAGCACAAGCTCAAGGTGGGGGCACCATAGATAGGATGAATTTTACTGTTACAATGATCCCTATAATGCAATTGAAATTCAATCCATCCATCACCACTTAATCACAACTGGGGTCATGAGGGGGGGCGGAGCCAGGAAAAATTGGTGGCTCGCCAATAAACCTATCCTGCACGTTTATGGACCGTGGGAGGAAACCAGAGCCCCCAGCGGAAACCCACACAAACACAGGGAGAGCGTGCAAACTCCACACAGAAAAGTCCTACGCCCGACCCAAACCCAGGCCCTTCCTGCTGCGAGGCAGCAGCACTAACCACCGCACCATCCAGAAATTTAATCAGGTATAGATAATGCAGACGGCAAACAGTCATCAATCTCCATAACGCCCTGCAATAAACTGGCATCACACACCCAGGGTGTTTAGTCTGCCTTCCTAGAATCATTGTAACCCTGTAACCACACCCCCTGTTAGTTAGGATATGGATGGATGGATGGATGAATGGAGAATAGATACAAATGGGTATGTTACAGCATATCACAAACCTAATGGGTTATTAGCTATTAAAAACACACGTATGACGATTGGCTGGATATTGTGATCTGTGTGTGCGCCGGGCCGCGTGTGTATAACACCTGTCCCTTCAGCTGCTCTATCTGGACCTTCTTGTCACTGATGTCCTTCTCCAGGCCCTTCAGCCTGGTGCTTATCTCAGGGTCCGCCCACAGCACCTGGCGCTGGAGTGCAAACACCTCGTCCCTCAGGCCGGCGATTACGGTGTCCTTCCGCTGCGACTCGGCCTCGAACGCCGTCAGGCGGTCCACCTCGTCCCCCAGCCGCAGCAGCCTCTCCTCCTGCTCCGGAAATGGTTCCCATCCCCCCCCACTGCGTCACACCAGCAGCCTTCACTTGCTTTGCATTTTTAGAGCATTTCTCTCAGAACAGATGCTTGCATGAAATGTATGCTTAATTGGTCCCCAGGGGGAAAATTGGAGTGTGTAGAAATTCATTTCAAATGCACTGAGAGACACTCAGCATGCTGTATTAGGCACCCGCATAAATCTTCTATATTTCGTATAATTCTGCATATGATATATCTCAAATTCCGGTCCTGATGGGCAAGTCTTCAGGACATTTTGCAGATTTCCCTCCTCAAACACACCGTATTCAGTGTAACAGCTGATTGCCAGGTTTAGTGTGTGTGTGTTTCAACAGGGAAATCTGCAAACTGTGTTGCGGACTGGCCTTCTAGGACCAGAATTGGGGAATCCTGCTGTTTACCGTAGTATGCATAGCTCCTTGCAACAACTGTCTACCTACTGGGAGGATGATGAAAGCACATTTGATTCACACACTAACAAATATTTCTACCCTAAATCACTTTGCACCATGCAGAACAGTTAAGTCCCTGCTGAAGGGGCAAAAGCAGCAATTATCCATGGCAGACAGCCAGTCCTAGACATCTAGTAGGTTAACAGTGTCGTGTTGCAGCTGCAAGCTCTAATCGATCAGTTCTCCCAGATTTATTCTGCTGCTGGAGGCTTCCAGGTCACTGAGCATAATTTACCCCGAATTTAAAGAGCAATTGTTCAAAGGGCTGAACATATAACTGACCGTGCAGAAAGGCTACCTTCTCCTGCAGAATGTTCTGTAGCACCTGCGTGTTCGGCAGAGTCTCTGTGTTCCCCGTGAGATCCCCGCTATCTGAAAGTAAGGGATGGCTTCCTGTAGAGTTGAAAATGATTTCTTAAGAACTTCATATTTTTATACCAAAAGATTCATAGACTCACTTAGGAAAGCACAGAGATGAATTACCATAATGGCTTAAAGTTGCAAACTATGTAAGCTTCTAAAAGTATTCATTCAGTAATTAATATAAGAAACACACGCCAATGATCTATCTGTCAGATGTCACTCTATATCACTCTAGGTGTATATTCCTATGATTCATTGTTCTGTAATAGTACTGATTACATCACTCGTATTTCTTGTAGGAGACAGTTTGGGTACCTGGCCTGAGAGAGGAGACCCTGTGGTCCATGGACTGGCAGAGCCCCACCCTCCTAACACCAGCACTGGCCGGCCGTACCCTGCTAGGGGGGCGAGGGGCTGTGGTAGCCCCCCCTTGTGTTTTACTGGCCCGGGCTTGTCTCTGGAGTAATGGAAATTGGGAGGGGGTGCCCACTGATGGGGGCACCTGCATGGGTGAGTGCCAGGCAATGCGCTTCTGCACTGGAGGACAAGACTGGCACACACACCAGCGAGTACATGGAAGCAGAAAAAAAGACAGCATATAATCAGCAGGTGCCAAAACTTTCAAACAGTGATGCTTCGCTCCTCCACAGAGTTCCACGCTATATTCATACTCAAGAAGACGTTTTTAGTAAGATTTTTAGACGTTCGGTAAGAACAGTCCCACTCGTACGGAGAACGCAATGACAGTAGAATCCGACCTGAAGGGTAGAGTCCACAAACAGCTGGAAAGCGGGCCCCCCATAGCCAAAGTGCAGCTCGTCTCCCGGGGACAGGCGTACGGCCGCGTTGTGGATGTGACAGTTGTTGACGTAGGTTCCGTGCGCTGAATTCAGGTCCCGCAGCACGAAGCAGCGCTCTGGCTCGTTGAGCTCGATTACGGCATGCTGATCCTCAACGCCTCCATTCTGTAAGCAACGGGAAAAAGATCAAAAAACCTACGAAAAAGGAAGAAGCGAATGATCGGTTGCGCAAAAATGCAACTCCTAAATATGCAAGTATACGATTCATTAAGCAGCTCTGTTAAACATGCAATTGCAAACGATTACCTGAAGACAGAGATCAGAGTCCTTGTGCTTCCCTACTGTTGTAGTTTTGCTCTGGAGTTTAAATAGCCATCCTAACGTTTTCAGATATCCTCTCATGGCTTTTATTTCTTTTTTGATCAACCTGTTTAGCTAAAAACGCAAAGCAAGAGAACTTGAAATTGACAGAAAGCTTGAGGGTAAAGATCTGCACAGAGATATGCACAAGAAAAAAATGTCCAGGTCTTAAGTTTAATATTAACATTACACCCTTAATATTGTTTTTGGAACGAGACCGTTTCATTGATGTAGCAACGCTAAGACGCGTGGACAGTCGCGGTACACTGCTGGCGAGAAAACTTTTACATATACATAACCTTAAATACATTCTGCTATAGAAATATGCGTACCTTTAGTGTGTTTTTCTCCCAAAAGCAAAATATGCATTAATTTATTTTTAACATGAATTAACTTCGCAAAGAACTGACTCTCGCTTCCTAGGGAGCCTGTCACGAGAAGATTGTGTTCCGTCACCATGGGAACACTGGAAGGCGGCTCCAAAAGACGCTTCAAAATGACATCAGACACAGTACGGCAAGCATTATGGCCAAGCACGTGAATAATGCTCAAAACGAACAAATGGGCTAAAAAAAGACGCAAGCTTATTTGCAGAACATCTCAGTTCTTTCAGAGAACATTTACTAGTCCACTAGTCTTACTGGACCTGGTTAAACTGCTAAAATGCAATAATTTATCATGGCAAATATAAGATGTATGTGGTATACTTCTTTGCAGTGTTACATTTAATAATAAATAAATTACCACTGGTTCACTGTATGCTTTAGATGACTAACGTAGATATATATTCACGTACAATGCAAGTAAGCTATTGAAATTTAGTAGGTCTAACACACATATGAGCTTCATCAAGAGGAAAAGGAGAAGTGTACTGTATATGCTTAAAGTCCGTGTTTTGCTATGTCTCGTTGCAATTATTTTCACCCTTGTCCTTACATATTGGTACGAAGTTTTTGCTTTGTAAGCATACTCCTTTTGGGAAAACACATGCTCCTTAAAGTAAAAGGTTTTTATTTATATTAAATTTTGCATTACAGCAATATTGTAAAACTAATAAACACTGGTTTAAAAACCTAACTATTATTATCGTAAAAACAAAGCAGTAATACTATACAGAATAATACGTTACTGGGTTGCACAAATAAAAGCGAGGTTAGATAAGAAAATTAATGGGCTGTGTAACTGCAAGGCTTAACGCTATTGAATAAACATTTGAGAGAACTCAAATATTTATGCAAAGTTTACCAGTGAAGAATTTCAGCTCTCCTTCCATAGTGATTTATACAGTATGGGGTGAAAGCAGGTCTGTAGCCTCACACACACACACACACACACACACACACACGTTCACAATTTTAAGAGTACCATACATTTATTTTTATGGGCAAAACCCATATCCCAACAATGACAACCTTAACCCCAACTCAACCCCAACCTTAATCATAAGTAACCAAACAAAATACAGGACTTTTGACTATTTTAGCTTTTTGATTGTACTCACTGATGTTTATAAAATGAAGTTTTCCATTGTGGGGATCAGAAAAAATATCCCCACAAGGTCAAAATCGCAGGATTTTTATCACATTGTTGGATAATGAGTCCCCCCCCCTCCCCAAATACACTTACAATGGGCAATTTAGAGTGAAACATTCACCTAACATATACATGTCAACCTAGCTGTAGTGAAAAGAGTGAAATGGGGTTTGAACACTCTTAACCCTCTAGTACAAGGCAACCATGCTGCTGATAATAACACGAAGGTGGGAGTGTCACACTGGGGCTCCACACTGTACACTGTGGCCACACTGAAACTCGTGGCCCCCACTTTTACCTTTTCTCTGAATGGGGATATAGATTCTGCCAGTCAGGGAAAAATTATCTGATATTATGTTTACAGTGGATTTTTTTTCCATATTCTGAAAATCATCTTGCAGCCCCCAGTCAGTGTCACCTGACCCCTTTAGGGATTGCGGCCCCCACTTTAGGGACCCCTGTGTCAGACTGTAGTGCAAATAAAGGAACCAGAGACATAAAAGTAGCTTAGGAATTTTAAATTATTTTATTGCATTGCTATTACTCAATGCTTCACAGCACTTTTTGGCATGAGACGTTCCGCTCTTTAGTTTGTGGTCATCACCTGAGAAAAAGATGAATTATTTTTTTAAATTGGATTTGTTTTGTGATTTTCATTCATCGCAAAAAAACAAAATTGCCTAAATGGCCCATCCTAAACTTGGGTGCACTTACGTTGTTGATCCAGTCGATGTAGGCACTGACGCGGGTGAAGACCGAGGGCTTCTTAGGGTAGTTGCATCCCAGGCTAGAGCCAAAGCTGACAATACCTTGTACATCCCACTCGCCATTGGCGTTCTGGCAGTTCAAGGGTCCACCAGAATCACCCTGAAGGACAGTATGATGCCAGATAAGTCAGGGTCTGGAATAGTAGGACCAACTCAACAAAATCATTAATAATGTACTTCACTTGGGCCGACGGTTTGATGTGTGACAATCAGATTTCTTCGTAAATAACAGTGCAGATCAGTGTAAAACAATTTAAACCTCATTCTAGTTGGTGGATGTTCCATGGATGTTTTTTCAGACTTCAAATAAAAAAGAGGCCTTACGTTGCAGCTGGCCTCCACTCCGTTCCCACCGGCACAGACCATGTTCTGAGTGACCAGGTTGCCCCACCAATCGGGCTTGGAGCAAGTGGCAAAGTCAACGACGGGGAGCAGGGCTTGCTGAAGGACATCAGCGATGGGGCCGTTGGCTGGGGACACGTGAGCGCTAGGTTATCACTAACACTGGGACAGCTCAAAACCGTTTTCTACCAGCTTTTTAACCTGATGATTCCTGCTTGTCAGAGGACTTGTCAACGACACTCAGTGACTTACTCCAGAGGCGACCCCAGCCAGTCACGTAACAGGGAGCCTGGTTGGACAGTATGTATCCGGCGGCTGGGAGGCAGGCAGGCTGAATGGTGGTTGTGAAGGCGACAGGCTGCTGCAGCTTGATTAGAGCGATATCGTTACTGTAAGAGTAAACAGGAAAATGGCAGTTTGACCCGTGGAGTTACATGAAGGGTGTTGGGTTTCTTCACCGCTAAGGAAACGAAACCAAAAATTTCAATGACAAGCTATTTCAGATCTATGAATCCTATTTTCAGCTTTCCTCCCAAAACCACACACTTGGTTATATGCTGCATCCAAGGCTTATATATATTTTTTAAAAAATCTTTATATATCATTCAACTACAAAAAGGATCATCAACCTCTCTCTACAGAGAAAATACATCCAAGGCAAGACTTGTTTGAGTCTGTGGCAAGATGTTTTGATTGAGAAAAAAAAA
>JAABNX020000119.1:3814260-3843841 GCA_015163995.2 Mormyrus lacerda | reverse complement strand
TCTCTCTACAGAGAAAATACATCCAAGGCAAGACTTGTTTGAGTCTGTGGCAAGATGTTTTGATTGAGAAAAAAAAACCCCTGCATGCTATGTTTTTAAATACCATGTCTGTGTTGATCAAAATATCTGTCAGAAATTACCATTCTGCTGACCCCTGAAAGACATGGGTCATGGCCAGGGGCACCAGAAAAGGGGGAACAGTTAGGACCAGGGCCTTAAAAAATGTAGAATATAATATGATATGCTTTCATGGGGCCCACGATCTCTCGCGACACCCCTGGTCATGGCCAGTATTTCATCTGCAACCTTCTGGATATCCCAAAGGATAATGAAATGATAGCAAAGTGGTTCCATTTGAGTTTGAACTTTACCGGATCATCATAGGGTCCCACTTCTCATGCACAATGAGCTTAGAAGGAGCGATGGCCACAGAGCCTGCCTCGTTGGTGACCTGCAGGTTCTCCTTTCCAAGGTACACTCTGTAGGTATTCTTGTTGCTGCAGTGGCAATAAGGAAAACGCACACCTTGCTGTCAAAACCATACTTGTCATTAAGTTATGCCCACCATCTCTGAAGACTGGAGTCAAATGAGAAAAAGTGTGACATGAAGAATTTACTTGATACAGTGAGCTGCTGTGAGAACCCATTGGCTGGCGATCAGGGTCCCGCCACAGGTATGGTGGTAGGCACCTGTGCTGCCCAAGTACTGCAGAGAGATCTGTTGCATTATGGGAAACAAAGAGAGCGAGGCCATTACTCTCCACCACGAACCATGCCCAGAGAGCCAAAGTAGTACATTTGGATACAGAAGATACAGGAACTTGCCTGCCAAGGCCAGCTATGGGGTCTAGCATCTTCTCCACCAACCACCCTGGATAGGATGGGGGGGAAAGAAGGCTTCCCACACCCGTAAGCTGCAAAATAAAAACCAAGTGCCATCAAAAACCATGGTGGCAGGGTACAAAATCAAGCAGAATGTGTGCCTGAGTTTTTGCTTATGTTCAGTATAAAATACAAATTACATAAACCATATAATGCCAATTTAAAAAATGAAATGCCATATCCTGCTCACCACCAACAACAAAAAGAGCTAAAACCAGAATCTTCATGGCTGCCTCTGTGCGGAGGGAATGCACACTCACCTTTTATACTTTGTTCCAAGGGATGAAAAAATGCATGGAAAATACTGTGCGAGATTTCCATGCATCGGGAGTGAAAATATAATCTATTTTGAATAGCCTTGGCGATAAACACATTTTTATCTTGTAGTAGATGGGAGGCATGTGAGAATGTAGCAGATGCATTGATTACGCTGACCCAGAGTTATACTAAATGGATGCACATAACAGAAAAACTGACACTACAGAAGAGTACAATATAATTTTCTTTTTTAATGTGCATCTACTACTTAATGAAATGGGCACAGAGGGAAGGGGCATGTTGAAATGCCGATGTGATTTTAGACATCCAAACTTACCATCATGGACTGTGGAAAGCATCTGAATATGAAGGGTGGGCATTAAATTATGTACACTTATATATTTATTTTGAAAAACCCAGATATAACCTTCTACCAACCATTCTTTTCTAACATGCCTGCTCACCTCACAGTGCAGTTTTTTGACTCACAATATATATTGTGATTCAGCTGATGCTGCAGATGATGTAATATTAAATATACAGTCCAAAAACACAGCAGATCGGTGGGCTTGAAATGGCAGCTATATTGTTTGCCTTCCCTAAATGTGATGTTTTTCTTTTAAGAGTACACAGACATAATTCAGGCTTTTATTAATACAGTTTAACTGCATAAAATTATTTGTAGGTTATTTTATCTTGATAATTCATCACTGCATGTTTAACAATACTCTAATAGTCACCCCGGTAAGGTCCCAGTGGCTGCCTGGTTCTGGGGGCCATGCTTACCATCAAAGATAGGAAGTTGTGGCTGACTGCACTTCCAGATACTGAAGTGTTATAAAATTATTTATCTTATATACTATATACGTTTATCATAAAAGTTCAACTTCCTTGATCTTCATATATATATGCATTAGTGTCAGGGGACCAGTGTGAGGCTCAGCAGACTAGACCTCTGTGCATCTGATCAGAAAGTCACTGGTTCAAATCCCATCCTCAGCAAGATAGTCACATCTCTCCTAGAATGAGGAGGTTACCCCCCCCCCCAAAATAAATGGTTTCCCTAAGCTTGGACACCAAGCTTCACATAGTAGAGTTCATTAACATTTCCCAGCATGCTTCATGGGTTTTATAAATAGTCCTTGTGTGTGTTTGCGTAAATACTTCTTGTGTTCCGATTGTCATGTGTGACCTTTGTCTCATCCTTGCATATCTTTAGCCATTGTATAAATTACCCTCCAGATGTACACCATACTGTCCAGTATCGGATCTCCCTAGGTTTCCCTCTTAGCTGTGTTGGTGCACTGACAAGTGTCTGTGTTATTCATTTTAAGGACTTTAATAAAAGAATTTTATTCCACTCCTCATCCTTTTGCTGCCACCGTGATGCTTAGGTTGTTGTGTGTGTGTCTCAAAGGACAGCAATGCCTTATATAAAATGAAACATTCCATTGTACTCACAATTTAATTTTTCAAGTTAATTTTATATATATAGTGTTTTTTATAAGCAGTTGAACGGTTTGGATTGGTAAGATTTTAATTTACAATATTCTTCTTAAATAGATCATCCTTCCATTTTTATTAGCTGTTGTAGTGATGCCTATAACAGGAAGCAGGGTGCAGCCTGGATGGGTATGAACAGCCAGGATGGGTATGAACAGCCTGGTTGCCAGTCCATTGCAGGACAGACACTCACAAGCAATGGGCAATTGAGGGACACCAGTTTACCTAAACATGTAGGTACCTAAACATTTACCTAAACAGTTTACCATTTACATACATATTTCCCTTACCCAAACTCAATCCTGTACATATTTCCCTACTCCATATTTGTACACCACTACTGCTGTGAAGCTTGCACACAAGAATTTCACTCACAGGCAATGTATCATGTACTGTACTGTGATGTGACAATAAAAGTGATTTGATTTTGATTTGATTTGACATGTCTTTGTAAGAGGAAAACCCCTGTGAACATGTAGTGTTTCACTGGACAAAGATACTAAATTCAATGGTGGGAAATTTTAAGTCCAAATCATGTGAAACACAGCATTTGTGCCGATTAGTTAATATGTTGAGGGATATGCCATTAAGGTTATGGCTAAAGATAAAGACTCACACCAAAAAAACTGTTGACGCGATCCTTCTGGGGAAATGATTAATCTGTCTCCAAAACCCTTCCAGAAATATATAAGTCCATGCGCCACTGAGAAAAAGTGAAGAGGCAAAAATGATGAAGTTTGTGGTCTTGGCTGTTTTTGTTGCTGGAGGTAAGTCTGTCAAGTGAATTTTCACATTTTTTCAGAATATGAGTAAGTTATTTGAGATGCTATTATATGATCTATCATAAAATGCTTTTAAACAGTGAAATCATATGAAATATTTTACTTAACTAATTAATTGCTTTTTGAATAGGAAAGGGTAAGTTTTATCTGCCATTCATTCAAAATATATTCAGACATTCTCTCTGGAGTACTTTGATTTATATGGTGTGTTTTTTAGAGATTGATACTTTAGTGTCTAACATTAACATGATGCACTGCACTTACTGGTTTTGTGTCAGTGTGCACTGTCCTGTAAACTGTATGCATAAATAAATGCAATATGGCATGTAGAAACAGCTGTTCAGCTTCCTTCATGAACAAGACACCAGACATTAACAGTGTGTATTTGCCCCCCACCATAAGCCTATGGGTGTGGCCTGCCCACTTTCCCCCCCATTCTGACAAGAGTGGTCGGTGGAGAGGACGCAAGACCCCACAGCTGGCCCTGGCAGGTGAGAACAGGGCGATGCCCCCTATCTGTCAGGCAGTATAGTGCGCTTGTTATCACATCCACCATGCGCATGTTTATAACATAATGGCTGTCCACAGATCTCACTTCAGTACCTCAACAACGATGAATGGCGCCACACCTGTGGAGGAACTTTGATCTCTGGCCAGTGGGTCCTCACTGCAGCTCACTGCATCAAGTAAGATATCGTCTGGAGGCTGACCCTTTCCGGTAGAGAGATGGACAGTGTGTAAAGGCCACCTAGTGGTACCGAGGGGAACTACCCCATGGCTGTAGGCAGTCAAGACAAGGGAAAACAACAGACGCATCCATAGGCTATTTGTTTCACCAACATTTATATTGTTCTCATAAGTAATAAATATTTTTAAATGTTTCTGGGATGAAGGCCAGCTTTATGCAGAGAAGCAAGAACCTTAAAGAACTGTAAATGAGAGATATCTTTTATAGTGATGTCAATTTGTTATAAAACTGTGGGCCAATTAACCAATTATTAACTGTGGACGGATCATGTTCACAGGGCATGTAAAATGTTCTTTTTTTGGAATGTTGAATTTTGGGGTGACTTCCCTGAAGAGGCCATAGGTCATGTGATGCTTGTGTCATCCCACAGTAACCGCAACACCTACAGAGTAGTACTGGGGAAGCAGAACCTGAAGGAGGAGGAGCCTGGCTCTGTCAACATTGCCGCCAGCAAGATCATTGTTAATGAGAAGTGGAACCCCCTGTTCATCCGGTACGTGGGACTGAATAGAAAATCCATAAAAAGATGACGGCACCTCTCCATCCCAATGCGGCACCTTTAACCCCCTGTGCTATGACCAGGAATGACATCGCCCTGGTGAAGCTGGAAACTCCCGTGACCTTCACAGACGACATCAAACCTGCCTGTCTTCCTGTGGCTGACGACATCCTTCCCAATGAGGCACCTTGTTATGTCACTGGCTGGGGTCGCCTCTACAGTAAGGCCGCTGCCCTGCCTGTCCAACATCTATTACTGTAGCAAAGTCAAACAGCTGTCTAAACTGCACCAATAATTATATGAAAGGAGCTAAGACAGTAACTTTTACATAGCTGACAAACATCTGCCTTAGGTTCAAGTACCTTCACTCCGCAGTATAGCAGCAGCACCTAGTGATGGCCAAACAAAGCTTCATGAACCATTTGCAGTATTTTCTGACACCACTAGATGGTGCTCTCTGTTTATAGAAGGACTGAAATAATGCACCAAAGCAAACCAAGAGCTCAATATTACACCAAATGGTTCATGAAGCTTCATTTGGACATTACTAGCAGCACCTCTTAACACTCAGTGGTCCCTTGATTTCCATTCTAGCTGGGGGCCCCATCGCTGACATCCTTCAGCAGGCTCTGCTCCCCGTCGTCAGCTACGACATCTGCTCCCAGCCTGACTGGTGGGGTTCCCAGGTTTCAAACAACATGGTATGTGCCGGTGGAGACGGCGTCGTGTCTGGCTGCCAAGTGAGTATGAGCACCCGCACCTCCTGCAACGAAAGCACGGTCCCTTCCTGGAACCAGGTCCGATTCTATTACATCATGCTGAGTCAGTAGGTTCTGACCTCATGGTGTGACCCCCAATCAGGGAGACTCTGGTGGCCCCCTGAACTGTCGCAGTGCTGACGGCTCCTGGGCGGTCCATGGCATCGTCAGCTTTGGCTCTGGCCTCAGCTGCAACTACCCAAAGAAGCCCACAGTCTTTACCCGAGTCAGTGCCTACAACGACTGGATCAACACGGTGAGTGACAGCACGGCCACACACCCCTAAGCCCCCCCCCCCAGCACCATAGGTGCAGTAATGAAGCCCTGCTTCTTGTCCACAGACCATGATGAACAACTAGGAAGATCCGAAGAATTAAAGCAAGATTCCCTGTTAATGTACCGGCATGCCCATCTGTCTCTGATAAACTGACTAATTAAACAAAGAGTCATATCCTTTTTCAAAAAAATGTAAACATTCTTGAGGCATAAAATAAAATTCCAAAAAGATCATATAAACGTGAAAATACACTGTTTGGACATTGTGTGGGATTTAGCAAACACAGCTACACAACACAAAACACTTGGGCGATTGGATCGCCAGTGGATTGTATTAAAGCATAAACGGCCACCAAGACCCAGTGTGAGCCGATCACTCAGACCATTTGCCAAGGCGGTCTGGGGCGCGTTTGACCACATTTCTTAAGTTGTGTGAATGTCCCTGACAAGGACATTACAATAACTATGTGTGAGGCAGTAACGAGATATAAACAGAGATGTGTGAATGCCGACGTGTCTTGGCTGTCTACTTCTGATCCGATCGTCCAAGATTCAGTGTAAGCAGGGCCTTTGTGTTAAGAACACAAGAAATTTACAAATGAGAGGAGACCATTCGGCCCATCAAGCTCATTTACAGAGAACATAACTAATAGCTCAGAGTTGTTAAAATCTTATCTAGCTCTGATTTAAAGGAACCCAGGGTTTTGCGCTACACTAGCAAGAAGACTATTCCATACTCTGACTACACGCTGTGTTAAGAAGTGCTTCCTCAAATTCATTTAAAAATGTTCTCCTGCTAATTATTATAATTCTAGAATTTAAACTAATATTGAAATAGGCATCTGGCTGATCAGCACCCAGACTTTTTAGAATCTTATATACCTGGATCATGTCCCCCCTAAGTCTCCTTTGCTTGAGGCTGAACAGATGCAGCTCAGCTAACCTCTCCTCATAAGACTTCCTCGTTTTTGCGACTCATTGGTAGAAGGCACCAGATGAATGCGGTAATTATAATAAATTCAGGTCCCCTACATCCGTTCTGGTCATGGTAGCACTGATCAAAGTCCCATAAATATTCAATCCCCACTAAAACTGAAAAAAAAAACTGTCAATGATGACTCAGTGACTGTGTCACAATAGCCACATTGTATAGTGATCAGGTTTACCATCACGCTCAGAAGACAAATGGGCAATGAATGACTCCGGGTTTAAAAGACTGGGAAAGCCGTTAGAATCATGAATAATACTTTTGTATCACTAGATGGCAATGGACTAGTAAATCCTCAGGGCAAGTCATGGTAACATGCCGCATGGATGTTACATTGGTCTACGAGAAAACTGCTCAGTGTCACTCAATACGTTTACATGCACAGCGAAGTCGAGCTGCGGTTCTAGCTCGATGAGAACTGCGATCACCTCTGCAGGAACGTGTGTATATGAGCACCAGAGGCAAGGAAACAATAGAGGCAATTAGCAAGATGCGTGAAGCTAATGCAAAGCAACACAGTTGGGGGATTAACACATTTTACAAAGAAAAATTTGAAATTCCCATGTCACTTTAGCCCAAGCGATGCTCACTGCGCAGCCAAATAACTCTCATTTACTGAGCACTTCACTTTTAATTTACACTTACTTCACATTTCAACACATGCTCTACTGACATAAGAATTTGGCTTCAACTTCGCCGTTGGCTTTGTTCTCAATGTCTCCCTTATTTATTTGAAACTTAATAAAAGCGACTGAAAATGTAACACAATAAAATGCATGAATGTATCCTGGAGGGGGGAGAGGGACTGACTTGAACCATTTTGGGTATTGCTTTATAGGCCGGAAATCGCTTAAATATCTTCGTACACGTTGGCGTATATCCAGCGCTGGCTGGAGCTCAAGAAATGAAATGGAACAGAAAAGCCGAGAAAGTTAGCTGGAACCCCTTCAGTCTGGCTGTGTCGCAATACCTCCAGGCACTTTCTGTGAAACCTCTTGACGTTTCTACCAGGAACAACAGGAGGACACAAAACTATTGATGAGGTATTTATGGGGTTTGGATGCATCAGGCAGCATTTTGCATGATGCTCATTCAACAATTAAACAGCTTATTAAGCAGTAAAGTAAGTGGAAATAAAACTGCTCTACAATCAGTTGAGGTGGTAGTTCTGTACAGTTAATCTCCCACCCAAACTTTGGAAACACAAAAAAAGGGGGAAAAGTGTTCATATTTAGAAAAACAATGCCTTCTATTTGAAGTTCTTCCTTTCTTCCTTTTGTCAAGTTGCAAAACGACAACTCTGGCCTCCAGAGCTTTGCAAACGTAATATAAATTAAAATGTAAAAATAAATTAAAAATCAATCCAATGCGTTTTAAAAAAAACGTGCATATTTCAAGGATGAACAAAAAAGAAACAAACACAATTGGAAAGATTCAGATTTTACTATTTCCAAAAAGCACATTTATTTTTCACATTCAAAAAAAATGCTGGAATAAATACAATCAGTTATAAAAGCGATTTACGCTACAAAAAATCCAATTCTAATACATAACCTCATTTAAAAAATACTCATGCTAAAAAAATGTGGCCACAGCATGGGCCTGTTTTCAACAGTAGCATAAAAACATTCCCAAGTGGACATCGGTTTACAAAATCCATGTCGCCACGTTCAGCAGAAACAGTTTCTTCTTGGAATATAAACAGAAGCTTGAAAAGGAAAAGTCACCCTTTATCGCACAGCTAGATAAACACGACGCTTACGATCATTACAGAGATCTCTGCAAAGGATTCAGCATGGTGCTTGTATACAAAAGTTGAACTGGACAGGAATGGGTGAATTGAAACCTCTCTTTTTTTATTATTTAAATCTGGTCACAAGTTAAAGTGAACACCTCATTCCTTTATGTACAGTTTTCCTATGATTAAAAATGCAAGTCAGGAGTGATACAGAACAGGTATTTCCAGGTCACCAGCTATAAATGTCACACAGATACACACACAGCCGAGTCTGAAGAGACACACTAAACCGGGGAGAGCGGAGCTTGAAGCACCAGAGGTAGTGGATCGAGTTTAACGTTTCATTTTCATTTCTTAACTGGACCACTTGCTACCTTCAAGTAACTGCACGCACGTGCACATAAGTCTAGGAGCTGGGGGATCATAACTTAGGAATCCGGAGATCATCCAGCAGCTGGACATCCAATCGCGATTGGATGACCCAGGATACAGTCACTTTAGGGCAGTCGATTTTGCTTCAGGAGCTGCAGGCTGTACTGGCTGTCACTGCACCTCACCTCTTAATTGCTCTCCTAAAGTTATAAAGCATCCAAGTTCTGGTGCTCCAGTTGCAAGAACATGGAGACACTGAGGAAGATTCGGGGGGGGGGGGGATTTACAACCCTATTTTAGACACCGCTCAGGGATAACAAATCCTGAAGCATCTGGCCTTTCGATGAGTGCTCGATTTTAACAGGACAAATGAAGAAGCTCCCTCTACAGCCTGGGAGGCTGTTCAAAGCCGGTGCTCCTCCAGGGGCCCTGTAGCCCAGCCTCTGCCTGTATGAATAAGCAAGAAGAGCGTCTCACTTATGCTGGAACTGGGCTATAGGGCAAGTGGATAAATTTATTACTGCACCTTGTAGAGTACGGATGCCAGAAAAGATTTACCTGTCAGTTACGCTGGCATTCTGGAAATGCAAGGCACTTAATTTGGAAATGTAAAAAATTTGCTTCTCTCCTTGGCTGAAAGAAATTCCCAAACTGTCACTCCAAATATTGTGTAACAAAGTTAGTGTCGCGCGCCCTGCCTAGCGACTGAAATACAGAAGGTAGACTTTTTAAAAAAAAAAAAAAAAAAAGGTGTCATTAACAGTAAATATCGCATGAATACAACACAAGGACTGATGTTTGAAGTCGCTACAGGCAGCAGTGAGTAGTGGATTGGCTGTGAGCGAGTCAATCACAAGTGCCTCGTGGGACATGCAGCCGACAGAAGCCGGCACTGGACAACACAGCTGGGGGGGGAGGGGGAGAGAGAATGCAAGTCCTGAAGGAAAATAATGAAAAGCAGGCCTTTGGCTCACACAAAGGGAGAAGGTAAAGACCAAAGGCAGCACATTTTTCACAAGGACAGGAAGGAAGGCAGTGGCTTACCGTCCATCATCCTTTGATATTAAGAGCTTAAGTATTAACACCCCTCCCCAAACAAGGTGCACAGTCCATTCTTCACGTCAACCACACAACTGCTCTGAATCACAGTTTCCTTCTTAGACATTTTCTCCAGAAAACTCTTTCCATACAAGCCTAAAGAAAAACTAGTACATTTACAAACCTGTGCTAAACATATTAACCCTCCCACACACATGCTCACACACTCACACACACACTTTATTTTCTCTGAGGACGAGAATACAGTGATTTTTAGACTTAAATGAAAGTACCCATTTAAGTGCATCCATAAATGTATTTCATATTGTACGACGAGTAAAGTGATTCAAACGAATCCCTTGTGTTTCAGCCGCAGAGCTGCTTCCCCCCCCCATTACGATCTTCAAAGTAAAAACACTCAATATGCAAACTTTTGTTTGCATGGGGGGGGGGGGGGGTTGGTGGTGCTCTCTCAGAGCAACTCGAAGGCAAGAGCAGCACCATCCCCTTTAAAAAAGGGCTGAGAATAAATATGCCACTTTATTTCCTCTAGCATTATGTACATTACTTCCAGGACATTACACACGGTCCACTACATCTTCAGGGGGAAAGGGAGAATTTCACAGGGGAAGCAAGAAGCAGACCCACGGCACAAAGGCACACCGGGGAAAGGTGCGTCTTGCCGTGGGGAACCAGTCCGTCACATTCAACACCTGAGCAGAGCCCCGAGAATGGAGGAGGCAGGCGCTTGCAAGCAGAGGTAAAGTGGTGGGACCTGTTGGATAAAGGGGGTGTGGTCTGTGATGGGGTTGTGAAGGGGCGGGGCCCTGTTGGTAAAAGAGGCGGGGCCTGTCATTGATGAGAGATGCCGTCCAGGTGATCGAGCACTCGAGTCCTTCAGAGCTCGGGGAGCTTTTCCTCGTACTGCGGAGGGGGGGTGAGTGGTTCGATGGTCAGAGGACCAGCCTGCAGAGGAGGGTGTTCCAGATGCAACTTTTCAGACTTGATCCGGCGGACCTTGAGGGGGAGGAGCTTGCGTCCGGTCCGGCTGTGCTGCCGTCCCACCTGGCTGGTAGGAGCCGAATCCGGCAAAGGACCGTGACCGTCGCCGGAATTGTCCTCGGGGCCCCAGTCCTCCCGGGAGTCCACCAGGTCATCATAGGATGGTAGCTGGGAGGCGCTGTGACGCAGGTTGCTCTGCCGCACCGGGTACTGGCCACTGCCCACCGCCTCTTCGTAGCTCGGCACGTCATAGCTGGCAGCCAGCTCCCTTGCCCTGCGCACAGTGACATCATCATTTAAACAAAGCGGCCCCACATAACCATCACAAGCTACAGGAAAAGAAGCCTTTGTCCTGCGTGCACGTTGGCTCAGCTCCTATCAGATTCATGCAGATTTACAGAAGATTTCACACTCTCAGTGCGAACGCGTCAGGGAAACCCCTTCACAACCACAGCAAGGCGGACACACACTTCACGTTTTACATATAGTTCAGTCAGTGGCAATCAGTGGCTCACTAGCAGTGACACCGCGCCCTGCGGTGCCCCCAAGAGGCTATGCACGTGGCCGCAGCCACACCCAGACACAACATAAAAAGGCAGGCAGCTATTCCCACAGGTGAAACAGAGGAACTGCGCTAGAACAAACCAACAAAGGCGTGAGTGTTATGCCTTTCTATTCTTACCCCCCCCCACCCCCCCGCCCAACGATGCTTCTCTTAATCCGATTTCGAAATAAACAGCTGATGAAGGTAAAATCAGGTCATTTTAAAACAGGAGCAGTAGCCATCTAATCTGTGTACAACGTTCCAATGTCCCATCAAGGTGATCTCTGCCCCCCCCCCCCCCTTTTACAAGCAGGGCGTAAACTGCCCCATCATCAGCGATCAAAGGCCCCTAGTGGGTATGGTGGTGGTGGGGGGGTGATAACAGGTTTTATAGAACTTACTGCCTCCTCACCAAGGGACATACTTGTCAAGCCAAATTTCTACCCATTTATTGTCAAAGAACACACAGCAAACCCCTTTCTTCTTTTAAAATAGTCTAAAATGTAACTGCAAAGAACTGAACACTCACATGGTGGCGCTGTTGCCCTGCTCCACAGCACTGATGTGATCCTGGAATTGTGGCTCCGGGGTCTGGCCCTCCCACTGCTGCCGGTGCTGCTTATTGCGCACACCCAGGCAGAAGGACAGCATGAGCATGCCCACGCCGCCGCCCGCCAGGATGAAGGCCACTGACGAGGTGCGGCCCTTGGCCTCCAGGCTGCCCCCTCCTGGCCGGCTGCTGTTATGCGTGGCATCGGAGGGCACCATGCTCCACGCGATCATGACCACGCCCAGGGCAATGAGCCCCACGCCTAAGGCGCACAAGGCGTACTGGGACCCCGAGCTGCTGCCCCCAGAGCTGGGCGAGGGGCTTGGCGAGGGCCGGCCGCTGAAGCACATGTCCAGTGCTGGGACGTGCCCGCTGGGCTCTGACGGTCCGTGTGCGACCCGCGAGCCAGAACGCCAGCCTGCAGGGGGGGGATGGGGGGTGGGGGGAGCAGAAAGGTGACGCGGCAGCTGAAAGATCAACATCAGCGCATGTACAACCGCGCGATTAACAGAGGCTGAACGGTGGACCAGCTTATAGCAATGACAGAACCTCAAAACTGCATTTAACCGACAACTGCTGTACAGACAGCTTAGCGACATCATCATGAATCACTTGTCACTCCCCAAAAGCACACAAACATCAAATGACTAGACCGCAGACTGCATAAGACAGCTAGACTCAAAATGAATGCAAAGGCTGGCACTGAGAAAGAAAATGGTGGCACCTTTTACAAAAAAAAAAAAAAAATTATAAAATGCATGAGGGAATGGATTTGCTTCAAAGAAACAATAATAGCCAAGAGAGCAGGGTTAAAATACCCTGCCGCCCTTAAGCGGACAGATCCGTCTTTACCAGCCCAAGGAGGACCAAGGCTTTAATAATCAATATGTGATAAAGGGTGGTTTTCTTCCTTAGAAATTCACTTCCTTAGAAATACGTTTCTTCTTTCCATCAGGGATGCAAGAGGCTCCCGTTGGCACGGCAACAAACCAAGGGAACCAGTATTTGCTGAATGCGCCATTTCATTCGTCCCATGGCGACACGGCAGCTGGAGGGAAGCGACAGCACCTGCGTGGAGGGGGGAAAACCCCCATCAGCCGTCCGGGCTCTCAGGGGCCACGTTCCCACTGCTGCGGGGCCTGGGCACACGCACCAATCAAAGCTGGCTATTTAGCCCCCAGACTCCCAAATCACTAAGAGATGACTGCCAGTTCATCCACACCCAAAACAAGGGAGAGAAGGTCCCAGCCGATTAAACATCAAGAGACTAGATACAAACTGCTACTGTATACACTATTAGGCTGAAATAATCAACAACTCCAATATAGTGTACATTTTATTTCCTTCAAGAGCAGAAATATAAAAATCAGCCTTAACATGACCTGAAGGTTCAAGACACCAGCTCTAGTCTTTCCCACTGCGTAGTAATTACAGCATCTACTAACATTCTACATGTGAATACAAGAAATCAAATTCATACTTGTAAAAGCCTAAACTGAGAGGAAAGGAAAGTCTAAACCTTAGAAGCATAAGATTAAGTAATTTTGAAAATTGTGCCCTTCGGGTTTCTGCAGCAAACAGAGCCTAAGCAGACAATAGGCATTAGTGAGACAGGTCTCTTCAAGCCCACGCCCTGACTAACACGGCAGGCATCGTTGGTGAAGAGCCAACCTTGGCTCGTCTGGAACCCTTCAATCTGTCGACGACGCAAGCAGCAATCAAGCAGCGAGGGGGAGAACCTGACTCACCTGGGCTGACCGCAGAAGAACGAGCACAGGTAAGCCCGCCGGGGGGAGGGAGGACGAGGGACTGTCCCCGAGGACACGGGGGTGGGGGCGCTCAAGGGTTTGTCTCGGGGTTACACAACGCGGCAACTGGAATAGGGCCTACTTCAAGATACGACGTGCAGAGCATCGCCCAACCGCACCGGACACGTGCTCACTGTTCGCTTATTTGTTCATGTCATTTTTGTGGAAGAAAATATCTGCCCTTAAGGGGAACACTGGAGTGTCTACCTAGAAACGGGTCTGCACACAGATCCATATTCACATACTTATCACAGTGTGCGGGCATCACTTTGAGCAAGTCGGGTAACTGGGAAGGATGAATTCAGGAAGGGATACATCGAGAATGCCTGCTGAAGCACGACAGCCGAAAGCAGGAAGAGGGATGAATTTGCGAGTCACCCCGATGCAGGATCAATTTCTGCACTGCTTTCCTGAGACTCAGGTGTACTCAGGCGAAACAACCATGAAGACCCAGGGCGATTAGGCTTACTCTGCGTATTAAAAATACTGGCAGAATACCAGGAAAAAACTGATCAGAGACAGTGGGTGGACTAGGGTGCCAGACACTTCATTATTAACTACAAAAAAAAAAAAAAAAAAAAAAAACAGGAATTGCTCCAATTATGGGGGCTTGCTCTGGGGCAGGGGGGGTTGGGGAGTGGCTATGGTGTATCAGTGAGCCTTTCACAGCGAGCCGTCTTCAGGAGAGCTCGTCCTTGGGAGTAACAGCCAGCTCCTTAACTCCTCTCCTTCTCAGAATCCCCTCAGCTTCAGCGCAGCCTGAGGCCCTCGGAGACCCGAGGCTCGATCCAGACACCGCGGCACGCCGTCGGCCGCCAGCACGGTGCTCACGCGCCTGCGGCCGTCACGTTAATTAAGCTAATTGGAGAGTTAACGAGAACAGCCCCCAACAGAAGCTAAATTCTAAAGAAAACTCAGGCTATCCATTTTCTTAGTTATGAAATGGTTACATCCAAAAAGAAAAAAACTCAAGATGACTAGACAGCAGCCTCCCAAGGTGCTGAAATGGTCCTGGACCAAATTAAAATGGCTACTTCTACCTGCATGTTACTGCCGGGACAAAACTTTATATTACCATACAGCAGACCTCAGGCAGGAATAAGCATTAGTGAGACCACACCCCAGTAAAGCTCATAAGCCAACAAGAACGGCACATAAGATCTGCCTCTCATAGTCTATGAGCCCCCCCCCCAGCAGTTTAGCAGGAAACGCTCAGCACCGTCATCCGCGGGCTGCTAGACGCTCCACCCCATCCTCAAATAATGCTTCTCTGTCCCTGGGATCTGCAAAATAAGTCTTGCAGCTCCTTCAAATTTAATCACGTTATTCAAGGAGCTTCTTGGGGTACAACAACAATTGCATCCAAAGTAGAGCCTGATAGGATTAGTATTCTAAATTAATTGCAAATATTTCCAATTCACAAAGGCATCCGAGCAATGCACACAACTCAGACATATGAAACCACACAAGACCACGTCTCCCGTTTCATACCGTGTCATGAGAGACCTCCGGCAGCTCACGAATCTGGCTACAAACATGCTACTGTGGCAAACATTCCCAAAATTTTGCCATTAGATTTCCTCAACAGTATACCAGTTTTATTAGTCTTTAAAAAGCAGATTCAACTTTTAAAACTGTAAAGAAAATCTATTAAGAATAAATAACTTCATGTGCCATTAATGAGCACCAATGAACACATTCTGGAGCAGCGTTTCCCAGCCAGTCCTTGGCGACCCCCATACAGGTCAAATTTTCCCGGCCAGCTCCCATCACACTTGTACCGGGTATATGCTGTTCTTCATTCCTTCATTGTTTAGTTCAGGTGTGCCAAAACCCATAATGAAACTGCAATACCTCTTTGATTTTCCCCTAACGACTGCTTCCGATTCTGCCCACCCCTCCAAGTGGAAGAGAGTCTGTCAGTGGTACAGACCAAGGCCGCCCCTTTCTATAAGTGTTTGTTGGTATTTTTTTTGTTCTGAATCAGATCACTCACACCTTTAAAAAGATCAGTGTCATTAAGTTGAATTTAACTGATGGGTCGGCACTGAGCTGCTAACTAAAGTAGCGGGATGATCCCAATCACACCAAGAACTGTTAAATGAAGCATATTTTAGCATAACAACATAATGCGGGTAATGAAACATTTTCTGTCCATTTTCCAAAACACTTAACCTGAGCGGGGTCATGGGAAATAGGAGGTTCTACCTCAGAAAATTGCCACAGCCATATTTGTGATTTAAATTATGCTCCTTAATTTGATACATTTGTCAAATAAATGGTATATGAGTAGGGGACTGACAGGTCCAGGCCGGAGAACAATAAAAGCGGCCTCAAAGATCTTAAGTAGAAAAGAGCTTAAGTAGAAATCAATGTCCACACAAGACTGGCAGAAACATGTAAAGAAGGGGAGACCTCAATTAACTGATAAATCAATTATAAACATTTCACAGATAAAGCTGATGGGGGCCAGTTACAGGCACTGGGATGAGACTGTGGCTAAATAATTATTTCTAGTTATTTTATATTGATATTACGAAATTCTGGGGTTCCAATACACTTCTTGCCATGACTCTGAAAATGTTTTCCTGGGGTCTGATGGTGGAAGGAGCTGGCAGAGACGCAAAAATTAAATTACCTAACCAAGGTATGACTGCACGTGTCTGAACAAAGAGAGACTCAGAGCGCCCTGTTCTGCTGAAGCAGAGCTTATCCGCAGCCGTGTGTGTGGAATCTGCTCCAGACACACGCAGACCTCGGCAGTACCCTGAGAACTGGCTACATCTGTGTACTGTGCAACCAGTGAGTTATCGTGTTGCATTTTAAAGCCAGACAGTTCTGCATAAAAAGTACACAGATACAGAAAAATTAGATAACATTCTGCCCCCATAACTCATAACTGCTGTACGCCAGGGGAACCCAAACAACACAAGACCTGGGGGCAGCCGTGACTATTTTTGGATCTGTACCGAGTACAACTTAATGGTTATATACATTATTCATTCATTTTCTATACCTGCTTGTCATACAGCTCCGTGGGGGTCCAGAGCCCATCCTGAGAACAACAGGCACAAGGCAAGGAATAACTCAGGACAGGGAGCCAGCCCATCAAGGTATATTCATTATGTTATATATTATTATATCAATTTGTTTATATTCCATTATATAAAAAAAGCATTACATGGGTACGCCATTCTCTAGTAAATACAACTCCTTGTTGAGTGAACACCTGGGTTAGCATCCATTTGCAAATATGGCCAAAATATAATTTATTTTCCCAGGAATGTGCACAGTTACAGCCAAATTTTGTACGCCTGTCAACAATGAATAACTGAGCGTGGGATTCTTGAAGCAGGATGTACAGAATGCTGATAAAGTTCTACTTCACGAAGGCTGAGGTAACGTCGTAAGTACGGTGGCGTTGCGCCTAGGCTACTGTGATTTTCACTTGAAGACCATTTCACTTAACGACCAGGTAGTCGGACTGGATCGCCGGACGAAGACGAGGACCGGTTGGAGTCTCATCGGCTGGGCAGAATCTGGGGGAAAATAAATGACTAACTGCAATATACTTTGTACTGTCAGTGTGTATACTGTGACATTATCTTAGTCATGAATACTGCTTTCTGCTAAACTACAAGGTGAATAGCCTCACCGTCCTGTCTTTGATCACACCTGAGTCGTGAAGCCTTGTCCAGCCGGCCACAGCCAGCACATTCAGGATTGCGAGACACGCGGGTGACACCTAGGACTCCTGGGGTAGGCCTGTCGGACACCTCGCCGTGACACACCACCCAAAACCTGGCATCATACGATGGCAGAGCTCTGAAATGGCTCCCTCCGTGGGGCTTATAGCTTCTCAAAGCAGACGAAGGGATCCACAGTGGGGGGTGGGTTTAGGATCTTCACCGTCTCTGTGCAAAACACACAGCTTATGGTAGACAGGCTAATGCTAGTACTTCAACTGGGGACAAAAACAGGTGCGAGTACTCCACTTGTCATGGAACTGCGGGTGCGAGTACTCCCAGCGTACATTGAGAAGTACCAGTACTTTTATGGGAAAACCAAAGAGGTGGCGGTGTGCACCCCAGTGAGAACTGGCCCACTTCGAACACTGATTACTACAAACCTGCCGTTTAATTTCAGACCTGAAAAAGGGCCGTCGCATATGAAAGCCAGACTGGCGAGAGTCGGGGTGACACTAACTGTAACTTCATCTCACCAATTATCTCATTGTAGTTCTGCCTCCCATCTCATAAATATCAGCCAAAAGCATTGAGTCAAAGGTCCTGTTCATTGCATTGTACAATAGACTTCTTTTCACAAAGAACAACCAGTTCTCTTATTGCTGACTGAGTGCCTAACCAGATCTCTACATGCATTTCATTGAAAACAAACTCCAATTAAGACACTTTTAGAAGGGAAAATGAAAAGGTAAATACTGACAACAACCCTGGCCAACTAGCAAACTAAAGGAAAAGGCTTTAACTTTTATTAACTATATACATACATTCAACTGGTATGGTAAAGCACATCATTAAAGACATTACTCTTTAGTCTAAACTCATCTGTCACTGTTGTCTTTTCTGATAATCCAAGTAAGTGTCATAGTGTAGTAATTAGTGTTAAAGTTAATCCAGGATTTATTACAAGTTGGGGGAAAAAAGTCTACTACTTCTACGGAAATTTACGTAAACAAAAACTGGATTTTGCTCTTAAAGAAGTGACGTCTCCATGTGCCTTGAGAGTCAAAAAGTGCCAAAAGCATCAGAAGTCTGATATGTGAAATCTTAAACGACGGCACGTCATTTAACAAGTCAGAAAGAGAAATAATAATGCAGTGCTCCCCAATCTCCATCATTCTTCCAGGTCACTGCTTCCCGAGCACAGGAAATTAAGATGGCATTCATTAAAAAACAGGAAGTATAGTTCTCGTTACTCATAGTCTTGAAAGTACTCATTACACTGCGTTTGCGGTAGCAGGCAAGCATTGGGATAATTAAATGTACAGTCTAAAGACGAGACACGGGGGCAGATTAAGTTCTCCGGCATGGTGCTGGTCAGTTCCGGTCAGTCCTATAATTCGACACAGACAGCCACTTAGGGCATCACCTTTCCAGGCAGTTTCACTTTACCTTGGACAGGGGGTGCCACATCGGGAAGGACCAGTACTGGGGCTGCTGGTAAAACTTGCTGGGTTGGGTTAAGAGCTTGGAAGGTGTTTGTGGATTGATTTGCCAGTTTGGAACAGGGAGACCTGATTCTGTAGGGGTCCTAGGCTATAGCCTAACATTAATCCTTTCCTTAAGACAATACAAGGCAACATGTTTGAAGTGGGGGTGGGCCAGGGAATTATCCTATTTTTATTGTTTAGAATTGTTTGTTTTGTTTTTTTTAAGAGAACTGTTTACATGCATGATTCAACAGTTGAACTGCTGCCACGGTACAGATGTTACTTCCAGCAGAGGACAAAAGGCTAGCCATCCAAAATCTAGTTGAAACAACCTGGGTTTTGAAAACATGGAAATCTAACGGTAAAGTATTGGAAGTGCCCTTCGTTTAATTTGTAGTAGCACTAATCAGGACTGAAAACCGCCGTGCCATAAAATCGCTGCCTGGCTCCAATCGTTTCCCTCACTGTGATCCAATTTGTTAACCACCAGTCCGACCGTCTAGCAGTTTACAAAACAACTTGTACCGTTTTGGGGTTAATTGCATGCTTCTCTTAAACAGTCTTCTTTAGGTGAGAAGACACTGTTACATGCCGTAGTGGCTGCCCCCTTTGTTCCTGCGGAGAGTCCTTCAAGTCCTGCGGTACAAAAGGCAGGGCTGGCGGGGAACCGCACCGCACTGGGGAGGCCGGCGACAGAACAAAGCATGTGCGCTTCTGGCATCTTAAAGGCAGACAATAACCCCTCCATGACTAACGGCATGATAGAAACGTAACATAAAGGAAAGGCCACATTATACTGCCCGCAGCCCGCCACACACTGTGGGTTAGCACGTCGACCGCGAGCGGAAAATTATTCCGATATTGATATTATCTTTAAAGCAGGTCGGGCATTTCGCACTCAGTATATTGCATTAACGTGCAATCGTGGGAACTTCACACAGATCCAGTCCCCTTAAGTAAAACCGGCAATATTTGCATAATAACGTGTCGGACAATAAAGCGGCAAACACACCCTGGCAGAGGCGGCTGTGAAAAGGCGACTTTTGGCAGTATGGAAAACAGGATACAGGCATGGTAACTTAAGATTGAAGATGTGATTGATGAGGTAGTAAAATGACCACTTGGGTTGTACATAATGCTGGTATGGATATGACAGAAAAGGACTGCAGAACTAAGCAAAACGCTGGCTTACACACGTCCCGGTTTTGTTATATCATGGGAAACTCACTGTATGGTTTAGAGAATCATGAGTCGGATTCAACCAAAACAAAGTATAACGAAGACGGAATCAATACAAATACATTTTAACTGAAGATGCCTTACATTGGGCATTCATAACCTGGAAATCTATAATGCTGTTTAAAACGGTAGGGTCCACTAATACAAGACACATGTGTTCATATCCGACACTGTGCTGAGGTTTTAAGTGAAATTTGAATAGCTTAACATATGGAGTAAATCAAAAATTCACGTCGATTCGCTGTTATAAAGCACTAAGTAACCATAATGGTCGAACGGGAAGTCCATTGTCCATTGTACAATAAAAAAGTCAGATAAGTTATATATATAACAATATGAAATAGTTTTATTGATTTTGAAACAATACATCAAATATGCATTGTTCTGGGCGTTTTGTGCCACAGAACCCCCCCCAATCAGGAACTTTTACAAGTGCATCGAGAGCGTCCAGCTACTTCAAATTACGCTCCGAGTGCCGCCGATGAAATTTCCTAAAGTTAGCAGGCGGATCATTAGAGTCATTGTTACCAAATTGACAAAAGTAACCCTCAGGGAAACGAAGGAGTCACATGAATGGTCCATCTGATAAGCAGAGACACCGCAAGCTGCCCTTACCTGACTTTCTCTGTATTTAGCGGTTCTCTGATTCCATTCCCCAAACAAAGGGATCTTCTGCGGCGCCTGTGCTTGCTGCCGTTTCAGCACACGAAAGACAAACCTGACGGAGAGCTCCGCCCGCCTGCTAAAATCTCCGCTTTCCGCAGTTTTCGCCGTCCTATATTTTAGGCAGAATAAGGTCGGCTTTGTCCAAATTCCGCCCAGCGCAGCAGATAGGCGTCTTCCTTTACACTCCCCATAAAGTGTTAACTAGTCCCCCCCAGGTCTTAGAGTACGTAGAGTGCATTTTAACTCCTTATCAATGATCTTCAGCTAAAATGGGAAAGAAATAAAATAAACACTTATCGTCCCTGACAATATGCCTAAAAAGATGAGCTTGGACTAACACGTTATCCAAGCAATATTATATATTATCTTGCAATATAAAGCAACAATATTTTGCTTGAAGGGCATCTAAAGTACGCACTACTATTATCCACCATTATCAAAAGACTATAGCGAATAGGCTTATACTGTGTATAAAATACTTTGTATTTTCTGGTTTAGCTGTTGTGTGATTCTCAGTACAGCTGCTATGATGCGGTTTCAGCTCATCCGAATGTTACAAAAACGTAATAACAATCTGTCCGCACCCTCCAAGCACAGAGAGGAACCAAACACAAATCAAAAGTACAGTATAGAGTGACTACTGGGACCTTTTTTTGTAACAGAATTCTTTTCATGCATACTTTTATACAGTTGGCCTCAAATGGCACGAAAAGTAAGTTTGCCCACTGAGACAGGCATCACCTGCTCAAGGTGAAACACGGGTAGAACCCACGTGCTCCCGTGACGTCTCTTTCGGGCACCTCAGAGACCCATGTCATCCGCAAAAATGCACACTCACCATGTTCGGTGGAGGTTTTCATTGTACAGTGCCTGCATCCCCTAAACAGTTATACTGATCGCACACCTGAGTTGGATCAGACCATTTATATGGATTTAGTATTTGTAAGGATCTGTCTCTGTAGAAATGTTTTATAATCAATCCATTTTCTGTACCCACTTATCCTATTCAGGGTTGCAGGGGTCTGGAGACTGTGATGGAAGCTCTGGGTACAAATCAGGGAATAACCCAGGATGAGGCACCAACCTGTCACTGGGCACATTCACACACCAGTTATACACACGGACAGGCCACCTTATATTTTTGGACTGTGGAGGGCACCAGAAAACCTGGCGGAAACCCCACAATGACACAGGGAGAACACACACGTCAGGGTGGGGACTCAAACCTTGGTCCCAGAGGCAACAGAACTAACCACTGTGCCCCAACTATAATTTGATAATAAAGAGTGATATTAATTAAGTTACTAATTTAATCTGGTGATCCTCAATGCCCGTTTAATAAGTATAGGGACTGAAGGCACTAGCTCAGTTCTATTAAATGACATAATATTCATTTGTTGGCACAGGAAGTGATGACACAGGAAGTCTGGTAATCTAACTAGGCAGATTATGCCAGAGAAAGTTACTTGTTCTTTCTGTATTAGTGCAATGTACCTCATGCACAGTTCGTGGAAATTCTGCGTTGGGGACCCCTGAGATAAAGCACATAATTTGGGATGAAGCGCAAATAAATATATTGAAATATTCAAATTGTGTTTACTCAGCAAATTGGCACAAAACAATGCAGCAATGCAATACCATCCAAAGACGTGTAAGAAAGACACGATGTGGGTACAGAGTAAACAAGAAAAGCAATGAATAATTTTCAAATGTTTATTAACTAAAACAGCCTAAGGTTGCAGTAATCACACTTTGACGAATGATGCTGGTGCGTTCAAAGTGTTATGACATATGCCAGATTTGTTATCACAGGATATGACAGATGACGTGATTTTACCAGCGAACATTACGAAACGTTTCCTGTAGCAGAGTAACGTGCAGACAGTGTATCAGGACCACACAGCATATCCTGTGTTTCAAAAGCCTGCAATTAGGGCCGACTCTACCTTTTTGGGGGCTCTAGGCGACGCTTTACTCGGAAGCCTCCCCCCCCACCCCATACACACACACACACACGCACACACACACACACACACACACACACACACACACACACAAACACACACACACACACACACACACCCACCATTAAGAAAATTGATGATTTCCTCTGCAATGTAATCTGGGAGCCCTATTAAACCACCTATTCTGCCTGGCCTACAATTCATGAAAATCTGTGTTCATACAGTTTTTTCCGGTTATCGATTGTAAAACTGCTGGTGAATAATCCAAGACGCATGTGTGAGAGTGTGGGTGTGTCAGCATTCACAGCAGATTTTAATTTCATGATTTAATTTACCAGTTTCACACATAAGATGTGACCCTCAGCCGGTGTACAGACTAAATCCCCTGAATAAAAGTGAATTATAGCTACAGACCTGTCTGACCCAGCAGACCGTTAAAGAAACATTTTACATTTAATATTTCTCATACCAACATTTCACTCTCATTGACCTAGTGGAGCTATTTTTTATACATCACGCTGCTACAATTATCACAGTCATGATCAAGGGTGTATTCCAGCCCCCCTGCTAAAATGTCACCTTGGACCCCCTTTCCAATTTTATGTATATATTTATGTATGCAAAGGCTCCTGTGAAGCGCTGCCCCCCTGGATCCGCCAGTGTATCCATGTTCCTCTGAAGCCCCTGGTCATGGAAGGAAATTGACTGTTTCTCCGAGGCACAGATTGAGGTCTTTAGCTTAGCATCTCAATGATCCTGCCTGGAATAGCAACCCCCCCCCCAACCCCCAGCGTGCACCTCAGCTTTGGGCCTGTGCTGCCTGCCATAGACCCTGCCAGGTTATCTGGGGGTTATCATATTTACACACCTCCAAAGTGGACTGGTTCACTCATGTTTTAGCCTGTAATAGCCAGGCTTCAGTGGGAACCGGACGGCACTGTTAATACGCCTGGTGTTACTGATCTAAGCCTGTCATGGGTTTCATTAGCGAGCAAAGGCAAGCATCCCATAATGTTTAACCAAGTTAATTAGAAAGAAATCCAGAATGTAAATGCAGTCACATAGGTAGCTAATACAGATGGCTGCAGAGGGTGGGAGGGGGGCGCAGAGATACCTTCTGTTTTGGGAAACTCCACTGGGAATAGATCCACCATTCATTATGACAGATTGCCACACTCATTCAAGGAATGCAGTTTCCATCCATGCATCCATCCATCCATGCATCCATTTTCTGCAGCTGCTTGACCTATTCAGGGTCGGGGTGGGGTGCTACAGGTACAAAGCAGGGATCAACCCGGGACGGGGTGGATGCCAGTCCATCAGAGGGGGTGTATTTTATATGTTGTATGTAGTCCATAAAGCCTCTCTCAGAATTTCATGCAACCGCTGTCCTTTTGCATTTGGATAATTGAAAAGTCATCAGTAGAATTTTGTGTTAAAAAAAAAAAAAAAAAACAATAAATTACAAAAATGTACAGCCACTTTTATTTTACTGACCTTATATCCTCCTGTAGCATTTGCCTAGTAGATTTACTTATGTCAATGTCTCTCACTCATTCTAGATAAGGAAAACCTTTTAATATTTTAAACACTCTAGGGTACGTTCAAGCACCACATCATTGCATTTGAAGTTATTATCGTTAAAGCGAGGTGAAAATGCTTCACTGCTGAACAGTGGTAAGTTGTATACAAATTGTGGAATACTGCTAATGAAACATGATCTTCCACCTAGTTTAGAAATGTTCTCAGTTCCTTCCTGTTTACAAGGCCACTGGAATCACTAAAAGTGCCAGAAGAACAGTCCATTAAAACCCAAAAAAGCAAAACATCTGAAACAGAAAAGTAAGACCAGCCGCTACTTATTGTTAACCCTACTGAATATGTACTTTCTTTTGTTACCTCCAGACAGATTTGAGTAGGTATATTTTCCACAGTTTCTCTTATTAAAAACACCTTTGAGGTCAGAGATTATAGAGTGCACAGGCTAGAAAACTGTGAAAACTATGAACTTTCTTGTTTATAATAGCTCTGCGAATAATGCAAATATAAAAATAAAAGCTTCAACTGTCCCCTGTGACTGCTGATGGGAAGAAACAACTGCAAGCCAAAGGAGATACTTCTCTGGGTCGCTTCTGAATCTGGTTAAATGAGGGAGACAGAGAAAAAGACAGAGAGATAGAAGAGACAGGGGACTCCTTTAGGACAGATTCTCCAAAGAAAACGTCCTATTTAGCAAAGGTTCTTTCCTCAAGAGTTGCCCAGTTGCTCCAGTGTGTCTGCAAATCTCCGAGCATGCCCCAGTCCCCAGATAAGGGTGAGGAGATGGATGGTTGTGATTTGTGTCGTGGTGATATCAGACGTTGGTGACTTCAATGCCCGAGTAGCTGTGCATGGGACTGCCCTCTGACCGGGGCGAGGCCTCCCCCCGGCTCTCACGAGGCAGGGAGCCGCAGCTGCCATGGAAACTAACATCCCGTCCACCGTGGCCCTTGGTGCCGTACCCTACGGGCGGCTGGAGAGGAATGAATGTGTTAATAAATGGCAGCATAGAGGAGTGGGAGGAGTTAACCTTCAGTGGGTGGTGGGGGCTGACCTTGCAAGCGCGCCTTCTCAGCGACACCTCGTCTTCCGAGCGTCGGCCGCTGGATCCCGGCGAGCGGGACAGGGAGCTCTGACGCAGGAGGGAGGGCGTGCCCAGACGCTCACAGTCCACCTGTAGCCCCACCCTATGGGAAAGGAGGCCCAGGATTGGTCACAAAGCTTTTCACGATGCACAAATGCAAATGCAAGACTCCCCAGGCATTAACAAGTGGAGATCTGAGAAAAGGGGTAGTTTTCAGAGTCTAATTGCCGCCCCCCTCCCCAATTACTGCTTGGTTTAACCCAATGGAAACCTAAGAAGTAACCAATGAGCAATGGGCTAAACCAATCAATGACTGACTAACTTTCAGAGTCTCATTTTCTCTCATCACTGCTGACAAGCCAGATAGATTCTGTAAGACAGCAGTAGTAAATTTTACTGCTAAATTTCACTTAAATGAGGCCAAATTCTGAAAGCGTATTGATCTGTTAGTTGTGTGCAGCCAAATCATTTCATCCATCGGCACGTGACAACAGCGAGAAGTCGCCTGCGAGATATAGCTCCAAAGAACCCCAGTTCAGAATGGCAGTGACAGGGGGAATCAGCTTATTTGGCTGTTAAGTGTTCATTCCAGCCAATTACCTCACACCACGTCGGAGAGCTTCTAGAAGCCTGGTTTAAATGTCATGTCCTGTACCTGGCGTCACTGATCAGTGCCTTCAACTCCTCCTTAAGGTGCCGGCGAATCATGTGCTTGTTGCTGGGGATGCCTAGCGCGGTTGCCATGGCGTCAGTGTTGAAGGACGGGTCCAGCACCATCACGGCGCCATGAACACCGCTGTTCTGGAGGCTGTCGGCAAACTCCTACAGCCCAGGAGAGAAGGGCTTCATGCAATCATTTGACGTCTCAAACGCTACGCAACAGAATCGTCACGGCCAAACCCTGTGGATGAACCAATCAAATGCCCCATCTCTCTGAATATCCCAGTGCCAGGAATGCCATCCACCATGGAGCTGTAGCCAAATTAGTGACCTGCTTTATCAAGAAATATTGACTAACCCTAACCCTAACCTAACCCTAACCCTGTCCTCTATCAACACACATCTTCCTTAATTTCATCTACAGATGAAATGTAGCCTGTTGAGATGGACTCCTGCTCAAATAGATCCAGAATCTGTGGATTATCGTGTCATTCAACTTAATTCCAATAAAACTGAGGCTGGTAAGGCAGAGGTTTCTATACTCAGAGGTACAGGTTGCTGTGTGTTGGTATAGAAGCGCTCATGCTGGCAGTGGCTGGAATTCTTAATAGGTTTGGACCCCTTTGAGGGGAGTCACACCTGTGGGTCCCCACCGGGATGTGAAATAGGGTCTCAGAGGTGCAGTGAAGTGCAAAGTTGTAAAACAGCTGACTCAGAGCAGGTATTGGTTTTTATTGATAAGATGACTGGTTTTTATTATTTAAACAGAGGAGGTATGTGCAGCTCCATTAAAGCTCCATGAGCTGCACAAAGGCTTCAGCTGGACAGCGACAGCCATCCTCACCTTCAGATCGATGTCTCGGACCCATTTCATCACTCGGTGACTGGTCCACACCAGAGGGTCCAGGTTCTGGTGCTCGCACAGTGCTCGTCTAGCCTGCAGGGCCTGCAGAGGTACAATATGCACTAATTAACAGGGCCGGCCCGCCCTATGGGCAGCACAGGCAATCGCCTAGGGCACCATTTCAATAGGGGGCTCAAACAAGTTAGGGGAAAAAATCTGAAGAAATATGGCTGGCTGTATTCCATGACATTTACACTAGTTTTAATATTTCACATTTTTCTTGGGAATCAGATGGCAGCTGGTTAGTTAGCAGCCAGATACCCTGTCTTAGTGAAATGTTTTTAATATAAATTAATTTACAGAATTTGCTTCTCAAGGGGGTGGGGGGGGGAGTGTGTGTGTGTGTGTATCTGTGTGTGTGTAGCAGTGACAGTTATTTTATTTACTTATTGTATATTTTTTGTGATTGTTCACTGCTGATAATCACGACCTAAGGGCCAATTGCAAAAGGTACAACAGCAGTTCCCATTATCCAAACATGAAAACTTCCTTGTGTATCACTTGTTTCTACAGAAAGTTATTTGGTGGCCTTTAGGGTAGAGAGGTACCCAAAAATGAGTGTGAGGTTATGTTGGGGCATGCTGGGGCTGTTCTGTGGATCTGAGTGCGGTGGGTGGGGTGTTGCCTGGTGACAGCAAGGCTGACCTCCTTGTCAAAGTTGAGGGCATGCAGCAGCTCGATGCCCAGCAGCAGGCTGATCTGGTGAAACTTCTTAGTCACGTTAAGGAAGCGCTCCAGGTCCCGGCGAGTGAGGGAGTTCAGCATACGCCCGTCCACCAGCTGGTTATGGAAGGACTGGGAGTACTGGAGCAGCCCCACGTCGCTCAGCCAAGCCTTGGCCACCCAGTGATGGTCCATATCTGCAGCCTTGGATAACCTGAGATGAACCCGCAAAGCACAGAAACAAGACAGAAAGAGAGAATCACCGCGCAGTGTCACAAAAGCCTCATTGTATTTGTCTCTGCGATCGGAATTCCTGCAGCGCAGCCTCGGTATAAACGTGACCCGATATAACTATCATGGCTCCCGAAAAATATTGTGCGAATCGGACTGTATGCAAGTCGAGCTCTTATGTAAGTATACTAAAGGCATCGATAACCGGAATCAAATTATCAGTGTGCACGAATATACCGGCCAACAAACCTTGTGATTCTGAAATCGTTTTATTGAAGAACTTCAAGATATTGTCATTATTGCTATGTTCAGTTAGTTGGTGAATTATTGATGACTGCAAATGAAGCTAACTACATAATAATTTGACATACTGTATTTAAAATGAAGAAACGTCAAAGTAAATTTCAAGATATTACAATGTTTTAATACTTTAGAGATAACGCAACCTGAAGCTGCACTGTGCATGAAATGAAAACGTGCATATCTACATTAGTCCAGCAGATGGCACTCACGCTCAACCTGTAAAAATAATCCATGAAAAGAAAAGGAATCCTCATTTGTGGGCTTCTAATTAGACCGTACTGCGATCAGAGAGAGGGAAAGAGAGTAAGGGAGTGGAAGGAAGATTTAACTTAAAAGATTTTATATTTAATTAATATCATGCGCGTTCAATTAGTGTCTCATTTTACTAATGCACCTGCCGTCTTCGAGGTAAATTGTACGCTTATAAAAAGTCTGAGAATCCGAAGTCTGCTGAGAAAAGAGATGGAGCGAGACAATATGCGAGATTGCTGTCTGTCGAAACAGATTTTTAGATACTATATAGTTTTTAAAAATTGATTCATTACAACATTATTTTTAGGTTATAATGGGGTTAGGAATAATTCATAATTCGTCTCATTTAATGGAGTCCAGGTCCTCAGAGTTTAGCGGGGCAGAAGTGTGAAATCCGGCATCACCGCTCCCGCATAGTCGCCGGCATGGGGGCGCGGCGGCTCACCCCTGCCCCGCCTCCGCTTCACGGTAGTCCTCGATGGCGAGCCGCAGCTTCCGGCGGTGCATGGCGCTGCTGACTCCCAGTCCGAGCTCCAGGTCCTCGTCTGTAAGGCTGAGCAGCACCTGCAGGATGACAGCCGGTGAGCGGCTCACCTCGGCCGCCCAGCCCGCTTACTCCGTCGTCATGGCTTGCGGTCTGTTTACCCGTTTTTAAACATCCCCCCCCTCATGTTAATGGTAAAATCAAAGCTAATTTATTGGGAGTTCAACCTGCAAAGTTTGATAAACTTAATATTGGTGATTAATTACATAGCTGGGATTATATTCCTTTGAGCAAGGAAGAGACGACTACCATGTCCCTGAGGTCTACCTGTAGTACTGTGCAATCACAGGCTAATGCAGTTAAGTTTTAACTGTTAACCATAAATCCTCCATCCTAAGATGCTCACTGAGCCTCACCTTGCCACTCTTGACGTTCTCCGAGCATGCGCGGATATACATGGGCATCGCCATGACGACCTCCAGCCAGGCCTGCACAGTGCCCGCCTTCCACAGTGACATGGGCGTGCTCCTCGCTAGCTCCACCTGCTGGAGGCGGTCCAGCTGGTCCTCACCATCCGATAGGCTGAGACTGAGGTGAGTGGGGCTGGACAGACTGTCTGAGTCTAGATTGGTCAAGGGGTGGGGGTGGGGAAATGTTTGCGGAATAGATTTTG